>JASFXZ010000016.1:15518003-16718003 GCA_032209605.1 Mactromeris polynyma
CCGCCTTTTCCGGCATCCTCGGAGGTGGAGATAGCGACGAACTAGGTAAATGCTAATATATTATGTTAAATACATCTCTGATACTGAATATTCAACAATCTGAATAATAATTATACGAATCGTCTGCTTTGACATTTGTGGTTATTTTTAGAAATGCCTATCTATTTATAACTTACGAAAAAACCAGGTTTTGTAAATTTTGAAGAGAAAAACACTGACCTTCACAGAACACGACACGCTCTCAGAAAATGAATTAACAAGCATGTGTATCTTCTGAATTGATGTGTATAAATTGTGTCTCATTTCGCATTAAACACACCATAAAGCACGTCGTTAATTCGTTGCTCAGAAGATTCGCTGGAAAGTTGTCCTTCCATGCTGTTTCAGTAGGTCAACGCCGCTTACATCAAAAACTATACGAAATATATGGCTAAGCATACGATACCCGGAACTATCCAGGGCTAAGCATACGGTACCCGGAACTATCCAGGGGCGGATCCGGGATTTGGCTCCTAATTCACCCCCTGATTTCATCTTTTTTTTCTTGCAATAAATCATTTTTTGTTACGTTTATGTACACAATCAACCATTCATTTCAGACGGGCTTCACTACTTAAGCAACACTTGTGTAAATGATGTCCATGGTAATGTTGATTGTGAGGGGGAAAAAAGCAGTCTGGACGAACCTGTTACAACAGCTCCAACAACAAGTAGTAGCCTCATCAATGATGTACATATGAATGTGTGAGTAAACAATTATACTATTGCCATAAATAGATGAGGAATATATACCTACCATAGTGTCATATATTGTTATCACTCATATCTATTATATAAACTTTATTTATTAATTCACTGCATGAGATGCTAGTGTACATCTTCCTTGCGATACTTTTTTAATAAAATCCAGGAATTAATTACATGATGATTAAACCAAATGTATAACAACTTGTATTGATACTTTCAGTATGCCCGGTACCTCAAACACAGAAGGGAGCAAGGCGTCGGTTGTTGTATCTTCTTCAAAACGTCCACCCCAGAATAGACTGTAAGTATTTTTGTGTCATATTAGAATTATGTAGCACGTTTTTTGAGAGAATTTTTTCATTAAAGTAAACATTACTGCTATGAGTTGGAATATGTTTATACCCTCCTATATAATATAATGTCTGAATTTTAATGTGTTCAGGATTGTAATTACTCATATATTTATTTTGTTACATTTCTGCATGTATTGTGATAAAATGATCTCCTATTATGGAAGAAAAAGCCATTAAATAAAGAGAATAAACAATGTGTGCATATGTATTAAATAATACAGACCATTACAGTACACTGTATTAGAAAAGGTTAATTTTCTTTAATAATAGTATTCAACCTTTCTCAAATTCCCAGTACTTATACTATTGACTTTTAAAATCAATATATTTACTATTAATGACCAGCATTAATAAAGTCGCTGTATCTTGGATTTATTACACCTATAAGTAATTTTCTTGTGGTTGCTCTGTCAAAGTGGTATAGATGGGATTTATCCATTCCATGTGAGGAATGCTGTCATTTGTATTTTTTTTTTATTAGAGCACTACGCAAACAGGCAAAGCGGAGCAAAACTGAAATCCTCACAGATTATCAGATAGCCTATTTCAAAGGAATGGTTGAGAGGCAAGATTTGGAGAAGGAGGTGTTGCAAGTGAAGTTGAGAACGATGAAGGCAGCTGAGTGCAAGCTGTCAGAGCTGAATGCTGCAGAGCTTTTGAACGTTCTAATCGAGCAGTGAATTTCCAATTGTTAAATTTTTTTTTTAAACCTGTGAATGTTGTTATTATAACTGTTTTGAGACTGTGGAAGATAAAATAACTAAATGAAAACAAAATGTGTTTGTTTTTAAAACTTCCTTCATTGCATGGTAAATCTATACAAAATATAAAACTTATACAAAATATTGGCGCACAATAAAACTTCGGACAGTGCTCCCGTCTCTCTCAGCATGGCCATCAATGCAGCGATCAATTTGAAGATCCTGATCATCTTCTCCTGAATCCCCAAACTCAGGCTCGTGCAAAAACTTGGCAATATTGTGTAAGACAACACACGCCATTATAACTTTGCAAGCCTTTGCTGGAGCAAGTCGTACCTAAAAAAATAAATATGGTTAGCAAATCATATCCAGGGATTAAAATTAATGCTCTATTAGAGTGTTGGGCTAAAGTACATGCTTATAGCAGAATGAAATGGTCAAAGGGAGGTAATCCAATTTTAAACAATAGTCCCAAGCATTGTTTTTGGTCAAGTTTGATTTTTCTATGATGCATATTTAACAGAAATAACCCAATATTTGTAGTGCATGGGTGTAGAAATGTTTTCAAGTCGAGGAAAATATCCTTAAGTAGGAGGGAGGTCTGGGGGTCCTCCCCTAGTAGGGGTAATGTAAAAGTGATGGATTTATTTCTGCATTCCATTTCAGATTATAAAATAATATCAAAACATTAATTTTCAACACCTGTCACTGAAAAGAATTGTCGATTTTAATAAAGAATTGTGACTTTGAAGGACCATGCAGCTCCATACAAAATTATCTTAATAGTTATGCCAGTAAGCTAGTAGCCTAATACTGTTTACTAGCCTTAGCATGCTAATGTCAGGCAGCATACACATTTTCAATTGCATTAGCATTGCAAGTAGCAGACACATCTATGAACTATACAAAAAACTTCTTAATCAATTAAATTTTGAAGGGTCATTAATCCTTACAAATTTATCCTACAGTTATGATTTTGATTGCTACTGATATCCAGTGATAGTAAGTCCATGTACCAAGTTATACATGTATTGCAATAGCATAAAACAGTAAATGGAATATTGGACTTTTAACTTTAATAAAAAGGAAAGTCCAAAGAGTCATTGCTCCAAACAAGATCATCCTTCTAGTCTCTAACTGATACTTCATGATAGAAATTAAGTGTACTTGTTAGGTCAAATAAAAAAATGCTTTGTTTCTGGTGACCTGACTGACCTTACATTTTGACCGCCAACCGTAACTTTTTTAGGGGTTATTAACAATATCAACCTCTGCTAATCCTCATATCGACAATATGTAATTTGATAGTTGCGAGAAAAGTAGCCGGTGAGAATGCTCAAATAGCCGGTTCATTTTTCCGGCTTCCGGCTCATTTCTACTACTAGTGTACCTTTATGATCCTCAATTCACAGTGGGTTATTTATGCCCTCTTGTTAACTTTCAATGATAATATGAAATGAAACGTCCATGCACTGCGGGGGCATATTTCTCTTACAGTGACAGCTCTTGTTTCATATATATTTACACCTTGACATGGATAATGATTGAAATTACATTTACCTCAGAATGTAGAGCATGAAATCGACGCTTCAATTGACCAAACGCTCTTTCAATTGTAACCCTTGTCTTCGTGTGACTGTTCTGGTAGCGAACTTTTTCTTCTGTGTTGGTTACCAAAAATGGTGTCATCAAAAAGGGTCTGCATGGGTACCTGGTTTCAAAGAAATTAATGTTTTTTAGTTTATGATAATTTAAATGTTGCGGAATCTCTTTACGAGCATGATTATTATTTGATAATGGATATTACGCAGTAAATTTATTGCTGTGGTGAGTGGTGACCTAGAGGAAGGGCGAAATGAGATGTACATGCTTAAATTGCTGTAAATATTGTTGTTGTCAGACACAATTCAAGTTACTATAGGGCACCTGCAAATTTTTTTTTAGGGCCCTAATTAGTGATTAAACTTACCCGCTATCTCCTAGAAGTATCCCATCTGCAAAAGCGGTGTTTTCTCTCTCCAGTCTCTGACACAGGCCCGACGTCCGAAAAACATGGCTATCATGGCAGGACCCTGGCCAGCTGGCATTCACACTTGTAAATATTCCTGAAATTAATAATTTGTTTTGTATATGGATGGTTACAGATGAATTAACTGACTCATACCTATTACTCAAGTAAATTATTGTGTTGTCTGCACATAGTTTAATGACATGTACATGATATTGCATCAGGCATACCATTAAAGGTATCAATAATAATACCTGGCACAAGTTACCCTGGGTACGCTTCTCTAAAAATCACACCATGAGCTTTTAATGTGCATACATATGATAAGTGCTTTATATGGAAGTCATCAAATCAGTTTAGTTTAATTAATAACATTTTATTGTCCATGCTAAGTTCAAATATGACATATATACATTTACAATCAATTTATAGAGATAACATTTTCAAATGGATTGGGTTACGAGTTATTACAACATCTGAATTGACCCTCTCACTTCTCCATCATGTTAGTGATGCCAGGGGAGATCACCACGGAGCAGTAGTTCACTATTCAACCGTGTCCGTAGCACTAGCCGGTATTTTTAAATTATTTTTATTCAAGTACTTAAGTGGCTTTGACCTACAAACAAAAATGGAAGAGAACGAAAACAGAAACTTATTGCATGTATACTATACCTTCATTGTCACAAACGGCTTGCACATTAATGCTGTGATATCCCTTCCGGTTGACAAACGAAGCCTCGTCAATCCTCGGACCCTGGATCCTCACATGGGTCCCGTCAATGCACCCGATGACGTTCGGGAAACCGGCAATGTCAAAAAAGTCAGTGGCAATTTTCTTTTTTTCTTCGTTATTTGGCCATTTGATAAATTCATGCATCTTCCGGAGAATGGCTGTAACAACGCTGTCCAAAACCCTACAAACTGTGCTTTTACTGAAGCCTACAGTATCCCCAACCACATTGAACATTGCCCCAGTGGCTAAATAACGCAATGCTAACAGAACTTGGTCTCTAGCAGACACAGCGTTATTTCTGTAAGTTGATCTTTTCAAATCATCCTCAAGCAACAGAACCAAATAATTGACACCATGGTTGGTAAACCTATACCTCTGCACCATTTCAGAGTCATTTAAATTGGCTATATGGCTGGAACGCCTGTAGGTCCGTGCCTTCCTAATATTTACTGGCAGTACAGCGGCCATCTTGAATTCTCCTGTTAAACTTTAACCAAGGTTTAATCGACCTCTAAACCACGATTAGTTTAACCGGTGGTTTGACTGTTAAAGTGGACGTTAAATGTGGACGTTATTTTTGAGAAACAGAATTTAACTTGACGGTTAACTTTAACGGCCGGTTAGCATATTTAACCAACCGTTAAGTTTAACCGAGCTTTGAGAAACCGGCTCCAGTCCTATATCAATTATAATTAACTAGATTCCGCACACTTGATAGCGATTCGAGTCAGACAGATGGAACGGACTCACTGAACGCGTGTATACTGAATGACGTCAGATACTTGTTTATATGATGACGTCATTAAACATATTTATCGATGACATTTTGAGAGGAAAGGTTTTTTCCTTATAATTTACGTTTTACAGTTACGTTTGATATTAGCGAGTTGTTAAATACATTTAATAATCAAATATTGATAGATTTATGGATAAGTTTAGAAGTAATGATTTTGTGAATCGGGCTACTTTTTCGGCTCATTATAGCCTAATTACTTTCGCGTCGCTGTTGTCTGTATAAATGATGTCAAGTTTGGATGTGGATTTTCTCGTTATTTGTCGGGTATGTGATAAATAGAATATTAAATTCGTGTTGATTAGTATTGAATTTATTGAACTCGTTCAATAAAAAGAATATGAAGCTCGCCAGAGGCTCGCTTCATATCATTTTATTCAACTCGTTCAATAAATTCAATACAAAACAACACTCATTCAATATCCTCTATTTATTATTCGTAGTCAAACCACGGCGCCTTAAATATCGTAACGGTAGATGATTGTATTATACTTTATTGTGGGTTTCAAATGTTGTCCCGGCGATATGTACTTTCAATATAAAACCAAATACAGTCAAACCTGTGTTAAAGACCACCTGCGAACAAAGACCACTATTGTAAAACCTGTCTGCAAAGACCGCCAATTTTATCTCCCATCAGACCATTTTCAAAGATATTTAATCTGTTAATAGAGACCACCCACCTGTAAACAAAGACCACATTTTGCTGTTCCCTTGAGTGGTCTTTACAGACAGGTTTGACTGTAACTCTATAACATTTTGGCGAATCATCATTGCAAAAAAAAAATCACGATAAAATATAATCTTGACAAAAGAGTATGTACTAGGTATGAAAGATATATCGTTACAGCAGATTTGAAAATGACTTATTATGATTAATCATTATTGGTATGATAACTAATGCATGTATTAAGGACTCTTGTGAGACAGATATATGAGTTACCTTCACAAAATAAAATTATTACCATTATTTCCATTATTTCCATTATTATCATTATTACCATTATTTCCATTATTTCCATTATTATCATTATTACCATTATTTCCATTATTACCATTATTTCCATTATTACCATTATTTCCATTATTACCATTATTTCCATTATTATCATTATTTCCATTATTACCATTATTTCCATTATTACCATTATTTCCATTATTTCCATTATTTCCATTATTACCATTATTTCCATTATTACCATTATTTCCATTATTACCATTATTTCCATTATTATCATTATTACCATTATTACCATTATTTCCATTATTACCATTATTACCATTATTACCATTATTTCCATTATTTCCATTATTTCCATTATTACCATTATTACCATTATTACCATTATTTCCATTATTACCATTATTTCCATTATTATCATTATTATCATTATTACCATTATTTCCATTATTACCATTATTTCCATTATTACCATTATTTCCATTATTACCATTATTTCCATTATTATCATTATTTCCATTATTACCATTATTTCCATTATTACCATTGTTATCATTATAACCATTATTTCCATAATTACCATTATTTCCATTATTTCCATATTATCATTATTACCATTATTATCATTATTACCATTATTATCATCATTATAATTTTTTTCATTTTTATTATTATTACCATTATTATCATTATCATCATAATCATAATTATTATCATTTTTATCATTTTTATCATTGTTATCATTTTTATCATTATTATCATCATTATCATTTTTATTATTATTATCAATATTATCATTATAATTATTATAATTACCCACCTCGCATTCAACTTGGCCAATCTTCTGTTGTTGCCTTCACATAATAAAGTTTATCATTATTATCAGTATTATCATTATCATTATTGCGACTTTGACTATTATTATTATTATTGTAATTACCCACCTCGCATTCGGCTTGGCCAATCTTCTGTTGCTTCAAGTTCAAAGCCCGGGAGAAGTTATTTCTCTGCGCAATCATTTTCGTTATTGTCTTAAAGACGTCATCAGATCGTCCGTAACCTTGCTTTTGTGTGTTTAGTGAACGTTCGTACAGCCCTTTGTATCTATCTATATCATAAAATAGATGGGTTCCGATCAGTATAAGTGCGACCACAACTATAATCGCTCCGACGTGTCGTCTGTTGATCGCCATGTTGTTCGATTATTTCTTACACACCTGTAAACAAAGATATACATGACTGTAACTTTTAATTGCAATTATGATGTAATATCAAAACAATGGGGCCTCGTACATTCGAATTCATCAGGTCCGAAATTTAATTTCGAATTATACATGGTTTCGAATAGCCCATTTCAGTTGGCCGTGTGTTAGAAGATACATCGGGACTTGATATTTATTTTTGATGATACCGATTATTCTGATTAACAGTTCTGTTGATTGTATTAATAATGTGCCTTCTTGGGAACATACGTAGTTTTGTATTGAAAATGATATCTTGCAATCATGAATTGAGAAATCATTAGGTTCAAAGTTGGTAGGATTAAACTTTATTTGCCTTTATCTTAATACTCGAGCTTAAAACAAGATAAATATTTAATATGATACATAAAGACATGATAATAATTATATCGATAAACTTATCCGGTTTTGAGATGAAATTTTATTTGATAGTCATATCAGAAGATTTGTGTTATTTGAGTGACGAATTCCCTGTTAACAATTTGACATGAATGTACTTGACTTTACCCGAGTATTGTAAAACTGGCAAGCTACCTTGTCAGCACGATTAGGGAGCAGTGCGATTAAGTTGCTACAGGGAAAGCCACATATATAAGGCAATGCCTCCCCACACAGACCTCCAAGAAAACAACAATCCATAAAACATCAGGTTTTTAGTGGAGGGTCAAGATACATACGTAAGGGAAAAGGGGCGCAAGAAATGGCCTGGTCGACCATAAGTTATAACTAGGAGAATCACAGACGACAAACAGGGGGATTTCATGGATGGAATACATCACAGGACAAGTCAGGAAAACTGGCAACAATAGGCCAAATGTTGGGAGAAAATAACACGAACACTATATAAAGTGAAATAATTCCACAGGGGAAAGGGAAATTACATATACATTTAATACACCAATGTGCGCCGCTGTGCGATTTCCAACCTCTTCTTTACGTGACGCCATTTCCAGAAATGCCACTTTTGACGTCATCATGTACTGACAGTAAGCAATATTTGGCCCATATAGCAATATGAAAACAAAGCGACCGTATGGAGCAAATATTGTTTCTTGCTTGCACATAGTGACATCATATGTGGCGTTTTCTTGAAATGACGTCACATACAGAAGAGGTTGGAAATCCCATAGCAACGCTCAAATAGAAATAATAACCATACAGCGATTTACAGCCTTGGAACTGTCAGTAAATATACTGGGGGTTTAAATCGATTTAACAGCTAGCTAACCTCACACTTAAGAGCTATATGGTCATTTATTTTCAACATATATACATGTACATAAATTGACTAAGTAACAGTAAATACATTGCGACCTTGACCGTTCGACACTCTTTGGAAGATGTAATTTTCGATTGTTGATTGATGAGACGTTTTGCTCTAGCGAAGTTACCTTGGTAGTATTTTAACTACAAGAACTTGGCATACGTTTAAGAGATGATGTTTCTCAAGAGAGTGCCACGATAGAGAGGTTGCATTGTAGAGACGTTTTACTGTATACAGTCAAACCTGTGTTGAAGACCACCTGCGAACAAAGACCACTATTGCAAAACCTGTCTGCAAAGACCACCAATTTTATCTCCCACAAGACCATTTTCTATGATATTTAATGTGTTAATAGAGACCACCTGTAAACAAAGACCACATTTTGCTGTTCCCATGGGTGGTCTTTACAGACAGGTTTTACTGTATACGATTGGATGCTTACTGGAGACGTTAAACATTTACCTTAGGACACTGAAAAAGGTAGATAGTCGGAATATCTATCAAAATATGCTAAGGAACAAATTTGAGAAAATGGCATATTAATGTCTTTATACAGACATTCTCTAAAAGAGTTTAGGCCTAAGATATGTACGCCTCAGTAAAAATACAATTGAATCTTCTATACTTCTATGCTCGGTATCATCCGAAATAAATATCAGGTCCCTATGTATAGAATTAATATTCACGTCGAATTTAAACGGGCTATTCGAAACCATGTTTTATTCGAAAACAACTTTCGGACCCGGTGAGTTCGAATGAACGAGGTCCGACTGTACAACATATTCGAAGAAGGGAATTAAAAAAATACGGTGACAAATGCTTTTAAAGACACATACATAGTTCATACATGATTTCTACAAATACCTTTTCAAGTGTTGTCAATGTTCTGAAAATTAATCAATCGTCGCTGACAAAATATTCAAGAACACTTATCAATAACAGATTATTCCGACATCGAATAATAATGTTCACACATACACATAAAATATCCTATTGTCACAATATGTCGTTTTGTTTCACATACATACACATAGCCCAACAACGGCCAATATAATCCGAACACATTCGCTATTTCGCAACCTTTGTTATCTAGATACTTAACTGAACTAGTCATGTCTGATAAAATTGAAAATTGGGTCGAAACTTATCACCGTCATCGTTTGTTTCGTGGAAGTTAAAATTCCAAATTAAAAAAAAATATTTCTATTTTGATAGTTTTTGTAGTTTAAGGAGTTGGGCCCTTTATTGATATTGCTGACACGTCACTAACGCAATGAACACGATAAACTAAAGCCGGAATGACAGACAAACGGGTTAAGTTATTATCTTACCAACTTATTGACATTGAAATTGCCTACAACTTTGACAAACGTCCAACTACGCCCGATCCTGCAGTTACAAGAATTTCATATCATACACATAATTATGAAAGTCAGGATTGCCGTTATCAATATTTTAAAATGGCGAAAGCAAATACATAAAGATAACGAATAATGTTATTGTCGGTAACAGGCGGCTGCTATCTAGGAGAGACTGTGACCAATGATTTTATGTTGTCCAAACACTTCAGTGGTATGATGATATATTACGGTAACCGCAAGATTTGTTTTATTAGAAGGAACTCGATTGACTGATGCAGACAAGACAAGCCAGCAAAATATGCGAGTCTAGTAAGATAAAATAGTCTTCTTATTGGGGTGGTCTTAATATTGAGGTTGAATGAAGAGCAAAATTATGAAAATGGACTAAAAAATTGAGTTCTTAATTTTGAGGTGATCTTATTATTGATGTGGTCTTTAAGTGAGGGTTTCTGTACTTATATGAAGGGCCGCTTTTTGTAAACAGTACGGTATCTAGCAGTGCGGATATCTAATACCAGCAATGTTTGTTAATGCACTCAGTCCTTTGATAATTAAGTCCCTCCCCTTAAGTTAACACTGAAGTTAGCTCCACCTCTCAAGATGTAGCACTTTGTCCTTTGATAATTAAGTCCCTCCCCTTTAGTTAACATTGAAGTTAGCTCCACCTCTCAAGATGTAGCACTATGTCCTTTGATAACTAAGTCCTTCCCCTTTAGTTAACATTGAAGTTAGCTCCACCTCTCAAGATGTAGCACTATAAACTTCAAGGAAAACTTTCTAAACTATGCCATTATCGTGTGCATTTTGACATTGTAAAGCCAATCGGATAAACAAACTTGTAAACTTAATTCTCTGTAAAGTGGATAAGATTATCTTCCAACCTTATGAATAGAAAACAAAACGATATCAATGGTGTGTCTCTGTGAAGTTTAGATAGCAGCTATTCATTTTTTAATCTTCGAATAATCTTCCATGTGAAGTGTCTAGGTGGCGTTGGTGTTAGGTTATCGGGAATGCGCACCCTGTTATTATGATAGAGGTCGACTAGAAACGGAATACCATTTTTGAGGCGCTTTTCGAAGTACCGCCATCCATATTCATCCTCTCAAGAAAATAGTACATGTACATTCCTCTGATTCTATTATAGATTCGATGAGTATAATGACTGATTTATCAGAGATATATCAATTGTAGAATGGGAGTCTTGATATAAGCGGCTTTTCTAGATAATTTTTGTCATTTATTGCTTGTGAGTTTACCCGAATAGTCGCGTATTAATTTCTAATGCAATAATATGGAAATGGTTCAATCTTGCCTTGGAAGCGCGTCCCAGGACCTTCAGTCCTTTGATTTACTTATCTGGTCCAATACGCTAATATAAGATCAAACTATATTAAACGTTATTATCATACGTGGCCAACGAAACATAAATTTGCAAATTTGATGAGTTAGTGCTCGAAGTGCCTCGTAGTACCATTACGATAGGAGTGCTGGTTCCCTGCACTGCGACGACTCACTATGACATATATTACAATCAGTAAACTGCGTAGTATTTTATCAGGACTTGATGAACACGTGGTTGCAAATGGTTATTTCTCATCGCAGAGCTGTATAATCAAAAGCGACCGCTTCTTATATGTCCACTTAACTTTATACACTTTTAAACAATAGAAATATAATACATAGCGTACAACATTGTAACAAAATCTTCATAATATGAATTAACGTGTTTTGACAGGATTTCATCGACGATATTCGACATTTCAATTAATTTGAATCATAAATGTTTTAGCCTACTGCAATCAAAATCATAAATGTTTTAGCCTACTGCAATCAAAATTATAAATGTTTTAGCCTACTGCAATCAAAATCATAAATGTTTTAGCCTACTGCAATCAAAATCATAAATGTTTTAGCCTACTGCAATCAAAATTATAAATGTTTTAGCCTACTGCAATCAAAATCATAAATGTTTTAGCCTACTGCAATCAAAATCATAAATGTTTTAGCCTACTGCAATCAAAATCATAACTGTTTTAGCCTACTGCAATCAAAATCATAAATGTTTTAGCCTAATGCAATCAAAATCATAAATGTTTTAGCCTACTGCAATCAAAATCATAACTGTTTTAGCCTACTGCAATCAAAATCATAAGTGTTTTAGCCTACTGCAATCAAAATCATAAATGTTTTAGCCTAATGCAATCAAAATCATAAATGTTTTAGCCTACTGCAATCAAAATCATAAATATTTTAGCCTACTGCAATCAAAATCATAAATGTTTTAGCCTACTGCAATCAAAAACATAAATGTTTTAGCCTAATGCAATCAAAATCATAACTGTTTTAGCCTACTGCAATCAAAATCATAAATATTTTAGCCTACTGCAATCAAAATCATAAATATTTTAGCCTACTGCAATCAAAATCATAACTGTTTTAGCCTACTGCAATCAAAATCATAAATATTTTAGCCTACTGCAATCAAAATCATAAATATTTTAGCCTACTGCAATCAAAATCATAAATGTTTTAGCCTAATGCAATCAAAATCATAAATGTTTTAGCCTACTGCAATCAAAATCATAACTGTTTTAGCCTACTGCAATCAAAATCATAAATGTTTTAGCCTACTGCGATCTAAAAATCATAAATGTTTTAGCCTAATGCAATCAAAATCATAACTGTTTTAGCCTACTGCAATCAAAATCATAACTGTTTTAGCCTACTGCAATCAAAATCATAAATGTTTTAGCCTAATGCAATCAAAATCATAAATGTTTTAGCCTACTGCAATCAAAATCATAACTGTTTTAGCCTACTGCAATCAAAATCATAACTGTTTTAGCCTACTGCAATCAAAATCATAAATGTTTTAGCCTAATGCAATCAAAATCATAAATGTTTTAGCCTACTGCAATCAAAATCATAACTGTTTTAGCCTACTGCAATCAAAATCATAACTGTTTTAGCCTACTGCAATCAAAATCATTAATGTTTTAGCCTACTGCAATCAAAATCATAACTGTTTTAGCCTACTGCAATCAAAATCATAAATGTTTTAGCCTACTGCAATCAAAATCATAAATGTTTTAGCCTACTGCAATCAAAATTATAAATGTTTTAGCCTACTGCAATCAAATTCATAAATGTTTTAGCCTACTGCAATCAAAATCATAAATGTTTTAGCATACTGCAATCAAAATCAACTGAAGATTTATCCAGTAGCTTTGTAATAACTTAGAAAGTACATGTACGTTTGACCGGTATATTTGTATGCAACAATCCAATAATATATGTGCACACATTTGTACCATTTAAATAACTCAGATATTTATATTTCAATTATATTGCATTTTTTAACATACGCGTCATTTATATAAGACGCCCGCTTTAGTAAGAAAAGTTTTTTGTGTATTCAAATCTCCAGTTATAAATGTGTACAAGTTTGCGTCAATTAAAGAACTCGGGCATATATATTGTGATAGAATGACCTTACCATTATATTATATATATTTCATTTGTATTTCACTGTATATCATTTACTATGTGTAATATATGTGAGACGCCCGCTTTAATAAGAAATATTAGAACAATCTCATTTAAGTCGTTTTAGAAACAACAAAAAACAAAATAGTTCCATATTTTGAAATATAGTTCATATATCAAGAGACATTATGATCACGTTGGAACATATTGTGGTAATGTTAGTAATATCGTTTATTGCGTTAATTTCAATGCATGTGTATACGAGGGGAGAGACATATACGTTGGATTTGTTTAAGTTCATGTCCGGGGCACAGACAGACAGCCGAACAAATTGGAACGATAATTATTTCACAGTAGCTAAACTGATCAATCAACGAAATAATTTATCACGTGAGTTAAACGAACGCCAAAAAACACTTGGACAAATGGAATGTCAGGTAAAACATTTATCCGTATTTTGGGTCATGTTTTTATGTAACTCTCAAATGCCTGTCGACTGCATTCTCGACAGCTCTCGGATATTTACGTACCGCTTTGTTACTTTACGAACATCCTCTAGTGTATGTCAGGCGGAGCACTATGTGGCAACATTCAACATTTGGTGCGGTCAAAAAATAGTTCTCGTAAAACGAATTTAAGTTCAATAATTCGATAAATTCGGATAAGAAATGGATTATCGTTGTCATTGCTAGTTAAAAACTCACTTATTTCAGTCTTCATATAGCTTAAATATGTGATTCTAATCCCGTTTCATCAGCACTCCTACGTTCACGCCGCCATATTGTTTACATGATATTCGAATGGTTTTTCCGAAGGTAGCGCATTACGAACATTCGAGGCACTGCACGTAGTTGGCCGAGGTTTTCCGAATGTGACGACAGGTCAAAGAAACGTTGGTGGCGTCTTATGAACAGTGAACTCATGAAAGTCATTTTACGTTAGACTATAAACTAGTGAACAAAGATTTTCTAGATAATACAGCCGTTCCTTATTGTGTTAATAAGTCAAAGATCATTTGAGCGTTGCTATGGGATTTACAACCTCTTCTGTAAGTGACGTCATTTCAAGAAAACGCAATATGTAATGTCATTATTTGCAAGCAGGAAACAATATCACTTCGTTTTCATAATGTCATATGGGGCAAATATTGCTTACTGTCTGGTACATGGTGACGTCACATATGACGATTTCTGGATATGACGTCACTTAAAGAAGAGTTTGGAAATCGTACAGCAGCGCTTATATTATATTATTGTAAATATATTTCAGATCAGTTTGTCTAATGTAGTAAAGATTGACAAAATATAAATGATCGGTTACCTGTTTTATCCCGTATATATACACCACCCTATCACACTAGGTGTTCCAGGGGCGGGCATACGGTGCGCTATTCCCAACCTAATTTCCCGAACCTTACATATAAGTGCAATCACTTAAAAACAAAGAATAAATCACAGTCATTGTCGTTATATTTCAGAGGTTTCACTAAGAGTACCTCAAGGGTCATTTTGATATGTTTTCACTGTTTTATTTTCCCATTTTATACCAAAAATTACCTTAACAAACGTCCTTAGGGTCAACCTTTGGCTTTTTGGCAACTCCAGGGGTCAAAGGGCCAACTCCGGGGTCAAAATGAACTCCTGTATGTATTTGATCATTGACACAAATGGTCGCTGCTGTCCAAAACAAGATGGCCCAAACTGGATTCCATACAAACGTGTCAAAACTTTTAATGCTTAATCTAGAATATTTGAAACAATATCGATTCAATGATATCAAACGGTTTGGATTATAAATTTCCTCCTTTATGGGTCAAAAGTGCATGGTTTTATATTATCTATAAACCACGTGGTATCTTAGCAACGCCGTTATCAAATCGTTTGCGCAAATAAGGTCAGATATATTGGCCAATATCATGAGGAAAATAACTAAATAAACAACGAATACTGGTCGAAAGAGCTAACCCACCATGTTCTATAGATTACCAGGTACCATATTTACAATATTTCCCTTCCTTGTTTTGAATAGTCTGCTAATAGTCTGGCTGCCACAAAGGTTACTAACCAGTACTCGCACCTAATTGAGGGGCTGTGAAGTTCACGGTTCAGCCTCGCCTAAGGCGGGATTCAAATTCACAACCTTCACATCAGGTCAGGCCTCCTACTCATTGACATTTGTACCTTTAACATTTTTGGAAACACTTGTACACTGGTAAGCTGAAAACCGACGTTGAACAAACATCACACCCAGAATTCCGCGGTGAGGTGAGATAGCTGTTTAATCGATTAAAACCACTAGACTGTACTTTTACTGAAAGTTCCTAGGCTGTATATCGGTGTATGGTTATGATTTCTTTATGTGTTTTAAATGTATGTTATGTTTCCCTTTCCCCTGTGCAATTCTTTCACTTCTTATAGTGTTCATGTTATTTTCTACCCAGTTGCGGCCAATTGTTGCAGGCTGTCTTGAATTTTCCTGTGATATTTTCCACCTTTAATCCTGGTTGTCCTCTTTGAGTCCCCTAATTATCCCTTTTGGCCGGCCAGGCATTTCCAAGCGCCCCTGTTCCCTTACATATGTACCCTTGAGCCTCCTCAAACGCCATATGTTTTATGGAATATTTTTTCCCTGAGGTCTGTGTGGAGAGGCCCTGTTTTTTGTATGTGGTGTTCCCTGTAACAACTCATTCTCTCTAATAGAGTGCAACCTAAAATCATTTTTCAGAAACTTACAGAAAGTAATGAGACGAAGAAAGTGTCGTCTTCTGGGGGCTGGTGCGCGGAGAAGAGTGTAGAGGAAGGTCACATGACTGACAAACATCTTGTCCCTGTATTAGCTGATTTTTTCAAAGGTTCGTTAAGTTTAAGAATCGGTGTAGCATTTAAACAAATCTTCGTCCGATTATAATAATGTATTATAATCGGACGAAGATTTGTATAAATGCTAGGGATGTCAAGAAAAGCAAATCAGGTATTCAAATATTCGATCAGCCTTTCGAACGAATATTCGAATATTCGATCGTCACAACTTTAAAATTTAAAAAAAATCATATTTCCTTACGTGCTGCGTGTATTCTACTTACGTTTTCACCGGAAGTTAAGACTATGACGAATTAAGTTATTCGTGTTTATGAATATATCTTTGTGAAGTGTCGAGACACAAATCATTTGTCTTCATTAATTTTTTTGCTAAGTATATGCATCGCCACGCTATTTTTGAATATTGAGTACTCAATTAAAAAAATTGAACCAAACAAGATGCATTTATTCGTTGTACTTTTACACATATACACCTTTTGTCAACAACACAATTAACGACGATTAGACACCTATTTTCTTCTATTTGACACTATGGACTATCAAACAAATGGTTACACACGGTCAGTTATTAATGTATTGAGAGAATAAAAGAGATGTTAACGGATTATCGAAAGAGACAAACCCTCATCACCTCAACGAGATACAATTATATTAGCACCCCCCCCCCCCCCACAAATACAAGCGCGTATATTTCAACAACAACAACAACCTTTATTACTCTCTTACACAAATCGGGGTCTGCAAATAAATCAACAAACAAACGACAATTTTTATTTTTTCATCAAGTTGTTATCAAGTATTTTTTTCCAAATATTCGAATATTCGTTGACATCACTTTATATTGATTTTTCTTAATTTGAGCGCCGCTGTACGATTTCCAACCACTTTTTTAAGTGACGACATTTCCAGAAAACGTCACATGTGACGTCACCATGTACTGACAGTAAGCAATATTTGCCCCATATGGCAATATGAAAACGGAAGTGCCCATATAGAGTTAATATTGTTTCCTGCTTGCAAAAAGTCACATCACGTGTTGCGTTCTTTTGAAAGAAGAGGTTGTAAGTTCCATAGCAGCGCTCATTTATATTTTCAGTAGTATACGAGTTCAGTCAGAGTGGCTTACCACGGGAGATTGTCTCGAGTTCTCGCCCTTTGTATTATTAACAAGCATTTAGTACAACGTAACTATAAATGTATAAATGAAACTAAACAGACGTAAATGGTGGACAATTGAACAGCATCAGTCTAAGCAGGTTTCTTTCATGTAAGGAGAAATAGGCAGTAAAATAAATATTTATGATTGAAATACTTGGCCGAAACTCGTCTTTGTGTTTATTACTTTTTTTACCAAAATGTTAGACCAGGGGAGACCATGTTGAACCCAGCTCCCCTGCGTCTCCTTATAAGGCATCCGCACTGGTTGTACCCGGAAGCAGACTCGCGAATGATTAAAATAAGCATGATGCTTTCATCACCATCAAGTTGAAATACATTAGTATTTATATCTTACAGGTAAATACGTTGCATCATTTGGAGATGGACCTGGTCGTTATAAACAGTTGCTTCTAGATACAGGACTTCTTAAAGGTTATGATGCATACGATGGTGCACCTTTCACTGAAAAGACGAGTGAGGAGCGTGTCCAATATCTCGATTTGACACTCCCACAATATGGATTACCCCTTTATGATTGGGTGATGAGTCTAGAAGTGGCTGAACATATTCCGAGAGAATATGAACATGTTTACCTCGACAATATCGTTCGTCACGCCAAAGAAGGTGTTGTTTTGAGCTGGGCCAAGCCAGGTATAGTAAATTCAAAATTAGTCTAGAATACCGGTCTTGTTCGCACACTGTTTGTTGGTCTATACTTTCCAAACATGTTTGCATTGAATCACCACATTACAACTTGTTTACAACCGTTATAAAGTACAGTAAAACCTCAATAATAAAACCACATTTGGGACCATTCAAAACCGGTCTTCTAAATGGAGGGGGTCTTAATATTGAGGTTGAATTAAGAGCAAAACACTGTGAAAATGGTCTTGAAATTGTGGTCTTAATTTTTAGATGGTCTTATTATTGAGTTGGTCATTAAGTGAGGTTTTACTGTAAATCAAAGAACTGAGTTCACTGATGTATCAACTACTCTATAGAGCTGCACGTTTTGGAGACGTTTACTAGGGTCACAACTGTGGTAGTATTAATGCGGTGTTACTGTATATCCTTTTGGGCGACTTCATGCTTGAACATAACTTTAAGGTCTAAATGGGCGTGGAATGAGCGTGTTAATGAATACATTTAAATCTGGTCACGATTTCACGAAAAGTATAAAGTCAGTAACTGGCTTTAATGTATTTATCAGTTGTTTCAGCAAGTGCAATCGCAAAAAATCATCATTTGATAGCCATTAAAACTTATTTACAATTTTTGCTGAGTAAAAACTAAAGTACGATAAATTTATACTATAAATTGCTAATATCAAAGCATAGGTTTTAAGAAAAACATATCAATTTGATAGCCAATAAAACTTATTTAGAATTGTTGCTGAGTAAAAACTTAAGTACGATTAATTTATACTATAAATTCCTAATATCATAGCATAGGTTTTATAATAAGAAAAGCATCATTTGATAGCAAATGAAACTTATTTAGTTTTTGCTAAGTGGGCCTGAACTAAACTTAAATGGAACAACAATTTTATTGTAACTTTTGAAGTACCAGAGTTTCGAGGAATCCTTTTCATCTCAGTCAAATTGTTCGTTCTGTACACGGTTGAAGTTAATTCACATGCATTATCAACCACTCGAAGTTTTAATCGAGAATGTTGACTGTCGCTGAGAGGCCGATTCTTGGGTAAACACTACTTACGAGGTGCCGTGATATCACGATGTAACATTTCGATTAAAGTCGTACAAAGTTAGCGTTTGATAATGCGATTAATAACTAAAATTTAGAATTGCTCTAGCAAGATTTCAAACATCGTCTCATGACTTAGCTGTAGAACGTGGATGATATTTAAATATTTATTATCGATGTTAAACGGGTAAGGGGTTTGTCTTTTAACATACATTCATTAAAATCTATGTTGACTTTGCTTCGTTTGAAAATAAACAAACATCTCAAAAAACATTCCGACCTACCTACTTATTGTTTTTAGCTTGAAACCTGAAACAAACATATATTTTCTAATTTTGATGATTTCAGGTCAAAATGGTTACTCACATGTGAACAATCGACCGTTTAAATACGTAAAATCAGTTATGTATAACCTAGGATTTGTGTTTGACTTGGAAAATTCCACGATACTCAAGGAAGCAGCAAAATTTGATTGGTTAAGAATGAATACCAACGTTTATTGGAGGAAAAACACAGACGATATCAAACTTCACCAACAGCAGACTTTGTGGACCTGATATTCCGTCTGCTACTCTTTGAGGCATTATTTAGATCCATTAATACATCCTTGGAACCCAGGTTGTTCATAACATATATGATACCCTTGGCAAAAGCCTTGCGTTACGGAAATTGCCGAGGAATTACGGATGAAATCGAGGTCATGAGCGATCCAATGAAATCGCGGCTTTCAAACTGTACGTTTCTTATTCAATGGTCGCTGCCATTTTGTCAAATTTGCTGATAGCTCTTCACAAACATTAAGGAGATTCCTTCTTTTTTGTTATCGTCCATTTCATTGGTCGATAATTCAAGAAATGCTAATGAATATTCATGCATAAAGAAGTTTCGCTAGCCAATTTGCACAAGGTATCATATATGTAATGAATAGCCTTGGTACCGAGGATGCATTGAGGCATACTCTTAACCCTTAAAGGAACATAGTCTTATTTGTTTGGACAAAATATCCTTAGTTACGAATATCAGAAAATCGGTGGTAAATTACTTCGTTCAGATGTACACTACAACACTGCATTGTCACTTTTCTTACATATTTACCAAACCAAACATACAAGTGTCTGATACCGGTATACTCTAACCTGACCTACGCGCCGAGTTATCGACAGCGTATGAGATACCAGCATTGTACTCGTGTTTTGTGGTACCAGGAAACGTTATAGAGAACGTCTGAGACTGTCTGAAGGCATTAACATGCCATTTGAATGAAAAGTAGACTATCTACCTTTAAGTACCTTTGGCAGGATTCCTCTGGTACAGTCTGAGGATTGTAGCTATAATTGTTTTAAAAATCCAGAAAAAGCGGTTGCATTTAAACAAACTTTGCATTATCACCAAATAAATTGTATGTTCCTTTCCAGACCAAAACTCTCATCTGAAAGTTGTTCTTATATCTTGTCCGGTCTGTTAAAACTATAATTTGAGCGCTGCTATGGGATTAACAATCTTTACTGTAAGTGACGTCATTTCATTAAAACGCAACATGTGATGTCACTATTTGCAAGCAGGAAACACTATTTACTCCATATTGTCACTTCGTTTTCATATTGCCACATGGGGCAAATATTGCTTACTGTCAGTACACGATGACGTCACGTGTGACGTTTTCTGGAAATTATTTCACTTGAAGAAGAGGTTGAAAATCGGACAGGGGCGCTCATAAGTGCTTTCTCATTGTGTAACATTAAATAAGTGTACACATGTACAGTAAAACCTCAGTTATAAGACCACCCTTGTGACCCTTGAAACTGATCATCTTATTGAGATGGTCTTAATAGTGAGGTTGAATAAAGAGCGGAAAAGTCAAAATGGACTTGAAAAGAGTAGTCTCAATATTGAGGTGGTCTTTCAGTGAGGTTTTACGACCAATCAGTATGTCTATTTAATCGTGACCTCACTTACCGCCGTACTACTTTCAAATTGTTCGGAAGGTAAATGGATCTTCGTTTCCGAATCCATTTTGAGAATTTCATTTTAAGTGAAATTAAATTTCTGGTTCAAGAATTATCGTTTTGTTGATTATTGTGTTTGTGGTTAAGATTTCTTCGATAAGAACTGCTTTTGGGTACGTTAAGGAATTGAGGGAGGACTATGTTTTATCGGAAACAAGTGCTCCATTCGGATACTATTCTTGTTGTTGTTGACTCAATGTTTGGCGGGAATATTCATTGCCAGCCTAGGTAACAAACATCGTCGATACGATTCATTCACAAACAATTCCCGATTTCATTCATAAAAATTGCCCGCTCGCAGAAGTTACGTAATCGCTATTTATAGACAACGAAGGCAATACCGTGGACCTGGGCGCGCTCGGAAGACGAGTTGGAACAATATTCCGAAATCGAATGCTGACCATTTTTTACCGCACACTGAATACTGTAGCAAATCGTTAAATAATAGCAGTCGGTACTGTTAATTTCTATTGTATGTTTTAACAAGAAATATCTTTAAAAATCTTTTGAAGTATGCAAATGAGTTGCAATCTGAAGGTTAAAATTTGTTGTACAGCATAACAACCCCAGTGTTTATTACAACGGCTAATTTCACAAATTAATCGTGGAACCATTTTTTTCTGCGCAGGAGGACAATGTAGTGACTAATTTCGCCTACTATAAAGGCCAGTAAGATATATGTTCTATTCCTGGAAAGGAACACTGAATAAAGAGATCTATTCAAATAATGTAGAAAGTATTTTTTCATGATTTTACGTCAGTATTATGTATCGTAATGGCAGTTATCCAAAACCCGTCTACCATACCCGTTAGATGCGATATGAAGGTGGCGCTATTTGTTATCAAGATATTTCATTTTACTATTTGCTGTCTCCTAATTGGCCCGCACAAAGTGTCGCGTAATCTTAATCGTCTCCCGTGGCCGAGTGGTTAAGGCATCCGCCTTTGAAGCGTGATGTCGAAGGCTCGAATCCGGGTAGGGTTCCATTCTGATTTGGCCGGTTGGTGAGCCGCTAGTTAGTATAAAAAGCTTCGAATCCCGGTAGGGGTCCATTCTCATATGACCTCTCTCTCTCCCTCTCTCCCTCTCACCCACCCCCCTCTCTCTCTCTCTCACCCCCTCTCTCTCTCTCTCTCGCGCGCGCAAATTCTCAACAACAGTCTAAATGTGCGTCTTCTAAAGAGTGTCGCGAATTTTGTCATGCACTGTTTTGGAATCATTGGCATGTACCGTTCAATTCATTGATAACGGTACGCATTCATAACTTGACATGCACTATAAACACCGACGAAGATAATGGTGTAGTGTTAAAGTTTAGATTAAACTATCAACTTGTTTTGGGTATATATCACGTACCTACTGTTCAATGTTCGTGCTAGTATGTATTTTAACTTATTTTTAAGTGAAACTTCGTAATGCATGAATATGCATTAGCATTTCACGACTAATGAAATGGACTATAACAAAATAGAAGGAAATTCAGCAAAATGGCAGCCTAACAGGATTTGAAAGCCGCGATCTCATTGGATGACTCAGGACCCCGATTCCACCCGTGACTCATCCGCCTTTTCCGTATCGCATAAGGTGTGTGTCATGCGGCCAATCAATCGGCTGGATTTCATCTACGAGATGTGTACAGTCAGTTTGCCCAGAGTAGCATATATCTTATTTTGTATTGACTGTATCATATATTTATATATAGTCCAAATGTTTAATTTGTTTAGTACATTTAGCCTGGTTGTGTATATACAGTAGACATTGCTCGAGCGACCACCTGGCGATTTTTTTTATTAAACGACCACTTAAATTCCCGCCCGTGCATTTTTAAAATAAAAATAGTATCTATTAAACGACTTTTCTATAACGCGACCGCATTAAACCAGTCCCGACAGGTAAAAATATAGTTTTATAAACGACCGCATGCACTTAATCCCATGGGGCAATTTACACCTGATTTAAAATGCGAACTAATTAATAAACAATTAGGCGTGATAAATGCGACCTGGTAATTACTCGGCCAGATAGTTATATCAAAGGACTGAAGGTCCTGAGAGAAACTTCCCAGGCATCCATAATTCAAAGCAAGTATTTTGATGTAAAAAAAATAAAATTGATGAAACTGATAAACTATGTTCATATCGGATAAATACTTAATATTTTATGACTAAACCTAATCAAATCGACGGACTGTGAAAGCAATGAGGCTGTAAGGTAGTAAAATTATATTAACATTTACCTTTGAACATTTCGGTACACTATATTTGTCTTTATCATTTTAGTATGCGTGTATGAATCTCGCTTATTATGTATAAAATATTCAGTGGCAAGCAACGGTCATGCGACTATCATACAAATTCATTGGAATGTCTTACAAATGTTAACATGGATAAACCAAATCAACCTAACGACTTCAATTTCATAAACGTTTGTTTGATAAAAAGGCATCAGCATAGCGTTCATTTAAGGCAGTATGGTTTCAGAATTTCACGTGGTTTCACTATGATGAGGTATGATAAAGACTTATTCTTTTGATGACTTATTGCTGGTTAGACTCACAGAAAGTACTGGTTAAGTGCTAACAGAATGGAAACTGTACGGAGGGTCTCATTGGCACTGTTCAGTGACCGGCTTTTGGTTCAACATTGTCTGTTTGGCCTATACTGCTCTACTGGCAGGTGAATTGCCCACTTCAGCTTCAAATAGTCCATGTATAGTGTGCGTGGGACATACCGGGTAGACCGAAATACCATACAGTGCATTAGACAACGCGGTTAGTGTTCACCGCATGAACACAGTAATTTGCATTTAACTTCTTGATAAGATAATAAATCATTGCATTTTGTAATGATATTGAATCTTCAGAAATGGGATGGGCCAACATGGATATGTACATAAGTAAGTTTTATGGTCTACTTAAATGTTGTAATATTGTAGATAATGCGTAATAAATTTGTTTCAACTCCCTTGTTGGTACTTATAAGTTTTATTAGATGAACATGGAAGCACGGCGTGGGCAGTGTGGGGGTCCATGATGTAAAAATGTGTGTTGATATTCTTCTAATGTAACTTTATACAAATAACCAGAACTACGTAACTCTATATATTTTTATTATAAAAATACATTAGTTATGTTCAAATACAATTCATATTATATAGCAGCAAAGGTTTGAAGTCAAAAGATAAAAACCTATTTCAGGACGTTCAAGAGAAATGTATATCAATAGATAGTTCCCACATTTACAATATTTACCTCACTTGTTGTGAAAAGTCGCTCATGTGGGCAGATGACACAGAAAGTTGAAGAAAACGCGATTGTCACATGGAAACTATCTTGGTATTTTCTCATATATTTGGTTATTACTCCTTTAAGTGCTTATCAGTTTTGACTATCAACATGGCCGATGATTAAGAAAAAGGGAGGTTTATATTGTAGATGGAGTGGTTGTCACATGTTTCATCGGGTTTAACGCCGTTTCTCAACGATATTTCAGTTATATACGGCGGCCGGTTCACCTAACCAGTTTTTCCTGGACTGAATTCTTACCAGTACTAACTTACCCTTCCACAAGGAGTCGGCAACTTCTCCACACGTGGAGGAAAATCGACATTTTTTGTCGCGACCGGGAATCGAACCCAGATCGCCGGGTTACAAGTCCAGCGCACTAACCACTGGACCACGGCCGCGGCTTAGGTTGTCAAATGCACATTCTTTTTGTATTTTCTCAATTCTCACATATTTGGTAATTACTTAGCAGTTTTCACTATCAAAATGGCCGATGATTATGAACATGGTAGGTAAATATTATAAATGTAGGAACTATCTACACACTTGACTTAAAGTGGTAGGAAATGACACTCGACAAATGAAAGCCTTGATGGACGAGATACCTCACTGACTAGGATAGAAGGCACTTGACTTACATGAAACTAACTTTGGCTACGATCAATCATTCGTGTTTTAGCAAGCGAGTTGTATCATTGAAACCCCAGAAACATGCATTTAAAAATAAAAACCCTTTACATTTCCCACAGCACTCGTATACAGTAGTGATCCCTCTTCGAAATAGCCTTCTAAAGTACAAGAAACTTGCATTTAAAAATAAAAAAAAACACCTGACATTTCCCACAGCATATGTTTACAATAGAGGCCCCTCTAGAATAAAATACCAATCAAAAGATATACAGTCGGGCCTCGTTCATTCGAATTCATTGGGTCGGACATTTTATTTCGAATAATACATGGTTTCGAACAGCCCATTTGAATTCGACGTTCCTTTAACAAAATAAGATACATCGGGACCTGATATTTATTTCGGATAATACCAAGTATTCGGATAGTAGGTTGTCGAAAAAACAAGGTCCGACTGTATGTATACTAAATAACTTATAAACAACCCTTTCAAGTCATTACTGTTTTTATCTGGTCTATTCTAGACATATCTCTCCTCCTATAGACGTTCGTGTTCCATTGCAACCATTCGAGTTTCGCAGATTTCTTTATCAAATCCGATGCTTCCACGTCATGGTCAAATCCTTGTTTATCTAAAATATCTTTCACGTATTCAAACGCCCTGTTGTTGACATGTGAATATCCATCTTGACCTAAAATTACAGGCCTCAGTTAGGAAATTATTTCCGTAAGTTGTCGGTAGTTTCCGTGATATTCCGTATGCGATATAAGTATGCATCACATAACAAGTATTGATGACGTCATCACCAAACTACAACAGCATTAGCTAAACATATCTAAACTGGGATCACGTGATTGTCACGTCACTTATTAATGTGCACTTGTCGGAGGCAATTAGATACACCAGTCGACAGCGAGCGTAACAGAAACACGAGAAACTAGGTTAAACTAACCGGTCGACTAGATAAAAATGACTGCTCTTTGCATCGATATTGAAACCTATGAAGTTCGATGGGCAAACATGAGATTATTGTAGATAATGCAGATGTTTTGAAAACCATGAAGTTGGCTACCCTTATAGGGACTAACTTAAATAAATTACGTATAACTGAGCGTTTCAGTAAAATAACTGGTAAAATAAACCAACATTCAAACAAACTCACAATTTGATGCTTTTCAATGACATAATTATTACCTGGCTTGGCCCAGCTCATCACAATTCCTTCTTTGGCATGCCTTGCAATATTATCTATAAAAACATCTTCATATTCCTTTGGAATGTGTTCGGCTACTTCTAGACTCATCACCCAATCATAAAGCGGTAATCCATATTGTGGGAGTGTCAAATCGAGATATTGGACACGCCCCTCGCTCGTCTTTTCACTGAACGGTGCACCATCGTATGCATCATAACCTTTAAGAAGTCCTGTATCTTGAAGTAACTGTTTATAACGACCAGGCCCGTCTCCGAATGATGCGACATATTTATCTGTAATATATAAATACCAATGTATTATAGCTTGGTGGTGATGACAGCAATATGTTAATTTAAATCAGACTACAGTCCGAATTCCCGGTAAAAACAGTACAGACGCCTTATAAAGGAGACATAGGGAATACCCTATCTGTGCTCAAACCCCTAGTGACGCTCGAGTGTAGCTGGAGTAATGGTCGAGATAGTGTCGGTCAAGTGAAGATTTGGTATTGACAAACCTCGCTCACATTCGACTCACTGGAGTAGCTAACGGTCAATGTAGACGTGTTTTCATGGTCTAATGATTGACATTATTGCTGTATCGTGCGTAATCCAACAAGTCCTTTGTTTACGAATGGATGTACCAGAGAAATGAAACGATAATTTTGATGATATTTTTATTGTACACTTTCAATGAATAACGAGTATTACGGTCAAACGGATTTAACCTACATTATATCTTAGACAATTCTTTTTTGCATTTAGAATATTGATGGCATTTTATTAACTCGTAAAATAATATAATACACAATTCGTTTGTTAGTTAATTGTTTATACTAACACAAAGTTAAGCTTATTATAATATATTAAATTTAGTTATTGATGTATAATAATGTAGTTACTTTTAGCGACTACATCGTAATCTATTCGAACATGTAAAGAAATAAAAGCTTGAGTGTTAAAAGTCATTTTTATTGTTATTAGAACACCAACTTATCATCAAAACACTTTAAATAGTTAAGTTAATTCAGATACAAATGTAAACTGCAGCATAATTTATTATAAAATTGTGACATGAATACATGATTGCATTATATCATTATATAGATTTCTAATTGACTAATCACCTAATTGAGCTACAGAGGCACATATTGAATAATTGTTCATGCTTTTTAAACAAAGTGAAACCGTCGGCTTATTAGTATTAGTGAATATTATTGTGCCATCAGATTTTGGCCCTACTCTACCTTATCTAGATATCAAGACAGAAATTGCAAACCTTTAAAGAAATCCGCAAGCACAGGGACTAGCTGGGTGTCCGTTTTATGTTGTCCTGAGTTTTCAACACTCGTCTGGGCACACCAGCCCCCTGTGGATGACACTTTGTGCTTTACTCCTTTGTTTGCCTGGAAAAAAATATATAGGTATTATTAGTGATAGATAATCGTGCACGGCATTTCATAATCGATTATCGGATCGGTTTGTAAATTCGTATTCGATTATAGAATAGGAAATAATCGAAATATTTAGTTTTTTAGTATAATGCTGACAGTTAATTTCATGTATGCTAGTATAACTTTATTTATTTCTTATTACTACATTTAACATCAATTGGCTTTTACATTACTCTTAATATATCATTTTATCATTTTATCATTTAATAAATATTGTTTTTGTATGATTTTTTTGTATATTTGTATTTGACTGAATACATCGAAAACAATTATGTACAACTGTTAAATTTGGCTGTATATCCGACTTTATAATTTAATATGATAAATATAATACCATCTTATTGAAATTTCACTTCAGTCAAAATGACCGTTTATAATCTATTATTGTAATTGATAATCGATTGTTGCAGCGACGGTTTTTCGATTATTTTCGATAATTGTGCCATCACTAGACCTGTATTACAGTTTGTAAAGTTTTGGAATGTAATTTGTTTCAATACACAGCAGGTTCTACATGTTGTGCTGTTTTATCATTAATGCTTCAATCTATATTGAAATTAACTTGTTTTAATTGCTGTTAATATGAGTTTTGGTTTACATCACTCCGTCTAAAATCACTTTCTGATAGTACTTTCAGTACTTTGATTTAAGTCAAGTAAGCCATATACTTCATGAGGACAAACACAGTAGCGGATCCGTGGTCCAGTGGTAAAACGCTGGACTTGTAATCCAGGGATCGCTGGTTCGATTCCCCGCTCCATCACTGACCGTACTAACATTCTTTCGGACGAGACTTTAAAAACCGAGGTCCCGTGTATGATGCTTTACATCGAGCACGTAAAAGAACCAGGGGCGCTTCTGGAACTGGGGCATCTTCTGTATCATGCACTATCCTCCAAAAATATAATATGACTAACATTCTTCTGGAGGCGTCGCCCATATGGGAAACCGGTGGCGACGATAAATAAACGCAAATACAAACACACATTTGTGTCACTATCTGAGATTTTTGGCCCAATTGGCGTATCTGGGAGAATTTGAGTTACATGTATTAACATTTCTGAATGCAAGGAGATATCAATACAATGTTATACATATCATACAGCAGACAATACATCTCAAATTAAAGTAATAGAATATGATCGAAAGCTTCGTTTTATTTTTGTATATTTAGTTTGTAAATATGTGAAGAGGCCAATACTATAAAAACTGGGGTAAGGACGGTGGGATGGTGTTAGTTTCAACGCAGAAGGTGGGGTTAATGATTTAATATATAATTGTTTTAAGGGCTATATACCTTAGCAGGTGAATAATGATAGTTTTACTGGTATTTTAAACGAAACAAAATGTTCGACCATTGTAAGGAAAACAAATGTCTGAAGAAAACAAAGAATCCGTCATATCACAAGCAATCATATGTATAACGAAATACGATGCCATCTGTTGCGGGCAATTAAATATTTGAAAATTGTTACGTAAAACAATATATTAAGGGAACAGATGATATCTCGGTTCACATACAGTTATATACATACTTAGATTTAGATATTTTATTAACCTCCATATATAGGAGAGCAAAACATATTTACATTTATATACAGTTACAAGTAAACATTTTACAGCAAAGAAACAAACAATTAACATGTAAGTACTGACATATACTATATAAACAAGATTCTTACAGATGTATGTAATATAATACTGCCAAGGCATAACCAAAAAAACCCAGACAATTGACATATAAACTTATACATGTATAATATAATGTATATACTATATATCATATCAGCAATGGAAGATAATTTTCATACGTAAAATGAGTTGCACTATATAAACCCTAAGGTAAATACTTCCGCGGAAGGAGATTCCTTTGGGCAATAGAACTCCGATAATAATGGTGCAGAGAATGCAATATTAACAACACTTTTACGAAAGTCAAAAGTTAAAAGTGTAAGAATGCATTATATATTATATCCTACATTTCGTTTTCGGTAGGATGTGTTATACATGGGGATTAATTTGTAATGGTTCATTATGTTGATATAAACGTGTACAGATATGTCTTGTACTATGAATATTTGATTGTTGATATGTTGATAATTACTGTTGTGTTTCATTGTACATAGTATGTGTACCAAATAGATATCTTAGATTATGTATACATAACTTTTTGTATAAGTATACCAGGAAAATTATTTATCTGATTGAAACTTTCTAACGTGTTTTTGACATACATAGTATGTGTACATCTTTGTTTATATAAACATGAATATTAAATTTATGTACCATGAACATGTGTTTATCTGTTGATACATAGTATGTAGAAAGAGATAGAGAGAGACAGAGAGAGTGGTGGTAGCGAGAAAGATAGATATAGAAAGAGAGATGCATATAGATAGATAGACAGATAGGTAGAGCTAGAAAGTATATGTGAGCATGTGTGTGTGTGTGTGAGTGTGTGTAGGTATATGTTTATATGCATATATGCATGTGTATATATATTGTATTTTGTATTTCCTCATGTGTCTATGACCTTCTGGATTCTTGAAATAAAATTCTTCTGCATTAAATATCAGACGAACGTAATTTGATACAATGATAAGATCATTTAACAAAATCGTGATCATGGAATAAATGTGTAGAAAACTCAATATTGACAACACTTTTACGAAAGTCGAAAGTTTAAAGTGTTAGAAACAAAGATGGTTTAATACATTGATAAAAAGTACTTCACAAAGCAATCATTAAATAGTTTAAATGTTACAGTTTTAATCCGTAGTGAATTATACGTTCAATTACATACATGTATACAAGAATACATTGTATAGACAGTTATGTTCAAGTCGGGTTTGGAAAGAAGTACCTAAAGTTGGTATAACCATGATATACTCGTATCTATCATACTTCAAACTCAAAACCGAATCAATACCATAAATATATGAAGTGGGTGGGTGTATAATTGTTTTATGAGCCTAATGTTTGCACTAGTCATGTTATTGTACTTATACCTCATTAAACATTTCTTTGTATGCAATCTGTTGCCCAACCAACTATGGAAAGCTGGGAAGGAGAGTTGGGAATTACCTTCTTTTTTTTAAAACAAACATCCCTTTTTTAACAAGTGTTAAAATATATTTCTCTGGACGAATACTTTCCTACGTTGGACGGTAATTGTTTTGAAACGCAATACTTTCGACTGGGTGTCTTGGGAGATAGCCTTGTCCTGTGGGTTGACAAGTTTATCAATATACACATTTATTGATTAACTCTGTACATTGTATAGTAAATTTGTACATGGTAGAATGACTATTGATATTGTTCAACATTCCAGTCACTGCACACACAATTCTGTTAAGCATTTTTTAATATCCAAAGTATTTTTGGAAAGGATAGAAAGTATACTAGAATATGCTATCGAGTATTTTTCAAAATCATATCAATAAAAATATAAAAACTAGATTTTCCGTACTCACCCCTTGTTTCTGTTGTTGTTATTTTGGAATAAAAACTTAATGGTTTTTTTTGGAAAAAATTCGATGACATGAGGTAGATTTGATTATAATCTTTGTATACATGTTTTTCATTTGCAAAATTAACGCTTGTGCAAGAAGCCGTATTTACCGGACCCACATGTGCAATTTTACAGTAGCAACATTTTTTACAAAATTATAGCTGTATTAGTTCAACTAATACTGCTATAATTTTGTAAAAAACGATATAACGATAAAACAGTATAAATTTCATCATGCTATATTATGTAGATTCAATAATATCGCTTAAAAGCAAATATGGCTATTTTCTAGCGCTTGTATCGCCTTAAACAAATATTTAATTTTGCCTTTGACCTAAATTTGTCACAAAATATGGATAGCAGATAACATAGACCAGCAACGCCTGTCGTAAAATCTATTTGTGATAGTATTCACTATAAGGACAGGTTCCTTTTGCCATATCTTGCGGCTTAGAATGATTAATTATTTTTCTAATATATTTATATATATGTGAGTGGGTGTGTGTGTGATCTTATAAGTCATGTTTTCACAAATAACTAAAACGGGATTATACTAACTTACTTACTTTTCTTTTGTAAAGAATGGGCCTTTTTGAGCGATGAATTATTTTTCTCATATCTTTTAAGTGACTTCAATAACGGACCGAGTGCTTCTTTGACATTATTTCACAAACGAGTTACAACATTCCTCTTGAGACAAGAACTTGTCACTGTTTTTCAAAATCCTCACTGAGATATAGTTGAAAGCCGAGGATCGCGCTTTTTGTCAATTTAAAAGGTTTAATAATGTTCGTTATCTGTACTCTTCCAATAGGACAGGGTTTTCTGTACTAGTCTCTCATCAAACAATGACAACACTATTTTCAGAGATGAACTCTATGTAGATAAATTGTTGAGTCACTTTCAATAGCAATTTAATTCATTGAACATGACTGAATGCGTAAACTACATTAGTATATCATTATATCTGATAGCATACATATAAACGCTCTTTTCATCGACTAATAGTTTGCATACATACATGCCCTGATCCAACGGGAGGCCAAGGGGGCTACTCTTCAAGCATTTCAAATGCAATACATTGATTTATGTATACTACCAGTATAGCCGACGCAAGTGCAATAAAATTTGCCCCCCCCCCCCCTGTTCCATCCTCAAGAATCGTATGCTTTTCTCTCTACATCAGCCAGGCGCTTTCAATTTCCGTATCAAGCATATATATATGTCATAAGTTAGATTTATTTGATAAACTGATTGATCCAATTTTATGATATGGTTGTGAGGTTTGGGGGATGGATTTTGGAAATAAATTAGAAAATATTCATTTACAATTTTGCAAAGTACTATTGGGGATTAGGAAACAAACACAGAACAATTTTGTTTATGGGGAACTTAAAAGATATCCTTTGAGATTAAGAAGAATGATCAAAGTAATTAAATATTGGTTTAAAATAGTTAAATGTAATAATGTGAAATTCATACGGATTGTATATAATTTGATGATAAGGGATTTAGAAATTCATCCTGAAAAAGTTTCCTGGGCCATATCAGTGAAACTATTATTATAAAAAAAATGGGATTTTATTATGTTTGGATCAATCAGGGAGTAGAAAATGTTAATGTATTTTTAAGATTTTTTAAAGAAAGATTATATGATAATTTTATACAGAATTGGAGTACTGACCTGGAAAATTCAACCCGTGCACGGACTTATAAATTAGTTTGCAATTTTGGGTATCAGTTTTATTTGGATCAAATACATATTTATAAATTCAGGGTTGCATTGACCCGATTTAGGATGTCTGCGCATAGATTAGAGGTTGAAGCGGGTAGATGGCATAAGCCTAATAAAATTCCTTATGTTGATCGAAAACGTAAATTATGTAACACTTTGGAAGATGAATTTCATTTTTTATTAGAATGTCCTATGTATATCGATATTAGGAAATTGTACATCAAAAAATATTATTGGAACAATCCTAACATGATACAATTTATTGAACTTCTGTCTATCGAAAATAAAAACATACTTAATAAATTGTCCATATTTATTTTTAAAGCATTTGAAAAAAGAAATGAAGTTTTCTATGTTAATTAGAACCTCAATCTAGTATGTACCGTCATTGATCATGTATATGTTTCTTTTGGATATGTGTTCATATGTATATGAATTGTATTGATGTTTCATGTTTATTTGTAAATATGTGGTGTGATAGGCAGATTGCCTTACTTCCGTTAATAAACTAAACTAAAACTATATACGTAAGTTGAAAGCGTCTGCAAAACACAGATTATTGAGAATCACACATAACAGAGGCAGAGATTTGTCATGCTGGTGTTTTAGTGATAAACAATTGAAGGGGAGTTGGGAACACCTGATCTTACTGAATTCATTAAAATTGTCTTAAAATAATTTTAATTAATTCAATAATTTATGGAACGGAATGTAGTTCTTGGGTCTAAAGTTTTGCAAAATAAAAGAATTTTATTTTCCAGAGTACGCATTCTTTCATATTTTCAAATTTTCTTGAAAATTTGTGTAGAATAACAATGTACATGCAGTACTAAAGGTAAAATAATGATAATTTGACATCAGACGAATGTGCACACACTTTACGGGTAAATCCCACGTGACGATGGTGACTAAAACTAAATGCAAACAATGGTTTATTTTCTAACTAAATTGAAGTGGTTATGATATAATTATAAATGTTTTGTTATCACATACAAATAACTTTATCTTACTTGTCCTTAAGTGTTTATTATTGTGTAGTCTAATTGATGTCACAACTTTTGAAATTGCGTTTTGTGCCCGTACACGTATTTTATGCCGATGGCCTGTATTACTTGGAATAAACTTGTGGCTTTTTTTACTATCTGATAAAAGGGCCATACATGTTGTTAAATTTCTGCTATTTGTGTTGACCGATGCTTTGGAAGAGTTTCCGGCAATTCGTGACGAATACATGATTTGAGCGTCGCTATGGGGTTTACAACCTTCTGTAAGTGACGTAATTTCAGGAAAACGCAACATATGATGTCACTATAGGAAACAATATTTACTCCATATGGTTACTTCGTTTTCATATTGCCATATAGGGCAAATATTGCTGACTGACCTATTCGTGACGACACAAGTGGTGACATGCTGTGTTCCCGGAGGTCTTTATGGGGAGGCATTGTCTTATGTATGTGGTGTTCCATGTAGCCTCCTCAAATGCCTGATGTTTTATGGAATGTTGTTTTCTCGGAGGTCTGTGTGGAGAGGCATTGTCTTATGTATGTGGTGTTCCATGTAGCCTCCTCAAATGCCTGATGTTGTATGGACTGTTGTTTTCCTGGAGGTCTGTGTGGAGAGGCATTGTCTTATGTATGTGGCGTTCCATGTAGCCTTCTCAAATGCCTGATGTTTTATGGATTGTTGTTTTCCTGGAGGTCTGTGTGGAGAGGCATTGTCTTATGTATGTGGCGTTCCATGTAGCCTCCTCAAATGCCTGATGTTGTATGGACTGTTGTTTTCCCGGACGTCTGTGTGGAGAGGCATTGTCTTATGTATGTGGTGTTCCATGTAGCCTCCTCAAATGCCTGATGTTGTATGGACTGTTGTGTTCCCGGAGGTCTGTGTGGAGAGGCATTGTCTTATGTATGTGGTGTTCCATGTAGCCTCCTCAAATGCCTGATGTTGTATGGAATGTTGTTTTCTCGGAGGTCTGTGTGGAAAGGCATTGTCTTATGTATGTGGTGTTCCATGTAGCCTCCTCAAATGCCTGATGTTTTATGGACTGTTGTGTTCCCGGAGGTCTGTGTGGAAAGGCATTGTCTTATGTATGTGGTGTTCCATGTAGCCTCCTCAAATGCCTGATGTTTTATGGACTGTTGTTTTCTCGGAGTTCTGTGTGGAGAGGCATTGTCTTATGTATGTGGTGTTCCATGTAGCCTCCTCAAATGCCTGATGTTTTATGGACTGTTGTTTTCCTGGAGTTCTGTGTGGAAAGGCATTGTCTTATGTATGTGGTGTTCCATGTAGCCTCCTCAAATGCCTGATGTTGTATGGACTGTTGTGTTCCCGGAGGTCTGTGTGGACAGGCATTGTCTTATGTATGTGGTGTTCCATGTAGCCTCCTCAAATGCCTGATGTTTTATGGACTGTTGTTTTCCCGGAGGTCTGTGTGGAAAGGCATTGTCTTATGTATGTGGTGTTCCATGTAGCCTCCTCAAATGCCTGATGTTTTATGGACTGTTGTTTTCCTGGAGTTCTGTGTGGAAAGGCATTGTCTTATGTATGTGGTGTTCCATGTAGCCTCCTCAAATGCCTGATGTTTTATGGACTGTTGTTTTCCCGGAGGTCTGTGTGGAAAGGCATTGTCTTATGTATGTGGTGTTCCATGTAGCCTCCTCAAATGCCTGATGTTTTATGGACTGTTGTGTTCCTGGAGGTCTGTGTGGAGAGGCACTGTCTTATGTATGTGGTGTTCCATGTAGTCTCCTCAAATGCCTGATGTTTTATGGACTGTTGTTTTCCCGGAGGTCTGTGTGGAGAGGCATTGTCTTATGTATGTGGTGTTCCATGTAGCCTCCTCAAATGCCTGATGTTTTATGGACTGTTGTTTTCCCGGAGGTCTGTGTGGAGAGGCATTGTCTTATGTATGTGGTGTTCCATGTAGCCTCCTCAAATGCCTGATGTTTTATGGACTGTTGTTTTCCCGGAGGTCTGTGTGGAAAGGCATTGTCTTATGTATGTGGTGTTCCATGTAGCCTCCTCAAATGCCTGATGTTTTATGGACTGTTGTTTTCCTGGAGTTCTGTGTGGAAAGGCATTGTCTTATGTATGTGGTGTTCCATGTAGCCTCCTCAAATGCCTGATGTTTTATGGACTGTTGTTTTCCCGGAGGTCTGTGTGGAAAGGCATTGTCTTATGTATGTGGTGTTCCATGTAGCCTCCTCAAATGCCTGATGTTGTATGGACTGTTGTTTTCCCGGAGGTCTGTGTGGAGAGGCATTGTCTTATGTATGTGGTGTTCCATGTAGCCTCCTCAAATGCCTGATGTTTTATGGACTGTTGTGTTCCCGGAGGTCTGTGTGGAGAGGCATTGTCTTATGTATGTGGTGTTCCATGTAGCCTCCTCAAATGCCTGATGTTGTATGGATTGTTGTTTTCCTGGAGGTCTGTGTGGAGAGGCATTGTCTTATGTATGTGGTGTTCCATGTAGCCTCCTCAAATGCCTGATGTTTTATGGACTGTTGTGTTCCCGGAGGTCTGTGTGGAGAGGCATTGTCTTATGTATGTGGTGTTCCATGTAGCCTCCTCAAATGCCTGATGTTTTATGGACTGTTGTTTTCCCGGAGGTCTGTGTGGAGAGGCATTGTCTTATGTATGTGGTGTTCCATGTAGCCTCCTCAAATGCCTGATGTTTTATGGACTGTTGTTTTCCTGGAGGTCTGTGTGGAAAGGCATTGTCTTATGTATGTGGTGTTCCATGTAGCCTCCTCAAATGCCTGATGTTTTATGGACTGTTGTTTTCCCGGAGGTCTGTGTGGAGAGGCATTGTCTTATGTATGTGGTGTTCCATGTAGCCTCCTCAAATGCCTGATGTTGTATGGAATGTTGTTTTCCCGGAGTTCTGTGTGGAGAGGCATTGTCTTATGTATGTGGTGTTCCATGTAGCCTCCTCAAATGCCTGATGTTTTATGGACTGTTGTTTTCCCGGAGGTCTGTGTGGAGAGGCATTGTCTTATGTATGTGGTGTTCCATGTAGCCTCCTCAAATGCCTGATGTTTTATGGACTGTTGTTTTCCTGGAGGTCTGTGTGGAAAGGCATTGTCTTATGTATGTGGTGTTCCATGTAGCCTCCTCAAATGCCTGATGTTTTATGGACTGTTGTTTTCCCGGAGGTCTGTGTGGAGAGGCATTGTCTTATGTATGTGGTGTTCCATGTAGCCTCCTCAAATGCCTGATGTTGTATGGACTGTTGTTTTCCTGGAGGTCTGTGTGGAGAGGCATTGTCTTATGTATGTGGTGTTCCATGTAGCCTCCTCAAATGCCTGATGTTTTATGGACTGTTGTTTTCTCGGAGGTCTGTATGGAGAGGCATTGTCTTATGTATGTGGCGTTCCATGTAGCCTCCTCAAATGCCTGATGTTTTATGGAATGTTGTTTTCCCGGAGGTCTGTGTGGAGAGGCATTGTCTTATGTATGTGGTGTTCCATGTAGCCTCCTCAAATGCCTGATGTTTTATGGACTGTTGTTTTCCCGGAGGTCTGTGTGGAGAGGCATTGTCTTATGTATGTGGCGTTCCATGTAGCCTCCTCAAATGCCTGATGTTGTATGGATTGTTGTTTTCCCGGAGGTCTGTGTGGAGAGGCATTGTCTTATGTATGTGGTGTTCCATGTAGCCTCCTCAAATGCCTGATGTTGTATGGAATGTTGTTTTCCCGGAGTTCTGTGTGGAGAGGCATTGTCTTATGTATGTGGCGTTCCATGTAGCCTCCTCAAATGCCTGATGTTGTATGGATTGTTGTTTTCCCGGAGGTCTGTGTGGAGAGGCATTGTCTTATGTATGTGGTGTTCCATGTAGCCTCCTCAAATGCCTGATGTTGTATGGAATGTTGTTTTCCCGGAGGTCTGTCTGGACAGGCATTGTCTTATGTATGTGGCGTTCCATGTAGCCTCCTCAAATGCCTGATGTTGTATGGAATGTTGTTTTCCCGGAGGTCTGTCTGGACAGGCATTGTCTTATGTATGTGGCGTTCCATGTAGCCTCCTCAAATGCCTGATGTTGTATGGACTGTTGTTTTCCCGGAGGTCTGTGTGGAGAGGCATTGTCATATGTATGTGGCGTTCCATGTAGCCTCCTCAAATGCCTGATGTTGTATGGAATGTTGTTTTCCTGGAGGTCTGTGTGGAAAGGCATTGTCTTATGTCTGTGGTGTTCCATGTAGCCTCCTCAAATGCCTGATGTTGTATGGAATGTTGTTTTCCTGGAGGTCTGTGTGGAAAGGCATTGTCTTATGTATGTGGCGTTCCATGTAGCCTCCTCAAATGCCTGATGTTGTATGGATTGTTGTTTTCCCGGAGGTCTGTGTGGAGAGGCATTGTCTTATGTATGTGGTGTTCCATGTAGCCTCCTCAAATGCCTGATGTTGTATGGAATGTTGTTTTCTCGGAGGTCTGTGTGGAGAGGCATTGTCTTATGTATGTGGTGTTCCATGTAGCCTCCTCAAATGCCTGATGTTGTATGGATTGTTGTTTTCCCGGAGGTCTGTGTGGAGAGGCATTGTCTTATGTCTGTGGTGTTCCATGTAGCCTCCTCAAATGCCTGATGTTGTATGGATTGTTGTTTTCCCGGAGTTCTGTGTGGAGAGGCATTGTCTTATGTATGTGGTGTTCCATGTAGCCTCCTCAAATGCCTGATGTTGTATGGACTGTTGTTTTCCTGGAGGTCTGTCTGGAGAGGCATTGTCTTATGTATGTGGCGTTCCATGTAGCAACTTATTCTCTCTCATGTAATATTTACCAGTGAAGGGTCTGATAGGAATGGAATATGGTAATAACTAAAATGCCCGTCCGTAAGTAGCTGACAACATCTCCACTGTCATGAATAAGGGGTGGAGGACAAATGACCGTAGCGAAGGACACGGAAATACACGACCTGCCCCGCACAGAAAGTAAAATGTTATATCGAAATATAGCAACGTAGTGTCATATTATGTTTGATCACACACCCGTGCATGTTTAACGATGCAATACATATCAGATTGCACATTGTGCATATATTATGTAAATGAGCAAAAAAACCTAAATGAAATCCGTACGCTGCTTGTTTACAAATAACAAAATAGAGTCATGTTTGGAGGAATACGAAAAATCGGCCAATGGTGCTACCGGGATTCCAACCCGGGACTACGCATTCCCGGTATGTCATGTCCAGCTGTAGTAATATTGAAAAATGGTCAAGAGTAATACATGTAATTAAAAAAATCCTTATCGCCAAACATTCATGCAACCGGAACCCACTCGTAAAGTACCATTTTGGACAATTCAAATGTAAAGTGTTTTTACAAGTTTTATAGACACAAATAATTGTGTGTGCGAGTTAAAGCATCACCGGTTGCAAGAGTACATGAAACATAGCTCATTTTAAACATGCAATATGTGGTTGAATAGTCGTCCGCTATCATGTGTAAGAGTTCATTTATTATAGTGTCATCCCTATTTAAAGGGCCAGCCATTTCTGACTTAATGAGACACACGTTTCTGGGTACATTTACTTCCCGATTCCTATCCATTAATAGAAGGAAGGCAGACACACCAGGCAGGTAGGCACACCGTATCCATTATTTAACTAGCTGCCGGCTCACCAACGGGTCATATGAGAAAAAATAATCTTGACTTCACTCACTTGAACACTCATAAAGCTTTTAACATCCATTATCTTAAGTTAGACACGGAGATAACGAAGGTTCAAGGTTAACAATCATGTTCGTAGGTATGGGCTGGTAGTGGATAACTTTATATGCTCAAATCAACAGTCAACAATGAAAGTTATAGACCAAAATGTTTTTCAGTGCCTGTAGTATTTCGGACCACCGGCATAAATTTTGTAAAATAGGTGCGGGCTCCGGAATCCAAAATGGCGTATATTTCAAGTAGATGATGAGAGAATAAGTTGATACAGGGAACGCAACATACATAAGACAGTGACTCTCCACACAGACCTACGGGAAAACAGCATTCCATAAAACATAAGACAATTGAGGAGGTGCAAGGGTAAATCCGTAAGGGAACAGGGCCGCAAGGAATGGCCTGGCCGACCATAAGGGATAACTAGCAGAATCAAAGAGGACAAACAGGGGGATTTTAATGGATGGAATACATCACAGGAAAATTCAAGACAGCTGGCAACAACAACACTGACTTAAACGTGATCTTTCAAATATCGGTGGCTGATTCTTCTGTGTACTGGTTTGTTATGCATCAACAACAAACATTGAGACTATCGTTTTGCTACATACGTGATACGTCTTCTGTCATTTACATACTTTTGGTATCTGCAACATTTTGACAAAATAAAAATATGGAAACTACGTATATACACATTTATATACCTCACATTCCATCTGCCCAATCTTCTGTTGTTTTAAGTTCAACACACGTGACAAGTTGTTTCGGAGTTGGATGACGTTTGCTAATGTGAAATAAACGTCATCAGAACGGGGCTTGTCCGCCGCAGAACGTATCGTATTCAAATACAACTCTTTGTAATCACCTCTATCCATATAAAGTCTTAATCCGAGAAGAAAAATAGCCACAATGGCTAACATGAAAATCACTTGTTTATTTGAAAATCCCATGTTGAATGAAGTCAGTTGTAGAAATTCGAAAAATAATTACACCAAAATTAGTTGTTAAGCAACAATAAACACCTCACACTTTCGAATACCAGGTATAACTTGAATTAAAAAAACATCCGAAACAAGTCCCTTTCAAGCGGTGTATTTTTCTGGTAGAATAATGGTTATTACATAAAACAATTAAGTAACATATATCACTCGCTACATTTGTTCGTGTGTCCGCATGAATTAAAATATATGTTTCAAGTATCTATTTGACTTAAACACAGACTACCACACATGAATTAATAAAATAGGTTCGCTTGATTCGTGAATCAGTATTCCTAATATAAAGAGATAACAATTCTAAAATATTGGCTTAGCAAGCCATATAAGTCGGTACACTGACGAACACACCAATGGTAGGCCTACACGCTAACTGATAACGATGTCTGGTTGACAAATGCAAACATTCAAATTGGAGATTATAAAATGACTTGGTCAGTATCTTATAAGGATAATATTAGATGATGTCGATGTATCATTAGTATTTTTACGTCGATCGATTATCGTTAAATATTTTAAATAATCGTTACTTATGAATAATGAATGCATGTTTGAAAACGACCAAAATTCATCCAAAATAAAAAATAGAAGCTGGTGCGCTGTCATAAGGCTATGTTTAAACCTTCACCGTACCTATCAAATGTATTCAGAGAAATATAAATACCTGAATAGTATTTATATTATCTCATTTAGTTTGCAAGAAAACACATGTACTTCATAAAAGTGATGAAACAAGATGTTCAAAGTAATACATAAGCATGTAAAAGACATAACTAGGTTCGAAAATATATCATGTGCAGCTTTCTGGGATAAATATCAAGAATGATCTCCCTTGATTATCGGCTTTGTTTAAGCCATTTTCTCTAACTTGGATTGTCTCCCTTCCCCACGAAAATGACACCTGTCAAACTAGTCAATTATCATTATCAATGATCGATATTGGCTCCATGCTATAACCGAATATACTCTGTTTACGGTTTATTTAAATTTCTCAGTTCATGTAAAACATGACAACATGAGTACATAATATACAAAATACAAATACAATGGTAAAGAGGCAGTTACAATAAGAAAATGAATGCATCATGCACAAGAGATACAATTATAAACAGATATTCAGGGAGAAGGTATTGTTATTCTAAGTTTGTTAAAATATGTATATATTCAAGAAAAATATGTTGTTTTCGGATGTTTTAAGTCTGGCATTTATTTAAATTTACAAATAATTTCTTTAATCAGCACACAAAGTTTCCTAGTTTGCATTATATTGTTAAAGTCTTGGATTTAACGTCTCTTCATCATTATCATTAGCGACTAACTTAGCCACCCCACTGTGTTTCGAGAGCATGTTGAAATTGCCTTGGGCAATAGTTTGACTTCTTGGGGGTGTATAGAACAACATGTCAAATAAATCTTCAATCACGGCAACAACTAAATTTCAGTGGAAACAGAAAAATGTGTTGTGAAAATAAATAATACATTTTTTGTCATTTTACTCGGCTAGATTTTATGATATTCGTGGGATTTTTTTGAAGAAATAAAATAAATTTTGCATTTTATTTTAACTTAATGACTTTTTATCACCGAACTATGACTGTATAAACAACTGTGAAGAAATGTTTGTATAAAATATAATTTTTACAAAATAAATCCGGACGCAACTTATACTTTAAATAGGGACACTGGCTATCAGTCAGGTATTTTATTTTACTTGCTAGTTTAGAGATTATTTGTGTTTAAAATCAGGGGAGGTAATGAGATTAGACATTACATTTGCATATATATGGCCATAGTTATTGACGGATAGCCTGGTGCGTGGCTTTAAGGTTAGGAATCGGGAAGTATATTTGCTCAGAAAGTCGGTGTCTTAACAGTCAGAAATGGGTGGCCCTTGAAATAGAGGTGACACTATAATAAATAAACACTTTGCATATATACAGAGGAGATTTATTGGTCAATTCCTCATTGAACAGGACAGTTTCTAAACCGTAAAAAATAAATCTTTGAACAAACCACATTCTGCCCTCCGCATTAACCTCGCTTTACAAGTTTACGTATTTATGTAACTTAGTAATGAAATTAAACATCTATCTAGTCTGTACACCCATTTTTACTTGTTTGTTTATGCCACATGCTTGTCAACTAAGTGATGTTGCTCTTTTAAACAAATCATCCGCTTTATCTTAAAGAGATAGCAAAACAAATTCTTGCGACGTTACCTGCACCGTGTTACCCAGATAGGCTTCGGTTGAAGTTTGGTTTGAACGTCACTTTTTGTTGTCTCTTGAACTGGATATAAATTGTTAAAATGTTGTTGTTTTCTGTTAAATAGTTTGCTGCCGTATTTTCACATCTATTTGAGTGCAATTTTGAGAAAAACGTCCCAGTTTTTGCACACATAACTTTCAGCGTCATAGGAATTTGTGAAAAATAGTATTTACGTTAGTTAGGCCATATTATAGCTTATTTCCTTTTCGGGTTACGTCGTTTCTCAACAGTATTTCAGTCGTTTACGACGGCAGCTTGGAAACTGGTCTTCTTATTGAGAGTGTTTTAATAGTGATGTTGAATAAAGAACTTAACATTTAAAAAGGGCTTGAAAATTATGGTCGTAATATTGAGGTGGTCTTATAATTCAGGTGGTCGTTAGGTCAGGTTTTACTATACAGCGTTGTGGAAATCAGGCCACGGCTAAGTTGTAACGGCAATACATGTCATCTTCCTGTTTTCTTGAATAGTAAGTGTTCAGCCTTTCGGATGTCAGATTTATTTGCATGTTGAATGTATTCAAATAAATGGTCAAAGCTAAAGTTACATTTTATTTTGTATATTGGAAATCCAATAAACTCAAGGGACACAACTCTTGTGTATTATGCCAGTCTAAACTTATCGCAGCAGTTACTTCCCTTAGCAGGAATCAGAGTTGTAGGACCAATGACCGTTGACATATTACTCGGAAGAGCATGACTTGCCCGGCTCTGGAATCGAACCCGAACCTCCCGGGTCAGCCTAGCGCTTTTACCACTAAGCTAACTGGACTGGTCAGATATATCGAGACTAAAGAAAAGTGAAGAGGTACATGAAGAAAGTGGACACAAAAATATACAGCACATGCCAGGAGGTATACACTGGAATGTACACAAAACAAAACAACAAAGACCAGGAGGTACACACAGAGAGTTACACAAAACAGGACACCACATATCAGGAGGTACACACAGAGAGTTACACAAAACAGGACACCACATATCAGGAGGTACACACAGAGAGTTACACAAAACAGGACACCACAGATCAGGAGGTACACACAGAGAGTTACACAAAACAGGACACCACAGATCAGGAGGTACACACAGAGAGTTACACAAAACAGGACACCACAGATCAGGAGGTACACACAGAGAGTTACACAAAACAGGACACCACATATCAGGAGGTACACACAGAGAGTTACACAAAACAGGACACCACAGATCAGGAGGTACACACAGAGAGTTACACAAAACAGGACACCACGGATCAGGAGGTACACACAGAGGGTTACACAAAACAGGACACCACAGATCAGGAGGTACACACAGAGAGTTACACAAAACAGGACACCACAGATCAGGAGGTACACACAGAGAGTTACACAAAACAGGACACCACAGACCACGAGGTATTCACAGGGATGGACACAAACAATACAACACAGACCACGAGGTACACACAGGGAAGGACACAAAACAATAAAACACAGACCACGAGGTACACACAGGGAAGGACACAAAACAATACAACACAGACCACGAGGTATATACAGGGAAGGACACAAACAATACAACACAGACAACAAGGTACACACAGGGAAGGACACAAAACAATATAACACAGACCACGAGGTACACACAGGGAAGGACACAAAACAATATAACACAGACCACGAGGTACACACAGGGAAGGACACAAAACAATATAACACAGACCACGAGGTACACACAGGGAAGGACACAAAGATATTATGGCTGATAACAATTGGATTCAGAACAATACACACTTGATACAGGCCTATCTCTCTCGTAACACAAAACAGAGTTCGTCAATGTGTGACCGTGATAAACATCTTTATAATATGATCAGAATGATAGCTGGTTAAGTAGAGAAGCAATCCGGCATATACAACCCTATTATTTACCAAGTATAAAAGGAGCAATTGTTAACAAGTCAGATAGTTCACATATTTACAAATATATTTCATTTGTAGTACATTTTTGTATAATCAAAATGAATGGAATTTCTATTTCAAAATTATTGTTTTTTCATAGCAATATTGCAATTTAACTGAAATGTAGTATGAAGAGAGAATTATGTACAGTTAGAACATTATAAAACAGGATGGACACATGTATATACATATTTATCACATACCCGATACATGTTTCTGTGATGATTTTGATATAATATCTCATATGCAAATGGCAGAAAACCCTAAATGAAATCCATAGGTTAATTGTTAACATTTATAAAAATGCGTTGTGACCATAAATTGTCCACATTGCCAACTTTTAATGCATTAAAACGAGACAAAAATGTGTATGATTATATACATGGTTAAGATGATACGTTTTATGTGAAATCTATGTTGCATACTTGTACATTTCTCCCAACCTACTTATTTAGTTCTGATAGATTGAACTGACTGAATGAACTCATGTTTAACGAATGTCGTCAAATACTAGTACAATGTATATCGTTTTCGGTATACGTGTATTTGTCAATGATAGTTTGACACGAAATGGTTTCTGTTATCTATGTTTTACATTTACGGTTGATAATAAAGAATTGAACTAGACAATAATTAAAGCTTTAAAGATTTGTAAATATTTCTAGACATTATGACGTTGTGAATGGCGATACGTTTTCGGCTCTTTAATTCAATAACCCAAATAACACTATCGCTTGCACAAGCGCGGACAAAATTGAATGTATGTTTTAATCGTATTTTGTCGGGTATGTGACAAACAAAATATTAAATTCATTTTACATGTATTTCGTATTAAATTTATTGAGACGCACATACTAACATTTTGTTTAACGCGTTGAATAAATTTAATACTAATACAACTTAAAGACTATTCTAATATCCTATGTATTGAATCTATGACATAAATAATAAATATCTGTCCAAGGCTATACGTTGTATAATAGTAACGTATAAGAATCGATTCTAAAATACCACAGGTGTGAAAACAAGACGGCATTACATGCTGAACAGTTTGAGAATGTATAACAATTGCAATATGAATAACGTATGTTCAGTCTCACATTGACGTACATTGTCAGCAGTCAATCAGAAGTACATAGTGTATATACATTGTACCGAAATCTTTAACTATACTTGAACTGTTTGATCACATTGTTGAACTTTGGTTTACCACTCCAACTACTGATATATAGAGCTTTCCTACCAGGACAGAAACACATAGCATTAGGAAACTGTAATCCATCTTGTGAAGCAAGTATGACAATAGCCTCACTTAAATCCTCGGCCATCTTATAGATTATATGTTGACCTCTGTTACACAGGTAGATAGAACCAAATGGAGTGAAAGTGATGTCGTATGGTTTCTCAAGTCCTTTATCCTTGTACACTGCTAACATTGTACCATTCATATCCATACATAGAACGACGTGGTTCTTCCAGTCAGATACATATATCTTACTCTCATCAGGATGAACAGCAATATAATACGGCAGTGTACACTGTTCTAAAAACTGAGAGTCTGGTTTCATGGTTTTCTTAACTCCACCTGACAGACTTAAGATCTGGAATTTCACTGGTTTTTCGTATGATACGTACAGTTTGTCATTACAATATTCAACAGCCAAACACAGACCACTCAGTTTGAATGATCTTTTCACAGATAGTCCTCCAGTAGTCGTTAGTATCCTGATGAGTTTTTCATTGAGGAATGTGACCGCCACTTCTCTGTTAGGTATAGCTGTTATACTAGATGGCTTGTTATCAAATGCCATGACAGCGGTCATCACGTCATTGTCAATGTCAATCATCTTCACTGATTTGTTGTCCTGATCAATGATCACAAGATCTTTGTCAGAGATTGCAGTCATTCCTGTAATATAACAATCATTCTCTTCGTTAGGATAGTTAATGTTAATGTCCCGGTTAAAGTGATACTCATCTTGGAACTGAGTGTCATCAGCGTCCGATCCTTGTTGGATATTTATAGAAGTAATGGAAGTTGACACGGCTGTTGTAGATATTGTAGGCATTGTAGATTGGTCCATTAGAGTGTGATCTTTCGTTGCTTTGATTCTAGAGTGTGTACGATAACATGACTGACAATAATATTCTTTACATTCCGAGCAATATCCTACTGCCAGCACGTAATCACCTGCCGCGCTGCACGGGTCACAGTCAATTTCACATGTAGAACTGTTGTAAACAGATGCGGTAGCACCTGGCTTATCGTTCTGTCTCACTGATGCTTCAGCAGAACTCTTGTAAACTGATAAGGTGGCACTAGGAACTGCTGGTTCCCTGAAAAAAGCTCTAAATCGCGATTTTAAAGTTGTGCTTTTGTTGTTGTTTTTCCGAGTAGTCGTATTGGGCTTCTTAGCCTCCATGTTTAAGTATATTCTCAATTTCAAAGAAAAATAAATTTGTGGATGCTTCTTCGACTTTGTACCTCTCAGTGGGAATCTGAAGCATACAAAATACATGTAATAAACATTGTTGTCACGGTAATACTTACAAATAAAGACTCAATGAGGTCTCATAATTCCAAAACCACAGCAACATTTATTTATCGATGCAAAAGAATATGATAACAAGCATACATATACACGTCTCAGAGTCACATTATAAGTGGAGCTTACCAAGAAATTGAAATACAATACAAACGCTTCTGACATTGCACTTGACTCGTAGTTCGGGTTTGCTGTTCATAACCATATGATTCAAAAGAAGAAGGAGGCAATTATAAATCTACATTCGCGTTTCAACTTGTGGGTTTGAAATTCATGCTGAAACATGTTAATGACAAATAAAGCCAAATACATATGAAACATCTACAAAAGTTAATAACTACGACTGAAATTGAAAGAAATGATACCAACCAATATATCCGATGATTGTTGACGGAACTATTCAATCACACGTAAAACATTGTAACAATTTTAAACTTTTCCAACTTCACCTTGATACGATTTTGACTAATCACGTGATGTCGATATATTAAATCCTAACTTCTGTTTAGCCTGGTTTACCTGACCTTACGTATTCTTGTGTGCAGAGTACGCTGGGTACATTTTTTTGTACCAGACTAAATTATGATTGGTCTTAAGCATGAAACTGTACATAATGTAAACATAGCTACGTTCTACGAAAATACGGTTGAGTTATAATGTGTTGTGTATAAACAAGGAAGTTTTAAAACTTATTCAATTGTTCATGCTCAGTGTGAATCTCTAGTTATTGATTTTAACGAATAACAAATATGTACGTGGCGATAGAGAGATAAATATGTACTGACAATGTAACGTAGGTATACCCATCTTATATACAAGATATTAGTTTGTATTGTAAAGATTTATTGACCTGTCAACAAGTGCATATCTTGATGGGTCAATGCGCACGATAAAATAGTAATCGGGTCACTTTCGATAAAGTCTGTACGGTTTACGAAACTTTAACCACGATATAAACGGTTATAATTATTATTTGATCAGATAGTGTGCGTCAAGTCGGATAGCCAAGTGGATATGACGGAAGACTTGTAAACATTGTAAAAAAATTACTATATTATAATGTCTATTCAACACAAACTATTAATAAGTATGTTATTAAGTTATTTTGGAACAATGTTATGGAACTATGTTATATATTTGAAATAGACGATGTGTGTTATTCAAGAGTAATGTTATTTGTGAAACAAAGATCTGTTAATTACTTTAATGTAATGGTTATTGGACACCAAAATTTAATTATTTTCATAAACGATTATTTAAGAGACATTCTCTGAAAGTTTCAAAGCAGGGCGGAAATGTTATGTCACGGATGTTCACCCAAATTGAAGAATATGTTTACTGTCCATAGCTAAACTGTTTGTGACTTTATTTTTGCAATTGTGTCTTTGTTACCTTGACAACAGGGTGCTGATTTCGTCTATATTATCAATATTTCCATTCTGAAAGTCATACTAAATTCAACATATTTTAACTAGCAAAAATAAGGCTTTTTAACGCGTTTACTCAGATGAGAAATAAAAGTAGCATATATTTAGTCGTTATTTCTTCCTTGTACTTGTATCTGTACCGTTAAGCGGATTTCAGAGCTCAGTCATGATCTAACAGGCACAGACAGTATTAACAGTATTACTTATATAATTATGTAAAATTCAGGATGCCATTTTGAATCAGGGAATAAATTTTCCTCAAAGTTTTGGGGAAAATCACCATGATAGTAACTTAAGAGTTTCTCCCCTTTTCTGCATCTTCTTTCTTTCTTTGTTCGGAGAATGCGTCTCCAGACTTACCGCTATAAGTTCGCTGGACTTTTAAAAATGTTGACATAGCTCGTTGTCATATCAAAATAAATCATGTAGTATAAAGTGCAAATATTTACTCTTACTTATACAAATGTATATAAATACCAGTACAACGGAAAACGGCAAGTGATATTTGTAACCAAGTGTTTGGCAATTTATCCTAGTCGATGAAACGCTAAAGGTTGTGTGTTCTAACCCCGAGCAAGACTTGTCGTATAATAAACAATTTGATTGAACACAATGTATAAACAACGGTACCCTACCGAATTATTGAACATGCTTCATAGATAAGTTAAAACATTGTAACGCTTCATTTACTCTACTAACAAGGTACTCAATCCGACGAACATCCTCTATTGAATGTCAGACGGAGCACTATGTGGCAAAATTCAACATTTTTGGCGGTCAAAAAACAGTTCTCGTTAAACGGATTTATAACTTCAATAACTTCGATAAATTCACATAAGAAACGAATTATCGTTGTCATCTCTAGTTAAAGACTCACATATATCAGTCTTCATATAGCTTAAATATTCATTCTCATCACGTTTCATCCAGCGTTAACGCCGCCATATCGTTTTCATGATATTCGAATGGTATTTCCACAAGTAGTACTTGCGAGCATCCCTGGCACTGGACGTAGTTGGCCGAGGTTTCCGAATGCAGGCTGACAGTGATTCAATTTTAGTAGAAGAAATGTGTTGTGACTTAATAGGGGATGAGGTTCCCCCGACACCAAATCAATATGGATGTGGTCAAAGCCAAAAAACACAAAAGTAATAAGCTGGCATTTTCTGACTCCTCTGATTACTTGACACAGTTCAGTTATTTCTGCTTAGTAGACACTTGGGTGACTGATGACAATTGCCGATCAGTTTGTTAATCACACTCACTATTTTTTGTCGTGCAGTTAAAAACATTCATTCGGTAGAGCAATGTCAGGAATTGTTGTATGCGTGCAAAGCTGTTTTTCGAGAAATGTCACTAGAATTGGTATTGATTGTTCTTTTGCTATTATTCTACTAATTTATAAGCACCTGTTCCTTGCTGATTAACATGTCTTAGTTTGTTTTGAATATTTTCCGCCAGAAAATTCACCGTTCTATCATGATTATAGATCTAAAGGTATCAAACTACTTGAACAATATTTATAAGATTTAAATGTAAATATGCATGAATAATATTTGTTAATAGTTGACATTGTCTTAATATTGAGGTAGAAAAACAGTGAAAATTGGCTTGAAAATTGTGGTCGTGATATTGAGGTGATCTTATAATTGAGGTGGTCGTTAGGTCAGGATTTATTGTGCAGCCTTGTGGAATTCAGGCCACGAATTAGTAATATGCTATGTAACGGCAATACCTGTCATCTTCCTGTATTCTTGAATAGTAAGTGTTCCACAGCTAGCAATTCAGATTGTTGCATGTTGAATGTATTCTCATTTTGATCGATAAAACAACACATATATACAGTTAAACCTAATGTTACCGCCAATGATCATAACGTTTTGTATATTGGAAATGAAATGCACTGAAGGGATACAACTATAATGTAATTGTACCAGTCTAAACTACTCGCATCAGTTACTTCCCTTAGGGTTTAGCAGCAGAATGTACTCGGATTCTGTCTGATTTCTAAGTGGAAGTTGGAACATTTAATTAAAAATATACAGGTTTAATTTTATAGTTAATAATGTTGTTGCTTTAAGAGTGACAATATGTAGTACTAAAACTATTACTTAGTGAGTAAAATAGGACAATCTTAGGCTTGATAAATAATGACCCACCTCGGACACAAAACCAAATAACATTTAGGCGGAAAAACTGAACTCGCCGGACACAGTCAAGTGGGTGGGGGAGGATCATTTCTTGGAAAATTATTTTTACAGAATTACAGAAATACCTCACTTAAAGACCATTTTAATATTAAAACCTACTTAAAATTTATATCACATTTTGAAGTCCATTTTCACTAGTTTGCTCTTTATTCAGTCTCAATTTTAAGACCACTGCAATAAGAAGACCAGTTTCCAAGGATCATAACGGTGGTCTTATTGTTGAAGTTGTACTGAACGATCAAGTAATTCATCATTTATTATAGAATTCAAACATTCTAGCGCAGGAAATACCACATTCACACATTAAGGACTTTGGGATTAACGCCGCGTTCAATAATTGGATCGGTTATATACGACGGTATCTTGACATAGCCTGTTGTCATGGAATTTTTGAACAAGCAGTACTCAGTGCCCCTTCGAAAGCAGCTGGCAAATTCTCAGCATGAATTAGTGTAGATATATATACAATGACCGTAGACATGTAACTCCGAAGAGCATGACTTGCTCAGCCCTGGAATCGAACCCGAACCTCCCGGGTCAGCCTTGCGCTCTAACCACTGAGCTAACAGGTAAGATAGATCGAGACTATTGAAAAGTGAAGAGATACATGAACATAGTAACAAAACAGCACACACCAGGAGGTATACACTGAGCGGGACATAAAAAAACAATAAAACACATACCAGGAGGTACACACTGGGAGGGAGACAAAACAATACCACACAGACCAGGAGGTACACACAGGGGGGGGGGGAGACAAAACAATACCACACAGACCAGGAGATACACACTGGGAGGGACACAAAACAATACCACACAGACCAGGAGGTACACACTGGGAGGGACACAAAACAATACCACACATACCAGGAGGTACACACAAGGAGAGAAACAAAACAATATAAAACGGACCTGGAGGTACATGAAGAAAGTGGACACAAAATAATACAGCACATGCCAGGAGGTATACACTGGAATATACACAAAACAAAACAACGAAGACCAGGAGGTACACACAGAGAGTTACACAAAACAGGACACCACAGATCAGGAGGTACACACAGGAAGGTAAACAAAACAGGACACCACAGACCAGGAGGTACACACAGGGAAGGACACAAACAATACAACACAGACAACGAGGTACACACAGGGAAGGATACAAAACAATACAACACAGACCACGAGGTACACACAGGGATGGACACAAAGCAATACAACACAGACCACGAGGTACACACAGGGAAGGATACAAAACAATACCACACAGACCACGAGGTACACACAGGGAAGGATACAAAACAATACAACACACACCACGAGGTACACACAGGGAAGGACACAAAACAACACCACACAGACCAGGAGGTACATCTGAAGAATCTTGATTCATCTAAGAAATTCAATGATGTACTCTATATCAAATTTCACTAAATGAACATATATTTTGTTTTTACGTCATTTTCCCACAGTTTAGTGCCTTTCTGTGACATTTCATCTCTACGTTGCAATGTTTAGTTGTGTACTTGTCTTGCAAAACGGAATGTGAGAAGATATGTTGTCTACGCAGATAGCTCGGTTAGGGCTAAAACTCACCTTTGATTATCTTGTATACCGGATGGGAAACAATCTTATGTTGCCCGCATTCCGGTGTATGTACGTTGACTCACGTGTTAACACTTGTGTAATATGACTTGAATTTACATGAAGTTTGGAACTATTAGCCTTCTTCCTGGTGAGTTGTTGCTTATTTATAGTGTTAGTATTACTTTATTAACTTATGTATTAATTTATTATTCTGTCAATTCAAATCGAAATTTAGATACATCATAGAATCAGAGTTAATTAGGGAACACATGAAATGATGAGTATAATTATAAATAAATGCTATAGCAGTTTGTGAAGTTATTAGAACTAATGAAGCCGATTGGCCAGGGTTCATTCGCCTATACATAGACAGTTCCCACATTTACAATAGTTTACTCCCTTGTTCGGAATAGTCAGTCATATTGATAAGCAAATTTCCTTAAATTTAATAGCGAATATAATGTAAACGATGATAAAATAATCAGATATTTGAAATAAAAGATAACTTATTCATTACGCTCTTGTGAGCAGACGGCTCAGAAAGTTGAAGACAAAGTTGTTGTCATATGCAAATTCTCTTGGTATTTTTTCAATTATCACACATTTGGGAATTACCTCTATAAGTCCTTATCAGTTTTGCTAATCAAAATGGCCGACGATTCAGAACAAGGGAGGTAAATATTGTAGATGTGGGAACTATCTTTGTTACGCAGGCGGCCTGCCTTTCGATATTGAGTGGACTGGGACGTGATAGTCATCCCGCTTTTAAAGGCACACTTAAGCTATTATGTTAACTGGGCCAACAATCTATAACACTGAATTTGATATAATTTACATTTAAACTCATGGCTTTCTTCTAAGAAACGTTGTAGTCACTGAAGAAATGTAGGCATCAACTGTTGAATGTGAATGATAACCAATTTAATCTTCACAATCAAAACGAATTTTTGTAAAATGAAATGCAAAATATTTGAAACTACCATACAGTTATCTGAGAAAAGTAAAAAAGTAATATGCCGCATGAAAACTTGACTGTATTAAATATTTTTGATGAAAGTATACCCAATTTTATTCGATCTTCGCTAAAGGGATTAGATATTTTGTCTTGGGGGGCCATCGCCAAGCAAGGGGGGGGGGGCAATCGCAAAAATGGATAAAACAGTGTACCATACAGAGTTCTTAATCATGTTTATGATCGATAATGGGTGGTGATATGATTTACATGTACTACCATGTTCCAAACTCGTTTGTTGAACAACGAACAGTCTGTGAGACACGTTGCTATTTTCGAATCTTCCGGCCTAAGGCAGCCTTGCATTTGGTTTAAATCTATACATTGGGAGATGTCCAATTTCTCACTTACGGGATATATTAAATATCCGCCCGAATTGTATTTTCCGGGACACAGAATCATATCGCTTGTCAAATGTATTCCCATCTGTCGGGTTACGTTGTCTGTCTAAAGTCCAATGTATCCCTGCCGCTCCGTAAGGTAAAACAATGATAAGTGCATTATCTGTAATATTTATAAGTTTGCAGATTCAACCATTGAGCATTAGAATGAAGCAAAGATAAATTTAGAAAATACTAGATATCATGGCTGATAACAATTGGATTCAGAACAATACATACTTGAATTAGCGAGCAGAATACAGGCATATCTATGATAGCGGGTTAAGTAGAGAAGCAATATAAACTTTTATTTAGCAAATACAAAAGGAGTTATTGTTTACAAGTCAGATTGTTCACATATTTACAAATATATTTCATTTGTAGTAATCAAAATGAATGAAATTTCTATGTCAAAATTATTGTTTTTCATAGCAATACACACGCGATACAGGCCTATCTCTCTTGTAACACACAACAGCTGTGTGACCCTGATAAACATATTTATATTATGAAACAAAACACAATTGTTCAGAATGATAGCTGGTAAAGTAGAGAAGCAATCCGGCATATACAACCCTATTTTTTACCAAGTACAAAAGGAGTTATTGTTTACAAGTCAGATTGTTCACATATTTACAAATATATTTCATTTGTAGTAATCAAAATGAATGAAATTTCTATGTCAAAATTATTGTTTTTCATAGCAATACACACGCGATACAGGCCTATCTCTCTTGTAACACACAACAGCTGTGTGACCCTGATAAACATATTTATATTATGAAACAAAACACAATTGTTCAGAATGATAGCTGGTAAAGTAGAGAAGCAATCCGGCATATACAACCCTATTTTTTACCAAGTACAAAAGGAGTTATTGTTTACAAGTCAGATTGTTCACATATTTACAAATATATTTCATTTGTAGTAATCAAAACGAATGGAATTTCTATTTCAAAATTATTGTTTTTTCATAGCAATATTGCAATTTGACTGAAATGTAGTATGAAGAGAGAATTAAGTACAGTTAGAACATTATAAAACAGGATGGACACATGTATATACATATTTATCACATACCCGATACATGTTTCTGTGATGATTTTGATATAATATCCCATATGCAAATGGCAGAAAACCCTAAATGAAATCCATTGATTAATTGTTAACATTTATAAAAATGCGTAGTGACCATAAATTGTCCACATTGCCAACTTTAATGCATTAAAACGAGACAAAAATGTGTATGAATACATTCATGATTAAGATGATACGTTTTATGTGAAATTTACGATGCATACTTGTACATTTCTCCCAACCTACTTATTTAGTTCTGATAGATGGAACTGACTGAATGAACTCATGTTTAACTCTTTAATTCAATAACTCAAATAACACTATCGCTTGCACAAGCGCGGACAAATTTAATGTATGTTTTAATCGTATTTTGTCGGGTATGTGACAAACAAAATATTAAGTTCATTTTACATGTATTTCGTATTAAATTTATTGAGACGCACATAATAACATTTTATTTAACGCGTTGAATAAATTCAATACTAATACAACTTATAGACTAATCTAATATCCTATGTATTGAATCTATGACATAAATAATAAATATCTGTCCGAGGCTATACGTTGTATAATAGTAATGTATAAGAATCGATTCTAAACTACCACATAGGTGTGATAACAAGACGACATTAAATGCTGAACAGTTTGAGAATGTATAACAATTGCAATATGAATAACGTATGTTCAGTCTCACATTGACGTACATTGTCAACAGTCAATCAGAAGTACATAGTGTATATACCTTGTACCGATATCTTTAACTATACTTGAACTGTTTGATCACATTGTTGAACTTTGGATCATCTATACCGCTACTGATATATAGAGCTTTCCTACCAGGACAGAAAGACATCGCAGCAGGTGCCATTAATCCATCTTGTGAAGCAAGTATCACAATAGCCTCACTTAAATCCTCGGCCATCTTATATATTATATTGTGAATATGGTTACACAGGTAGATGGAACCAAATGGAGTGAAAGTGATATCGTCTGGTTGATCAAGTCCTTCATCCTTGTACACAGCTAACATTGTACCATTCATATCCATACATAGAACGACGTTGTTCTTCCAGTCAGACACATATATCTTACTCTCATCAGGATGCACGGCAATATAACGTGGCGTTGTACAATGTTCTAGAAACTGAGAGTCTGGTTTCATGGTTTTCTTCACTCCACCTGACAGACTTAAGATCTGGAATTTCACTGGTTTTGTATATGATACGTACAGTTTGTCATTACAATATTCAACAGCCAAACACTTACCACTCAGTTTGAATGATCTTTTCACAGAAAGTCCTCCAGTAGTCGTTAGTATCCTGATCTGTTTTTCAACGCAGAATGTGACCGCCACTTCTCTGTTAGGTATAACTGTTATACTATTTGGCGTGTTGTCAAATGTCATGACAGCGGTCATCACGGCATTGTCAATGTCAATCATCTTCATTGATTTGTTGTCTTGGTCAATGATCACAAGTTTTTTGTCGGAGATTGCAGTCATTCCTGTAATATAACAATCATTCCTTTCGTTAGGATATTTAATGTTAATGTCCCGGTTAAAGTGATACTCATCTTGGAACTGAGTGTCATCAGCGTCCGATCCTTGTTGGATATTCATAGAAGCAATGGAAGTTGACACGGCTGTTGTAGATATTGTAGGCATTGTATATTGGTCCATTAGAGTGTGATCTTTTGTTGCTTTGATTCTAGAGTGTGTACGGTAACATAACTGACAATAATATTCTTTACATTCCGAGCAATATCCTACTGCCAGCACGTAATCACCTGCCGCGCTGCACGGGTCACAGTCAATTTCACATGTAGAACTGTTGTAAACAGATGCGGTAGCACCTGTCTGGTCTTTCTGTCTCACTGACGCTTCAGCAGAACTCAAGTAAACTGAAGAGGTGGTACCAGGAACTGCTGGTTCCCGGTCTGAAGCTGAAAATCTCGATTCTACAAGATTCCTGCTGTTGTTGTTTTTCGGAGTAGTCGTATTGGGCTTCTTAGCATCCATTTTTAAGTATATTCTTACAATCAAAGAAAAAAAAGAATACGAGGTTTCTTATTCGCTTGTGTACCTCTCAGTGTGAATCTGAAACATATAAAATACATGTAATAAACATTGTTGTCACATTGTCTGTTTAGATCATGACTGAGCTCTGAAAACAGTCTATACAGTACAGAAACATGCACAAGGAAGAAAACAACGACTAAATATATGCTACTTTTATTTCTCATCTGTAGGTTCGACCGTAAGTTGGTTATTTACAATAACATACATTTACTACTCTCTATACCATTCGTTGTTGTTTAATGCGCAAAATATATGTACATGCATGTTCATGTTTCAAGTGGTGTAACATTACAAAAGCAAACATGTCAATCTCCAGTGCATGAATAATTTAACGCGCATACAACTAAATGATTTCGTTTTTATTAAAGTTAAGGTATTTGTATAAGCTATCTGAATAACATCTAAGTAGTTTTGTTTCAAATTCAAATATCTGTTTCAGAAACATAATATGCCTTAATATAACAATTAGTGACAAAAACATGCATCATATGTGCACGCAACCAACGATCAAAGATTTGCAATCTCATTGCTTAATTTTCAAATAACACCGACCATCTGTTCAGACGATATGATATACCTTTAAGAATTATTTATTTATTGCGATTTGAAGATATTTTCCTTCTTTAGTTCTATAGGAAGTTGGTCGGACCACAGTGACGCGAAAGTTGGGTATGGGTCTTTGTTTTCATTGCGATTCAAACACGATGTTTACTAACGTTACATGAATATATTTGTTTGTACCACAGGGTTAAAGGGAAATACCCATGTTTATTGTCCTTGTGGTGATGATGACTGGTGTAAGTCGGAGTATGCCTAGGTCGCATTAGAAATTAACATGTCCGATTAGCATGCATGCAATCTCACTATTAAACCTTCATAAATGGAGATATCAAACGGAAACTTAAACCTGGGAACAATATATACATGTATATATTAGTCCCAGCTTAAACGTTGAAACTATATTAGCCATACCGGATACATAATCTATGTGACTGCTTATCTTAATGTTTTTTTCTTCAAATTGCCAACTTTCTGGTCAGTAGTGATTGCTAAAAACAGTAACTGACATATTGTGAATGTTCTTATAATGTTATTATAATCACGAACATATAAACCAGGGTTAGGGTTATCACTGATGCACAAGATATACCGACTTGTATAGTTATTCAACAAAATAAGTAATGGAAAAAATACTGGTAACATGATATAGAAATACAATAATTATTATGATCTACACAGGGCAAGCAAATCCACAGTTCAGCTATCTGCAGCCCCAGGCATTTGTTATCCATTACTCAATGCTTGTCAATTACTTGTTGTTTGTAGTAAATTTTGTTTTATTTGTTATCATCTAGTTGTTTTGTCGTTACAAATCATGAAACCCTATCGCTATTAGTGAATAGCTATAAATACACATGCGATTCAATGTTTTTAATCAATGATATTCGAGCGATTAGTATAAGTCGTGTCAATACAACTATATATAATATTGTAATGAAAAAACACACATGCCCCCCCCCCCCCCGCCCCGATGGTCTAGAACTCGGACCCAAAACTAAAAACCTTACTTAGCACTGTAAGACGCAGACTCTCTACCATCTGAGCTATCGCGGCTGTAATTTTAATGAAATCAATATCACAATAAATACTTTTGCTTGTTATTTGTAAATATTGCATAACGTCACTCTCAACTTATCGTGGAATACCTATATCTTCATGGGCGACTGCTCTATATATGCAATGAAGGAAGTTTAACTGTAGCCAATACAGAAAAAAACAACATTTTTACAGATATATGAGACAGAGAATAAGTAGCTAAAACAGTAAATAACTACGACTGAAATTGAAAGAAATCATACCAACCAATATATCCGATGAGTGTTTATGGAACTATTCAATCACACGTTAAGCATTGTAACAATGTTCAACTTGTCCAACTTCACCTTGATACGATTTTGACTAATCACGTGATGTCGATGTATTAAATCCTAACTTCTGTTTAGCCTGGTTACCTGACCTTACGTATGCCTGTGTGCAGAGTACGCTAGGTACCAGAATAAATTCTGCTCGGTCTTAAGCGTGAAAATGTGCATAATGTAAAAAAACATACTTTCCACGAAAATACAATTGAGTTACATTTTTGTATAATGTGGTGTGCATAAACAAGGAAGTTTTAAACGTTATTCAATCGTTCATTGTGAATCTCTAGTTACTGATTTTAACGAAAACAAATATGTACGTGGCGATAGAGAGATAAATATGTATTGACAATGTAACCTAGGTATATCCATCATGTATACAATATACTAGTTTGTATTTTAAAGATTTGTATTGACCTGTCAAAATGTGCATATCTCCATAGACAATCTACACGATCAAAAAGTAATCGGATAACATATTGATGATATCATAATTAAACAAAATGTTAAGTAAGATGTGAAATGCTGCTAATATTCATGACTAGCTTGACTTCTTTCCAACATGAATATTATTTTTCAAATGCACTCAAGGGATACAACTCTAGTGTATTGGTACCATTCTAAATTACTCGCATCAGTTACTTCCCTTAGGGTTTATCAGTAGGCTGTACTCGAATAAAAAATTGACTTCTCATAAGTTCACTCTTTTTAATTTATATGTTTTTGTTTCAAGAGTAACAATATGTAGTACTAAAACTACTACTTAATGAGTAAAATATAAAACAGGACAATCGTAGGCTTTAATAAATAATGACCCACTTCGGACACAAAACCAAATAACATTTAGGCGGCCTAACTGAATTCGCCGGACATACAATAGAGATAATACGTAGCTACAGGGAACGCCATATACATAAGACAGTGCCTCCCCACGCAGACCTCCGGGAAAACAACAATCCACAAAATAGAAGGCACTTAAGGAACTTAAAGGGTACATATGTTAAGGAAAAAAGGTATCAAGGAATGGCCTGGCAGACCATAAGGAATAACTAGGAGAATCAAAGTGGATAGTGAAGGAGGGGGGATTAATCGATGAAAAAAGAACACAGGACATGTCAAGACAGCTGACAGCAATAGGCCGAAACTAGGCAGGAAATAACCTGAACACTATATAAAGTGATAGAATTGCACAGGGGAAAGGAAAATACAAAACACATTCATAACACAAACAGAAATAATAACCATACAGCGAATTACAGCCTTGGAACTGTCAGTAAAAACACTGGGGGTTTAAATCGATTTAACAGCCAGCTAACCTCACACTTCATCGATATATGGTCATTGATGTCCAACATGAATTGACTGAGTAGGAGATGTGGGAGGAGAATGTCTTGGAAAATTATTTTTACAGAAATACAGTAAAACCTCTCTTAAAGACCACATCAATATTAAACACTTCTTAAAATTTAGAACTTAGTTTGTAGTCCATTTTCACTAGTTTGCTCTTTATGTAGTTTCAATGTTAAGAGCACCGCGATAAGAAGACCAGTTTCGAATGATCCTAACGGTGGTCTAATTGTTGAGGTTTTACTGAATGATCAAGTAATTCATCATTCATTATAGAAGTGAAACATTGTATAGCAGGCAATGCCATATTCTCACATTTAGGGCTTTGTGATTAACGCCGCGTTCAATAATTATATCTTGACCTAGACAGTTGTCATGGAATTTTACATGAACAAATTGGACGCAAAACAATACAGCACATACAAGGAGGTACACACAGACCAGGAGGTACACACTGGAGGGACACAGAGCAATACCTGAATACCAGGAGGTACACACTGGAAGGGACACAAAGCAATACCACATATACCAGGAGGTACACACTTGAAGGGACACAAAACAATACCACACAGACCAGGAGGTACACACAAGGAGGGACATAAACCAATACCACACATACCAGGAGGTATACACTGGAAGGGACACAAAACAATACCACACAGACCAGGAGGTACACACAAGGAGGGACACAAACCCATACCACACATACCAGGAGGTATACACTGGAAGGGACACAAAACAATACCACACATACCAGGAGGTATACACTGGAAGGGACACAAAACAATACCACACATACCAGGAAGTACACACAAGGAGGGACACAAACCAATACCACACATACCAGGAGGTACACACTGGAAGGGACAAAAAACAATACCACACATACCAGGAGGTATACACTGGAAGGGACACAAAACAATACCACACACCAGGAGGTATACACTGGAAGGGACACAAAACAATACCACATACCGGGAGGTATACACTGGAAGGGACACAAAACAATACCACACACCAGGAGGTACACACTGGAAGGGACACAAAACAATACCACACACCAGGAGGTGTACACTAGAAGGGACACAAAACAATACCACACACCAGGAAGTATACACTGGAAGGGACACAAAACAATACCACACACCAACAGGTATACACTAGAAGGGACACAAAACAATACCACACATACCAGGAAGTACACACAAGGAGGGACACAAACCAATACAACACATACCAGGATGTACACACAAGGAGGGACACAAACCAATACAACACATACCAGGAGGTACAAACGTGGAGGGACACAAAACCATACAACACAGATGAGGAGGTACAATTTGGAATGGACACAAAACAATACCACATAGACCAGGAGGTACACAGTGGAAGGGACACAAAACAATACCACACAGACCAGGAGGTACACAGTGGAAGGGACACAAAACAATACAATACAGATGAGGAGGTACACATTGGAAGGACACAAAACAATACAGCACATACCAGGAGGTACACAGTGAGAGGGGCACACAACAATACAGCACATACCAGGAGGTACACACTGGGAGGGTCACAAAACAATACCACACATACCAGGTGGTACACAGTGAGAGGGGCACACAACAATACAGCACATACCAGGAGATACACAGTCAGAGGGGCACACAACAATACCACACAGACCAGGAGGTACACACTGGAAGGGACACAAAACAATACCTGAATACCAGGAGGTACACACTGGAAGGGACACAAAACAATACCACACATACCAAGAGGTATACACTGGGAGGGACACAAAACAATACCACACATACCAGGAGGTATACACTGGGAGGGACACAAAACAATACCACACATACCAGGAGGTACACACTGGGAGGGTCACAAAACAATACCACACATACCAGGAGGTATACACAGGGAGGGACACAAAGCAATACCACACAGACCAGGAGGTACACACTGGGAGGGACACAAAACAATACCACACAGACAAGGAGGTACACTCTGGGAGGGACACAAAACAATACCACACATACCAGGAGGTACACACTGGGAGGGACACAAAACAATACCACAAATACCAGGAGGTACACACTGGGAGGGACACAAAACAATACCACACATACCAGGAGGTATACACAGGGAGGGACACAAAACAATACCACACATACCAGGACGTACACACTGGGAGGGACACAAAACAATACCACACAGACCAGGAGGTACACATTGGGAGGGACACAAAACAATACCACACAGACCAGCAGGTACACACTGGGAGGGACACAAAACAATACCACACAGACCAGGAGGTACACTCTGGGAAGGACACAAAACAATACCACACAGACCAGGAGGTACACACTGGGAGGGACACAAAACAATACCACACAGACCAGGAGGTACACTCTGGGAGGGACACAAAACAATACCACACAGACCAGGAGGTACACTCTGGGAGTGACACAAAACAATACCACACAGACCAGGAGGTATACACTGGGAGGGACACAAAACAATACCACACAGACCAGGAGGTATACACTGGGAGGGACACAAAACAATACCACACAGACCAGGAGGTACACTCAGGGAGGGACACAAAACAATACCACACAGACCAGGAGGTACACACTGGGAGGGACACAAGACAATACCACACATACCAGGAGGTATACACTGGGAGGGACACAAGACAATACCACACAGACCAGGAGGTACACACTGGGAGGGACACAAAACAATACCACACAGACCAGGAGGTACACACTGGGAGGGACACAAAACAATACCACACATACAAGGAGGCACACACAGGGAGGAGACACAAAACAATACCACACATACCAGGATGCACACACAGGGAGGGACACAAAAAAATACCACACATACCAGGAGGCACACACAGGGAGGGACACAAAACAATACCACACATACCAGGAGGCACACACAGGGAGGGACACAAAACAATACCACACATACCAGGAGGTATACACAGGGAGGGACACAAAACAATACCACACAGACCAGGAGGTACACACAGGGAGGGACACAAAACAATACCACACATACCAGGAGGCACACACAGGGAGGGACACAAAACAATACCACACAGACCAGGAGGTACACTCTGGGAGGGACACAAAACATTACAAAACGGACCTGGAGGTACACACAGAAAGGGACATAAAACAGTACAACACGGACCAGGTACATCGGATGAATCTTTATTCATCCAAGAAAATTAAGAAAAACAATGATAGACTCTATATCAACTTTCACTCAATGATTTTACATTGTGTTATTACATTGTACATAATTTTAAGCCTTATTTCTATGTTTTCCCACAGTTAAGCGCCTATTTGTTACATTTCATCTGTCCATTGCAATGTTGTGTTATTTACTTGTCTTGCAAAAAAGAATGTGAGAAAATAAGTTGTTTACGCAGTTTGCAAAACTCGGTTAGGGCTAAAACTCATCTTTGATTATCTTGTATACCGGATGGGAAACAGTCTCATTTTGCCCGCATTCCAGTGTTAGTATGTGTGAGACATGAAAACGTCGCGATGTAATTATGTACGTTGGCTCACGTGTTAACACTTGGGTAATATGACTTGAATTTACATGAAGTTTGGAACTATTATCCTTCATCCTGGTGAGTTATTGCTTATTAATAGTGTTAATATTAATTTTATTAACTTATGTATCAATTTAATATCCTGTCTAGTAAAGGCGAAATTTAAATAAATCATAGAATCAGAGTTAATTACGTTACAAATGAAATGATGAGTATAATTATATATAAATGCTTTAGCAGTTTATGAAGTTATTAGAACTTATGAAGACAGGCGATTGGCCAGGGTTCAGTCGCCTATATATATATAGTTTCCACACTTATAATATGTACTCCCTTGTTCTAAATAGTCAGCCATATTGATCAGAACTTTCCTTCAATTTAATACATTTGAATATAATTTAAACGATGATAAAATAATCAGATATGTAACATCAACCATAACTTATTTATTACGCTCATGTGAGCAGACGGCTCAGAAAGTTGAATACAAAGTGGTTGTCATATTAAGCAAATTATTTTGGTATTTTCTCTCTTATCACACATTTGGGAATTACCTCTATAAGTCCTTATTAGTTTTGCCTTTCAAGATGGCTGAAGACTCTGAACAAGGGAGGTTAATATTGTAGATGTGGGAACTATCTATCGATACGCAGACGGCCTGCCTTTTTGATATTGAGTGGATAATAACTGGTCAAACCCGACCGGGACGTGATAGTTTAAGGCATACTCGAGTTATTAATAATTATGTAAACTGGGCCAACTATATATTTCGCTGATGTTGATATAATTAACAGAAAGTAGGATATTAAACTCATGGCTTTCTGCTAAGAAACTTTGTAGTCACTGAAGAAATGTAGGCATAAACTGTTAAATGAGACTGATACCCAATTTCATTCGATCTTCACAATCAGAATTTTTTTTTTGTAAAATGAAATGAAAAATGATTGAACCTACCATACAGTTATCTGAGAAGAAAAAAAAGAAATATTCCGCGTGAAAACACGTATCAAGATAATTTTGATGAAATGATATCCAATTTCATTCGATCTTCGTTATGAGAACGATGTTTTTGTAAAATGAAATGCATCTGAAAAAGAGAAAAAAGAAATATGCCGCTTTAATTCAAATTCCTCTTTGGTTTGCAGTCTGACAAAATGCAGACGGTCACGTGGTCACAAAGAATCACTACTGCTGTCTTTCTTATTGTGGTAAAGCTTACCCATCAAGCTTGTGATGCATTAAATACCGAGGATTACATAATAGAATCAGACACGTAAGTTTATCCTTTTCAGTACGCTCAGGTGGGGGAGACCACGTTGTTTGTGACGTCATTCTGTTGTGACGTTTCTATGCGAATATTTCTCGAAGCGTTTGAAAAAACGGAAGCACACTGCTGCATGCCGACTTGAGTTTATAGATCTAGAATATCGTAAAATTCTGTAGAAATACAAATAAATGTTGCTTCGACTTGAAGTTTTGAATTGCTTTATACCCGTCTACAAGTTTATAAATCAACTTCTGCCTGGTCGTTTGTTTCTTCCATCGTTTCAGTTGAAATTCGTAAATACTTTCTACACGTCTACAAGTTTGTATATTAACTTCTCCCCCAACCACCCCCCCCCCTTCCGCTAATGAAGACGACCTCCTCGATTACATTATCTAGACCTAATTCATCTATATTTGATGTACGAATTGATTTATACTTATTTGATCTATTATAGATTACCGGAAGTCAGATTTCGTCCACCAATCGGGAACGGTCACGTGGCTACAAACGTCCAATCAGATACGGTGTACATGAACGGGCTCTACAACGGACGTGAAGATCGCAGCAGTCGCGCTAGGTTACCAGCGCACGTGTCAATAGACATAGCTTCAACCAAACAGCTTCCGTTTCAAAGACAATATGTCCTGGATATGTTTAATGGTAATGTACTCTCAATGCGTCAATGTGATAGTTTTATTCCTAATATTTACACACATTTTATTCACAAAAATATATATAAAATATACGTGTACAATTATTTTTACAAACATTTAACTTTCTCCAAAAATGTCCATCCATATTGTACCGACCATTCAACTGTTTCCACCGCAAATGTTGACGTTTTACTGAGAAATAAAAAATACATTTTCTAATAAGCCAAATATGTGTATTTATGATGTCTACATGAAAGAGAGATTAAGTTATTAAAGGGAACGCCGCAGACATAAGACAATGCCTCCATACACTGACTTGAGGGAAACTACAATACACAAAACATTCAGGGATTGAGGAGATACAAGGTTAAACTTCTATTTATAGAAGGGGAGAGAACTTGTGACAATCCCTGTGTGTCTCACCTATTTACTGGGACAACTTTTTGTGATTTATAATACACCTTTGTCATATCGTTTTATGGTAAATAAACATTTAACTTCCTCCAAAAATGTCGATCAATATTTTAGCGACCATCCAACTGTTTCCATCGCAATTTTGCGTTTTTAATGAGAAATAAAAAAAATACATTGTCTAATAAGTCAAATATGTGACACCATGTAAATAGCCAAGTGGTAACCATTATGTAACTAGCTAAAAACTCACAAACCGGACATGGACGAATACCGGGATTCGAATTTTGAACAACCGCTCTTAATGCGGATGTTTTTACCACCCGGCTGCGGGAAACGGTCTGTATACGTAATGTAGAGACATATATAGATATACGCATGTTTGGTGAACGATGTTTAATATTTGCTTACGTTTTCGTTTTTGACCTTGTGTTGAGAAGCATTGTGTTATAAATGTATGTGGCGTTCCCTGTAGCAATTTATTCTCTCTTTTATACAGGACTCTTTATACAGAAAATGCAGTCAGCTTCGGTAAATGTCGAAATTACCTACTTCGCTCACCGTACATCGACACGTCTGCTGGTCACGCGGATAACGGTAACAAGAAATAATGAGGTCACTGGTGACGTCACACTCAACATAACGTCATACCAGGGCGGCGATTCGAAGGATTTTATATGGCAACTTCCACAAAATGTCACTGTTCAGGGCCAAAAATCCAGGTATCCAAGAAATATTCGATTTCATTTTTTAATAACAATAATTTTTCGATTTAACATATTTCGAACAAAACTTCAGATATAAAATGAACGTGGTTGAAATTAATATTTTCATGACCGTCAAAATCGGTCTTTTCTGAGTTTCACACTTTTACTTAGTTTGTTTACTTTCAAGGTATCTAACCGGAACAATCACTGAGCCGGAAGTGGACAGTCTGCCTCCAACATCAATTCACGTATACCATACAGTTTTACCAAGAACGATAATTCTTCTAGCTGAACAATCTAAATTAACAGAAACGTTTGTAGCTTCATACAGTATGCAACAGGAAGACGCTCTATACAGTTACAAAGCAGCACTGAGTGACGTAGAAAATGACGCCATCGTCCAATCTCATAAACAGGTGAGTAACGCAATCGGTAGACGCCGATTTCACAAAAACAAGTTTCTTAGTCTACGTCATTATTAGTGCAATCACATCGCGCATGCATTGTTTTACAAATAATATTTGTATATACTTTTATTTCCTCCATATATGAAGAGCGGAAAAAGATATCATTGTATACAGTATAGTGATGAAGACAAAACAAACAGGAAAGCAATTAGCAAAACGACAACATGCATAATTATGTACAAATATTAACTAATCACATCAACAATATTCATTGTCAGAAAGAACAGTATTAAATCAGATGTGCTAACAAGCTACCATGTCCAGGAATATTTAGATGTTTACAACAGACAACTAGATGATTTTTTTCAATTTAACAATATGCAATGCAATGGATAAAATAATATATTATGGCATTACAGTACATATCCCAAAAATATCTTTCCGAAAACTAAAACAAAGACAAAATGCGAAATACATTATAACTTTTATCTAAGACATATAGTGAGACTATAGCATCATGCAGAACACTATTAATATCTTGGAGAACTCAAGATAAGTTCAGTGAAATACATTAATTTAACTTAATAATATTCTAGATGACAACATTGCATAATGTCTAGTAGATAAACATGTAATTTATATATACATAAAAAGAAAAAAAAACATGATCATCGGCATCTGAACATATTCGATGAAAACGCTAAACACAATCACCACATTAAAGAATATACGGATGTGCTGGAATACTATAACAGAAATACAAGTTGTGAACTAAACATTGTAACAATACATGTATAAGCCGTTTCTACTAGTTACTCAAGCGCACATGGAGTTAGAAGTCGGTTCACTGAGTGTAACCATGACAAAATAAAGTGTATTTTTTTGTATTGGTATTAGAGAAAGAATCTCAAAAAGAACTATAATTGTTCAATAGGTTATTGAACGAAGGGAAACTACCCTTGAATTGGAGTTATATTGATTACGCTCCATATTTAGATATGGACATAAGTTTTCCTGCTTAAGGATATTATTACAATTACAATGCATTGAATTAAACAACTTGAATACAGTGAGACACATTATGTCAACAACTAAACTAGTAAACATGTTTTAAATCAAAATCTCGAGAGTATTCCCCGCATATGTCAAGCATACGGTCCATCCCGGCTTTCGACAAAGATACTAAGACCATGTAGTCGGCGACTGTAGGCGAACAAACACTTTTATTTGGTATCAAATTTATTGAACTCCTTGAATAAAAAGCCGGAGGATCACTTAATGTCATTTTATTCCACTCATTGAATAAAGTCAATACTAAATGAACTTATAGACACATATGATATCCTAGGTATTGAATCGTTGACATAAAAAATAAATATATGTCCTAGTCTATACGTTGTAAAATAGTAACGTTAAACAATCGTTACATACTAAACTCTAACATATGTGTGAAACTAAGGCGGCATTAAATGCTGAACAGTATGAGAATGTATAACAATTGCAATATGAATAACGTATGTTCAGTACCACACTGATGCACACTGTCAACAGTCAATTAACAGTGCATTGTACAGATATCTCGTACTGAAACATTTAATTATACTTGAAGTGTTTGATCACATTGCAGAACTTTGGATCTACGTTCGCGCTGCTGATGAATAGAGATTTCCTACCAGAACAGAAACACATCGCAACAGGAGCCTTTAGTCCATCTTGTGATGCAAGTATCACACTAGCCTCACTTAAATCCTCGGCCAACTTATAAATAATATTGTGTTCTCTGTTACACAGGTATATAGAACCAAATGGAGTGAAAGTGATATCGTATGGTTTCACAAGTCCTTCATCCTTGTACACAGCTACCATTGTACCATTTATATCTATACATATAACGACGTGGTTCAACCAGTCAGACACATATATCTTACTCTCATCAGGATGCACGGCAATATAACGTGGCAGTATACAATGTTCTAGAAACTGAGAGTCTGGTGTTATTGTTTTCTTAACTCCACCTAACAGACTTAAGATCTGGAATTTCACTGGTCGTGTACATGATACGTACAGTTTGTCATTACAATATTCAACAGCCCAACAGACACCACTCATTTTGAATGATCTTTTCACAGAAAGTCCACCAGTAGTCGTAAGTATCCTGATCAGATTCGCATTGCAGAATGTGACCGCCACTTCATTATTAGGTATAGCTGTTATACTTACTGGCTCGTTATCAAATTCCATGACAGCGGTCATCACGTCATTGTCAATGTCGATCATCTTCATTGATTTGTTCTTGTAATCAATTATCACAAGATCTTTGTCAGAGATTGCAGTCATTTCTGTAATAAAACAAGCATTCTCTTCGTTAGGATATTTAATATTAATGTACCGGTTAAAGTGGTACTCATCTTGGAACTGAGTGTCACCAGCGTCTGATCCATCTTTGATATTCATAGATGCAATGGAAGTTGACACGGCTGTTGTAGAGATTGTAGGCATTGTAGATTGGTCACTTAGGGTGTGATCTTTTGTTGCTTTGCTTCTAGAGTGTGTACGGTAACATGACTGACAATAATATTCTTTACATTCCGAGCAATATCCAACTGCCAGCACGTCATCACCTGCCGCGCTACACGGGTCACAGTCGATTTCACATGTAGAACTGTTATAAACAGATGCGGTAGCAACTGGCAAATCTTTCTGTCTCACTGATGCTTCTGTAAAACTCTTGTAAACTGATGAGGTAGTACTAGAAACAGATTTTTTCCTGACAAAAGCTGTAAATCTCGATTTTACAGTTGTGCTTCTGTTGTTGTTTTTCCGAGTTGATGTATTGGGCTTTTTAGCCTCCATGTTTAAGTAAATTCTCAATTTCAAAGAAATATATATTCGTGGAATCTTCTTCGTCTGTGTACCACTCAGTGTGAATCTGAAACATACAAAATACTTGTGATAAACATTGTTGTCACGGAAATAATTACAAATAAAGTCACAATGAGGTCTCGAAAACAGTTTTCCTTCTTTACCTACTTCAAAACGGAAATCCTACTTCAAACCACTTTGACTGAGCGGAAATCCTGTGATTTATTGTATTTATATGTGAATACAGAAGGATGTTTTAACACTTTATTTAATCGTTCGAGTACATTGTGAAACTCTATATGTACACGTATGCGTTGACAGTGTAACGTAGTCATGTGCAGTTAGATAACTCCTTCAGTCCAGACTAAGAAAATACCCATCACGTATACAAGATGTTAGTTTGTATATGGCAAACTTAATTGGATATGTGAATATGTTAATGTTTATGTCCAAGTTCTATTTCTCTGATGAAGCGACATTTTGGAAGATGCCTGAAAACAATAACGTAAACGTATAGATACTCTCCGTGATAAAAGTATCAAACATAGCGACATTTAAGTCAATAAAAATGACTCTTAAACCCTTATGTTTTTTTATCATTTTGATCATATATTTGAAACGACATTTTATGATACAATATGAACACAAAATATGTGGACACGTATTAATTTACAACGAACAGCACATGTCTGTTTCTGTGCAATAGGACCTGTTGCTGTATCAATGTGTATATAGATTGTGGACACCTGGCACTATTATATGAAACACACAATATGTTAAATTCTAAATTAATATTGCTTTCATTATTTCGCAACAATTTATATAGATGGAGTAGTTTGAGTTTGTTCAGTTACATCAACATTTGTAAATAAAAAATACGAAAGTACAATAATAATCAATACTATGACCAATCTTGAGATCCTTCAAAACTGGTTTTCTTTCTGATATTGTCATAATATTGAGGTTGAATAAAGAACAAAATAGAAATGATGGCCTTGAATAGTATGTTCTAAATTTTGAGGTGGTCCTATTATTGGTCTTTAAAAGTGAGATTTTACTGTAACAAAGTTGCCGTTTATCAATTGCTCATATAGACTATGAATGGTTACTAGGGCGCGAAGCTTAAACACACAACTTTAGATGTAAACAAACTGCATGGATACGAAGAACGAGCGATCAATAAGTGCAATTTGGAACGATCCGTACATCTTTTGAGATAGGTTATTCTGATCATTTTCCTTTAAATATATTTAACTAAAGAAAACATTCTAAAATTACGGTTAAAATAATTATGCAGATTTAGATGCGGTAAATTATGGACATGTCAATTAATATGTTGCCAAACAGGCGAGCGACGAACAGTTTGTGAGACACGTTACTATTTTCGAATGCTCCGGCATAAGGCGGCCTTGTATTTGGTTTAAATCCCAACATTTTTTCACTTACGGGATCTATTAAATCTCCGCCCGAATTGTATTTCCGGGACACAGAATCATCTCGCTTGTCTAATGTATTACCACATGTCGTGTTACGTTGTCTGTCTAAAGTCCAATGTATCCCTGCCGCTCCGTTAGGTAAAACAATGATGAGTGCATTATCTGTAATATTTATAAGTTTGCAGATTTAACCATTGAGCATTAGAATGAAGCAAAGATAAATTTAGAAAGGACTAGATATCATGGCTGATAACAATTGGATTCAGAACAATACACACTTGAAACAGGCCTATCTCTCTCGTAACACAACAGCTTTCTTCAATGTGTGACCCTGATAAACATCTTTATAATATGAAACAAAAGAAAGTGATCAGAATGATAGCTGGTTAAGTAGAGAAGCACTTCGGCATTTACAGCCCTATTATTTACCAAGTACAAAAGGAGCAATTGTTTACAAGTCAGATAGTTCACATATTTACAAATATATTTCATTAGTAATAATCGAAATGAATGGAGTTTCTATTTCAAAATTATTGATTTTTTCCCAGCAATATTTCGATTTGGCTGAAATCTTGTATGAAGAGAGAATTATGTACATTTAGAACATTAATAAATTTGTATTGTATTATTGTATTTGTCATTACCTAGATAGCAATAAAATGGGTTCCTGGAAAAATGGTGGAGTGACTTTTGCCTGAAAAGAGGCTTATTTCAAGGGGTAGGTGACCACAAGAGTAAAAACAAACAATGTCATATACAGAAATGTTTTTCAGGGTCTGTAGTCTATCAGACAACCGGCGTAAATTTTCTAAAGTTGTTGCAGGACCCAAAATCCAAGATGGCGTCCAAGATGGCCGCCGATTTTGAATATAAATGTATAATATAAAAAAGGCCCTGTAAGTATATTCTCAAATAAAAATGCGTTATATGTTTAAGATAACTAAACTTCACTATACAAATGCAAATCATGTGCATATTCAGATTGATCCAAAATGTTGAAGGTCAAGGTAAAACTTAAGGTCAAATGCCAGATTTGTGAAAAAATAACCATTTCACCATATACTATTCTTAATACTTTTAAAGCTGTTTGATATGTCCATGCTTGATGTATATCAAAATAATCTAGAATATTATTCAAGGTCAAATGTCATTTTCAAGGTAAAAATTTCAACTTTTCTGAAAATATCAAGTGTTATATGAAATATTGATATTTTTCCTGATTCGACCATAACATTGCCCTGTCTAGTGTGTTTTAAAGTTGCCAGGTGTGTGTACTTACCATGACTTTATCTCAGATGACATATATTAAATCCGCTTCCTGGGCTTAAACGTTCGAAAGAGAAACATGAAAACATTCACACATCGATTCACACATTCATCGAGAAATACCTCAATTGTATTACCGGAAATTAGTACGTCTGTAATTGTATACAGATGAAGTGCTCCAATACATTATGAGAATGTCATCACATTGTATACACTGTACCTAAGCTCTCAGGTAAGCGCTATGCTACTAGCAGTGCCATTGGTTCTGCAAAGTTTCAGTGTATGAACAGTATACCAAGGGGAGACTACTTTGCAGCATTTAGGTCGTGGATAGCAAGACTTCAAAAGTGTGTATCTGTGCAGGGGGGGGGGGGGGGACTTTGAAGGGTTGACGTGAACAAATTTCCGATGCAGTGAAAATTTTAAACATACAAAGACCAGTGACATAATTTATTGAATGCCGCTCGTATTATTGAGGTATTACTGTATTTGATTCAGGGTTGGAATCATCTATGGACAGAAGGTAGGATTGACATTCAAGGAAATCCAGACTTGTCAACCAACATTGCAGCTGCCACGTACAATATTTTATGCTCCCTTCCGTCACATGATGACCCCGTGACCCCGTTCTTCGGTTTAGGGCCTGGTAAGTACTGTTATTGGCTATTGAAATGGAAACTGTCATGACTATTGTTGTTGTTGTTGTCATCATTTTCTGCGTCATTGTTGTTGTTATCGTTGTTGTTGTTGTCGTCATTTTCTGCGTCATTGTTGTTGTTATCGTTGTTGTTATTGTAGTTTTTGTTGTGTTTATCATCTTATAAGATGCAACTCGAAGTGAGAGTTTTTTCATAATCATATTCGTACTCCTTAGAGCTATTTAGTATTTATTTTGTACGAAGTATGACATTGAAAATTAATGAATAGTTAATTTGAATATGATATGTGATATAATTAGTCGACAACGTACCTTGTGGTCGAAAAATAAAAAGGGTAACGCTAAACAAAGATGAACTTTGTTATGACCTAACGGGCCGTTTGTTTGTCCAACAATAGGTGGACTGTCCAGGGGCGGACTACTCGTGCCTGAAAAACCAGGTGGAGCAAGGAATGATTATGCAGGTCACGTGTTTTGGGATATGGACACGTGGATTATGCCGCCTGTAATGATGTTCCATCCAGGTATGGCACGCCGTATGATTGGAGCGAGGACACGTGTGTTAGATCACGTGAGGGAGAATGCACGGAAGGACGGATTCAGTGGCATCAAGTTTCCATGGGAACAGGGCTCTACAGGTAAACACCTATACATTAACTACAGTAAAACATGTTTGCATGTCAAACTCTTCAAGACTTTATACCAAGAGTTCTTCCGCGACATCAAAAACTTTTTTTTTCGGTGACACGAGTGCCATTCCTTATCAAATATGTAATTTGTTTTAAGACGTACGTTAAATAATAAAATACATTAAAAACTCACTTAGACCACCTCAAGAATAAGACCACCTCGAAATTAAGAACACAATTTTCAAGTCCATTTTTACTGTTTTGCTCTTTGTTTAACCTCATTATTAAGACCACCTGAATAAGAAGACCAGTTTTCAATGGTCCCAAGAGTGGTCTTATTATTGAGGTTTTACTCTAATATACTTCCATCCTGTTCACCATGTGTCAGTAATCAGCCGCCACCTCATCAGTAAACTTGTCTCCCCCACCCTCCACTGCTTTTAATGCACCAGTTTTTGGATGTCTATTCCTTTTTTACACGTGTAGTATATTGATGAATCTTAATCCATTTCATCATATTGTTGCGGTAGAATATTTTTGCGTGAACAATGAAAAGTTCAAGAATTTTCTTCAAATGGATGACATGTCTTTGTTCTAGATTTTCGCAAATCGTACAAATTTTTGTCTCAATACCATGCAGTGTCGTCTGTTTTTTTCTTCTAACACATCGTAATAAATGAACGTTCTCTACTGTTTCGATTCAATTATACAATAAAACCCGAGTACCATATCATTAATAAGGGAGGTAACTGCTACAGAATGTCTAACGTATTGAGCAGTAGTAGGCTCCCTTTGATAGCAGACTGATATAACAATGTGATCGAACGAAATAACAACCCATTGACATAAGGAACTGCATCGTGACGTCACGTATATAAATGTTTGTATATTACAGGCATCGAAGTGACACCGAAATGGGCGGGAAATATGTCACTTTACCAAATCCATATCACAGCAGACGTATCGTATGCGTTACGTCAGTATATCTACGCAGTTGATGACGTCACTATTCTTACTGAGGGTAGGGGGTTTGAACTGGCCTTTGACATTGCACGGTTCTGGCAAAGTCGTGTTACCCACACAGACCAAGACACTGTTGAAATATTAGGTAAGAAGTGATCGAAGTATGAAAGCATGTATATATATTTATAAGTTGATACCAGTAACCTCTTACATCGAAACACTGTCTTGATATTATTCAAGTATAGTTAGGAAGTTTCAAATTCATCATACTAGAAAACAGTCGGCCGTCTTTTTTGTAAACCTTCTATCCGAATACTTTGTATCATCCGAACCAAATATAAGGTCCCGGTGAATTTTCTTAGGTACGTCTATTCAAAATGAGGTATTCGAAACTTTGTATAATTCGAAATAAAATTTCGGACCCAATGAATTCGAACGAACGAGGTTCGACTGTACATGTTTATCAACTTGATCGAACACTTGTTTGTCTGGTTAATTCAGTCCGGTCTTATTTTACGTAAGAAAATAGTGCATGTAAAGCCCTCTGATTTTGTTATAGATTTGATTAGTATAATGGCTGATTTGTCAGGGATATATCAATAGTGGAATGGTGGGAGTCTTGATATAAACGTTTTTTCTGGATTATTTTGTGTCATTTTTGGCAAATTAGTTTACCCGAATAGTCGCGTATCAATTTCAAGTACGATAATATGGCAGCGCCTGACGGGACATTCAGTCCTTTGATTATTTAATATTTTACTTTTTTTGTGTCAGGTGTTATGGGACCCGATGAATATCACGCCAACATTAACAATTCTGTGTACACCAACTACAATGCAAAACTGAGCTTACTTCTGCCGCAATATTTGTGTGGAAAATATGACATGTAAGTAAATATGCATAACTAATACAGGAGAATATATTTGAGCGCTGCCATGGGATTTACAACCTCTTCTGTAAATGACGTAATTTTAAGAAAACGCAACATGTGATGTCACTATTTGCAAGCAGGAAATAATATTTACTTATAATGTCACTCCGTTTTCATATTGCCATATGGGGCAAATATTGCTTACTGTCAGTAAATGTTGACGTCACATGTGACGTTTTCTGGAAATGACGTCGCTTAAAGAAGAGGTTGGAATCGTACAGCGTTGTTGTTTAAAGCGGCATGACTTATTTTATGCCATAAATGTATGTATACATAGTTTTACTTATTTGGTGAGGAGTCATATTCATGTCAATGAAAATTTATTTTATTTCCCTAAAGGCACAAATTGCAAATAATTTTAGTCAAATTCTCTTGTGTCACAAATCCAAGCTCACAGTTCTGCTAGTAACGGTATTGTCGTTTCTTTAAAGTGTCCACCGATCCTGCAAGTACATGTACTACGTTTTCTGGGTCTGCATTCCGTGTGTTTATAATTTCAATATCACAATCTGTCGATTCTTAATAAATACAGTAAAACCTGACTTAAAGACCACCTCAATTATAAGACCACCTCAATTATAAGACCACCTCAAAATCAAAAACACAATTTTCAAATCCATTTTTACTGTTTTGCTCTTTTTTTAACCTCAATATTTAGACACCTCAATAAGAAGACCAGATATCAAGGGTCCCAAGGGTGGCCTTATTATTGATGTTTTACTGTATTTATACTAAATGCCGTACTGTTTCGTAGATGGTGATCACTGTGTGTGTGTATACGATGTATTGCTGTTTTCAGTGAAGTGAATGAAACTTTACAAGAAGAAATGAACAAATTTGGTGACACAGCGAAAAAGATATTTGTACTGTTTGACGAGGAATTAAACTATCATCCACAATTTGAGGATTTCGACTTAAATGGTATGTATGGTCAGTCTTATCCATTATTGTTTTCCAAAACAGACTTAGTGGCTCACTAATACAGCTTAAGCCTCCGGGACGGATAGTCGCGGGTCCGATTTCTAGTCACAACGTACAAATATCGTTAAAATGGTACAAATACGAGGGGCGTTCAAAAACGTTCGGAGAAATATTTTTGTTTTCTTTTTTGGTATTAAAATTTATTTCTGTATCTTTTTAACATCTTATATAAACAAAATGCACATTTAAACATATACTCTATACAGTTTTTTTCATTTCCCTCACATTACATTTTAAATATTTCACAAAAGTAAATTCACTCAATTTCAACATTTCTCACATTACATAAATATTATATAAACTCACGTCCTATAAACACATTACATAAATATGATATAAAATCACATCTTATAAACACATTACATAAATATTATATATACTCACATTGTATGAACACATTACATAAATATTATATATACTCACATCGTATAAACGCATTACATAAATATTATATAAACTCACATCTTATAAACACATAACATAAATAGGATATAAACTCACATCGTATAAACACATTACATAAATAGGATATAAACTCACATCTTATAAACACATTACATAAATATTATATAAACTCACATCGTATAAACACATAACATAAATAGGATATAAACTCACATCGTATAAACACATTACATAAATAGCATATAAACTCACATCTTATAAACACATTACATAAATATTATATAAACTCACATCGTATAAACACATTACATAAATATTATATAAACTCACGTCTTATAAACACATAACATAAATATTATATAAACTCACATCGTATAAACACATTATATAAATATTATATAAACTCACATCGTATAAACACATAACATAAATATTATATAAACTCACATCGTATAAACACATTTCATAAATATTATATAAAAACACATCGTATAAACACATTACATAAATATTATATAAACTCACATCGTATAAACACATTACATAAATATTGTATAAACTCACATCTTATAAACACATTACATAAATATTATATAAACTCACATCTTATAAACACATTACATAAATATTATATAAACTCACATCGTATAAACACATTACATAAATATTATATAAACTCACATCGTATAAACACATTACATAAATATTATATAAACTCACATCGTATAAACACATTACATAAATATTATATAAACTCACATCGTATAAACACATTACATAAATATTATATAAACTCACATCGTATGAACACATTACATAAATATTATATAAACTCACATCGTATAAACACATTACATAAAACAGTACATAAGCATTTTCCTCACATGAAATAAATACTATAAAGGTATGCTATGCTCATTTTTTGTTCATTTGTTATCATCAACAAACATGAAAAAAATATATCTAGTAAAAACTTAAATAAACATGCATTATCACAGAATACATGTATTATGTATTTCTCTGTATTTGTCAAAAAAGACGTTTGTTTTATCATGAAATTAAAAAAAAACTTCATTTTTTTAACAAGCATGTGTTTTTGACTAGTTTTGTTTGTTAGTAATATGATTTAACAAGATTGTTTTAAATGGTTATACATGGCAATTATTCTTATTAATGATGTTTTAGACTATGTAACAACAATACTGGATATAGCCCATTAAAAATGTTTAGGTTCAGATAAGCCAGATACATATTTTAATACTGATATAATCTTTATATGGCGTTTGTTTGATTTGAAATTTAAAAACAACACAGAGGTGTATACGTGTATATTCTTCATTGATTTACAAAATAATAGCACTCTAGTCAAACTAATGATATTTTTATTGTATATTTTGCTCAGAATCTAGTGATGATTGTTCAATGTGTTCTTGGTGATGTTTAGAATCATATAGGGGAATGCAAGAGATGTCAACCGCATGATGAATATTGCCATACCCGGACCCCCCACCCACCTGTGTATTCAACAAAATAGAACAATACATATTGCTTCCATATTTTAATCCGTTTTATAGCACCATTTACATCAATCATTATTTCTATAGCGTAACAAAACATTCCTCTGCGAGACAGCTTTTCATTGAATTATAAATACCCCTGAGTCCTTTTTTATTTCATTTTTTAAACGATCTGTTGATATCATCTGCGTGTCATTGTATTAAAGCTATCAAACACATTAAACTGTTGTATCAATGTATGAAGCGGCATTAATGGCATATTTTATGAAATGCATACTTTACATTTTTCTAACAAAAAACGTCGAAATCATCCCTGTAATTGACAGTCCATATGTTCGCTATCTATTCAAGCAACCATTTATGTAATATTGATGAATTCAAAGCCTCTCTTGTGTCAGATTATTCAAACTAGATACCAATGCATATTTTAAAAAGTTGACACTTAAAGCAGTATGATTCAGATTACATTTTGTATTTAAAGCGGCATGACTTTTTTTCCCTTCTCATATGGCTATATTGTAGTTTCAACTGACCCAAAATGCCTTCCGGTGGTTTGAAATATAGTCGTTTCAAAACCGAAAGGTTGTCGATTAAACAAGGTCTGACTGTAGTTCTCAGGATCAGAATTATGACCAAATATAGTTTCTTTCAAATTTTCCTATTTCTCTAAAAGAGTTCTCTCCCCTTATAAATTATGTAGTTCACAGAAAAAAAACTCACAAAAAGACCACCTCGATAATAAGACCACCTCAAAATTAAAAACAAAATTTGAAAGTCCAATTTTTCTGTTTTTTTTCTCTTTTTTCAACATCAATATTAAGACCACCTCATCAAGAACACCAGTTTTCGATTGTCCCAAAGGTGGTCTTATTGTTGAGGGTTTACTGTATAGTACTATTGAATCTCGTGACAATCTTCAATGGGAGGAATCATCAGACGAGCCAAAGGCAACATTTATGCGGATTACGAAGCATGGTTTACGCATGCATAAACTCCGTAAGAGGATTGTTTAATCGTATGAATACTTGATTTTATGAATACGTCAATCCTATATAATGATAATGTAGGTTGCATTAAGAAGTTGGTCAAGTGAAATATACCGATTTATGACGTCACGAATGTTTCCTTTGGAAATTAACGACTCCATCGTCCGTCACTCGTTGGCATTGAAGAACATCTTCATAATATATATTTTCAAATCAGTCCTTTTTTTCAATATATCTAGTGTGTTGTTGAAAACATATTGTTGCGGTTGTTCAAGTATTTCTTTAAGGAGAAAAGCAACAACTGACGGGCAATTGCAGCTGCTTTCGGAAGAGCAACTTAGCACTGGATGATAATTAATTCCAGGAAAACTGGTTTCATCAATTGACTGCCATTTATAGCTGAGAAGGTATTGAAAAAATGGCGTTTAATCGAACTTTTTAATCGGGATTGAGGCGCTTTAAACTGAATTTATATTTTCAGTCACAATCAAACAGTCCGATGTTGTACTTCTAGGATACCCGTTGATGATGAACATGTCACGTGATGTCAGACGAAATGACCTTGAACTTTATGAAAAGGTATAGTCTATTCAACGCACATTTGCAAAAGTTTCAGAGCCCGTTCGGTAAGCTCAGTTGGTAGATCACTCGTCTGTCAATTTAGTTGTTGTTGTCTTGAACGCTGCTTGAGGCGTATGACGTTCTTTAATTAGTATGACGTCATCTTGGATGACGTAATACATCCAGTGTCGTTCGTCCTTCACCTTTTTATTCTGTGGGGAAGTTGTGAGATGCTTTCAGCAGAAAAGTTTAAGCACTGGTAAGGTAACTAGGTACAGTTTAGAAAAACAGAGATATATTGACGTCATTGTATTGCCGTCGCCATTGTCCTCGTCTTTGTCTGCATCCTCATGTTTTTTAAACTTTGTGTCTGCTTTCATATTCATATTGAGACAGACGCTTGACTTCCGCTTTTCGATTTCATTTGAGTTGTTCCATGACAAAACCTATATTTATAAGTGACGTTGGTTATGACGTCGCGTATTTTCCTTTAAAAGTTTTGACGTCACAAACTTAGCTCTTTTCTGTTTTGGTAGCTTAATGTTGACTTGACATAAACATGACAGTGTTGCGAATTTTGTCTTTTCCATTTGAAATACAGACAATTTTTAACAATTAATACGCATATGAGTAAAGCATTTCTGTCGCTTCATCATAATTGTGTAGTTCACTTTTGACTTATGTCTTAATATTGGAATCGCTATAAAAATAAAAGTACAAATCTGATTTTAATATCTGTGTTATGAAATAAAACTAGGACAATTCATCTGATATGAAATGTAAAAATGGATATATGATCACTAATACAGGTTTGGTGTGGATCAGCTCATAAGAGTTATTGAATTTTGTCTTTCTAATATTTTCCAGCTTTGAAATTTCTCGACTTTAGTATTTTTACTGACGAGGCTGTAATTCGCTGTATGGTTATTATTTCTTTTTGTTTTCTGAATGTATGTTATATTTCCCTTTCCCTTCGCAATTATTTCACTTTATATAGTGTTCATGTTATTTTCTGCCCAGTTTCGGCCTATTGTTGCTAGCTGTCTTTACTTGTCCTTTGATCTTTTCCATCCATTAGTTCCACCACTTCACTGTTTGTCCTCTTTGATTCTCTTACTTATACCTTATATTCGGCCAGGCCAATCCTCGCGCCTCTGTTCCCTTACGTATCCTTTAACCTTCTGAAGTGCCTGATGTTTTATGGATTGTTGTTTTCCCGGAGGTCTGTGTGGGGAGGCACTGTCTTATGTATGTAGCAACTTATTCTATCTCTTTTAGATAACAAATCCAAATGGCCCGGACACAGGAACATGGTCAATGCACACTGTTGGCTGGCTGGAACTTGGTGACCAGATACGTGCTCAAGAGAATTTCAAAATGATGTTCAGGAACATAAATGAACCGTTTAAGGTACAGCAAACCTCACTTAAACACCACCCCTCAATAATAAGACCACCTGAATATTAAGAACACACTTTTCTTTTCAAGTCCATTTTCACCATTTTGCTCTTTATACAACCTCAATATCAAGACCACCTCGATAAGAAGACCACTTTTTCTGTTGTCCCAAGTGTGGTCTCATTATTGAGGTTTTACTGTATACATGTACTGAAAGTAATAAAATATTTACTTTAAAAATACATAGCCTTATTTTTTTATCAAAATATGCTGAGTAGTAATTTTGAAAAAAATGACATTTTAATGCTGTCATACAGACATACTCTAAAATATTGCATTTTAACTGTTCTTAAAAGTATTATGGAACTGCAAAACACGAGTCCAATGCATGTATTTCGTACGCTAGCGTCAGCACATTGATCAGGATAGTTGTGGGTTCCAACCCGACCGTCACCAATAAATGTATATAGTATGTGTTGTATTTATTACAGGTATTCAGCGAAAAACCGGTAACGGAGACTGCATACGGCGGATGTGTAAACTTCATTACCGGTGCGGGTGGCCTACTACAATCAATTGTGTTTGGCTATGGTGGTTTAAGACTGCATCCTGACCGGCTAGATCTAAACCCGAACCTTCTACCTAACACCACATCATGGTCTCTGACTGGTGTTCACTACAAGCGTGCTACTTTTGACGTCAACATTACGGATGATTACGTCATCGTAACGGTCGTTACAAAACCTGCTACTACTTACGTTACCATAGCTACCGAAGGGCAACACTCATCTAAGAGACTGACTGTGAACGAACCATACAGATTTAAACGCGGGATGTCGAGCATCCATGTTGACTTGACGGCTTCAACCGATCCTTTCTCTCGACCTACGGGACACCAACAAGATTCAACACCATTTAGTGTTGTTACTGAACCCGGAGCAGAGACGACAACATCCAATGCTCCTGTAAAACAATTCGACCAATGTGCTCCTATATTTAACGCTGTAATCGTATTCCTTTATAAGTTATTTATGTAATAGCGTATAGTAATTATTATCCCAGTTTATATTATAAATGACGTTCGTAAAATAACACCCTTGTGTTATTCTCAATGATTCACTAGTGACAAAACAAAGGACGTGATGTTGCACTTATGACATTACAAATGATGTGACGTCACACTTATGACATTACAAATGATGTGACGTCATACGTGTGACATAACAAATGATGTGACGTCATGCTTGTGACATAACAAATGATGTGACGTCATGCTTGTGATATAACAATGACGTGACTCACACTTGTACAATAACACATGATGTGACGTCATACTTGTGACGTAACAAGGGTCGTGACGTCACATTTGCCTTAAAGCGCCACACCTACAATGAGCAAACAAGTTATTAGTATTGATAAAATGTTTTGTTGTGGCCAATATCCTCCTCAAACTCGAAGCTTCTTCTTGTATAGGCGTTTCACTTACTGAGTCACCATATTTGTCCCTTATCAGGTTATATGAGAATGTCATTGACAGAAATGATATGATCCCAAACTGATAGGATAGCAAGTTTTCAATTTTCACTTAAATCATAAATGCCATGTGCATGACAAGTTACTCTGTGAATAGCGACCTCGTTGATTTCCTGACAACGTTTTTCCCCCTTTGTCCGTTTGTCCGTCCGTCCGGGTAAACATTTTAGGGATTACGGGTTACTGAAATAAGGGTTAGGGGCTTTTTTGTTCTGTTTTCTATATAAAGGACACCTAAAATCACCTGCATAGGGGCTATATATTAAAGAACCAAAAACCACATAACATCACCTGCTTAGGGGCTATATTTCAAAGAAACAAAAACCACATAACATCACATGCTTAGGGGCTATATTTAAAGAAACCTAAAACCGCATTAAATAACCTGCTTAGGAGCTATATTTTAAAGAACCAAAAACCACATAAAATAACCTGCTTAGGGGCTATATTTTAAGAAGAAAAAACCACATAACATCACCTGCTTAGGGGCTATATTTAAAGAAACCAAAAACCGCATAAAATCACCTGCTTAGGAGCTATATTTTAAAGAACCAAAAACCACATAAAATAACCTGCTTAGGGGCTATATTTTAAAGAACCAAAAACCACATAAAATCACTTGCTTAGGGGCTATATTTTAAAGAACCAAAAACCACATAAAATCACATGCTTAGGGGCTATATTTTAAAGAACTAAAAACCACATAAAATCACCTGCTTAGGGGCTATATTTGGAGGAATCAAAAACCACATAAAATCACCTGCTTAGGGGCTATATTTTGAGGAACCAAAAACCACATAAAATCACCTGCTTAGGGGCTATATTTAAAGAACCAAAAAACACATAAAATCACCTGCTTAGGGGCTATATTTTAAAGAAACAAAAACCACATAAAATCACCTGCTTAGGGGCTATTTTTCAAAGAACCAAAAACCACATAAAATCACCTGCTTAGGGGCTATATTTCAAAGAAACAAAAACCACATAACATCACATGCTTAGGGGCTATATTTTAAAGAAACAAAAACCACATAACATCACATGCTTAGGGGCTATATTTTAAAGAAACAAAAACCACATAACATCACCTGCTTAGGGGCTATATTTTAAAGAAACAAAAACCACATAACATCACATGCTTAGGGGCTATATTTTAAAGAAACAAAAACCACATAACATCACCTGCTTAGGGGCTATATTTTAAAGAAACAAAAACCACATAACATCACATGCTTAGGGGCTATATTTTAAAGAAACAAAAACCACATAACATCACCTGCTTAGGGGCTATATTTCAAAGAAACAAAAACCACATAACATCACATGCTTAGGGGCTATATTTTAAAGAAACAAAAACCACATAACATCACATGCTTAGGGGCTGTATTTTACAGAAACCAAAAACCACATAACATCACATGCTTAGGGGCTATATTTTAAAGAAACCAAAAACCACATAACATCACATACTTAGGGGCTATATTTTAAAGAAACAAAAACCACATAAAATCACCTGCTTAGGGGCTATATTTTAAAGAACCAAAATCCACATAAAATTACCTGCTTAGGTGCTATATTTTAAAGAACCAAAAACCACATTAAATCACCTGCTTAGGGGATATATTTCAAAGAAACAAAAACCACATAACATCACATGCTTAGGGGCTATATTTTAAAGAAACAAAAACCACATAACATCACATGCTTAGGGGCTATATTTTAAAGAAACAAAAACCACATAACATCACATGCTTAGGGGCTATATTTTAAAGAACCAAAAACCACATAACATCACATGCTTAGGGGCTATATTTTAAAGAAACAAAAACCACATAACATCACCTGCTTAGGGGCTATATTTTAACGAAACAAAAACCACATAAAATCACTTGCTTAGGGGCTATATTTTAAAGAACCAAAAAACACATAAAATCACCTGCTTAGGGGCTATATTTAAAGAACCAAAACCACATAAAATCACCTGCTTATGGGCTATATTTCAAAGAAACAAAAACCACATAAAATCACCTGCTTAGGGGCTATATTTTAACGAAACAAAAACCACATAAAATCACTTGCTTAGGGGCTATATTTTAAAGAACCAAAAACCACATAAAATCACCTTATTAGGGGCTATATTTAAAGAACCAAAAGCAACATAAAATCACCTGCTTGGGGGCTTTATTTCAAAGAAACAAAAACCACATAAAATCACCTGCTTAGGGGCTATATTTTAAAGAACCAAAATCCACATAAAATTACCTGCTTAGGTGCTATATTTTAAAGAACCAAAAACCACATTAAATCACCTGCTTGGATATATTTCAAAGAAACAAAAACCACATAACATCACATGCTTAGGGGCTATATTTTAAAGAAACAAAAACCACATAACATCACAGTTTAGGGGTTAATTTTAAAGAAACAAAAACCACATAACATCACATGCTTAGGGGCTATATTTTACAGAAACCAAAAACCACATAACATCACATGCTTAGGGGCTATATTTTAAAGAAACAAAAACCACATAACATCACATGCTTAGGGGCTATATTTTAAAGAAACAAAAACCACATAACATCACCTGCTTAGGGGCTATATTTCAAAGAAACAAAAACCACATAACATCACCTGCTTAGGGGCTATATTTTAAAGAACCAAAAACCACATAAAATCACCTGCTTAGAGGCTATATTTTAAAGAACCAAAAACCACATAAAATCACCTGCTTAGGGGCTATATTTTAAAGAACCAAAAACCACATAAAATCACCTGCTTAGAGGCTATATTTTAAAGAACCAAAAACCACATAAAATCACCTGCTTAGAGGCTATATTTTAAAGAACCAAAAACCACATAAAATCACCTGCTTAGGGGCTATATTTTAAAGAACCAAAAACCACATTAAATCACCTGCTTAGGGGCTATATTTTAAAGAAACTAAAACCACATAAAATCACCTGCTTAGGGGCTATATTTTAAAGAAACAAAAACCACATAACAACACCTGGTTATGGGCTATATTTTAAAGAACCAAAATCCACATAACATCACCTGCTTAGTGACTATATTTTAAAGAACCAAAAAACACATAACATCACCTGCTTAGGGGCTATATTTTAAAGAAACAAAAAACACCTAAACCATAAATATAAGTCCGTCCGTCCGTCCGTCCGTCCGTCATACACCTAATAACAGTCCGAACTCGTTTTTCATCGGTTTTCGTTTTTTTTAAGTGCCTGTCCTTATAGTTCCCATATTTACAATATTTACCTCCCTCGTTCCGAATAGTCAGCCATACCGATAGCCAAAATTCCTTATAGTTGAGAGAATAGAATGTAACTGGTGATACAATAATCTGATATACGTATACAAGTAACGTATGCATCATGCTCATGTGAGCAGTTGGCTCAGAAAATTGAAGAACAAATTGTTGTCACATGCCAAGTCTCTTGTTATTTTCTCAATTTTCACATATTTGGGACTTATCTATTTTGCCTATCAAAACGACTGATGATTAAGAACAAGGGAGGTAAATATTGTAGGCGTGGGAACTGTCTATAATGTCTTCATAGCCAACAATGCTTCAACGTAACTTGCGCGAAATTTACGTTGCTGAATCGCTCCAAGTCCAATTATTATACCATGATGATTTATCTTCACTGGAATCACGAAGTTTCTTCAATAAGCGAAGATGAGGTGTTATCTTTTTAAAAGTACATAGTCATATTGTTTTACAAAATATCCTTAGTTATATCTTTATTAACATACTCGGCACGTACGTGCCTTGGTTAATCAACACAAAATAGCACAAAGACAGTCATACAGACATACAGAACAAACATACATTCATACAAACAAAGTCATGAAACGCATTACCTAATTGAAATACAAGAACAATGTAATATTGTAGGAAAATTTAAAAAAAAGAAAATGAAAAGAAACTAAGAAACTGCGTGATTTTTCAAATAATCATTTCTAATAGAAAAAGCTTCCCTTAAGTAAGTAGCAATTTTAAACAAATATCTTTCATTAAAGTTGAATATTGTGTCCAGAACAATTTACATGTAAAAAATACAGAATAACATTGTAACCATTTTTCGACTATCCTTTGTCTGTAACAAAACCTAGTTACGATAATAGTCTTATTTCAGCATATATGTGTTTATTAATGATCTCGCATTATGTGAGAATCTATCACAATACAATATAATAAAGACAAATGGGTTTGAACGGAAATGTGTTTAATTTGTTCCAACATTCAACTTAATTTTGACAAGCCCAACGTATTGCAAGTTTATTAGAAACGATTATTTTGTAAAACCTGGTAACGGAGACTACTTATATATTCTCATCCAAATATGGTATCGTAAATTGCAGTTTAATGTTAACTAGCACATCTGTGAGTTTTAGTTTTCGATAGATTTTTTCCCGATTCCTTGTTAGTTTTACTTCGCGGCTTCAGATTTCCCACGGTTTTCTTTATATTAAATATTCTGTTTATTTAATCGTATGATTTTATTTCTTTAGATTTTTTTGCAAATTTAAGAATTTCGAGATATTTTCTTATAATACAATTTTTTACCGTTATTTCAAAACTTTTGATAAGTCGCCAAATTTATAATTGGTTTTTATTCACAATTTTATTACATGTTTTGCTAGTCAGGCCATCCATAAAAATGTTTGTTTGCGGACACACGACCCTGAATTGTACAGGGGGTAGGTAGGCAGGTTTTTTTAAGTTTAGTAATGTAATGGCTGATTGACCGAAAACAATTCATCGATGAACCTGAACAAATTAATTGAGTCGCGGCATTTCATGATTCGGTCGCGAAAATTGAAAACAAACATTTATTTAAGAATGGTCTTATCTAGATTAGACATGACAAATACATATTTTGTGTGTTTTGTTTTGGTTTCAGTAAAACCTCACTTTAAGACCACCTCAATATTACGACCACCACACAATTTTCATGCCCATTTTCACTCTTTCACTCTTTATTCAACCTCAATATTAAGACCGCCTACATAATAAGACCAGTTTTTAAGTGTTCCAATGTTGGTTTTATTATTGAGGCTTTCCTGTATATACAATTGATCTAACCAGAACCGGGTCGGAAATTTACTTCGAATAATACATGGTCTCAAATAGCCATTTTCAATCCGACGTGCCTACGCAACCGCCAATTAATCAAAGTACTCGTGTTCGTGTATACGGCATTGTTTTCTATGAAACTTGCCTGCCGATATTTATCTAATCTTCAACTGTAAATATAATCAAGCACTCCGCTTTATGACCCGGTCAATACTAAATTCCAGTAAAACGGTAACGATTAGACCGTCACAAATGTCATGCTACACCGTGTATATTACGCTGCAAAGTAGTTATCATCATCAAAATTACTATCATCATCAATTATCATTATTATCATCATCATCGTCACCAAGTTATCACTGATCAAAATTGTAATATATAAAATTACTGCCATCATCATTATAATCATCAAAGGCGTAATTGCCATCTACATCAACACCATCATTATCACCATTACCATCATCATCAGAATGCACATTATTACCTTTTTCATCATCATCACCACCATCATCACCACCATCATAACCACCACCATCACCACCATCATCACCACCATCATCATCACCATCATCATCATCAACACTATCACCATTAATATCATCATAGAAGTCATCATCAGAGTGCACTTTATCACCATCATCATCACTATCACCATTAATATCATCATTATAATCATAAGAGTGCAAATTATTACCATTGATATCATCATCACCACAATCATCACCACCATCATTATCTCCTCCATCATTATTGATATCATCTTCATCATTGTATTACCGTTACTTGCTACTTCACTTCCATCATTATCACCACCATCATCATTAGCATCATTTTGTCTTCGAGAGATTATTACCCTACCCGTTCGACTGCAACAATTTACCAGCGTACCAACGTCCCTGTCTGTAAATACACATTTTATACATATAGAACATTGTCAAACTAAACAAAATGTACGTGACAATTCCTCCAAATAACATTGACCAGTATTTGATGCGCCATTTGCACGTATTAATTGTGAATCACTTTAAACAGATACTCGTATATACGATATGGAGATATTTGTGTCGAGAAACTGATTCAAGACAATCCTAATACATGCTTTCATTCAAATAATTAGTTATTATATAATTTTTAACAAAATGATTCACCATTAATGTTTTGTGTAATGGGATGGCTGTGGTTTGCGTGTGTGGCATTAACGTTGTGCATCCCTATTCCCATACATTGACCTTCTCTCGTGGCCTAGTGGTTAAGGCATCCGCCTTGGGAGCGGGAGGTCGAATGTTCGAATCTCGGTGGGGCTCCGTTCTGATATGGACGGTTGTGAGCCGCCATCTAGTTAAATAATGGTTACTGTTCGCCTATCTGCCTGATGCCTGTCATTAAAGGATAGGAATCGGGAAGTAAATATGCTCAGAAAGTAGGTGTCTCATAACTCAGAAATGACTGGCCCTTTAAATAGAGGTGACACTATGATAAATAAACACTTTTATATTGTTACCCTTGCACTTCCTATGTTTTGTAGACACGAGGGTATTGTTTGTGTATGTGGCGTTCCCTTTAACAACTTAATCTCCCTTCACTTAGGGTGGGTGAACATGTGACTTTTTTGTTTAATACACGGCACGAAAAGCGATCACAAAACGGTACCTATTTTGGCAGTTTTTGTTTGTAAGAAATATTTTAATAGCCTAAAACCTGGTCATCCAAAATCCGGTTGAATAGCTTTCCTTATCGGCACCTTAATCTCTGTAGATTTGCCGGATTGCGTGCCACAAAATAATCGGAGAGCATTTCGTCATGCTTAAATTTTGTGGCACGCATTCCGTCACATGTTTATTTTGGTATATTAGTACCCACGATGTCTGACACAAGACCAATTAGTAACCACCCCCACGTCACGGATTTGTTCTAAATATAGATATGTATTCCGCTTACAGAGACGCTTATCAACATGGCAATCGAGGATGCCCCATTCCTGGAAACTCTAAATTAATTGTTGTAGCCAGTGGTGAATTTTTTTAGCAACTTCAGAGAAATTGAATTTAATAAATGGCTGAGTGGTAAACGATAAATTAAACGAAAGTCATTAATATCGTGAATAAATAATGAGGAAAAGAACATTACTGAATCAAGTTACGTATCAATATGAAACACCGCCTCGTGTCATCGATGGATTATTTAGTATCCTCTGATGAACAATTTAACACAATACTCTTGAGCTGTGCTGATGTGTTGATAATAACTAGTTGGCCGGACCGGAACGGACGTGTTTTTACCCATCCCTTGATATTTAAAGTTTAACTAATTCCGGATATGAAATGAGTTTTGTATGACATAAATTTGAGTTAAATTCTATCAATGATGATCAGTTGCGAATGACGATTGTTTTGTACGGACGTCCAGTCTAGAGATAGTAAATATTTGAACGGGTAATAAATCGTTTAGACTCAGTCAATATCACACTTCAGTCAAGGTAAGTTGATTTTTTTTTCAATATGATTTAAGTTATGATTTTTTTTATCATTTTTGTTGGAATTCTGCAAGATTTTCGTAACAATTTTAGAACTCTTTTACTTGATTTTAGTTTATTTTCATAGCTATTTTTATGAAGATTAAAAAGGTATTTTACGACGCTCGATTACGAAGTAAATTAAAATAAATGATAAATTGTATATAGTAAATATTGTTTTTAAAGTGTTGGTCACTAAATTATTTATTTTTACTTGTATTTTTATATTACTTTATCAATTCCTTGTGCCTCTAAACTTTTCTTTAGCTTACTTGTAAATAATGGTTCCTTTTTCATACATTTCCTGAATCGATCGACGACTTGTATAAAATGAAATTGTATTTTTCTTTATGCGATGTGTTTATAAAATACTTATTAAATATCAAATATTTTTCTGAAAATTAACTGTCAAACATTATTTAAACTTTTTTTTTTGAAATAAATAATTTTAGAAACACGTTTGTATAATTAAGATAATATCTGTTATGTTTTAATTACATATAAATAGGAATTATTCAATACGTGTCTAAAATGAAACGCAATTAAATGGAAACTGAACTCAATTTATTTAAAAATATGCAAATACAGATTTTCATGCGTAGGCTTACAAAGAAGGAATAAATGTGATACTGTTTCATATTTGTGCAAAATGTACGATATATTATATTACAATCAAAAAGTATTTTCATAAAAAGAATAGAACAGAACAGAACAGAACATTTTATTTGTTTTGACTTGTACTTGGTACATCGTCATAAAATCACATACAAAGTACAAAATATACAGTACATCATATGAGAACATGAAACGAATGGAAGAGAAAGGGAAAACAGGGGGATTACAACAAGTTTTAGAGGACAAACAAATCATATGACGTTATTAAAGAGAAAATGTGAAAAAATGGCAAATATTGTTTGAAGGTGACAATCGAATTATGGCAATGTTAAAGTCTTTGTTTTAAAGCACATTTTATGAACTTAGCTACGTTGCATAAAGTTTATTTGTTGTTACATTTGAGCAACTCAAGACATTAAAATGACGTTTTACAAACATTTCGCAGGAATAAAACTGTGCGTTTTTAAACGTACATGTACATTTAATACTACCTGTATATATCTAACAACAATTTCTTTTCTTAAAACCTGTTTTTTTTATATTAGAAATTAATATTATACATTTATCGAAAGAGCACAATTTTACAATATTTCTCTTTTTTAATCATTTATTTATAAATATTCTTTAAGACTGATAAATAATACTTTTTTCTCTATTTCTCATTTGCCTGCATATACTGGTGATTCCTTTATATAAACAGCACAAATACCCACTTGTTTCTCGCACAGAAGTCAAAACTTCCAAAGCTTTCGATTGCACATACTGAAACAATTTATAAATATATTTAAGATAGTTACCGACTTCATACTAAATGATTTAATACTTAAGTATTTTCGTGAAATCGGGGCCAGTATTTTATCCCTTATTCATTATTTCATGTCTTAAAAATGCAAAATCAGAGACTTAGAAATCAGGTATTTCACGATTTACATTTTTATCCAAAACATGAAGTATTGGGCTGCGATTTCGTAAATTTTATGATTTCGTTGTTTACGATTTTGAGCAAAAACGTGAGATTGTTAAATTATAAACTGTTTAATCGTGAAATACATTATTTCAACAATTGAGATTTCACGGTTTTTATAAAATATGAAGTAATGTCACCACCGGTATTTCGTACTTCTCAGAGAGAGAAAGCGGAATGCATGGGTAACAAATAATATATCTTTGACCATGATATAATTATCATAGAGAGAAAGCGGGATGCATGGAAATAAATAATATATCTTTGACCATGATATATGTGTTCAAGGTACATAGTCTGATATTGATGGTAATTTACTTCATACAGATATAATCTACAACACTACATTGTCACTTTTCTTACATGTTTACCAAAACCGAAAATACAAGTGTCCGATATCGGTATGTTCTATCTTGACCTACGCGCCGAGTTAGCGCTAGGATAGGCAATACCTGTATCAGACTCGTGTTTTATAGTTACAGGAATCGTTTAAGAACAGTTACAATGCAATGCTTCAGAGTATGTCTGTATGAAGGTATTAACATGCAATTTTCTCAAAATTATTACTTAGCATAGTTTGATAAAACGTCGGACTATCTACCTTTAAATCGAAGTGAAGCGTTCGTAATTATACGGTTTATTGCAGAAATGAAAATATTATTCTCGGTGAAAAAGATCTAAAAAAAAACGTAAAGCGTGTTTTGTCAATAATGTGTATATTGTGTTTCATATTAATGGATGAATTTTGAATTTAACAGCAAAATATACTGAGAAATGTGTTGATAAGAGAATGTGGCTTCTTATTGCAAAGTGAAATCATGATCGCAGCGTTCCTTACAGTGTAAACACTAGTGATAGCGTGATTATCGAAAATAATCGAAATTTCGACATCGGCGACAATCTACAATAATCGATTATAATCGGAAATTTTGACTTTTTTTACATCTGTTAAGTTTGTCTATATCTTTTTCTTCCAAGCTATATATCAAATTTTTTTTAACATCCATACTACTAGAACTTATCTGTACATAGTAAATAAAATATAATTGTTTTCAATTTATTCAGTCAAATACAAAAATACAAAGTAAACATACAAAAACCAAATCTATTGAATGATAAAATGTTCTTATGATATATGAGTAATGTAAAACCCCATAGATGTTAAATATAGTTACAAAGAGATAAATAAATGTGTAAAAATGAACTTAGATGCCAGCATTATACGTTTACTAAACAAACGAAATATTTCGATTATTTCCGATTCGATTATCGATTATGAATTTTAAAAACAATCCGATAATCGATTATGAAATTTGTCCGATTATCCATCACTAACGATAATGTTTGGCTCACAGTTTCAAATAACGCCATTGTCTGTCATATCACTGTAATCAATGTATTCATATTCGATGTACGAGGGTTCTCAATGCCACGAATAAAATATCCCCAACAATACGCCCTCACGTCTGAAACAGTAGATGTCTGACACAAGGCTATGGTGTAGGTTTCGGTTAATGGGCATGATTCGAGGCTGGGTATGAAAGTCCGACGATGGCCTCTGTATTAACTAATCGTAAAATTATGAAAAAATCGCAATTTCACAACGCCTGGTATAATGATTTCATTCAAAAACGTGGCACCACGTACTCCGATATCGAGAGTGCCTCTTTCAGTTTCCCTTTACCTATGTGCAGTTCCTTGACTTGATATAATTTGCATGTTCCTCCCCCCCCCCCCTCTTTTCGGCCCGGGGCTACTGGCTTCTTGCTCTGTCCTTTGATGTATTCCAGCCATTCAATCCTACCCCCTTGTTGTCACCCTAAATTCATTGTTTTTGATGGCCTTGTTCCCATCCCCGTTCACATACATGTTTACCCTTGTACCGCCAAAGTCCCTAATGTTTCGTAGACATATGTTTCCCTGAGGTCTACAGGGGGGAGGTATTGTCTTCTGTAGGTGACGTTCCCTGTAAAAACTTAATCTCTATTCAATTATATGAAATAATGATCACTTGTCTTCTATTGTTTATCAAGAAACCGAAACACTATGGTGAATGTTCTATTTTATCCTGGAACCAGAATTCAATAACAAAAATGAATGCCCCTTCCTGTATTTACTGAGTAAGTCTAGGATCTGCGTTTTATGTCCTATGTAAACAGCTTGATGTTGAAAGCGAAATCCATTTGAACGCCGCTGTACGATTTCCAACCTCTTCTGTAAGTGACGTCATTTCCAGAAAACGTCACATGTGACGTCACCATTTACTGACAGTAAGCAATATTTGCCCCATATGGCAATATGAGAACGTAGTGACCGTATGGTGTAAATATTGTTTCCCTGTTTGCAATTAGTGACATCACATGTTGCTTTTTCTTGAAATGACGTCACTTACAGAAGAGGTCGGAAGTCCCACAGCATCGCGCTCATTTATTATTTCATTGTCATTCTTATCGAAGTATCAGATACAACATCGTTAGAAATGCATCTGAACATGATGCATCATTCACTTGGCTTTGTGTTCTAGATAACTGTTTGTTCTCTCCAACTAAATCATATTAAGTCAGAGCATTTTGATTCATGATTGCAAATTCCGGAACTAGCCTCCTACTCATACGTATTTGTAAATTAGTTAAACACACCATGGAATAATCCGTTATGTACGTCAGTTATTACAATGTACTTTGAAGTGTTATTTTCTAAATGCAGGGAATGTCTTTATACGAACAAGCCTTTCGCTATATTCGTAATGCCAAGAATGCGAAATCTGCATTTAGGGATTTAAACTACATTCGTTATATCCAATGGTTCTTTATATCAGTATTCGTAATCAGGATTTTATAAGACCAACCTTTGGCTATATTCGTAAGTATTTGAATGCGAAATCTGCATTTAGGGATTTAAACTACATTCGTTATATCCAAGAGTTCTTTATAATCTGTGTGATTTCCAACCCCTTCTGTAAGTGACGTCATTTCAAGAAAACGTCACATGTGATGTCATTATTTTCAAGCAGGAAACAATATTTCCTCCATATGGTCCATTTGTTTTCATCTTGCCATATGGGGCAAATATTGCTTACTGTCAGTACCCTTCCCCCATGTGCGATTCTTTCACTATAGTGTTCAAGTTGTTCATGTTCATTTTGTCCCCAATTTCGGCCTAGTGTTGTCGGCTGTCTTGACTTGTCCTGTGATATTTTCCATTCATTAAATCCGCCCCCCCCGTTTGTCCTCTTTGATTATCCTTAGTTATCCCTTATGGTCGTCCAGGCCATTCCTTGCACCCCTGTTTACCTTACGTTTTTACCCTTGCACCTCCTAAAATGCCTGATGTTTTGTGGACTGTTGTTTTCCCGGAGGTCTGTGTGGTGAGGCATTGTCTTATGTATGTGCCTTTCCCTGTAGCAACATATTCTCTCTTCACAAAAGCTTTAATGCATCATGATAATTTATCACAGTTTACCGCTGTTACCGATCTGGTTGAAATACGTCTTCGAAACTTCCTTATCCTCATATGTTCTATATTAAACAATAACGCATCTCTTATAGGTTTAATTGATTGATACTGCCACAATGTGTGTGTTTGGCTTTATATTTTAAACGAGAGAGTAATGTAAGGCGTCTCTGTACTAGGTTTACGCCACAGTATGAGAAAATGAAACAGTTGCAAAATACATTTGGACCTCGTGAATTCGAATTCAATTTCAATTTCAAATCCATTTTTACTGCGCTTTATTCAACCTCAATATTAAGACCACCTAATAAAGAACACCCGTTTTCAAGGGACACAAAGGGTGGTCTTATTATCGAGGTTTTACTGTAGGTTGTAATAACTTGTTTCACAATCGTTGTCAAGTATGTTTAAACTATATAAAGCTATGTTAACCCTTGGACTTAATAAGCAGGCCTGTTCAATTATGTACAGTAGAACCTCGATAATAAGACCACACTTGGGAACCTTGAAAACCTGTCCTAAAATTGATGAGGTCTCAATATTGAGGTTGAATAAAGAGCAACATAGTTAAAACTGACCTTTAATTGTGTTCTTAATTTTGAGGTGGTCCTATTATTGAGGTGGCCCTGTTATTAAGGTTTTCATATTATTGAGATGGTCCTATTATTGAGATGGTCCTATTATGGAGATGGTCCTATTATTGAGATGGTCCTATTATTGAGATGGTCCTATTATGGAGATGGTCCTATTATTGAGATGGTCCTATTATGGAGATGGTCCTATTATTGAGATGGTCCTATTATTGAGATGGTCCTATTATTGAGATGGTCCTATTATGGAGATGGTCCTATTATTGAGATGGTCCTATTATTGAGATGGTCCTATTATGGAGATGGTCCTATTATTGAGATGGTCCTATTATTGAGAGGGTCCTTTTGTTGAGATGGTCCTATAATTGAGGTGGTCCTTTTATTGAGGTGGTCCTATTATTGAGGTGGTCTTTAAGTGAGGTGTTACTGTATTTACTGTGTACATAAACGTTTTATCATGATTGCACCCGTCCAAACGACGTCACTCTTGTATCCATCTTTTAAAGTTTAAAGATACAAGAGATAATTTTCTCTCAAATGTCTATGTTGATGCTTTGATATATATGTGGATGATTTCGAAACAAAAGGCAATCAATTGTTAATAACGAACACAAGTTGTGTGAATTGGTCGTTTCATTTTAACTAAAACAACTCAAATTTTAATATCGGTTTACCTCAAGTATGGCGGAAAATTTATATCAGAATTTGTTATGAAAGATTCATCAACTTTATTAGTTGAAATATGACGATATGACTTTCCCGATTCAACAAAATGAATCTATTGTCTACAATTAACATGAAGAATTTATTGCAATGCCACCATCCACACTAATAAGTGTCATCGATTTATCACAGACAAAACTTTTCTGTAGTGTATTGCAAGTTTTGAATACACAGTGTTACGGTGATGTTTGTTTTAACAGTGGATTCGTAAACACAATGGTACAAAGCATTAAGTGACATTTATTGCCACATGTATATCAATACTATAAATGCGTTCAACAAGAAAGAACATTTGTCTATCAGTTAGTCTAACATTAATATATAAAATTGACGACATGACACGAAAAGAGAGAACACCACTTGTATACATAAGACACTGCTTCCCCATACAGTCCTCCGGGAAAACAACAGTCCATAAAACATTAGACAACTGAGGAGTAGCAAGGGCAAATACGCAATGGAGCATGGGCGCAAGGAATGGATAATATGCACACTGTTGCTTTCATTTTTTTGTATCGCGGTTTGAAGTCACGTATGCCGCTTGGGTCATGTAGTGACTTTTCCAGCTCTAATGGTAGAGGGATATTCTATCATTTACATTGCTGGGACACGGGAGAACATCTCATACTAACCAACGACCTTCCCTAAAGCGCTAAAAAACTTCCTTCCATACCAATTTTACAATTCGATACGAACTCGCACCGGAGAGGGACAAGCGATTTAAAGTAATCTACCACAACCACTAGCCCACAGAGACCCATACATTTAACGCAAGTCTCATCCGATTAGCCCACAACATTATCTGTTGACATTTGAAATCTTATAACGGATATCAATACATGTACTTCAAATTTGTAAGGTGATCACCTGACAGCATGGGTGTTCTGAACGCCAAACAAGTACAGATGTACATAAGAATGTGACCGCTTCAGTTTCGCGATCATTACGCTAATACGGACATACTTGGTTAGAAATTTCTCTTCTTTATGTATGGTTTTATATAAGTTCAAAATTTCCACTACCGATTCCTGATTCAGTGTGTTTATATATCATATGATAGTTTTCATTTGCAAGAATGTCATTTGAGTATATTATGTCATGGGGTCAATAGGGGGATTTCATTGGGCAAATATTGAGACAAAGGCTGCGACTGTTCACACTTTGCAATTTAGTATCAGCTTAACATTTACCCTTGTGTCAGCCAAACAACGGTTAAATATAGTACATATAGTAAGCCCTCATGTCATAAGTTTACCACACTGTAACTTCAAAGTGAAATAATGGAACACATGCTTTTCGATTCCTATTTTACGACATTGACCAATTTATTCCATATTTTACGACATGCTATAAATCTGTATCGTAAACTAGCCGATTGTCGTACGGTAAACAAGTTCAAAGAGTGCAAATAATGAGTCTTAGTATCTGCAGTAAAATCTTGACTATGAGCAATTAAACTATGCCCTCCATCAGATTAAAAGAATGATTTGTTTGTTTTCTGAGGGAACGAAATCTCATTGTCGTGTGACAAACGTCAGCAATCCAGTTCGTTTGTTGACAAACAATCAGTGGGATTTGCACATTACACATTTGAAATTAACTCTATGGACATATCTTAGTTAGTGCGTTTGTATCAATTTATATGTGCATATGGTATGTTTTTTTGCTGTTTTCTGTTCAGTTGAAAAAAATAAGGGATTCAATGCAACCTCCCCAACGCATCAGCCTGTCGTCTTCAACATTTTTGACATAGCAAAATTATACAACCAGATGAACCTCTCTAGAATTTGCAAAGGTGTGTTGCTTCTGAAAGTTTCGAGAAGTCGCGCTGTGAGCATAAAAAGGATTGGAAGGGAAAGAAATCACTCATGGAGGTCTGCCTTATGCAAAGAAGCATTGCAAGTTTTTATGTGGTATGTTACGTAATTTATAACAACAAACAACGACTTCAAGCAAATATAAAGGGTTGATAGAGAGATTTGACTGTTTGGAACACCACATGCACAATACAATGCCTCCCTACACAGACCTCTAAGAAAACAACAGCCTACTAAACATTTGTCACTGAGGAGGACGTGTGGGAATATGGGTGCAAGGGTTAACATGTATGGGAACATGGGTGCAAGAGTTAACATGTATGGGTATATGGATGCAAGGGTTAACATGTATGGGTATATGGGTGCAAGGGTTAACATGTATGGGAATATGGGTGCAAGGGTTAACATGTATGGGAACATGGGTGCAAGAGTTAACATGTATGGGTATATGGATGCAAGGGTTAACATGTATGGGTATATGGGTGCAAGGGTTAACATGTATGAGAATATGGGTGCAAGGGTAAACATGTATGGGTATATGGGTGCAAGGGTAAACATGTATGGGTATATGGGTGCAATGGTTAACATGTATGGGAATATGGGTGCAAGGGTTAACATGTATGGGTATATGGATACAAGAGTTAACATGTATGGGAATATGGGTGCAATGGTAAACATGTATGGGAATATGGATGCAAGGGTAAACATGTATGGGTATATGCGTGCAAGGGTAAACATGTATGGGTATATGGGTGCAATGGAAACATGCATGGGAACAGGGGTGCAATGAATGGTCTGGCCGACCATAGTGAACAATTAAGGAAAATTTAGCGGTACAACAAGGGGCATTATTTAATGGATGGAATACATCACAGAACAGGTTAAAAAGGTCAGTAATAATACGCTGAAAGGAGTAAACATTCAGAGACTGATTTTACAAACGTCTTTACAAATTTTACTGAGATTTCGAAGTAGATGGTTGATTTATGACATGGCTGAGGCATAGTCAGTTGACGTAAGTGAAGACTAGCTTGAAGGTGAAGATAAGTTTAGGGAACGTTACAGCAACTTCCGATATATTCTTGACCACAAGAAGAGATCATTGAATGAATTCGATTCATGAAGCAGAGTAGAGTCAGAACCAACGTAACCGACAAACTTACAATGCCAATTTGAGATTTTCTGAGTTAAAAACTTGCGAACGATGTTGTGAAAGCTTTAAGCTAAAATACTCCTATTTCTTCAGTTGCTTTTTTGTTGTAATTCTCACATGTACAGCTCCCGTACGATTAACCTGTTTTATTGATTGTGTGTAATGGTACTGTCCATGAAAAAACTCTACAGTTACATTCCATTTCATTTTCAAAAGCCCCTAAAACACACTTTTCTCATCTAAATACACTGTGATTTACTCTGATTCCATGCTTTATTAATCCGATTAAGCGTGCAACAGGATTATTCTGGAGTGTATAGTGACATCAACTCTAATCCTGTAATTTGAGACAATTTATCTTGAAAAAAGCTTAACGTCCCGATGGAATACAAGTCTGCTTTGCCGGATGGTCATTATTAGCTTGATAACGCTAAGCATTCCATCCCTAATTATAGTATAATATGATGCTTGGTGTGGATATTTTCTGAATAAATAAATGTTTTGTCCTTTTTTTGTCATGGTCGTTTATTTTGGCTTCGCTCGATGGCCAAGATTGGATTGATAAAGCTAAGCATTCCATCCCTAAGTATAGTTTAATACGATGCTTGCTGTGGATGTTTTTTCTGAATAAATAAATGTTTTGACTGCGTTGTCCTTTTCTAGTCAATGTCGTTAATTTTTGGCTTCGCTCGATGGCGAAGATTGGTCACGTGATCCAATGGAGCCTCTGTCTGACAGATATACTTTTCTGTTGTGTACTTTGGATTATATTTCTAGTCAAGGCCGTTTACATTGGCTTCGCTCGATGGCGAAGATTGGTCACATGATCCAATGGAACCTCTGTCTGACGGATATACTTTTTTGTTATGTACTTTTGTGCAAAAATCAATACGCTTTGTAATTTTGAATACATAGAGCAAAACGAGAAAATAATTTGCTACAGGGAACGCCACATTCATAAGATAATGCCTCCAATAACAGGCCTCCGAGAAAATAACAATCGTTAAAACATCAGGCATTTGAGGAGGTGCAAGGGTAAATAAGCAAGGGAACAGGGGCACAAGGAAAGGCCTGGCCGACCACAAAGGACAACACAAGAAAGCCAATGAGGACAAACAGGAGGGATTTAATGGATGTAATACATCACTTTACAAATCAAGACAGCTGGCAACAATAGGCTTGAAGGGAGGGGAAGAAAATAACAAGAACAATATATCAATGGAAAGAATTGCACGCGGGAAAGGGACATTTAATAAACATCTGAAACACAAATAGAAATAAAAACCATACAATAACAAGCATTACTCCATGAACACCCAGATTTTGTAATTTTCTGATTCATACTGTAACAGAACTTATCATCTGAGAAAGTACAAGAAGTGTGTGTGTGAGATACGGGGGAGAGAAATGCATCCGCCGCCACCACCCACAAGTATGGTTGTCTGAATTATTGGGAGAATTATGTGTCAACAGTCCAGCTCCATTTCACTTGTTTTCTGAGACCCGTGTATTCGAGACTAATGCAACACTCCCGGGACATATATGTTGAAATATAACCTCACTTAAATCATCAATAATTGCAAGGGTTTCAGACGAATATCAAATAATAATTATCTCCAGCGAAAATGATACAGTAAAACCTCACTTTAAGACCACCTCCAAATTAAAAACACAATTCTTAAGACCAGTTTTCAAGAGTCCCATTGGCGGTCGTATTATCGAGGTTTTACTGTATTTGTCTAGGGTATCATATTTATCGATTTTGTAAATGGGTTAGGGGAATTGATTCGCCTATTGACCAGTTTTCAAGAGTCCCAAGGGCGGGTCTTATTATTGAGGTTTTACTGTATTTGTCTAGGGCATCATATTTTATCGATTTTGTAAATGGGTTAGGGGAATTGATTCGCCTATTTACCAGTGTTCAAGAGTCCCAGGGGCGGGTCTTATTATTGAGGTCTTACTGTACTTTGTTTTTTATCCTGAGTGTCAAGTTACACCACGTGATGCTCTAGCAGTCATGTCTTAGTGATAGTATACGCAGACATGCTCCAAACTCAAAGTTATGAGCGGAAATATATGTCGACATGCAAATTGTGTGCTACACCTTTAGCAACGGTCACGAGTCGTCAGCTTGACGTCTTCCCCATACATGTATATCAGTGAGGCGACAGTATCTACCCTTCAGTTCCATGCTGTGTCATAATTTGCATACACTGAATAATTAAAACGTGTTTATGCTGCAATGAAACTTCCATGCAAGCTTCAGTGATTTTGTAAAACAGAATTGTGAACGTATGCAAATTGGCGCAAGAGCAAACGCTGTATACCAATGTGTGTGTATTGTAATTAATCAAAATTAATAAGTGTATTGGTTTAAAGGGATTCATATGAAATGTATGACAGTTTTATTTCTCAATACTTAAGGCTTTACAGTCTATGAGCATATCATATTAATAAACATTTACAATAGTTGAACATTTACGATAAATGGTCAATGGCAACATTAATACTATCAGAATATATATATATATAGTTGTAACAGTTCTAGTAAGTGTTAATACAAAATGTTGGTACAATTCTAAATAGCATAAATTCTACATATAATAATAACATCAAATAAACATATATATGTATAAACCGTGTACAGGAAAACCAGTGTATCCATGGAAACAGTAATGAGAGTCACGTGTTACGACTGAGAATTGCTTAAAATACTCGTTTCTTATCAACCAACAGTCGACACGTTCTGTGTACCTAAGACTTATTTAAAAGATTGAATCATTATTACCACCAGCTTGTTCAGTGATGATCTATCATTTAAATATCAAAACAGTAAGGCTAGCTTCCTCTATTCTCCAACTTCCGGTCTATCTCACACCGGACCGGAAGTGTATCCGTCAGGTTTGACGGTGCGATGACGGATTGAGTCAAACAGGACTGTTCCCCATGTGGAAAACGTTGCATTGTGTCGATCAAACACATTATTGTTGTGATCAATTGTAAATACATTGTACGTGTCAACATGTGTCATACGGCGCTTACAGTTTCGTATGAATTATTTATCGTTTTCAGTAACGCGATATCTTACACCATTATTTAATAATAGCAGACGAATTGTGTAGCAATATTTCGAATATTAACCGGTGCGTAAATGATGTTTTGTTATTGAAAACGAAATATAAATGCATTTTCTTGACTGAAATCTCATTATATTAGATCAAACTTTGTTTTACTTTCGCTATTACATAAATATAACCACTGTTGTAGACACATTGCATCCTAAATGTTTCAAATAAGCATTTCAATCAAAACCCCTTTCTGTGTCAAATATATCAACACAGCGGTATACGAGCTGATATTACAGGAAAGCGCCTGGATGAATCTGATGTGATTTTTTTCATTCGGAAAACCTTGGGTGATTCAGCGATATGCGAGCTGTTATCACAGGGAAGCGCCTGACTGATGTGATTATTTTCATTCGGAGTACCTTGGGTAACACAGCGATTTGATACGTGTCATGGGAGAGAGACAGATTTGTACATAGTGCCTTATTTATTATAAATAAAATAATAAAAATAGCGCTCTAGTAATAAAGGAGATTGTATGATTTAGACAGACAAAAGACAACTAGCTTACCGTACAGATGAACAAATGCAAGTATTATTAGCATCCGCTTTGGGAGCGGGAGGTCGAATGTTCGAATCCCGGTATGTGTCGGTTCTGATATGGCCGGTTGGTGAGCCGCCATCTAGTTAAATCATGGTTACCGTGTCCCTAACTGCCTGGTGCCTGGCATTTAATAATAGTAAATGTGCTCATAATGTAGGTGTCTCATAAGTCAGAAATGGCTGGCCCTTTAAATAGGGGGTGACACTATAATAAATAAACACACTTTTCATTAGTGTATTCCAAAGAGCTGACAATGATCGCTGATAGTTGAGTGACCACCAAGCCGCTTCCTTGCCTTTGCTTGGCATTAGGACTGGTTTTCCCGGTGGCCATTACCGGAAGAGGTACATGAATCAAAGCACGTGACTACGACATGGTATCATAGTGTGGCCCGCACTAAACTCAAACAAAAATTGTACAATAAAACCTCAATAATATTTCCAACCTTGGGACCCTTGAAAATGGTCTTATTATTGAGTTGATCTTGAAGTAAGGTTTTACTTTAAATACGAAGCTAAAACCCGGCACAATGACCGGACAGACATGGGGTGTATTAGTTGTTAAACTAACCACTTATTACCGATTGCAGCGGTCTCTGGCGACAAACGGAGAGTAACTAGTTAAATAAACAGGCATAAACCAGTTTCTTCAGACAGATGTACACCCATTTTGTAATTAAAATCGAATGCTAACATAGTTTAATAACCATTATAAAAATCGGTAATTTCCGTCATGTCTCGGTAGTTTCCGTATATTAATTATGAAATCAATTGTTATTTCTGCAACAGTCGGCATAACGATGCTTTCTGAATAACATTTCCGTTACATTTATGCTGATGCTTTGTTAGAAAATGTTCTTTGTTATTCGGTTTGATATAATTTGTACAATTTTGCATTGATTTCCATGAATAAGGGCGAAATATATTGATTACGAATTCATTCATTATGCTTCTTTGGAAATTTTATGTCAATGTCATTTCGAACCAACCAACCATTTCCTTTTGTACAACTAGTTTCTCCTTATTCAACTACAGTCGAACCTCGTGTACTCGACAACCTTTTATCCGAATAATTCGTAAACTCGAATTCATAGGGTCCGAAATTTTATTTCGAATAATACATGGTTTCGGATAGTCCATTTCAAAGCGATGTGCATAAGAAGATATATCGGGACCTTATATTTATTTCGGATGATACCAAGTATTCGGATAGAAGGTTGTCGAATTAACGTAGGCCGACTGTACTCCTATACAGAAAATAACAGAATAATAGCAATATCCACATAATAGGAAGATGGCAAAACAATTCGTTATCAAGAATTTCGTTTACGTGTGCATTGCATAATTTGCATAGTATCGTAAAGGGCAATAAAATGATAACACACCCGAACATATAACACTAGTTCGGACGCTAACGAACATTCGAAAGATCGGTAATCTCCGTGAAACTCCGTATACAGTGCCGAACTGGCAAATTAATGGGGACTTTATTTGAATTTTTAATATTTATTGAAAGATATCTTTAAAATTGTTTGTTCAAGCATATTTCGTCAGATTACAATTTAAACCAGAGAGTTCGCATTTGTTTCGGCCGAATTACACTATACATTTGTATTGAATGTGAATATGAGTGGTTACATATAAATGCAAATTCCCCCGCCAAAATATCTAAAAAAATCAAATATTTTTTAATAACTCGAAAGGTAACAAATGACAGTTTGTTATTCTACCTGTGCATTTAATATAATTTGAAAAATAAAAAAGTTATAGCCTAAAATGTCAACTGCTCCCTCTATATTCTATAGTTTCGACTAAAGCCATTTTGAGCGCTTATCGGAAAAGCGAAATTGTTGTACATGCCATGTTTTCCTTGACTGCGCCTAGGAAACTAAGTATCTAATGGCGACAAACCCAATCCATTTAAGATATAACCTTAGGGATTGAAAACAGCAGTCGTCACTCATTTGTTATAGCGTAGCTTTGTTTAGTTTTGATTATATCAGGTTTCTGAGAATTTCACAGATACTTGGAAAATTGAAATAAATAATACGTTCGACATTTGCGTACGTAGAGACAATATCCTTAACGCCATTAAAAATGCAACTTTATCACTTTAGCTTCCATTTTGTTCCAAGCGTTTTATTGTTACAAATGAGTTAATAATTCTTCAAAATCATTTTAAACTATGGCCCTAGTATTCATATTTAATAATTGATTAAGTTTAGGAAATTATGTTTGACAAGTAAAATATCATTATTTCTTTACAATGTCACCGTACTGATGCGGACAATATTTTTAGTTGCATTATTAATGGCGTGGAGTGTAATTGCGGTTCACGAGTGATTTTTTGTTTAATGTTCATAATTTGTTTAGGGCAAAGATGAACACTGGAATAGGTAATTAACATATTTAAAATACCAATTATGAAAGTTATACAAATGGATGGAATAGTTCGGTTTGTCTGTCTGTTATCTCATTCTCGTCAGCTCTCGGATATTTCCGTACCACTTCGTTACTCTACGAACATCCTCTAGTGTATGCCATGCGGAGCACTATTTGGCAAAATTCAACATTTTGTGCGGTCAAAAAATAGTTCTCGTAAAAACAGATTCAACTTCAAAGCAACTTCGATAAATTCACATAAGAAATGGATTATCGTTGTCATTTCTATTTAAAAACTCACATATTTCAGTCTTCATATAGCCTAAATATGTGACTTTAATCCCGTTTCATCAGAACTCCAGCGTTCACGCCGCCATATTGTTTACATGATATTCGAATGGCATTTCCAAAAGTAGTGCCTAACGAACATCCGAAGCACTCAAGACGTAGTTGGCCGAGGTTTTCCGAATGTCTGTTATCTTTCATTCTAACATTCGAATCACCTAAATACAAATAACAAAAGTGATATAAAGATCGAGTAAAGTACACCTAAATGCAGACCCTTTCTTTTTGCGGTAAAATCTGAAACAATCGTCCGTCGTGGGGGGTATTTTTTTCATACACACTTTATTACTTTGAAATTGTCTTTCAGGCTGAAAACATGTCCTTTTATTGAACATTTAGTCGTAGATCAATTAGAAAATCGAGTTAAAACAAATGTTACTATGGATTTTTATCGACTATACTAAGGATATTGACATGTTTGAGTTAAAACCCGTACTGTCCGTAACTGTCCGTGACACTCAATTTATTTCCATCCAACGTCCGTTTCCGGACTGTCCCGATACAAAAATATCGCCGCCCTATTGACTGAGTGGATTTATTAACTGTAAATTAGTGAGTAAACATAATGTGAGTTCCGGCGTGGGAGAGCGCTATTTATCTAGAACAATACCCCAATTCTACCAGAATTAGTAACGGTTAAAATAACTAGTAGTAAAAATACGGACCAATCAAGAAAATAAAATGAACCCAATCAATTCTATAAACAAGGAACTGAACGACGCTCATAAAAATTCGAGTATGTAAATACATACAGGTGTTTAATTTCATGCAATTCGATAGTCCGACCATCGTGTGGCAAACATTACTGCTAATGATTTGGTTGTTAATTGAGTGCAGACGTATTGAGGCAAAAGAACAGTAGTAAAACTCTTGTTACTAGTTATCGTTCTGGCAAAAATCGGTATGTTTGGCTCTAGTAGTATATAACATACGATTCGACTCATCGAGTATCCGAATTTGAGATTGTCCGAATCATTGGTTTCAATCGGCAACATTTGTTCTTGGAGTTGCGTGCACGTCAGAAAAAATCCAGCTCGTTTTAGATACACCAGTGTTAGAATTGTTATGGGTTTTGCATAAATGCGTACATTAAGCATTAATTCATGCATAAACACATTATAAAAATGATTTTATTTTATTTTACAGATGATGAAATCCACGGCTTCACAGGTAATGCGTGCTTTAATACTAGTGTATGTGTGCTACGGTGTTAATAGTTTACCTAGCAACTTTGCGATTGTGCATGGAAAACGTTCTGTCGATTTGGAACCCTATAAACCAGACACACAGTTTGATGAAAGAGCGCCATTTAAGATTATTTCGAGTTATTTAGACCCTGAGTACGAAATTATTGAGGACGAGTCACCATTCAGACGCAACGAACCGGAAGTGCCAACCAAGGTCGCTCATATGTTTGGCAGAACCTTGGACGATCAGGATCTTTCAAGCGCTTTGATAGACAGTTTAAGAATAAACCGTGCACGTGCCATCTCTTGGCCTTACGACGAAGAACCAATGCCACAAAAAAGAATAATTGATACACCTAGAATCATACAACCAAGGTATCCAAAGCAAATCCTCAGCCGAAATCAACACAGAAGCTCTTCATACAATGAAGGGTCAGACAATGACATCTACAGGTACAGTCAATTATGTTGTCAAAGCCTTTTTGTGGTCAAATAATGACATTTGTACGGAGCCTCTTTTTTTATTACGTTTAAACCAAATAATAATTCGTTTTTACGAAATAATATTACGTTTAAACGAAATAATATTATGTTTAAACGAAATAATATTACGTTTAAACGAAATAATATTATGTTTAAACGAAATAATATTACGTTTAAACGAAATAATAATTCGTTTGTACGAAATAATATTACGTTTAAACGAAATAAAAAAAGAATATAGAATGTCATTTTAGGGGCTCCGTACATTTGATATGTCGGACGGTGTAATTTTAACGTTCTGGTCACTAGGAGTGTCGCGATACGACTGATGTGTAACACGATATATTCCAGTATTTTAGCAACGTATCGCAATATATACCATGATATATTGCTTCATTAACCTAGAGTAATTTCTTAGGACAACACTTCCATCTATTCCCTAGATAATTTCAGATTTTTGTTTGGGGGTGGGGTGGGGGCGGTTCAGTCAGAAGACTAAATGTATCATAACATTATTACATTTTTTTCAAATCGTGACCCTTGATTTATTATTTGTATCTATGTAAATGCGTTAGATTCATTGCTATTTTATTTCTTGTTGAAAGCATAGTTAAATGTAACGTTGAAATAATAATAAAAACATATTCGATACTATGGCGGTGAGTATCGCTTCACTACGTCCATACTTGTAAATTTACTACACAGTACAACCTTACTTATAGACCACATTGAAAACCCCACTGCGAGGGTTCAACGCACGACTATCGTAACTCATGTGTATTTATATAGAAGTTACGATAGTCTTGCACTGAATCCTCGACTGCCTCATTAATAAGACCGTGTTTTCACAGATCATTTTGGTTTTATTATGTTAACTCTATAACCAGACCCTCTTCAGAATCAATACTTGTCTTAGTATTGTGGTTTCACTGTAAACTGTAAAATAAATTCAATTAGTGTTTGTACATGTTAGACCTTTTTTATAAAATGTTTTTTTCGCCGCGTTTCTAATAAGCCTACATTTGTTGCCATGGAAGGCGTAGCTATTTAACCAGTTTTATGGAGAGACTCCATATAAAATCGCCGCATAGTTTGTAGGCAACGGAAATCGACAAATAAATCGAATGTCTTTTAAATATGCTTCCTTTATTACGCCGTATTATCATGTGTGACGTCACAAAGGGTTAAAATTGACCCCATTTTGCACGACTTTTCGGAGAAAAGTACCAATTTGGTCCTTAAACCAGCATTGGGCGCTTTAAACAGGACGACATTTTGCTAATTTTTTTACTACCGTCGAATCATCGTGCGAAATGACGTCAATTTTCTAGATTTGATAATCGCTAACTTTGTTTTGTTTTATTAACAAACACTAACATAGGGCCTTCGTAGCCAACTGTATAAATCTCATAATATAGTATCATGCCACAGCACTAAATGGGACGTAAAATGTGTTCTCTGTAAGTCATGTACGGTCAATATGCTAATGAGCTTCTCTTTATTTGGAGAAAGAAACTATATATGAGCGCCGCTGTATGATTTCCAACCTCTTCTTTAAGTGACGTCATTTCCAGAAAACGTCACATGTGATGTCACCATGTACTGACAGTAAGCAATATTTGCACCATATGGCAATATGAAAACTAAGTGACCATATGGTATAAACATTGTTTCCTGCTTGCAAATAGTGACATCACATGTTGCGTTTTTCTTGAAATGACGTCACTTACAGAAGAGGTTGTAAATCCCAAAGCAGCGCTCATATATAGATGTAGTTTGATCACTGACTATGGTGACTATGGTTGGATGATAAAACTGTCTAGTTCATTTATGGTCTAGTTGCTCTGGTCACTCTTAGAATTTGGTGGGTTGAAAACCCTATAGAGATGTTCCGAATATCGACTTATAGTTCAACTGTACTAAATCGGTGGTTGAACCATAGTTAATGTTCGGAACACCTCTATATAGTATTCCAACCTCCAATTTCGAAGAGGTATCCAGACCAGACTGAATGTTATCATCATCCATAGTTTCTATAGTTGGTGCTCGAAGTGCCTCATAGATATATCGACTGGCTGCTCTTTAGTTGAAGGATGTAAAGTTACTTTTTGATTTATCAATGCAATATTTCTGTACGCGATGTGTAAAATTCAAAGGACATTGCTTAAGATTGTGTTTTTTTTATAAATTTCAGATATCTTGCCGGAATCATCAACAGCAATCGTTTTGAAGACGAGAACGATGACTATTAGGACGGGTTAACTGTGCCTATGAGCTGCGCATGCGCGATGTCACAAGAACATTCGGTTTTATTTATTTCTTAATATTGGAATTATATTTGTGTAAGAATATATTTAAATACAAGAGATAGTTGCCTTTTCTACAAAATAGACGAAATGAATTTAATACGTGTATTTTGCTTATAATAATTATTTATTGAAGTTTAAAGTAACATTATGCTAATTTTGTATTCATTTGTTTACCTTAAACTACATGAAAAACATATTTCTTATAGTTAAAACAACAATAAACATGCATTAACAAAGAATGAACTCATAATGTTTTGATCCATATTTGTTGATGAATGATGTTTGTAAATCATAAAATAAAAAAAACTTCCAGCTGTTTTAACAATCAGGCTATTTTACAAGTTTTGTATGTTAGTAATATGGTAAAATATTTTTTTTTCAATCGGTTATATATTGCAATGGTTCTTATTAGTTATGTTTGAGCCAATGTAACAACAATACTGGAAAAAGCCAATTCAAACATTTTATGTTAAACAGACTTTTTTGATTGAGAATTATTTGTTGACTGTTTGTAATAATACCACGGTTTAAGTTTCATATGCAAGGAGTATTACATTTAAATCTAGCAGAAAAAATTAATGTTCAGGGCTCTAGAATTATTTTTCAAAGACACCGGACTAATGGAAATGTAAAACTCCACATGCCCCACATAGGAAGCTAGTTGTCCGAGTATATCTGTCAATTTAGTAACAAATAAATGATGGCTCCACAATCTAATATTAATAATCACGTGTATGTGTTTGTGGGATTCTAAAGTTTGATTTACAACTGAACAATTGCTGATGCTGGTTAGCTTTAAAAACAGACGTGTCCAGGACCAACTTCAACTCAACTGTTGGTAGCCCGATTCGGCATTAGACTAGTCCGGGACGTCGGGCTAGTGGATTTTCTAGAGCCCTGCAGTTATTATATGACTTTTGCGATCATGCTTTAACAGCTATGAGTACGAAAGACCGGTAGTGACATTCACTTTTCAGTATTTCTCTCCTTGGAAAGTCACAATTTCAAGATTTTAACTTCACGAAATCAAGATTATGAATTCATGAAGTTGAAAACGTGAAATCGTGAAGTTGAAAACGTGAAATCGTGAAGTTGAAAATGTGAAATCGTGAAGTTGAAAACGTAAAATCATGAAGTTGAAAACGTGAAATCGTGAAGTTGAAAACGTGAAATCGTGAAGTTGAAAACGTGAAATTGTGAAGTTGAGAACGTGAAATCGTGAAGTTGAAAACGTGAAATCGTGAAGTTGAAAACGTGAAATCGTGAAGTTAAAGACGTGAAATCGTGAAGTTGCAATCGTGAATTAATGAATATGTAAAGCGAAATCGTGGCTTTACTAGAAGAGAAATAATGAAATGCGAATGTCACCACAAGTCTTTCGTATATAAGCACCTTATTTTTTATTGATACAAACTCATTTTTATTGATATACATGTAATACTTTTTATGATATTATTGACGTCACTAACATGTAATAATTCTTTTGTATTATTTTCAATAATTCAAGTATGAAAACAAAATGGCGTGACGTCACAATTGCCGTAAAGAAATGACCGCTGCTAATTTTTAAGATGAAAAAGACAATATCAAGCCATACAATGTATACAAAACAAAATGTGAGATTTTAAAAATACTATGATTTCTTTTAGCAATGCATGATGTCAAAATAAATAGTAATAAACTACAAATGTGACAGGCAAATGAAATTTATATTCTGAAAAAATACATTGTCTGTGGCGCCCCCTGTGTTTAAATTTTATTGGGAAATAATAATTTAGGTTTTCGAGTGTATTATTTATACGTATCTGGGGTGGTATTCACGAAACATCTTAAGTTTGTCCTTATCCTTATTTTCTTTTCCTTAGTTAAAGATAAGGAAATCCTTAACCTTAAAATTTTCATCAGTGCTATTTAAGGATTTCCTTAGCAAAGGAAAGTCTTAACCGTTTTTGAGATTGAGATAATATCTTAAGTGACCACATGTGGAGATATGGCACTGTGATCGATATACACATGCAGTTACAATATGAAATCGAAAGAGAAAACATGGAAATCATCAGGTTCAAAGTTATAAAGGACCAAAATGAAATAATTTATTTTTTATCAAATTTACATATTTGTAAAGCTTAAGGAATGAAGATTGTAAAGCCGCTTGCACAAATTTATATTTCCTTTTATTTACTGAGATATTGGGTTTTAAACCCGACCAGTCCGTTTTCCCTTCTTTGTTTATATAGCCATGGTTCGTGTCTTCAAAGTTAAAAAGGACCAAAATGTTATTTCACAATATTTCTGAAAAACAGAATATGTATTGCAGAAATGTAATTTTTTTCAAAACCGTTTTGATATCTCAATCCGTTGTTGAGATATTAATGATTTCCCACAATTCCCATGTATTTTTCCCATACCCACGTTATCGACGGTGGCTAAGCGAGGCGCTATGAAAGTTGGGTATGTTTAAGGAAATTATTAATTTCATCTAAGGAAAATAGACGCTACCTTATCTTTTAAGGGGAAAATGCCATATATAAGGAAAATCGTAAGATAAGACATTTAGTGAATACCACTTGGACAATCTTATGGATATAAAAGAAAATATTACTTTTAAGGAAAGTTTTAATCTTAAGATGATTCGTGAAAACCACCCCTGGAGATCTTTAAGTCTTTGCATACATGATATTGTCATACCTTAAACATAAGAGATGGATAATCGGACAAATTTCATGATCGATTATCGGATCGGTTTGAAAAATCATAATCGATAATCGAATCGGAAATAATCGTTATATTTAGTTTTTAGTGTAAGAATCATGCTGACAGTGAATTTCATTTATACTACTTTAATTATCTCTTTTATTACATTGTACATCACTGGGGTATTACATTATTCTTATATCATAAGATCATCTTAGTATTCAATATATATTGCTGAAAACAATGCTATATAACTGTAAAATTTAAATGTATACCCGGGTTTATAACTTTAAATTTGAATATATATAATATCATCTTATTAAAATAACACTCTAGTCAAAGTTTCCGATATAATCGAGTATTGTAGTTCATAATCGATTATCGCCGACGTCGGATGTCCAGCGACGATTTTTCGATTATTTTCGATAATCGCACCATCACTATTATAATTAAATGGCATAATAAAACCAACTTGAACAAAAAAAATTTTTACGTTGCTATGTACTATGTTTTGTTGATTCATATTCTGGTCGAAAGTGCCAACCGATCGCAACTATTTCATACAGATTCTGGATAAATCCTCCGTTGATTTTTATCGCAGAAAATTGATGATGGATGAACCTTTCCTGTTTGTATTTCTTTTTTCATGTGAATTGTGTTTTGATTATGTCATTTTATTGTAACAGACTCACTGATATTAAACAATATTTTAAACAGATACCTAGTTGATTACATTTTATTTTCCAATACTCAAAGCACACGCATTTTTATTCTGATACATCCCATCTATTATTTATTTAAATCCAGTTGGCGTATCAATGCAGTAGCCATTTACAAAATCGATAAAATATGATGTCATAGACAAATACAGTAAAACCCCGATAATAAGACCACCCTTTGGGACCCTTGAAAGCAGGTCTTCATATTGAGGTGGTCTTAATATTGAGGTATAAAAAGTGCCAAAACAGTGAAAGTGAACTTGAAAATTGTGTTCTTAATATCGCGATGGTCTTATTATTGAGGTGGTCTTATTATTGAGGTGGTCTTATTATTGAGGTGGTATTTCAATGAGGTTTTACAGTATAGCAAACAAAAACAAATACAACAGCACCAAGCCATTTTTACAGTATGCATATTTAAAACAAAACAATCATTGTAATAGTGTATTAAATATTAATCAGTGTTTTAACAGATATCAACTTTATTATTTTAGAATACTCAACTCACGACTTTATTCTGCTTATAAAAACGATAATCATTGTCTATTACAGTCCCAAGTCAATTGCCAAAGTCTGGGAAAAACAGTCTTGCAATTGTCTTGATTTTATACAATTATCATCATTGTTGTATAAAGAGATAAAATAACAGCAGAAATATCGAAGTTTTGGTTGAAATTATCCCAGGACAGTACTTAGAAAGCTTGGGAAAAATGGAAAGAAGTCTACAAAAAGATATCAGAACTCGCATATTGTACACGCTTGCAGCTAAGTCTGTGCGACATATTATCTAACCAAAAATAAACAAAATGCACTTGTCCGTACATATAATAACACGAAATAGTGTACTTATTCAGACTAAAAAAAGTTTATATTTTGACTAAACTACAGTCGAATTCATCAATATCGAGATTATAATTCGAATAATACATAGTTTCGAATAGCCCATTTCAATTCGACATGCATAAGAAGACACATCGGACATGATATTATTTCGGATGATAACGAGTTATCGGACATGATATTATTTCGGATGATAACGAGTTATCGGACATGATACTATTTCGGATGATGCCGAGTTATCGGACATGATATTATTTCGGATGATAACGAGTTATCGGACATGATATTATTTCGGATGATAACGAGTTATCGGACATGATACTATTTCGGATGATGCCGAGTTATCGGACATGATATTATTTCGGACGATAACGAGTTATCGGACATGATATTATTTCGGATGATGCCGAGTTATCGGACATGATATTATTTCGGATGATAACGAGTTATCGGACATGATATTATTTCGGATGAAACCGAGTTATCGGACATTAGGTTGTCGAATAAACGAGGTCCTGTAACTCATTTTATATCGATTGTGAAATATGCTTACAAAGTTGTACTGATCACTTCCGGTGACCGCATCCTGGGTTACTAACCAGTGCTCGCTCTAAAGTCACGTGATCAAGCACCATGATTCAGGCGGAGCTTGAACTCACGACCTTCAGGTCAGGAGTCAGGCGCTACACCCCTCGACCACTACCTCTCCAATAGACGGAGATAAAATTAATGTGTACAAAGGAGTCGAGCAGGAACTGACACACAGAAAGCTACCACGAAAGCACATTAAGCCATGAAAATACAGTAAAATCTCAATAATTAGATTGAAAATTGGTCTTAATATTGAGGTGATTTGAATATGGAGGTTGCATACAGAGCAGAATGGTGGAAATAGACTTATACATTAGTATTGAGTTGGTCTTTAAGTGAGGTAAAAGTGTATATCCGTAACATAGCGAGACAAAGGCTTGAGTAAATCAACCCACATGTTGCCTATTGTCAAGATGTCAAAAATTGGTCTTAATATTGAGGTTGAATAAAGAGCGAAACGGTGAAAATATACTTAAAAATGTGTTCTTAGTATTGAGATTTTACTGTACTTTTTTTACACAGGGTTCAAAAAGCTCCTGGATATATTTTCGTTGATTTCGATAGCAGTGAGCTTAAAGTAGTGCAAGGTAGGACAAAACGCCCATTTTAAGCAATATTTTACGATACAATAATAACCATCAGTTCGATGAAGACATAAACTGGCTATACGTGCTAGTTTGCACAAGACCTATACATTTATAACATATTTAACGCGAGATACAAAACGAGATGAAGTTAAATAAATTGAACGTAACTTCATTGATTTTTGCCGGCAAAACGCATTTTGATAAGGGGCAATAACCTCTAAACATTGTATATTTATAAAAAAACTTCTGGTAAAATGTAGTACAATTTCGCGATCATGTAAGCACTGCATAAAAACCGTCAGACAAACGCACGAATGGCAAAAATCGAGAATACAAGGTGTACGAGGCAATACTAACATATTAAATAATCAGCGTTAACACAAAATAGTGTAAAATTACAAAAATGAGAATTAAAAACTTACATTTGGAGATACATGTTTAAATTTTTCGCGGTATTCACACTTGCGTAAGACGTCACAAGAAGAACATCGCGCGGCAGGGTAAATCTAACGATGTCAGAATATTTACGCGTGGGCCTTTTACCTCGTATGGGCTTTTTGCCCCACCTTACCCTATCATGAAACAAATGAGCTGAACTATCGACAACATTCAATGTGAATCTGTCAAAACCACGTTCATCGTTTCAGATCATTTGTCAAAATGTTTGGAAGATTCGATATAAACAAAATGGCGGATTTTTTTTTTACCAATATAGAATTTTCATACTTTACGTTGATACTAGCCCATTGTGGCATTTCGTTAATGGCATCGCTTATATTTATTACAATATGACAGAATTGGTGGTATTGCAATATGATCTCTTTTGTGTTATCTAAAAAGGGGCCAATTCACGAATATGGGGTCAACATGGGTATAGTTTCGTTGTGAGTATATATATGAAGATTCACATGATTATCACAGTAATTCGATTTCTCCCTGTGGGAAACTTTCCTCAAATTTAAATGGAAATGTGCTTTCAGATACTATTGTTTGAACACAATATTAAAACATTATACGTATAACTTTCCGTCACATTATACGAGTTGAAAAGAACAAAAAATGACAACGAATGATTCAGTGATATCCTTGAGTTTAATTGTGAATAAAAAGTCTTTTGTGCTAGCAGCGACAATGTCATTATATATGCGCATGCGCAAAAGATCACTTAATCGAGTAATACATGTATTGCTCCATTCTCGACAGCTCTCGGGCATTTCCGTACCACTTCGTTACTCGGATAACACCCTCTAGTGTATGTAAGGCGGAGCACTATGTAGCAAAACTCAACATTTTGTGCGGTCAAGAAATAGTTCTTGTAAAACGGATTTATAATTTCAATAACTTCGATAAATTCACGTAAGAGATGGATTATCGTTGTCATTTCTAGTTAAAAACTCACATATTTCAGTCTTCATATAGCTTAAATATTACATTCATCAGCATTCCAGCGTTCATGCCGCCATCTTGTTTTTATGACATTCGAATGGTATTTCCGAAAGTAGTGCCTAACGTACATCCGAGGCACTTGACGTAGTCGGCCGAGGATTTCCGAATGATATTGCTCATGTATTACGTCATAATTTGCACCTCCTTACATTCGCCTCTGTCGATGTCCTTGCACTACTTTTATTTATTGTTATCGTCAGAACTATTTTGTAATGAAGTTACCAATCGGAACACCTCGGAGATATAAATAACCTCGGAGATATTATGGTTAGAAAGTAGTCTGCAAGATGGCCGCCTCCGAGATATGCTGTACCTGTCTATTATGGAATCGAGACATATACGATATTTCTGGGAAACCAACATCAAATAAATTTGGAACGACTAATAAATATTTCCCTGATAATGAAATAACATCAATTTGTAGGAATTGTTGGCGAAAAATAGAAAATTTTGATGCATTCAGAAGGTAATCTCGTGATTATCTACTCGGCGTTATTTGCCGGGGACCCATCACATTGGGTGTATCCATCCACTTACTTACGAGGTATGTATTCCGAGCTCTGCCGGATACCGCCGAGTAGTTACGATTGTGAAGTTACCTTATAAGTTCAGGAGACTCAAGCGGGTATTACAAGTTTATACATAGTTCCTACATCTACAATATTTACCTCCCTTGTTCTTAATTGTCAGCCATTTTGATAGTTAAAACTTATTAAGAACTTATAGGAATTTCCTAAATATGTGATAATTGAGAAAATGCCAAGAGAATGTGCATGCGATAACCTCTCTTTCTTCAACTTTCTAAGCCAACTGCCCACGTATATGAGCATAATTAATAAGTTATTTGTTTATAACTGATTGTTTTATCATCGTTTAAATTGTATGTGTTCTCTATAAACTTGAAGGAAATTTGCCTATCAATATGACTGACTATTTCAGAACAAGGGATGTAAATATTGGAAATGTGGGAACTATCTATGTTTGACAGAGGTGTCCTTGCGCGCTAAATGACCGAAGCTGTCGATGCGCCATAAAACCACATATAAATAAAAAATTGACAGAGGTGGATCGAATAAACGGGCAGATATTACCTGAAGTCATTAAAATCTGATATCAGCTATAATCATTGATATTCATTGAGTCCTTATCCTCAGGTAATAAACACACGTCTGGGTCTATTTCCGTCCATATTTACCCGCAGTCCGTGTTATATCCTTTAAATAATAAATTGAGTAAACGGATTTATTTTAATTACTTTTCAGGGGAAAATTAAATAAATACTGTACATTTTTAATGACCACAACGCGTAATGACGCAATGGAGGCTCATTTGCATAACTATTCTATAACAGGATTGACAAAAAATCAGCCCATGCTTTATGATCCTAGCAACACCGAGAATCACGTGACAAATACCGGTAATAAAAAATTATTTATTTAGCAAATATGAACGAGGCTGTATCACCGTTTCAAACTGATTTCATTCGTCCCATGATACCTCGAGTCAATTTAATAATTAATTTCTTTTTCATTGTTCATCAAAATTACTTTTGGTTTTAAATTTTATACAATAAATTTATCGCTTCGGTTAGCTTAAAGTTATATTTTATGCTCATTTTTTCGTTCATTTGTTTACCTAAACAAACATGAAAAATATAGTTCTTATAGTTAAAACATCAATAAACATGCATTAACAAAGAATGAACTCATAATGTATGGATCCGTATTTGTTGAAGAAAGATGTTTGTACACCATACAGTCAAACCTGTGTCAAAGACCACCTGCGAACAAAGACCACCAATTTTATATCCCATCAGACCATTTCAATGATATTCAATCTGTTAATAGAGACCACCTGTAAACAAAGACCACATTTTGCTGTTCCCATGGGTGGTCTTTACAGACAGGTTTGACTGTACAATTAAAAAACAGGCTATTTTACAAGTTTTGTCTGTTAGTCATTTTCAATCGGTTATATATTGCAATTGTTCCTATTAGAGATGTTTTAACCAATCAAACAACAATACAGGATGAAGCCAAAATAAATAATGAGATCAATTTAAAGCTACATTTTCATTTGGTATTCTATTATCATCTGTCCCCGTTTCAATGATTTGAGAAAAATGTACATTAAACAATATTTTTACGTTAGACCAAATATGTTTAAATTCTTGGAATTGTTACAATTGAGAAATAAAAATATGCTATGCAAATTGGCAATTTATTACATGAAAGCTTTAATTATAAGAAAAAATGTATTGAATAATATAAACTGTTGTATTTATATTCAGTTGTTCATCCTCGACTGTTAATGAAAATTGTCTGCTATTGTATATTTTCTATGCAGTCACGTGAAAATTCAGTAAAATCTCAACAATACGACCACCCCTGGGACCCTTGAAAACTGGTCTTCTTATTGAGGTGGTCTAAATGTTGAGGTTGAATAAAGAGCAGAACAGTGAAAATGGGCTTGAAAATTGTGTTCGTAATTTTGAGTTGGTCTTTTTATTGAGATGGCCTTTAAGTGAGGTTTTACTGTAAATGCATATATATGAAATATTTTATATAGTCCTTTTGTACAAGAATAAATAATATATATGTTCTGTTCAGTAACAATAATGATTATCAGACATTAATTTTATTAGAAATAAAATCGGATTATTTTTCTATCAAACAACTTGTTTCTGACGCATTTACCATATCGATCATAATAATGATTATCAGACATTAATTTTATTAGAAATAAAATCGGATTATTTTTCTATCAAACAACTTGTTTCTGACGCATTTACCATATCGATCATACGAGTTAAATAAATTTCATATTCACAAAAATAATATTCAGCTACGTTATGAGCGATTTGTTGAAACGTTAACCCCATGAAACATGCATTTTAACGACAATATCAGAGGAAATCCGAATCTCCCAAAGGATATAACATCGCTCATGTTTCAAATGTTATTTAAAATAAACGATTCGCAGACGATTAAATGGATTGGTAAACTTTCTGATATATTGTGGAAAGTTTGCTATCAATCTGAATCGACTAATGTTCTTTTTCGTGATGAAACATGAACCTCGTACATTATTGTTAAACAAAAAATATCATGACAAAAATGGTCGACGTAAGTTGAAGGTCAAATTGGTTGTGCAACATAAAACATTGCCTTTGAACTTGTATTTAAATACTCCTGGCACACTACGGGCATACAGAGTCAACAATCAAACAGGTTGAAATAATAAAACATAACATAATGGTCAACAACAATGAAATGTATACATATGGTACATGTCATAACAAGAACAGCATAACATATATAGAAAAGTAATACACAACTAATATGTTTCTATAATTGTCCAAATGATATAGAAGATGAGTATCATTTTCTTATCATACGTCCCTTTTACAATGGTCTCAGAAAGGAGTTCATTAAACCATATTATGTCAGACACCCAAGTGTATTCAAATTTTTAAAAATGATGACTGAATCTGATAACAAACATATATTGATAAACATTGGTAAATTTATTTCCCAAGCATTTGTCATAAGAAATTCTTTTGTCAACAACATTGTTTAGACTAGTTACTAGTCACATTAAGCCTCCCATACCAAAATTTTTGAGGAGCTATTGTCATTACTTGGTCGTAGTTGGAACCCTATTATGTATTATTTATTTGGTGTTACCTATGTATGTGTATATTCGACATTATATGTCTAGAAAGATGTTTTTTTCTTATAAATAATTATGTATACATGCCATGTAACGTATGACTTTGTTTAAAATTATACTGTAATGTAAGTTTGTATGTCAAGAAACTATACTGTTTACGACAATAAACTAAGTTTGTAATATATATAAAGGTAATTCAATGAGAGAATAGTTTTAAGGAAGATGTAGTTGAGATACAAAAAATAATTATCTCCTGAATTCAGATAGAATAATTTTGATAAATTTTGCCAGTTTAATAACAGTTGGAGTGTCTGTGCTACTCAAAAGTTTCTGAAATTTTATTTGGAAACTGAAAATAAAATCGGCCCAAAACTATTTTCCTATTAACATTAAAGAAAGAACATTTAAAGATATAAGTCGCGGCAGGGCATACCCTTCCATGAAAATTTGACAAAAATGTCGATTTTCCTCCACATGTGGAGACGTTGCCGGCTCCTTGTGGAAGGGTAAGTAAGTACTGGTTAGAATTCAGTCCAGAAAAAACTGGTTAGGTGAACCGGCCGTCGTATATAACTGAAATATCGTTGAGAAACGATAATTTCATTAAAGTCAAAACTTATTAATTCACCTTTCTACCAGACGCATATTACTACACAAAGACAGTTCATTTCTATATACACGACAATAGCAATAATCTACATGAAAGCTTAAAATTGCATACTCAGTACATTTAAAAACATTTAGACCTGCATAATGTATGAAAAGCGTCACTTTATTATATTTTGAAACTTATTCTATATGAAAATACCCCAATATTTACAGTGAAATATATCGTGTATGTTGCTTTATTTTATTTTGAAACTTATTTCATATGAAAAAAACAACAATATTTACAGTGAAATATATCGTGTATGTTGCTTTATTTTATTTTGAAACTTATTTCATATGAAAAAAACAACAATATTTACAGTGAAATATATCGTGTATGTTGCTTTATTTTATTTTGAAACTTATTTCATATGAAAAAAACAACAATATTTACAGTGAAATATATCGTGTATGTTGCTTTATTTTATTTTGAAACTTATTTCATATGAAAAAAACAACAATATTTACAGTGAAATATATCGTGTATGTTGCTTTATTTTATTTTGAAACTTATTTCATATGAAAAAAACAACAATATTTACAGTGAAATATATCGTGTATGTTGCTTTATTGTATTTTGAAACTTATTTCATATGAAAAAAACAACAATATTTACAGTGAAATATATCGTGTATGTTGCTTTATTTTATTTTGAAACTTATTTCATATGAAAAAAACAACAATATTTACAGTGAAATATATCGTGTATGTTGCTTTATTTTATTTTGAAACTTATTTCATATGAAAAAAACAACAATATTTACAGTGAAATATATCGTGTATATGTTGCTTTATTTTATGTTGAAACTTATTTCATATGAAAACACCCAATATTTACAGTGAAATATATCGTGTATATGTTGCTTTATTATATTTTGAAACTTATTTCATATGAAAACACCCAATATTTACAGTGAAATATATCGTGTATATGTTGCTTTATTTTATTAAGAAACTTATTTCATATGAAAACACTCAATATTTACAGTGAAATATATCGTGTACGTTGCTTTATTATATTTTGAAACTTATTTTATATGAAAACACCCCAATATTTACAGTGAAATATATCGTGTACGTTGCTTTATTATATTTTGAAACTTATTTCATATGAAAATACCCAATATTTACAGTGAAATATATCGTGTACGTTGCTTTATTATATTTTGAAACTTATTTCATATGAAAATACCCAATATTTACAGTGAAATATATCGTGTACGTTGCTTTATTTTATTTTGAAACTTATTTTATATGAAAATACCCCAATATTTACAGTGAAATATATCGTGTTCGTTGCTTTATTTTATTTTGAAACTTATTTTATATGAAAATACCCCAATATTTACAGTGAAATATATCGTGTACGTTGCTTTATTTTATTTTGAAACTTATTTTATATGAAAATACCCCAATATTTACAGTGAAATATATCGTGTATGTTGCTTTATTTTATGTTGAAACTTATTTCATATGAAAATACCCCAATATTTACAGTGAAATATATCGTGTATGTTGCTTTATTTTATGTTGAAACTTATTTCATATGAAAATACCCCAATATTTACAGTGACATATATCGTGTATGTCGCTTTATTATATTTTGAAACTTATTTTATATGAAAACACCCAATATTTACAGTGAAATATATCGTGTATGTTGCAGATAATACAATGTACCTAGTATCACTATGTAATTGAAAAAAATCTCTTTTGTGCTATTTAAATGTACTGAGTATATATAGAAAAAAAACAGAAATGTATCCAGATTATTTATATATATCAATTTAAGGTTTCTTGTTATTTTAGTTGCTTGGCAACCACTGTAATTTAACCATTAAGACGAGAAATGTCCACACTTTTCACGTAAAATATTGATATACAAGGAATTGTTTGAGAGAAATCAATACGGTGTGCATGGAGGTCTCAGTTAGTCTTAGTTCGCACACTAACATTTCTCAGAAGACATGTCTATGACCGAGGGGTTTAATTTTTTAACTTACATTTAAAGCGGCAAGACTTTTTGGCCTCTCTCACAATACATTTCACAGAAGACATGTCTATGACCGAGGGGTTTAATTTTTAACTTACATTTAAAGCGGCAAGACTTTTTGGCCTCTCTCACAATTCATTTCACAGAAGACATGTCTATGTCCGGGAGGTTTAATTTTAACACACATTTAAAGCAGCAAGACTTTAATGTCACGGAACATGACCCGACCTACCTAGATATCGAAACTGAAACTCTTCAACGACAGCCAAGCACTCTTACCAACTGAACCAACATTTTAAAATCAGCTGAAAATTCAGCATGGGGTACGGAGGGCTGCTGAAGCTCATGACTTTTAAGCATCTAAGATGCTTTATATTTCGAGGGCTCAACGCATCACTGTCGTAACTCCTATATAAATAAATAGGAGTCACGACAGTGTTGTGTTGAGCCCTCTATTTACAGTATCACTCATTTGTGTGGATTTTTTTCTTCCTTTTCATAAATTCTTCAGTTTGAATGAACTATCTGAGTCATGACCACTATGTATTTGTGAACATGGGGACAGGGGTTGCATGGAAAAAAGGGGGTTTGTGGGGATGATAAATGAGACCTTAATTTACCATGACCTTAAACAAATAATAAATATAAGACAAAAAAGTATATTCGATTATCTATTCTTCAATCATCAGGTACAGAAATGTATAGACATTGTCATGAAATATTATGTAATATTATATATCAAAACACAAAATTAACATGACCAAAAAAATAGCACATCATATGCTTAACAAGTTTTGTATTAGTAACAGAGTTAATGAAATTAATCATGCAACTAATATTAATTAACAATTAATCACTTACTACATAAGTAAAGACAGACATACAACAGTTAAATATATATACACACACAAATATACAATTTGAAAAAAGTCTGTGACAAATCGAGTTCATGAAATGAGTGGAACCAAACAGAAATGGCCCAATGTCTAGTTAAAATTATCAGGCCCCGATCTGCCAAAGCATCTCAATTAGAGCTAAATCTCAACTCAAATATTGTCTTAAATTTTTGAGATTTTTCACATCTGAGACCGTACTCCAAAAAACGGTATAACAAAACGAAAAAGATGAGATGATTTTTTTCAAAAAATATTTTTCAAAAGTTTTGAATGAGATTTATCTCAATCTCAGTCTTTATTTTGAGCAAAATCTCATAATGAGCTGAGATGTCTATTTGAGATGCTTTGATAGATTGGGACCAGGTCAGTTGATAATTGCCGGAACAAAATTGCAGTAAGAAACCATTCGTATTTACTTCAGAACGGTCGTAAACAAGCGTCGAGATGGTCTGCTAATGAACAAATGTTTGCAAACGACTGACCAATAGACATTGTGTATACAACTACAGTATTCTAAACCAATTGTAAGTCGATAGCAAGTCAAACCGACCTGACATATTTGTCTATAAAAACAATTTGGTCTGATAAAGGTCAAATGTTACCCATCAACAGATGGCAGCTTATATAGTGGAGAATTCATGTATGAAATAAGTGGCTTACTAAAGTAAACCTTAATATACTTAGTAACTATTACAACATTTCACTGCTTCCAAATTTAATTTTTATACATAAATAATCAGTAATTCATTTTTATCAAATATCAAATAACCTTCTATCATTTTGTTTCTTTAAAACTGGATGGACTGAAGCTACAGAAAATAAAAACATTTTTGGAACAATTTTAAGAATTTCTAGAGCTTATGACTATAATGAAATAACTTCACGACAGCAAGACGACTTGAATAGTCACATACAAAATCATATCCCTACACATCAACCAAGATCGGCATCTTGCTAAAATACAAGTGCTATAAATGTAAATAAAGGGTTTAGCACAATTCTATCCTAACTCCTATGTATCTATATAGGAGTTAGTATAGTCTTGCACTGAACCCTCGAAATAAGGATTTTCACCAACTGGCCAGAAACTTTATAAGGAGGTATATTACCCTTACCCCGATCCACTCACCTTCACATTCAAGTGCGAAGACAAAAGATAGTTAAACCATTTCCAAGGTCAAGTAACCAAGACTCAGAAACACTGGTGGTAACACATACAATTAATTATTTCTCTACTAGCAGTCACGATTTCAAGATTTCCACTTCACAATTTCAGACAGTTCCCACAATATTTACCTCCCTTGTTCTTAATCAACAGACAGTTTCCACAATATGTACCTCCCTTGTTCTTAATCAACAGTTATTTTGATAGGCAAAACTGATAAGCCCTTATAGGAGTAATTCCCAAATATGTGATGATTAAGAAAATACCAAGAGAATTTACATGTGGCAACCACTTTTTCTTACATTAAATTCCCTATAAACTTTAAGACAATTTGCCTATCAATATGGCTGATAATTCAGAACAAGGGCGGCAACTATTATAAATGTGGGAACTATCTATTGGTAAATATGTTATCTTGATTTCCCTAGGAGAGAAATGAAGTGTGAATGTTGCCGATGGTCTTTCTTACAAGACGTTTTTGATTGTTATGTATCTGATGGGTAACTAATATGGAAGTATTATTGTATATGTCTACGTAACTATCAGAATGTTTCTACATGGAACAAAACCTAGGTAAGATCTAGTGACAGGCGTCTTCCTAATTGCAACAATAACTGCCAAGTATATATTGCACCATCAGTGAGGTAAAACTATGTATAAAAGTACAGTAAAACCTCAGTAATAAGACCACCCTTGGGACCCTAGAACAGTAGTTGTCTTATCAAGGTGGTTTTAATATTGAGGTTGAATAAAGAGCAGAACGGTGAAAATGGACTTGAAAATTATGTTCTTAATTTTGAGGTGGTCTAATTATTGAGGTGGTATTTAAGTGAGATTAAAGTGTATATCCTGAACATAGCATACTACTTTAAGCACAGCGAGACAAAGGCTTTAGACAATCAAACCACATTTGCCTTTGGTAAAGATGTCGAACCAACCTTCCAGTAAGTCAAGAGTAATGAGTTCCCATAGAGAGCAACTCAAAAGTAATTAAGTATACATTCAAGTTTAAATTGCACTTAAAAATCTTTTATTCTGAATTCAATTTAAATCAATTCAAAACTAAAATATCCTGCAATGCGTAACACTTTTCGTACCTTTAAAAACAGTGAAAAAGAATTATATTATTAAAGAACATGGCTTGTAAAGAACAATCTACTTATTAGACAAATCATTACATACTGATAAATTTATATCAGCGACTAGAACAACAAATATTATGAAATTTCCGATGTATACATGCATAACAAGCGAAACAACAGTACACGGATAATGAATTGAACAGATTGTGCATGAGTATGAAAGTAGGTTAGAGTCCGGGATTCCCTTTGAACCTCAAGTTGACCCCTTGAATTTCTGAAGGGCCATATATTGACCCTTAGGATTCCGGCTGAAGGGTCATTTTTCTCTCTAAATTATTGTTATTTTGGCTAGAAAATGGTAAAATCCCTGTAAAAATTAATGACCATCGACTTTACACACCTAGTAGAAACCCTGTTGGTGTAGTCTTATATGGATGTTTTTTTGAAAACAGACAATTATTGAGCACTTAAATTATGTGACCCCATAATCTGCGTAACTGACCTTAGATCCCGCCCATACACACAGACTACGCACATAATACCAGCATTCTGGACATCATTACATTACTGAGAATATCAGAGCCAAGTTCTCAAAAGAAAAATATATTATGAGGTAAGATGAAAAATCGGACGTAAAAACAAAAGTTTTCCCAAAAAATTACAATGGTCAAGGAAGAGTGAGGTATTCATCCAAAGCTTGACACTTAAACATGAGTCAATGATACACTTATTACGCATGAAAAATGACAATTTAGCACATTGGATGTCTGTGAAATAAATATATTGAACACAACGCATGACAATAATAGTTGAACTGTTTGAATTTCATACAACATATTAAATGACAAATCGGGGGTCGATCAAAAAGTTAGCGCACTTTGCTTATAAGTATTCTTTTATTACAATAACTACATACATGATTTCCAATTTAATTAAACATATACATTCATAGGAATCATGCTATAGTAATCAAAATTATAATAGTTATAAGTAAAATGTACTTTTGGATCGACCCACACACATATCTCTTCATACAAGCATATAAATAAGTTACAATTAAAATACAATTAAACGTTCACAAAATCAAATCAACCACCAAAGTTAAATACAGAGAAATGCCATTCAATACATTAATCAAGAACAAAGCAATTGATGCCCAAATAAATGTGTTCACAAATATATCAGTAGAAGTCAAAATGTTCCCGATATGCAAATGTTAACGCATTTCGAGAATTCAAAAATGTCACCTAGGATAATTGTTCTCATACACCGATGCTCAAGTACACATTATAATTTATCAATAACAACACTTATTTCAGCTACTCGCAAAATTTTCTGCTAGCGATACGTCTGAAACCGACTTTATGACCTGCGGAAATGTCCAGTTACAATCGAGGGTTCAGTGCAAGACTATCTTAACTCCTATATAAATACATAGGAGTTACAACAGTCTTGCATTGAACCCTCGAAATGAACTAACAAGCTTTGTGTGTTTAACACATATACAAACTTAATAAACAGTCAATTTCTATAGACTGGTAATTAAGCAAGCAAATCGAAGGTTTGGTGCAGTGTTATTTTACCAGTTTCTTAAAAATCCTGGGTTACAACAATTTTGCATCAAATCTAATCTTTCATAGATATTAACAGTCAATTCATATAGAGTTATAATGGTGTTAGATTGACCGTGAACTGATTCATGAACTTTTAGGACCAATCTATGCCAATATAGGTAAGAAAATACACTCCAGCGTAAAACAATAACAAGCATTTGGTTTACTTTTCTATCAAAACACAATTGCGACTTTTCTACATCAAGCGCACAGAAAAGAGTGAACGAGACTGCACAACCGTGTTGAAATGAATTGGACCAGGTAATGTATTCATGCGTTCGCAGTTTATGCAAGGAGGTAAAAAAAGGTTTATAATCTCAATGAATAACAACAAATAATTGTTACAACTGAAAATTGCAAGTAAATATTTTACACCAGCAAAATAAATTGCAATGATTTGAAAAATGTGAAAAAAAAAGTCTAAAATTTTACAACACTAAAGCACTTTAATGCTCAGAAACCAATAATGCCGACAACAATGTACTGTAAACTTACAAAAATATTTCACAGTTTTTAATTTTGTTTTTTTTCTCGATTTTTGTTTCTTTCCTTGAAAAATGGCAGCAAACAGCTCACCCACTTGATTTAATGTATGAAACATGGTGGATGTAATTCCGCAAAAAAAATCATAAGAAAAATTCTTAAAATTATAACATCCTCAAAAATGTCGGGTGTCATGAAAAACCTGAAATAGTGTATTGCAAACATTTAAAGATTTACAGCATATAATGATAAATGTATGATTGTACAGTGGTCATATACACCGGTATCGCATAAACTAACAAATGATCACTTTGCTGCATTACTAAACTAAGTATGTATTCAAGAATGTCCGAGCTAGAAACATCTAACTGATGCAAGTAAAACTATGCAAAACTGATGTATATAAAACCATATGAGCTGTTTCAAGAGAAAACTTGTTTAAGGAACAAATCAAGATTTTCAGATTTTTACATTGACTGACAGTTACATTTTTTTATTTCACTTAATACCAAAAAATATGTTCATCAGGCAACTACTTTTCTTTTTACAGCAATTGTTGACAACAAAATAGAGAAGTAAACTACAAAATGATAACTTCATCTCAAAAACTCATTACTCAATTGTAAATGTATCGTTTTTTTTTTAAAAAAAAATCATCCGTTTTGAAAATGGAAAAAGCAAATTACACAACATTATAATTCAAAATTAGGTCACCAAAGTGCTTCTGAGAAAGGGCCTCGATTGTGACATCAAAACATCCAACGGGAAAGACTCACATTGTTTTCAAAAACGATGTGACCTAAAAGCAGTTAAAAACATTTAACACTCCAAAAAAAGCTTGGATTTTCAAATCAATCATATTTCAAATAATACTAATTACAGAAACAGGCTGATAAGGAAATAATGTTTGAGCTTAGAAATACAACTCAAATTTGAACTTAATACAAAAAGTCCATAGAAGGATTTATAGATAGATAGATAGATTTATTCGGTACAAACATGAACAAGAAATCTACCATCATCTAACATACTAATAAAAATGTAATGAAAAAAGATGCGCCAAAAACAATAATGCAAAAACAAATTAAATGCACTAACAAGAAATAAAATGGAATGGCGTGTACATGGTTATTTTAATCATCAACATCACAACAACCATCCTCGTTATCCAGACTATTCATAACATATATGATACCCTGGGCTTCGTAATGCATGAATATTCATTAGCATTTCTCGACCAATGAAATGGACGATAACAAAAAAAAAAGAAGGAATCTCCTTTGTGAAGAGCTACCAGCAAATTCGACAAAATGGCAGTGACTGTTGGAAACAAATTTGCAATTTGAATGCCGCGATCTCATTGGATCGCTCAGAACTGCATTATCATCCGTAACTCCTCGGCAATTTCCGTGTGTGTCATGCGACCAATCAAGTGGCTGGATTTCAACTCATTTATTATTCACGAGTACAAGATTTTTACAGTCAGTTTAACCAGAGTATCATATCATATATGTTATGTATGAATAGCCTGGGTACTAAGGATGATGAAAACATTACTACTGGCATGTTCAGAACTAGAGACGAATCAAAATTCACAGCCAACAGTATTTAATACACAGTACAATCTCTCCAGAGTAACCACCCTTGTGACATTTATATCAACATGCAAATATCGACTGTTGTTGAGAGGTGGTCACGCTAAACAGGTTTAATTGATACTGACTAAGCATGTTCATAATGTTGTTGAAGGAAGGTTGTTGCTCAGAAGAGGGCTGCTCCAGAGAGGTTGCACTGTACATAGAAAACATTCTCATTTAATGAGATTGTAAATCAGCAACGACTGACAAGTGACTAATGAAATGACTCCTATGCAATACTTTCAAACTTATTCAAAGAGGTACAGAAAGGCATGGCAAAGTGTTGTGGTTGCACCAAAAGGAGTTTGATAAAAGCTGATGAGGGCTGGTCAGACAGTGCTGAAATATTCATTATATCCTCCATTGCTTGTGAAGCCTGGTCAGACAGAGCTGAAATATTCAATATATCATACTATGCTTGTGAGGGCTGGTCAGACAATGGTGAAATATTCATTATATCAGCATATGCTTGAGAGGGCTGATCAGACAGTGCTGAAATATTCATTATATCAGCATATGCTTGAGAGGGCTGATCAGACAGTGCTGGAACATTCTTTATATCATCATATACTGGTGAGGGCTGATCAGACAGTGCTAGAATATTCTTTATATCATCCAATGTCATCAACAAATGACTACAAAACACTGTGAAATATCCTATCTCAATGTACATGGCATATCTGCACAACAAGGTGAAAGCTGCTAGTCTGAAGTACATCACGTGCCTGCAAGTATAGAAATATCACAGTAAATAAATGTACAGTAAAACCTCACTTAAAGACCACCTCAATAATAAGACCACCTCAAAATTAAGAACACAATTTTCAAGTCCATTTTCACCGTTTCGCTGTTTATTCAACCTCAATATTAAGACAACCTTAAAATTAAGAACGCAATTTTCAAGTCCATTTTCAGTTTTGCTTGTTTTTCAACCTCAATATTAAGACCACCTCAATAAGAAGACCAGTTCTCAAGGGTCCCAAAGGTGGTCTCAGTATTAAGGTTTTACTGTACAGATAAATACCACCACTATACTAAGAATATCTCATTCATTCGACCATATTTTCATAGACCAGTATTTTTTCCCCCAGATATTCACTTAATAATCAGAGTAACTCATTAATAGATAGTTCCAACATCTACAATATTTACCTCCCTTCTTCTGAATTGTCAGCTGTTCTGATAGACAAATTTCTATAAAGTTTATGGGGAATATAATGTAAACGATGATAAACTAATCCGGTATATAAAAAACTTATTCATTATGCTCATGTGGGCATTTGGATCAGTAATTTGAAGAAAAAGTGGTTGTCCAAGCACATTCTCTTGGTATTTTCTCAATTATCACATATTTGGAAATTACTCCTATAAGGGCTTATTAGTTTTGCCTATCAAAATGGCCGACATTTAAGAACAAGCGAGGTAAATATTGTAGATATGGAAACTATGTATAAGACCTACTTAATTCATAACCATTGGTGGTCTTATTTCACAGTATTCATGCAGGGTTTATTTTGGCTATTTTGGGAAGATGACCCCATACCCTTGACAGTGGGCCTTTGCGCATTGAACTTTGACATTAAACTTTGAAAACAGTCTAGAAATAACAGCAACATTTAATGGATAAAAGTAAAGGATGTAGCGATTAAGTATCAACAATTATTATTTATATCGACTGCCTGTGAGAGAAAAGCCTCTAACTTTGTCAAATTTGGCTAAATTTAATCAAAAAAATTTCTTCGGGTTTCTTGGGAATTTTTTTATTCAAAGTGGGAAAAAATATACATTTTTGCATTGGGAATATATAGCCGAATAACGGCTATAAAAACAGCTAAAATAAAACCCTAATTTAAGCACCTGTTAACTTCAATCACATATATGTACATGTATTCAAAATTTTAGTAAACTGTATAATTCACTGGCATATGCTTGAACTAAACAATGATATTTTCTCTACATTCGAAAAAAAAAAGAAGATTATATATTATATGACAATAGACTTTTATAATCTGCTTCTATATCACATTCAAGTTCCTTTTTATATAAGCATGACTCATTTGCAATGTGTTTTTAAGAGTGGGCCCCCAAATTACACAGATGATGAAGACACAAACTCAAACAAGGGTCAGATAGACAAGGGTAGAGTCAATAGCCCCATCATGTAAAGGGCCACAAATTCTTAACACAAAGTACGCTTACAGAAATGGAACAAGTTAACTTACAAGACACCTCAACAGTTGCAGAGACTAAATTGAGTAAAAGTATTTATAACACAGGCATGAGAATGCAAAAAATCAAATTCAGCTGAAAATTCGAAAGAGGGACTAGGAGGCCACTGAAGCTCCTGGCTTTGAAGCATCTAAGACGGCCTAAATTGTCGCAAAAACAACACTTGCGAGCGTCAAATCTGCGGATTTCCGACAAAATTCTCATGCCTAATAACAGATACTAACCTAGATATTGTGTCTCTAATTCTTCCGCTACATCCATCCTGTTGGCAGCTTTGATGGCTTCCAGTAACTCCTTTATCTTCTCATCTAGGGAACTAGAACTGTTGTCTCTCCATCTAAAACAAACGTAGTATACAACCAGTGATTTTTTTGGGTTTATTTTATAAAAAAATGTCCATTTCCACCCAAAATCACAATTTTCCGCCTCTTGTCAAAAAGTAAGTATAAAGTAGGGCTTTTTTTTAAGTAGGGAAAATGTAGGGATTTTATGCTAAGTTTTGGAGATATGAGTGACACAAGATTGCATACTCTGTAGGCTATATTTAAACTAAGTCAAGGGCCATATCTTTGCACTTACTAGGGAAAAGTAGGGTCAACTTGACAGCCTGTATTATAATTTGGGCTTATACATGCTGAGAAACTGAGGTAAACACATATTTTGATTTCTTGTGACCGAATACAATGCCTCTCAGGACCTTCAGTCCTTTGATTAATAAATTAAATCACATTTCATAATACTAGGACTTGAAACCAAACCAAGTTGCATACCAGTGGGTACAATAATGATTCATATCAGATGGTTCTACCAGACCCACTTCACTGACAAGAGTAAACAGTGTCCGTAGAATTTTACTTACCCAAGAAACAAGAGATATATGTAAAACGTTGTGCCCCCTGTGACCTTTGACCCTGTGACCCAAAAATCAATAGGAGTCTCTGTTACCCAAGATGAATGTGTGGACCAAGTTTGAGGATGATAGTTTAAGGGGTTCTTGAGTTATTGATCGGAAACGAAAGGTTACGGGCGGACCGACCGACGGACATGTGCAAACCAATATGCCCTCTCTTCTCCGAAGGTGGGCATTAAAAGTACTTTACTTACTTGAGTAAACGCATAAAGTTTGTTTTATGTATTCCATCAAATTCATTTTACGAACTCAAATAAAAAGTAGCATTTGTAAAAAGCACCAATCCATCGAAAGTAGTTTACTTACTTCAGTAAACACATGAAGATCGTTTTATGTACTCCATCGTATTTATTATTTATCTGAATCTGTTCTATATTAGCTTGGGACAGTCCTAGATTTACTGCTACCAGGTGCCATTCGTAGCCAAGCTTTGCCGCCACTCTGGATAATACCATGTCGGACAGTAAACCTGAAAGAGAGAACTCAAGAATGTTAGTACATGTACAGGGTTTTCCCTAGGATTTTACAGCTAGGGGTCCTTGGACCCTCGTGTTTCACAAATTGGGGGCCCTTAGAAAATTTGTAGGGTCCCAGATATGCAGTTTCTACTTGTTGTCAAAAGTTTATTTTAGGGGTCCCAGGAATGTACAGTAAGTTGAAAAAGGGAGTCAGGGACTCAAGATTTCTGCGTCACAGAAATCCCTGTTAGCGATAGTAGAAGCCTTTTACAAATGTCCGAGTAAACTAACTAGAGCTATCACTGACGGTGATTAATACCCTTGCAATACCACAGAGTCAGACATGATTTTGAGAAAATCCAGTCGGCCATCTTGAATGTGATCGGAAAAATATTATGTCAGGCATGACAACTCTTCAAATAGATTATTGGAGTAAAAACAGACAATCTAACGCACCGACTGACGATCAGATCAACCGACGACAGACCAACCAATAGAATGACTCTCGTTTGCGGGGGTATTAATAAAACTAAAACTAATCAATCAATGAAGAAATTATGTATTGGGTCATTGTTATATAATTGTTCGTTTACAATACATACCCCTTCCCACGAGGGTTTGAGTAGGTTTGGCGTATAAGGTTTTTTTAGGGGTTATATTTTTTTTAATTTGACAGAAATAGGAATAATAAACATTTAGGCAGATTCCTCGATAAAGGATTTTTAATATAAATTAACTTTTTTTTTTTATACATAACTATTTCACCTGCACTATCTACAGTATCGTAATTATTCCTCAGGAAATCTGTGAGGGTCATAATATGACGTCCAATATCTTCCGCTGGAAATTCTATAAATAGAAACAAAAGCAAATTATCTCCCTTGGCAGAAACAAATAGTACACAGACAAATTTGAATAATATATTAATATCGATAGTATTGTACATTAATGTTTTCCATAAAAGATGAATAGAGCTATTTCCTAACGAAATTCAGAATATTCAAATATGAAGAAACTTTCGGATGGTAGTGTATAATATAGGTTTTCTTATAGATTTCACCCACCTGAATCTATTGGATAAATCATACACGCTGGTATCGAGTGACTAGATCTCGGACAATGAGTTTCGTACAAGCCTTTCGGACATTTGGCATCAAGCACCTCGGAACGCCATAGATACGGCTGGGGAACGTTACACGAAATGCAATGGGCACACACCATATATGGATCTACTTTAACGAACGGCCATTCCTGAAAAATAAATACATATAAAATTAACAATGTCATGCATCATTTTTGACAAATAAAGTCTTATCACTGGTATTTCAATATTATTAGATGGCTAGTTTTGGTAAACAGGTAAACATTTTGACAATGCAGTGTTGTAAAGTACATATGTATGAAGTCATTATCATCAATTTGTTCATGCTTATCACCATTGATATTTTAATTCAGAAACAATTGTTCCATGGTATTCAAATCAACCAATCAGACTACTTGTTACATAACCAAACTTCACTTGGCACACTAGCCATGTTGTCAGGAAGCAGGCGATTGGCTCAAAGCCCTCTTCGCAAACTAATTGTTCATAATTACAAACTGCAGTATGCCTGCAAGAGTTTTGCAAGCACAAGCAATAAAGAATGCATCGAAGATTTAACAAACAGATCAAGTAATACTGGAGTATGACATTTGACCTTTACGTAAATTTTATGTAAATTAAACTGCATTTTCTTCGATGCCAAAACAATGCACCAAGTGTACAAAGCCTGAACATAGTCTGACATTAAAGCAATTGCAAAGTGATCATGGGCCTTACTCATAAACGTTTTAAGACTAAATCTCAGGCTTAGACTTTAAAATGGTAAAGGTTCATTTTGTTCCCACATTGTCACTAACAGTTAGAACAGAATACATTTTGATATAACTTGGCACAAGTGTAGAGTGAGCAACAAGAAACATTCGGACACAAATTTATATGTTTAGATAATAAAAACAAAACGCTGGTAAATTTAACTTTCGCAAATTTAAAGTTCAAGTCTGAGTTTTAGTCTTAAACTTTGTGAATAATGCAGGGCTCTAGAAATCCAGACGTCCGACGTCCGGTACAAGTCTCATTGCCAATTCGAGCTGGACTTAGTCTCATTCTGGGACAAGTCTGTTATGCACGCCTTAATTGTTGATCCTTGCCCTATTCTATGCTTATACAACTTGACATGTCGGACAAGTCAAAATTAACATGTACGCTAGTCCGGAACAACTGCATTTAAAGATAATTTCTAGAGCCCTGCAAGGCCCCAGCACAAATAGATCTTATCAACACAGAAGAAGAGCTAGATTTAATTTCCTACATCTCAAGCCCCTTGTATAAGCGGCTCAAAGCGATTTTACTACATATTTTTGTCGCAAATTTATGGTTATAGTGTTTGCTGCTATTTTCGCGTTACTTCTGGTTTTTGCGGTACTTAGGTATTTTGACAACAAAACATACATTGAAACAATTTGGCATAAAAGGAAACTTACAGAGATGATATTGACAGCATGCATTTACTGTAAAATAGTTGAAAGATGAAGCTGAATACAGAAGAATCGAAGAAAGATATTCTTACATTGCAATAAGTACCGCGAAAATACGAGCAAACAATATAATGAAACTAAACACACTTTCTGGTTACATATCATGATTGAGATGATTGAAAGCACTAAGGGGTGACAAGCTAAGTTTTGAGGGTTCAACGCAAGACTATCGTAACTCCTATGTATCTATATAGGAGTTACAATAGTGTTGCACTGAACCCTTGTAATGCGTAAATGATTTGAATCTAGATTCAACACCAGCAGTTAACATCGAGGAGTAAATACTATACAAGACAAGTCAAGCTGCGTATATATTCACTCGCAGGTAACTACCTTTTCTTTCACCCCTCGATATTGTATATGCAAATTACCTTTAGCTTTGTCTAGAAAAAGTGTTAATATATATTTGATAATATTCTACACATATTGGCTGGAAAAAGTTGTTCAGAAATAATTGATGCATAAATTATTGTAACTGATCGTCAAAATTGTAATGCAAAATTCCTTAGAAAATTGCTTACCAGGCTCCTAGCAGACCTCAACAAAAATAATATTTTTTGAAAAAAAAATGCAACTTAGCAAAATACAGGTTTTAAGGTGATTTTTGTTGAAAATGGAAAAAAACGATTTGTTGATGTTGCCAGGAAATAACAAAGATGTTGAGCAAAGAGAGAGAATACGTAGCTATAGGTAACGCCACATACATAAGACAGTGCCTCCCCACGCAGACCTCCGGGAAAACAACAATCCACAAGGTACTTAAGGAGGTTAAATGGTATATATATGTTTAGGAACAGAGGCACAAGGTATGGCCTGGCAGAACAAGGAATAACTAGGAGAATCAAATCGGATAGTGAAGGAGGGGGGGGGATTAAAGGATGGAAAATATCACAGGACAAATCAAGACAACTGGCAGCCATAGGCCGGAATTGGGCAGGAAATAATCTGAACACTATTTAAAGTGACATAATTGCATAGGGGGAAAGGCAAAACACATTCAAAACACAAACATAAATAATAACCATACAGCGAATTACAGCCTTGGAACTGTCAGTAAAAATACTGGTGGTTTAAATCGATTTAACAGCTAGCTAACCTCACACTTAATCGCTATATGGTCATTGATTTCCAAAATACATACATAAATTGAATAAGTAGGCAGTAACTAATCATTAAAAGCAATTAACCATTACGTATATATCAAGAATTACAAGTTGTAATGCAGAAAGATGACCCCAAATTAGATAAGCCTCTGGCTTATAGTTACAATTTTTGTGGCCTGAATTTGAAACATATTGCAAAGATTCAAGCTCCATTTTGTAAAGAATAACCGTAAGATATGACAATCGACAAGTAATTTCATAAACAATGAGTTTCAAAAGTAAAACATTATGCCCCCTGTGACCTTGACCTTTGACCCTGAGACCCCAAAATCAATAGAGTTCCTCTGCTACCCAAGGTGAATGTGTGGACCAAGTTTGAGGATGATAGATCAAGGGGTTCTTGAGTTATGAAGAAATGAAAGGTTACTGACAGACGGACATACCGACCGACCGACATGTGCAAACCAATATGCCCTCTCTTCTTCGAAGGGGGGCATTTTTTAATGATGTTTGGTTGGTAAAAATAAAAAATTGTGCGTTTTTAAATGTACAGAGTATAGATATCAATAAGTTTGAATTTATCAATCACAATCAAATATTACCTGAAGTAAGACCAACATATCTGCCCTGATTGTAAGTATCAAGAACCATAACTCTTGTAACTCGGCTCCTCTCACTGACAGAGTTATGCAACTTAGTCCACTTGTCTTCTTCCGCGTCAGTAGAACCTTGCATTTATTTCTGATCGCTAAGATACCATCTTTCCAATCTTCTCGCTGGGTAACGTAACTTTGTAATCGAGCGGACATCTTTTCAAAGAAATTTGGTAAACCCTTCTTAAGGAATTGTAGCTGGTATCGCAGTTCTATAGTATTCATAGGAACCTATAAAATAGTCAAGTTAAAATATTGTAATAAAGTCATGTTTGGAGGAACACGAAAAATCGGTTAATGGCGCTACCGGGATTCGAACCCGGGTCTACGGATTGCCGGTCTGTTATGCTAACCACTACACCACAGCGACCTAACGTCATTTTCGTGTAAATTTAACTTATATAAAGTTGATTAAGGATAACGAAACTTCGGTAAGTTCGTTATTTTATTTCTTGTATTTTCTAGAAAACATTTCGCACCAAGTTAGCAGTTAATGCATTTTGCAGTTCACCAGTAATAGACAGAAACGCATTTTGCAGATCTTTTCAACTAGCTCTAACAGACTTGGGGCATTTACTTTGAAATTGTAATCGATTACATTACAATTACTTATGGTAAAAATGTCATTCATTACATTACATTAACTTCACTTTTCAAGTGTAATCGATTAAATTACAATTAATTAACAAATGTAATTGATTAATACATTCATGATTACCTGATTACTTTCAAGTTAAGGTAAAAATAAACATCATCCAACTAAACATTATTTTCGTTTTTTTTTCAGCTTTTTTTGCAAGTGTAATCAATTAAATTACAATTACATGTAATCGGAAAATTATTACTGATTTCTCATGATTCTGTAATCGATTACAGCTGATTATGATTACTGAATAGGATTGCCCCGTGTCTGTCCTCGTAACATTTGAAAGCTAACATACTAGCATTTTGTCTCAACGATATCATTATTACAGTCTACACGATAACTTTTTTGAAGGACTTGTCGGGTGTAAATGAAAAAATATTCTTACCAATTCCGGCCATCGCTGAGAGAAATCGTCGGGTGGGGTGGTGGTCAGGAACCATGGAAACTGTAGTATATGTTTAGATCCTAGAGTTCCTGGGGCACTAGTTGCGTCTTTTACCTGGAAGTACAAAGTAAAAAAGTCGGACCTTGTATATGTGACAACCATCTATCCGAAACTTAGTACCATCCGTAATAAATACCAGGTCCCAGTATAACTTCTTAGGCACGACTAATTGAAATGTATTATTCAAATAAAATTTCGGACCCGATGAATTCAAATGAACAAGGTCTGACTGCATTATCATTTGGATGCATACTGGCTATGGGGTATAGTGAACAACTCCTGATAGGAGGATCCTGAGTATGAACCCCACTTTCAGCAGGGTCATGAACTACGTATTCCCCGACCCTGGCACGAGTACCGCTTAGTAACCAAGGAAGCAGCCATCAAGAGTGATAAGCATAAGTTGCACAAACTTGCTTCACAATTGATGTAAAATAAATAAGTTTAAACTAATATCAACACATGTATAATCAATAGGACTGTCATTTTCTGCCGATTGATATTTGATATGCACTTACAAAAATCGATATTATGATGAGAAAGTACAGGAGAATGGGTAGTCTAAAAATGTGACAAAATAGCATAACGTCGCTTTGAACCTTTAGTCGGCCACTTCTTAAACAGTGCACGAGTGGATAGTGAATTCAAAATGTCAGCAATAAAATATAATACTGTGATCTTACATGGTATCTTGTTATCATACAAATACATGTTGAACATTTAATTATGTAGGGCACAGACACATAAACATACAGAAAACGAGGAGTTGATAGTCTCTGTTAGGAATTTAAAAATATAAGCAATATATATTGTCGATATTTGTCTTTCAATGTATTTCAATATCGTCAATATGCAAAAATATTAATATGAGTCATCGTCTCAATATGGTGAACATTTGTGCTAAGTTATTTCAAAATCCTTCAATCGGTCCAAAACTTATGGAGCAGACACCATTCGTGACAGACAGAAGGATAGATGGACAAACAACTCGAGCAAAAACAATACGTCTCCCCAAATGTTAGCACAATAAATTGATTAACTAAGCACTATGAAAAAATAAAAAAATGACTGTTTAAAAACCATGTGACCCAATTTGCCAAATTTGTTGACATTTTGGCGAGACTCGCTGGTATTTTCTAGCACAATTTTTCAAGTTCTATCATAGCTTAATGAATATAGCAATAATTATATTATTTGATAAACACTAATGGTATAACATGGAATGCCAACGAAATATCAACTTCAAGTTTACCAGAAGTATGCATGGGAAAAATATTTTCTGCGTGATAATTGGTCACGTTTCCTTTATGATTATAACTTAATCTCATGAATATGTTATTTTCATAATTTGTTATGATATACTTTCTGGCGGGAATTATTCATCGGTCCCACATTGACAGTTGTGATTTCATAAATTGAGCAGTTTATGTTTCATGTATTAAATGTACAATGTAAATAATATATTAGTTGATTTCATCAGCTAGTCATTGAGTATTGCGTAGGCAGTAGTTGGCAGTAGCGATGGAAATTACAAGTCGGTTAATATTTGTAATAAAAGGTAATGTTCAAGTTGCATTAATCAAAACATTTCATACTAACATTCATGGACAAAGAAGCAACATGTCGTTTATAAGCTTTTGTAGCAACAAATTGATAAAAAAAGTTGGATTAACGTTAATCACAATCTTAATGAAGCTTCCTTTGAGAGCCTGAATTTGTGTTTTCCTACATGGTGATTTAACAGAAATATTGAGTCACGTCATTACACAATGGTGCTGAAAAAAAATAGATAGAAAGTGTCTTTTGTGTGACTGAACTTTTAAACTATTAAGAAATCCGACACATCGTTTAAGGTATAAAACAAAGGTGTGACTTTCAAAATGGCATCAAATACCACACTGAATGACGATGATGACTATATATATCATGATGAGTATTATAAGTCCTATATTGTATATATTTTTAGTGTTGAAGTTTTCATTGGATTAATTGGGAACGTAATTTCAATTATTGTTTGGACATTTGGACGCCAAAGCAGTAATTTAGCTTGTTCGTTTTATTTTAGGATTCTGTCATGCAGTGATACATTTGCCATGATTTATGGTGTCTTACACATTCTAAGGATGTTAGACATTTTAGTCGTGAATGACTTTAAATGTGCCATTGGTGCTTTTTTGGCGTATTTCACACCTTCAGTATCTGCGTGGATTATCGTTTGCATTTCTATTGAAAGAGCATTAAGTATAACATTTCCATTTAAGTTTAGAGCTAGTGATTTGAAAAAAAGAGCGAAAATATTACTTCTGGTTAGTTTTTCTTTAGTAATTGGGGCCAATGTATATGCGTTTTACATGGTTGAACCTGCGCTGCCGAGGGGAAATTTATTGTTTGCAAAAAATTGCATCAATTCGGACAAAATGGATAAACACATGTTTCGGCTGTTAAATGAAATATCAGCAACTTATGTTCAGTGCGTTATACCGTTTACTTTAATAACGTTTGCAAATGTCATTGTTCTGATAAAATTATATTTAAGGAAAAGATTTGGAAACAGTTCAGAACGGGGCGGTAGTGTGAGGTTGTTTACAAAATTATGCATTGGCAGCAGTGTCTTACAGGGAATATCTATTGTTCCACTGATAGTATACATGTACAATTCGAACTACAACAAAACTTGGACAACCACAAATTTTGATGACTATCATGCGATTATGGTGTTGTTTGTTACTACTTTATGTACAATGTATTTAAACAATTCCTTAAATGTTTTAGTGTATTGTTTCTGCACAAAGACATTTCTCGCCGATTTGAAGGAACTTTGTTGTTGCCGGAGAAGAGATAACAGTACATCTCCTCCACCAATTCAACTTACATAAAACAACATCTTGACACAAGTTAGAAAACAGTTACTATGCGCAAGTTCATTAAACGTTGAAAATACTCCAATTCAGTCATTGGCGATACATATATAAAGAATTTATGTTAGTTTGAAATAAGACAATATTTTTTTTTTTTTTAAATTTATTTCATTCTTTGAGCAACAATAAATTTTACCTTGAAGAAAGTACAAAGTTAAAGAAGGTTAACCAATCCGCATCAAGGTAACAAACGTTGTTCGGTTGAAGCGAAGTTGGTTTAGTGGTTAACGTAAGATTTGATTGGTTTACACAGCAAATAGCAAAGCCATGTTAGTACTGCTGCACCGAGAAAGAACAGTCAATGATACATGTATTTGTAACGTTTTATTTGCGTTACAAATCAGAGTACATTTAACAAGTGTATGTAAAGCTGTCACAACTTCGTCGGAAGACGTTACAGAAAGTATACAAGCTTCATTTAACACTTGAACCAAATTTGAAACGGACATTTAACAAATGAAAGCTTGAATTGTGTTATTTGTTGAGAGTGGAAACTGCTTTGAACATTTTATGCATTTAAAAGAAGTGACGCTAATTCTGCGGTTGTTCTCAATCTTATAACTCCATTGATCTACTTCTAATAGTGAGTATAGTGGTCCTTCCAATAGATCCAAAGAAGACGTGGTTAAGGTAGTAAAGTATTGCGTTGTAGGACAAAGGTCAAGCCTACAGATAACATATTCAAGGACAGAATTGTTGGGAGTCGTGGAGGACAAAGATAGGCAGGGTCAGATATATGGCATTTTGACAGTTGGAACTCTAATGTAGACAAGTGACATGTGTTTTTATTTAAGTATTGATGTGCAGAGTTTTTAAATTTTGTTGCTTGTTTTCAATCTAACCTAACATGAAGTGTATATGTCAATCCAAAAGTGACGTTATTTCCAGAAAACGTCACTTGTGACATCACTATGTACTGACAGTAAGCAATATTTGCCCAATATGGCAATATGAAAACGAAGTGACTATATGTAGCAAATCTTGTTTCCTGCTTGCACATAGTGACATCACATGTTGTGTTTTCTTGAAATGACATCACTTATAGGAGAGATTGTAAATCCCATAGCAGTGCTCATATATACATAATATTATAAAGGTCCATTTTTTCAGGGTGTTTTTTATTTTTATAAAAGTAAACAGAGGACTATACATATAAGGTATTGTACATGTGTCGTATGTTTTGTTAATAATTCTTAAGAAAACATTTTTTGTGGCCGAACTCGTCAATGTACAATAATCCCGACCAATGAAATTTAGTGAATGAACAAACAGTGATTTTGTTTACTGTGAAAGAATCATTGGTTATATTAGAAAGGTTAAAAAGGTCAAATATCAAAATATGCTGGGTAACAAAGCAGCGTGTGAATGTAACGGTAGAGGAATCAAAGCGCTGTGTGGAAGCGTAGTTTTATACAAGCATGTATGATTCACAAGATGATATGTTTATTTATTCATTTGTACTTAGCACGCTAATTGTTGTTTTTTCGGGGGAGGTTTTGTTGTTGTTTTGTTGTTGTTTTTTTGGTGTTTTTGTTGTTGTGGGGTTTTTGCTGTTGTTTTTTTAGAGAGAATTTATTTTCCTTGTCCATAGGTACGAGTGTGGGTCGAGGGCATCCCACTACATACCGTACAGTTGTTAGTATGTATATAGCAAATATAACATATAATTTTGTGTGTGGTTAATAATATGGTGTGAAATATTTTTATTAATTATTTATATTGCTGGTTTTTTTCAAAATTTTAAAATAATTCTCTGCTATGTTTTTTTCTTTCAACAACAAAAAAAGGTAAAAAGTGATAATGTTTACTTTTTATGTTTAATGTGTATAGTTTTTCTGGTTCAGCATATCTGTTATAGTCAAATATCATCTGGACCTTTTACATAAATACAATACAATATCAATTATTGCATAAAACATATTACAATGTTTATAGCAAACAAAAATCTATACTATACAACATGTAGAAAAATACATGGATTTTCAAAGAGCATCACAAATAAAAAGTCTGGTTAGATCTCCCCAAATATCTTTAAAATTGTTTATGTGATTTTTAAAATAGCTATTTCTTATACTGTTATATTGGTATTTAATGTAGTGTTCTGCATTTGAAATAGTAGGGACAGTTTCTTTTACCTTGCAATTATATATTAATCTTCTGGTGCACATAAATAGGAGGTTTATTGCTATATTATTTTTGTCTCGTATACCGAGAATAAAATTTTTGCTATTCATATATTTTTCTACGGTTTCATTATTCATGAACATTTCATTTATAAATTGTTTAGTCACTGGGCAGTACCAAAATAAATATTCAATTGTTTTTGATGATGTTTTACAGAATGTACAATGTCCGTTTTGTCTGAAATTTATTTCAAATAAGAAGAAGTTCTATGTATTATTCTATATTGGATTGACCATTTTGTCATACACTATGGTATTTTTTTCGATGTTAGTACAATGTACATCGGTTTTGTACCTTTTTTAAATTTTAAAATTCCCTTCAAACATGATGGAACAAAAGTTTTATTAGTGCCTTGTCATATTTATCTTTGTTTTCTGCTATAATAATTCTAACAGAAAGTGTCACACCATAATTCTTACAAAGGCATTTTTGTGTGGCTGAACCTCGTCAATGTATGTTCTATACAAGCATGTATAATTCACATATATTTCAACAGTACATGATGATTTGTTTATTTATTTATTTGTACTTCCCATGTTAATTGTTATACAAAATGATTGTCCCTTGGCAGCAACATTCATTTCAGTACACTGATTATTTAATTGGTGCAATTGATAAATTGCTAGAACAAATTGATTTGCCCTTTTCAGCAAATGTGCATGGTAATAAACTTTTAGAATGTTTGATAAATCAAAATATACTAGTATGTGCTTAAAATGTTTGTAATTGTATCAATAATAATCATATATCAACCAAATATTGGCTTTTTTATGGTTTTCATTGAGAAGAATTAGTAGAAACTTTAATGTTATAATCAGGCACCGATCTCCCGAAGCATGTCAATCTGAGCTAAATCTCAGCTCAAAAAACTAGAGCTATCACTGAAGGTGATTAATACCCCCACAATACCGCTTTGTCAGACATATTTTTGATAAATTCAAAGATGGCCGCCAGTCAAGACAATGAAATTATCTATCACTATCTATCACTACAGGACCACAATCAGAATGTGCCGACAATATACACAACTAGGCTTGGTAGAAATAATTCATGGAAAACCATGTTATGTGACATGACGGAACAAGTGGTGATTCCCATATAGCCCCCATTGCATATTTTGAAGTGGGGTTATAATAAGAATTGTGTACATTTTAATATTTCAATAATCTCATCTGAGACCGGAACTCAAAACGAAAAAAGGGGATGAGCTTTTTTTCTGAAGGTTATGAAGAGATCCAAAATGAGATTTATCTCAAACTCAGGCTCTGATTTGAGCAAAATCTCAATATTGAGCTGAGATTTCTATTTGGGAGGGGCCAGGGGTTCTAACAGCTGAATGTTCTCAATCCTGAAGATTTGCTGGGGGGATTGGAAGTCATGTCAAATGATCTCAATCACTCAGCTGCTCTGATCGAAGCTTCAATGACTCAGCACTATCAGATGCAGGCGTCTGATGATCTAGACTATTGAAACACATTCGTACACAAAACGTTTCGTACCAGTCGTGATTCACCCCCCCCCCCCCCAAATCAGATTTACATCGATCTAAAAGTGACCCTGGAACCCCTAAATCTGGATTTCCGGATTAATCCGGAACTTCAGAACCCCTGTATAATAAGCACATAACTGACCTCTGATCATCATGTTAGGGATGGTCTGATCTGTAAGTCGCTGTATGGTTATTATTTCTATTTGTTTTTTAGATGTACGTTAAATTTCCCTTTCCCCATGTGCAATTCTTTCACTTGATATAGTGTTAATGTTATTTTCTTCCCCTTTTGGCCTATTGATGCCAGCTGTCTTGACTTGTCCAGTGATAAATTCCATCCATTAAATCCCCCCTCCCTGTTTGTCCTCATTATTGCTCCATAGTTGTCCCTTATGGTGGGCCAAGTCATTCATTGCACCCCTGTTCCCTTGCTCATTATCCCTTGCAACTCCTCAAATGCCTGATGTTTAATGGAATGTAATGCAAAATTGTTAATCACATCCAACTGCCTGCCCGGTTTTCGCCCTCAGAGCAGAAATTTTTCGCTGAAAAATCAGGCTAAAAATACATCAAAATTAATGATGTAACATATTTCCAAATCTTACCTGATAACATAAGTCAAACTTCAACATAAGATCCATAAATATTTCTTGAGATTCCAGACTTAAACTGAAATGTTGCAGACAATAGTTGAGTAATTCATCAGTCATCAGGCCACGTTGAAGAAATTCTTCTTTCAAACTTAAAAACCTTCCTTCTGACAATCCTGAAATAAAGTCATGTTTTGAGGAACACGAAAAATCGGTTAATGGCGCTACCAGGATTCGAACCCGGGTCTACGGATTGCCGGTCTGTTAAGCTAACCACTACACCACAGAAACCTAACGTCATTTTCGTGTCAATTTAACTTACATAAAGTTGATTAAGGTTAACTACACTTTAGACGAAAGTACGGGGCATAGCGGACTTAACACCAGCTGTAGTAATATCGAAATAAAGTCATGTTTTAAGGAACACGTAAAATCGGTCAATGGCACTACCAGGATTTGAACCCGGGTCTACGGTTTGCCGGTCCGTAAAGCTAACCACTACACCACAGTGACCTAACTCATTTTCGTGTTTTTTGCCCCGATGCTCACTTTTCAAATTTTTATTTTTATTCCCTCCAGGTGGCGCTCATTTATGACAAAATTCCTGTGAAACAAAAAATATAAAAAAACTCTGGCCTAAGACTCCTTGTATTGTATGTACGGATACTGAAGAATGGATAAAGGGAGAGAACTTGTGATGATCTCATGTGACCATTTCACCGGTAAACTAGACCTATATTCTGAAGTTAGTACTATTTCAGATAGCGTCTTATTTCTGATAAATACTGAACATAAACCATAAAAATAAAAATAGATATCAATAATTTCAATTATTTTTAAGAAAACATCATTTTTTAATTAAAAAAATTATAACATATAATGATTTTTAAAAAAAATGAAAAATGAAGAAATAAACGATTAACCGGTCAGTGATTTAACTAACCGATAACCACATGTTCGAACAGTTATTATAACAGTATGATTATAAACACATCAACAAACCTGACATTTGTCCATATGCATCAACAAATTTCACGACTTCTTGAAAATCATGTCTAAAAATAGCCCTCAACATCTCTACAAGCGTCTCCGGGTGATGAAATACTATGTTCCGTAGCTTTGGGTTCTCGTGATACCAAACTATTTCTCCTAGAGAAAGAATATCATATATTTTTTACATCAAGGAGTATACTTACACTGCGTAATTCATTCTTAAAGACACCGTCTTCCAGAGGCGCAGTATTTAGAGGTAAGACAACTAGAGTTCTATGTAGCGCTACTTAGGGAAAGTATTTGTTTCTTATTCGTATGAAACATCGTCCCTATCTTTAGATAGGTGGCATGATCCGACATTTCTAGCTACCCAAAATGGCGTCCGAAAAGATCAATGTCGTCTGCAAAGCTTTCAATCATTTTAGACAGCTATCTTTTCTACATCAGCTATCATTCGCAACACGTACAAAGCACGCAGCTACTGATATAGCACGCAGAGGCATGCAAAATGACATGAAAACACAGTAATATATGATTACTCACGGTTATACAGATGTACATTAAATGAGCTAAGCCACACCAAACCTGCATTAGTGACCTTTTGGTCACTAATGCAGGTTTTTACATTTTCTAACTGATATACACTGCCATCCAAAAGTTTCTTCACACTTGAATATTTTCAATTTCCATACTTTTTCTTACAGAATTTCAAATCTTGTATGGCCAAGAAGTAAAATTATTCATCCCACTTCTGTGATGGATAGTTAAGAATTAACAATTTGCACATCTCAGCAGCAGCATCAATCGACCTGCATCCGAAACCAATATGTGTGTAACTGACACAGAAAATAAGATAATTTGTTTCAGTACAAATTTACAAATACTTCTACAGAAAATTATTGCTGTGTTAAAAAGTATTTTCGATTCATTGCATCTGAAACAAATATAAGTACAGTCCCTGGACTTATTTGTGTGAATTTTTTGTCCAGAGCATTTCTTTGTATATTTTTGTAGAGGGATACCTGAAGTTCAATTTTAACAAGGATGGACAGTTGACATCATGTCAGTTTCCATGGAAACGATGATGGCAACCAGGATGGCCGCCATTTCATGAACCCTTGAATAATCTTACTCTAACGATTATTTCTGTTAAGTGCTAACAGGTTTTGATTTTAATGTGTGTGATAATTTATGTACAGATACAGTGCTCTCAAATGAACTCCCTGCCAAGGTCACTAAAGGTCAAGGTCACTTAAAGGTCAAAATGTAAAAAAAAATTCAAAAACACACTACTTTATATCAATATGATTTACAACAAAACTTATTTCATGGTCATAAGTTGAATAATCATATAATTAGAAGGAACTATGTGACACCACTTCAATCTGCAACTTTCCGTAGAATACGCGTGCATAGCTTAAAAATACATACAAGTTTTGTTGCATGAAATGCGTAAGCACAGTTTCTGCATTTATGTAAATGTATTTGCTGCTCACAGACTAAAAGAAAATCAAGGTCAAAATATCCATCGAACTGTTGACCAAGGTCACCAAAGGTCAAGGTCATTACATGTTAAAAATGAAAAAAAAAGTTTTTATCTTGTTAAAAGTTCAGCAGTATTAGTGTTTCATAAGTTATGCTTCCACTTTACCTGTGTTCAATGCAATATATAAAAAACTTAGTTTATGGCCATAAGTTGAATAACGGGTGCAATTATAAGGAATTACCTGACTCCACCTCTATCTATATGTTTTGCGTAGAATATACAAGTATAGTCAATGAATGCATATAAATCATGTTCTGTATATATTTTTTCTATTATGTATACAGAACGTGTATATTACATTTGAATATGTTTGCTGCTCAATGGCTGAAGTAAAATCAAGGTCACCCGCCAAGGGCAGAGGACAAGGTCAATTGAGGTCAAATCAATCAAAACATAACGTGGTGTTCATCTTTTATAACAAACGATAATGAGATGAAAGTGATTAGGCTTTAATACTAAATATGACACTATTTCAAGCCCTTTTCAATCAACTGAAAAAAACATTTCAAATCTGCACATTGTAAATGACAGAGTGGGAATGAATGAATTTGTATTTCCTAAATTATGGTTTGAATGTAGACATATTTTTTTATGATTTTGCTACACATTCTTACTTGACTTTTGAACACTGACTAAATATTTTCGCTTTTATATTTTTTGAAGATGTTAAATCCCTTTATTAAATCAACTTTAAAAATACAAATTTGCAATATTGTTCGATCTAGAGATTTTGAGTAACATCGTCTAGTATGATTGAAATATATACATTATAAATTATATAAAAGAAAACATGACATAGATGGACAGTATTTTGTAGTTTGTAACAGCCTGATGCTAATGATAGTAGTCTATCAAATTGAACATTATTAAAAAGCCAAATTGAGATCAAAGGTATTTAACAAAAACAACCTCATGCTGCTCAAGATCTTCACTGATTCTATACACTAACCATCTTTACATACATATTTAGAAATGAAAAGTATATTATAAGCATATATACATACACAGCATGCACATCGACAACATTATACAAGATGACTGAATAAAGTAATTTTAAAGTGTTTACTGCTTCAGTATTCTGTACATTTATATAATTATCCTACATGGTCCATATCACATTTTCCACATCAAATATGCGATCGATGTATTTGCATTCATTTTAAAACCTATTTACGTATTTTCATTATATTGAAGTGGAAATTCAGGATAACAACGTGTTTGCTTTTAATAAAACAAAACTATCCCATCGTTGGTCTTCAATAGAGGCAAAGTTTCATATGAAGACTACAAACATTTCTAAATTATTAAATACTTTGTTGCTATCAAATTAGGTAATAACAATACAAATCACGAACATTAATTTTCTATTGAAATTAACTTAACAAATCGTGTACGGATTTAAGACCATACAATGCATGTGAACAATTAAGTGCTAAATAAATTATAATGCAGAACAAAATAGAACAGAAACTGCTGCAAATCGATTCAGTTACGATGTCACATGATTACGGTATTTATGCAAGTGCTGATATCGCTTAAATCATACAATCATGCATTCATAAAGACACGAAATTCCCATGCGGTTACAAGAGGAATAACATTTCAATGAACAAATAGTGGTGATATGAGCTTCTTGCTTACAGGTTGATCATTTCTTTTCTTCTTCTTTTTTCTCACTTTTATCTTAGTCGATGTTAATCAGACAAAGTCTACAGTAATAAATATGTTCACTGTAGATGTGATAGACATAGGGATTCAACACAAAATACAGTGAAAATAAATGTTCGAAGAAAGCTTGTTTGCTTTAAAAATGTATTTAAAGTTTCTTGACCAAATCAAGAGAACTATGGGATAAATATTGTCTAAGCTTTAAATGCCTTCATCCATTCGAAAGTTTTAAAATATTTTATATAGTTTAAAGTAGACAGGCCCAATTATTATTTATTATACCTTGTATCATTAAAAACATTAATATAAACACGAGGTAAATGTGTTAATAATATTGTATTAATGTATCGATAGATGTTATTTCATCAAATATGCACCTAAACAGTAATTTTATGGAAATATCTGAAAGGTCAATGGACATTACCACAAGGGTCCTGTAATGGAGATTTGATGAAATTTTATTTACGTGTTTTATTATATTCTGTTGGGTAACTTGGGCATGGAACAAACTATGTCTACCACACCTGCTATCATTTTTTACTACATCTAATAAGTTAAAAACATTGAATGAAAGCAGAATTCTAATATTTCGTTGTCTTTATTTATTCATTCTATAACATGTGTTCGTGATATAAGCAAATTCTTAACCAGTAAAATTACAATATCTTCGCTTATTTCAATTTGTGCCGATCATCCTTTGGAAGCTATTTCTTGTTTACTAATGAAATACAATCAGAATCAGTTGAACCTTCGTATAATGTCATATAATAACATGAACATTCTTTATTCACATATCTGACCTTTCAGACAAAGCTAAAGAACACCATCGTAATATGTGATGAATATTATCAGCTACATGTATTGTTTCAACCATCAAGAACCAGATCCATGAAAATCATTGTCTCCTCTAGGCCATCTTTTGACAATGTGTTTCAGAAATCAAATCCTAGAACCATAACATCCATGTCACTGGAAAAGCAGTATGATTTTCTTTTTGCCATGCAGTGTGGTGTTTTCACTATGTACGATAATGCACATTTTGGACACAGGTTCCAATTAGATTAAACTAACGACTCTTCTGAGCAGATGGATCAGAACAAATACAAGGTACATATGGACCATTGTTGAACTTATGTTCAGCAGCACCATACAAAGTTGAATGCCAACTGAATGTTTTGCAGTAAAAAACTTCACCTGTTGAATCATATTCTTGTGAAGGTTTAATACTGTAAATTAAATACATTTTGAGATAAGTCTTATACTAAATGCCTAATTTTGATTATGTCAAGGGTCATTACTCTGCTGTTGGACACATCCACAAACAAAACCCCAGACACACAACCTCACATGCTGGTTAACATTGCTCATAAATTTCATGTCTCTGGCTCATATACCCATCTCAATAGCTGTGACACAAGCGTCCATGCTTTGTATATGTAATTTAAGTAAATCAAGGGCTGTCACTCTATTCTTACTAGAAACAGCCTCAAGCTATATACCCAAAGTTCACAACTTCACATTCTGGTTAACATTCCTGTAAGAATTTGTGAAACTGGCTCATATCCTTTTGGAGATATTTGTGAAACAAGATTTTGTGATGGACGGAAAAAGGCAAATCTATATGCCTCCTTTCAAAGTGGGAACATAAAAATTACCCAAACTAGTCATGTATGAATTGATAATGTTTTGTTTTGTCAACTAAATAAAATGATAAGACTAGATTCTGTATCATATTTGGAATCAAATACTAATCACTTCATCCCATTATCGTTTGTAAAGAAAGACGCCATTTAATGTTTTTATTGATTTGACCTCAAATGACCTTGACCCATGCCCTTGGCTGGTAACCTTGACTTCATTTTAGTCAATGAGCTGCAAACATATTCACTTGTACATATAGAATGTGTGCTTAAACAAACGCGGAAGATGCATTCATTGGCTATACTCGTATGTTCTATGCAAAAATATAGTACCTCGAAATTCCTTTTAATTATACCATTATTCAAATTAGGACCCTAAATTAAGTTTTGTTATAAACTGCATGGAACACAGGTAAAGACAAAACACTTACTTGTAGCCTAACCTATGAAACACTAATACTACTGAACTTTTAACAAGATAAAAACATATTTTCAACATGTTTTTCATTTTCAACATGTAATAACCTTGACCTTGGTCAACAATCCGATGGAAATTTTGACCTTGAATTTCTTTTAGTCTGTGAGCAGCAAATACATTTACATATACATGTATACAGAAACTGTGCTTACTCATTTCATGCAACAGATTGATGTGGTGTCACTTAATTCCTTCTTATTATATGATTATTCAATTTTTGACCATGAAATGAGTTTTGTAGTCAATCATAGTGATAGTAGGTAGTGCAAAATACCTGTTGCATGTATACTTCAAAACTGTGAAGATGAATTAAAACGACATTGGGTAAAAACGCGTTTTTATAATTTTTTTACATTTTGACCTTTAAATGACCTTGACCGTGACTTTTAGTGACCGTGACATGCAGTTCATTAGAGAGCTCTGTATCTGTACATAAATTATCACACACATTAAAATCAACACCTGTTTGCACTTAATAGAACTACTCGTTACAGTTAGACTAGTCAAGGGTTCATGAAATGGCGGCCATTTTGGTTGCCATCTTGGTTTCCATGGAAACTGACATGATGTCAACTGTCCACCCTTGCTAAAATTGAATTTCAGGTATCCCTCTACACGAACATACAAAGAAATGCTCTGGACAAAAAATTCACACAAATAAGTCCAGGGACTAGACTATATAAAAATAAATTAATTGCAATGGGAAATTGTCAGTGAAGGAACTTTTGGAGGGCAGTGTATGTTGAACTTTCATTTAATACCAAAATATTATAATATACAATTATCATCTAACTTTACGATAAAAGGCAAGTGAAATTATCATTAATTTCATTTCAAACCTTAGAAATCTACGTACTGAGTCCCTGTGTTGTAAATACTATGTTCCCTGAGCAGATTTACGTCTTCTGCTTCACTGACACAATTTTGAGCATGGGACTCATTGAAAAAGTTACAACACTAACTGATTAACATCATGTACCTGTAACGTGTAGATATCGCAGAACCATTTCCAAGCTTTTCTCCGAAGATCCCTGTAGCATGTACACCGATTCTTGCATATTGCGGACAACGGACTCGAATATTTCTAGTGCAGTGGACCACGACAGGATCTTGTCCGGTTGGTCCTGAATAGTCGAGAGGAATTTGAACCAAGACGTCGGCAGTGACTGACCATCAGAGGACTTCAATGTTTCGATCAATTTGCAGTGGAAGTTGATAATACCTGTAAAAAATAATTTTACATACAAATCTGATATCTAAAATAAGATCACATTGTTTTTTAACAAAGATGTTTAAATTGTAAGTTAAGTACATCTAGAAACAATGATTAATTAGGAAATCCCCAAAATATGTATCTTGATTAATTGGGTCGTTATCCAGGAAACCAGGGCTTAATGACAAAATTTTCGATTTTTCAGGTTTTTCCCATTTTTGTTTCCTCGGACATTTAGAACCATGAAAATGAAAATCGTTTGACTCTAGGCAATTTCGTTTTTCAATTTTATAATGTTTTAAAGACAAAGCATTAATGACGTAGAACTGACGTCAACTGTTAACTTAAAATTCCCGATAATGTTACAAGCGTCAACAAGCCCGGTTTTCCTGGAGAACCATCCAATCATATATACGAGTTCTATGTAGAATATACGGTAGAAGCGGATAAGTTTGCGTGACGGAAATGTCGTCAATTTCGCTCATTCAAGAATGTTGCGAAAATACCAGTCAATGCAATTGTCTATGTCCACAGAAGTATGCTTTTATATACATAACTATCAAACAGTAACAATATTCATTTCAGCGATTCACCCAAAATTCTTGATTTGTGACCTCGTTAACTCACAAAAACATACAATTATACAATATGCCCAAAATATGATTAATTTTTATCCGAATTTGCCCAAATTTAATGAGTCCGACTAATTCACATGTCCTGTCAGGATGGTATAAATGTTGTTTTTGTCAATAATCATAGAAGTAATATTTTTACAGTCTGTATGCAACCCCTGTAATATCTGTGAAACAAAAGTAGCCTTTGCTACTTCAATATTTACAATAGTACGAAACACTATACGCTTCAAAATTCAATATATCTACAAAACAAACGCTTAATTTGACTGAATAGATAGTTCCAACATCTACAATATTTACCTCCCTTGTTCTGAATAGTCGGCCATTTTGATAGGCAAATTTCTTTTCAGTTTATAGGGATTATAATGGAAACGATGACAACATAATCAGATAAAAAAATTTTTATTCCGTTTCATTATGCTTATGTGGGCTGTTGGCTTAGAAAGTTGAAGAAAAAGTGGTTGTCACATGCAATTTCTCTTGGTATTTTCTCAATTATCACATATTTGGGAATTACTCCTATAAGTGCTAATCTGAGTTTCGCCTATCAAAATGATGATGATTAAGAACAAAGGAGATAAATATAGTCGATGTGGGAACTATCTATACAAGGAGAGGGTAGAATATATTTCTAATACACCTGTTAACAGTTTCCACACTGTTCAACGTAAATATCAGAAGCGTATCGAGTGAAACAAAGAGTTACCTAACCTGAATTGCAAGTAAAGCCGATGTTTAACATTTATCGAAAATACTGTTTTTTAAACTGTCAATATGACATTGTTTCATGTTTGATTTTCAAATACAATGGCCCACTGGAAAGTTTACAATCTAAATTTTCCAAAAATATAAAATTTAATATATTTGATGTAACCAAAAGCAGGGAATCTGTTTTTAAACTTCACCACATATCGGGAATTTTGTTAAAAGTTAAAAGAAGAGATAAGCAGTCAGTAATATGTACTCGCAAACATTCGATAAAAATGGGGGGAGTGTAGTGACTTTAGAAACTGTTATTTGGTGTATAATACAAAGGGAACGGGAACATGTGACTAGAATAAATAAAGAATACAAGTGATTATACATGATATGTAGTGATACATGTACACTAGAATGTGTTATATGAGTAGAAATACACTGGAGACAAAGGCCCTTTGTATAATGATAATTAGTATTACAAACTAGACTACCCCTAGTGGATGGCAAAATGGACATTAAAGGAACATATTTTTACTTTTTTAAGACAAAATATCCCAAATCATATATATGGGAAAATCAGTATTAATTGCCTTCATACAGATGTACTCTACAACACTACAATGGCACTTTTCATAAATGTTTCCAAAAACCACAAATACAAAAGTCTGATACCGGCATTATCTTTCTTATATAGTCAAGAAAGCTATCTACATCTCTGGAGCATTCATGTATAGCAATGACCACAAGTTTACTGATGAAAGGCAAACAGGATAGCCTGTACACTCCCGCTGTTTGATGTTTGTTTCATCGGGTTTAACGCCGTTTCTCAACAATATTTCAGTTATATACGGCCTAACCAGTCACCTAACCAGTTTTTCCTGGACTGAATTCTAACCAGTACTAACTTACCCTTCCACAAGGAGCCGGCAACTTCTCCACATGTGGAGGAAAATCGACATTTTAGTCATATTTTCAAGGAAGGGTATGGCCTGCCGCGACCGGGAATCAAACCCGGATCGCCGGGTTCCAAGTCCAGCTCACTAACCACTCCTGCTGTTTGAAGAGAGCCACAATTCAGTCAGTCAGAATACAGGAAGCAACATTCCTTTAAAACTGATTGCATCAAGATAAATGCACTCATACTTATTAAAATAGGATAGTCACTAAATACACCAAACACATTGATCATATGACAAATCGAGGGTTCAGTGCAAGACTATACTAACTCCTATATAAATACATAGGAGTTAGTATAGACTTGCGTTGAACCCTCAAAATGACCTTGACCTTTCCATCTGACCTTGAAATTATATGAACGGTGACGATGAGATTATCAGTGACGGTGAAAGAAATGAATGTACTTCAACACAATGTCCATGAAACGGAGAAAAGCGCATTAAGCCGAGAAAAAACCTACACTCGATCGCTTTACGACCTGTGCAGTATATGAAAGTATTTAGCGTGAATAAATGGAATATTTAGCTACATTTATCTCACTGAATGAACTAGACTGTAGATTTTTATGCAAAAACATTATGCCGTACCCAAAAAATGTCAGATGACCTTTGAGCTCACAATGGACCTTGACCTTGAGCTGACATTTTCTAAATGTCATCTCGTTACTATAGACATTTGACCTAAGTTATTACATACACTTTCCGGAGTTGAAATTTATGAAGCGGACATGACTATGTGGCGAATAAACCAAAACATTTTGCCAGCAACATGAAAAATGTCCATAAGCAATTGAGTCTAGTTGCATTAAACGCACGGTTGATCTACGGTACAGAAGAAAAATGTCTAAATGCTTAAAAACACAAACTCAAGATTACAGAAATTCTAGCACATCAAGGACGTATTACAAGCCACCAAACAAAAGAAACAACATCTCATTGTACAAAATCCAATGTCATTTAAAAAAAAACATGCACAAAAAGTTGGCACAGTGTTTCCAAGGTTTGGTGCAACACCATTGTAGCTAGGTCGGAAACATTACCGAGTTACAATACTTTTGTCCCAAACCTGTCAGCCATGGCAAATAATTTTCATGACCTGTCAGACATTCAGTCTGACAACCTTGGAAAACTTGTCAGACCAAATGCAAACTTGTCAGACCGAAAAAATGTCTTTAAAAATAATTCTTTGCATATTATTATGTTTAAAAACGGCAGCAGTTGTCGTTAAACCTGCATCGATCTGTACTGCTTCTGACATGCGGACTGTCGCACAGACCTTCCACATCGTACCTGGCCGTTTTTTTATCAATCTGGTGCAACTGTCCAATGGTTATTCGCCATGACTGACCTTTGACTTTCTCTCAATTTATATCTAATTTAATTGCCAAATATTCTTAACGAAACCAAAGCGCACAAAAATCATTTCTAAAATTAACAGCAGGTCAAACTCTAAAACACTAACAAAATAAGCATTATGATATCACAGACAAGTCCAGTTTGAACAGACATACCAAAATTATGGCGGTGGAATATTATTAATAAAAATTCCGAAGATATGAGATAATAATTTAATATGCACTGTTTGTAGTACTTAGAATGGAAAATAGGGGTGATAATCAAATAGATAGTTCCCATAGTAGTTCAACAATATTTACCTCCCTTGTTCTTAATCATCAGCCATTTTGATAGGCAAAACTGATAAGCACTTTTAGGAGTAATTCCCAAATATGTGATAATTGAGAAAATACCAAGAAAGTTTGCATGTCACAACCACTTTATCTTCAACTTTCTGAGCCATCTACCATCATGAGTATAATGTATATGTTATTTTTATAGATCTGATTTTATTTAATCATCGTTAACATTACATCCCCTATAAACTTAAGAAATTTGCCTATCAATATGGCAGACTATTCAGGACAAGGGAGGTAAATATTGTAAATGTGGGAACTATCTATTTCAAATTTAGTAAAGACATCATCTGGATTATTCAAAGTGACCTTGACCTAAGCACCCGATTTAGCATGTAATGATATTGACAACGTCTATTCTTGTCCACTTTTAACGAGATTGCTTGTGCTGATGACTAAAACTGTTATTCTTATTATCCAGACTGTAGTCAATGTAAAAATTTATGAAATGCACTTAAAAAATGATATGGTTTAAAAGTCACCTTGACCTTTCTGAAATAATTATTTCTTTGACCTTGACACTTTCCAAATTAGTTCTCTGACCTTGACACTAATAATCAATTCTATGACCAAGACATTCAATAATTAGTCTCTATGACCTTGACATCCAATTATAAGTAAACTTGACCTTGACATTTACAAATTGTATCATTTTGTCCTTGACATTAATTTGACCTTGACACAAGACAATTCTAATGCACGATATTACTTACCATTAAACTCAGACAGTCCGGTGTCTTAAATGTTCAAAGAAAAATGATTATGCAGAATGATTTTCAAAAATAACTAAACTTATAATAGATCTACTAACGCGTTTTGCATAATTGAATCAAGTTAAAGAGCAACAAATATATGCAAATGTGTTAGTCTTTAGAATGCAGCAAACAATGAAAGAAAAATCAACATAAACAAAACACAAACTAAATAAATTCCCCAATGTTTTAGTAGAATTCCCACTGAATCAAGTACAAGGTTCATACAGGACCCCAAAATATTCAAATAGTTTTCAAGGACATTTCAATGACTTATTATGTACTTTTTCCCCATTTTCAAGGACAAGAAATGTTGATTTTGAAGTGTATGACCAATGACCAAGTCTGCAGCATGGAGAAAATACCATACCATACTACCATTATACTATCGCCTACTCCGCAGTAGGGCAATTTACCCAAAAAATCTTTTCCAAATTCAAGTACTTCTCAAAGAGTTTTTGGCTGTTACAAATTCAAGATCTTTTCAAGGAGTAGGCATCAAATTCAAGGACTTTTCAAGACCTGTGCTAACCTTGTAGTACATAAAGTCTTAAACCTGAACAAGTACTTTACTAGAGGTCTTTTCTAGCCACCAGCTTGAACAATTTGTGAGGGAGTTTTAGATTAGCCAATGAAAGCATGTTTTGAAAAATATTAACCAATGGGCAGAGTGAACAGCGTTCTCAACAACTTTTCATCCATTATACATAACAGGAACTTTTAAGTATGGTCTTTACTTGCATTCGGAAGACTATTCAAACTTCTAATTATGTTTAAAGCAACATTGCACAAACAAAACATGAACAAATGCTGATTTGTCCAATAAGTCTTCTATTTCTTGAAAACGTAGATTCTTATTTTTGATGTGCCTTACCTCAAAGCCTAGTATTCAAATGGAAATGACTGAAGGATAAAAACAGACAGGAGCGTAGCTTAGATGAAATTGATATGTAGGCCTTGTTTTTGGAGGGCCTGGGGCCATGGTCCCCTGAGAAATGTTTGTAGCTAGATCATCAGGTAAATATACTTACTATAACATAAAAAATATATATCAAATACCTTAGATTTATATATCTTAGTGACATTATTCAGAAAAGAGATGTTTGTAAAACATTATGCTCCCTTGACCTTTGACCCCTTGCTCCTAAAATCAATAGGGTTCCTCTGCTACCCAAGGAATGTGTGTACCAAGTTTGAGGATGAAAGGTCAAGAGGTTCTTCAGTTATTGATCGGAAACGAAATGGTTACGGATCGACTGACGCACTGACAGACGGGCCAACATGTGCAAACCAATATGCCCTCTCTTCTTTGAAGGGGGGCATAAAAAAGTGCTGGCCAAGGCCTACACAGCCTATAGGAATCCACTGGGGTTAACCCTAACCCCCCATCAATGACAGGCTTAACAAAAGTCAACTTTTATTATTCAGCTTGGGTAGCATAAATAGTTAGACCTTCCTATTATCTATTTTTGTGCAAATTGGAGGTACTAAAATTCCCACAATTCACACACCTCTAGCAACTAACAAAGCAAAGAAGTTACAGACCTTTTTCTGTGGTTCACACAGGTCACACTATCTAACCCATTCCCAAAGCCAAATATATGTTTTTTTCCCAATGTGAAAAAATTCCCAATCAGAAGCACCTAAGAAAAATCATCTACTGGAGCTCTTTGAATAACTCTGGCAATTATTGCCCTTGTGTCATATATGTTTGTGGTCATTGTGTGCGTCTTTCGACAGTTGATATAAGAAATGTAGATTAGAATGCTTGTTTATATAAAATTTAGATATGAAAAGTCTTTTAACAGTGAAAATTCCAAAAATTGGGAGTTGAAATTTTCCCATTCTGGCAAATTTTACGACGCAAATTTTCCCGATTTATCTAGGGTCTTTTTCCCAAAATGGACAGAAAAAGGCCTGAGTTAGTATGCTGAACTACAGTAAGTCAAGACGTCAGATGTGCATAAAGTACAAACAGGTTTTAGGGTTATTTGGAAAGAAATCTAATTAAGCTTTGTACATCTTTGTATTATGTAAGCGGAAAGTTCCCGTCAGAAACCTTCAAACAGGAACAGAGTTAAGAACTTACCATGATGACTGGGAGTCACAGGTCGTTTCACTGAGAAATGGAAGTTTATACAATCATAATTTAAATTCCAATATTTATCTTGATTGACTATCAGTGATTTAAAAAAAAATAATGTTAACTGCCTGTGCCATTTCAATTGGGAAAATATGCGAGACAAGTCCCCAAATTTGGGAAAATATGCGCGACAAGTCCCAAATTTGGGAAAATATGCGAGACAAGTCCCAAATTTGGGAAAATATGCGCGACAAGTCCCAAATTTGGGAAAATATGCGAGACAAGTCCCAAATTTGGGAAAATATGCGCGACAAGTCCCAAATTTGGGAAAATATGCGAGACAAGTCCCAAATTTGGGAAAATATGCGCGACAAGTCCCAAATTTGGGAAAATATGCGAGACAAGTCCCAAATTTGGGAAAATAAGAGCCTGGTTAATTTACTTATAAACATTTTAATTTCCTGCTTTTGCTGAATGTATTATTACTTTTCCCTCCTTTTTTTTACTTTTTGGAGAAAAAAAGACACTTCTTTGGGGGAAAATGGAGGCTTTTTTGCTAGGGGAAACAGCTGAAATTAGGCAGTAAAATTGAACAAAAATAATTACTGCAAGTAATCATTGCAATGGCCTGAATTATTTCCACGACACCTACATTGAAAACATAGCTGTTCCAGCAATTGAGATACTCCTTGACGTTACCGTAAAAGTGGTAAAGTTTGTAACGGGAAAATATTTGCAAATTTAGCAAATTCAAGAGTGTCGTGAAAAAATCTGTCAACGTAAATTTCCTTGTTCACAGAAACTCATTTTAGCGATTTGCAAACATTTTCTGCTCACAAAATGTCTGAAACTGTCGAATCAAAAACTCTTTGGCTCGCGAAAATGTCTGTTAATACAGTAACAATCAAGGCAGATTTAAATACAATGTCTTCAGGAACTGATTTATTAAACAGTAAAAAAACTCATTTTAGCGATTTGCAAACATTTTCTGATAGCAAAATGTCGGAAACTGTCGAATAAGAGTGTCCAGAAAATACAAAATTCCCGACTTTTTCCCGTTTTTTGCTCTTTCTTTTAAATTCTAGCCGTGGGAACCCTGTCAGCGAAATAGCCAAATTAATGGTTATAATGGACCCTAAAGCATATTTAGGGGGCTGGATTTAAAATGTCAATACCATTATTCCCAATAAATTTATCATCAACTAAAAAATAAACAAAACAATTAAATATACATAAAACTAATTGTACAGCATTGAATAAAGAAACAAATAAATTACTTTATAATGCAAATATTATACATGCAAATATTACTTAATGAATATTAACATGCTTGAAAAAAGTCTTTTTTACTTATCAGCAAAAATAAACCAGTGTAAACCAAAGGGAGCTGGACAAAACCCCTCCAAGACCAAACCCCACCCATCAATTTTTTGCAGAAGCGGACAAAAAAATCCTCCATTGATTTTACTGGTAAGACAAACTGCTCCCACATTTTTTATTCGAAGGAAAGACCCTTTACATGATTTTAACAAGCAGTACAACACAGCTCCCTTATTAAATAGATACCAAATGTTATTTCAAGTGATTGTGTTACATGTTTGTAGGTCAATAACTTACATTCCTAGAAGTACACGCATTGTTAATTTATCAACATCATAGGGAATAATTTTGTTCTACCGGTTAAAATTACAAGAGGGGTTTTGTCATTCTCTGAGATTTTTGGCCCAAACGACATATCTGGGTGAAATTGAGTAATTAACATTTCTGAATTCAGGGAAATTTGTAGGTCACTGCAACACAAAAATTATTCCAAAACAACATTTTTTTAGGGAATTAAAGCACCTTTAATATGGGCATCAAGATTAGATCAGCAAAAAAATCTGAGTTTCTTAAATTTAATACAGCAAATACTTTTTCAGATACAATAATATTTTACAAATAAATGTATATTATTCTTTTCCTTAAGAAAAGGGGCCGTCTCGAAGTTTACCGATAATAGTTTTCCTTCTGCTCGCCGCTGAATCATAAATCTTTTACTTAAACGTTTCAACTAGCTGTTGCAATTAATGTGAAAACATGACATCATCTTTATTGCTTTTCCTCAGAAACGAGGCTCAGTGCATTTGGGCAAAAAATCTCAGAGCCACATATTTTGTTATACCCAAAAATGCCTAAATATCGTTCAAATATATTATACTTCATAAAAAGTATAATCTCTACTTTATTTGGACAATCTGATTAAAATATATTACCCAAACAACAATGAAAATATTTGAGCGCCGCTGTACGATTTCCAACCTCTTCTTTAAGTGACATATTTCCAGGTGACGTCACAATGTACTGACAGTAAGCAATATTTGCCCCATATGGCAATACGAAAACAAAGTGACCATATGAGGAAAATACTGTTTCCTGCTTGCAAATAGTGACATCACATTTTACGTTTTCTTGACATGACGTCACTTACAGAAGATGTTGTAAATCCCATAGCAGCGCTCATTTATCATTTGTTTTACTCAGTAAATGACTGAGAATCTGACACTTTGAGCTAAATCATGTTTATATACTTATAAACTGTCTGTATTAAATTCAAGAGATCAAGCTTTAAGAAAGTTTAATTCTACTTTCATTTTAATGTACAGTAAAACCTCAATAATAGGACCACCCTTGGGACCCTTGAAAACTGGGCTTCTTATCGAGGTGGTCTTAATGTTGAGGTTGAATAAATAGCAAAACAGTGAAAATTGTGTCTTTAATTGTTGAGGTGGTCTTATTGTTGAGGTGGTCTTATTGTTGAGGTGGTCTTATTGTTGAGGTGGTCTTATTGTTGAGGTGGTATTATTGTTGAGGTGGTCTTATTGTTGAGGTGGTCTTTAAGTGAGGTTTTACTGTATACAAATTTGTCTTCAGTAACCAAACAGAAGCAATTAGAGATAATTGGACATTTCTGTATTCTAAGCTTCAATATCTTGATTAGGCTCAGCATGTCAAACGCTAAAGTCAAAGGTTGTCATACTTGAGATCGGTTTCCATACTCGAAACTGATTTTCATTATCACTCCCAAGATATGTGTATTACATGTTTTACTAAACATTCAGTTAAATTATGTAGCATACCGATAATTACTACATTAATTTCATGATTTCAGTACGAATAACTTGAAAACAAAACAGGCTGTAAAGTCAACTTTTCCGAAAAAGGAGGGCAAAAATACGGATTTTACTGCGAAAAAAAAAGGGCTTGTAGGTATGATTTCTGACCTTTGGAATATCACCTCACTGTACATTCTCCATGATTAGATCTCTGCACTTCATGCAGATGAAATAAATATTTCATGTTAATGTCTAAGATTTGAAAAAAATTGGACAGGTCTTTTTTTCAGCCGTTTTTATAGCCATTATTTGGCTTTATTCCCAAAGCCAAAAAGTATAAATGTTTCCCAATTTGAATGTAAAAATTCCCAATAAATCTAATGATATAAATTTGGTTTAATTTTAATAGCTAAAAATTTCTGAAGTTAGATGCTTTTCTCTCGCAGACAGTTTATTTAAAAAGCAACTGTCATTCTTGACTCTGATTCCCAATATTTTGCTGTAATTGCTAGTCTTTTTCCCAATCTCAATGTTTAACACGCAAATATTCCGAATTTCAATGGTATGGGTCTATCTTCCCAAAATAAACCCTATAGGATTAGTAGGGCTCTTTCAAGAAAAAAGTAGGGGAAAAGTAGGGAGCAAGTAAAACAGTAGGGAAAAGTAGGAAAAAGTAGGGCCCACTTGACAGCCTAAAGAAACAACACAAAAATGAGATATGAGTTTCGAGACTCTAGCTTGGTAACCTCTGACTTAAAGACATATTATTGATAGACTAATATATCAATTAATTACAAAATTCAGACAAAACATATAGACAACAATAATTTGGTAAAATAAAAAAAATATTCAAAATAAAAATTGCGGAGCGAACCAACCTGAAAGATTTTCCGCACAGCTAACGATAAAGATCTCCTGCGGAAGTTTGATCCGTGTCACGCGAAGCTTCTTCATTTTGTTGACACGTTCCTGTAATCTCTGCGTGACTAGATCGGGGAATTTCTGACCAGACTCTTTGTGTGCGTCGGTTAATCTTTTCTCTTCAATACGTAACATCATTTCGAGGTCCTACATCGATATAAAGTTGAAAATATGGTACACTATTATGGTTCTTTTCACATCAAGGTCACAGAAAGCAGGCACGATGTGATTTGGAAAATACTAGGGATGTCAATGAATGGCAATTTTGGTATTCAAATATTGAGTCAACCTTCCGAACGAATATCCGAATATTCAAACATTCAACCTCATTTACTAATATTACATTTGAAATTTGAATTTTAACTTTATGCTTATCAATTTTGTGTTTTAAACTGATGACTCAAGTTGTAAAAATCCCCGCGGTTACTTATAATTTCAGGGCGTGTCATCACCAGAGTGTTATATCCCTCTAGCCCCCAAATATACAACATGACATGTCAATTAACGCCTGTATATATTATTTTCAGGCTTAAAATGTCATTCAATACGATAATGCACATCATTGAAATTTAATACACTTGCATTCAGCTTTTATATTGAAAACATATTTTATCGAATATTCAAATGCCGAATCAGTATTTGAATATTCGTAGGTACAAACGAATATCCGTAGACATCCCTAGAAAATATGCATCCTGACTGTCTATATTGGGAAAATTTTTAGGTAACATTTATTGAACAAAACATTGACGTTTTCTTGAAACAACCTTATTAAACTATTCACCATGGTAACTTGATCATACTTTTTTTCACTCGTTGCAAATAGTGACACCATCTGAAGAAGTTTCAATGAGTTATCACTCGTTTTTGCTAATACTATGATGCATACCTATCAATAATCAATACTGAATTTCCACTTTAAGCCCTTGCTGATGTTGGTAATTTGTCAGGTTCGGATTGGAGAAAATAAAACTATTTATGATTTGGAATGAGTCCCTTTACTGAATTTAACTTTATAACGAACAAGAAATATCTTGAAAAAAGAGACGGCGCAATTTGAAAGTTCAGATTTGTTGTAACACAGAAAAATTGCCAAGATGTTAAGATGGCTGGTCACTCGGGATCCAAAATGGATTTCGGTAAATCACCGAAATTAGTCGATTTCGGTAAGGTAACATACCCCTTATATAGAAAGTTTAACAAATCCACAACAAAGTTACAAATGTTGTTCTGTTGAAGAGAAGTTGATTTAGCGGTTAACGTAAGATTAAATTGGTCTACACAACACTGATATGCATATAGCAAAGCCATGTTAGTACGGCTGTGCCGAAAAAGGCTCTGAGAAAGGCAAATAATGTCTCCCCTGTTTGACCTTGACCACACTGTTTGACCTTGAAAGGCCCTGAGAAAGTATGACAACCTCACCATGATTTTTGCGTCTTCTTCTTCATGCATACGTTTTAGTATATGCTCCTCCGCAGAACTTATCTGCTCTCCAGAACAGAGATCAGAGTGAGTGCCGACGATCAATATAGTAGCCCCTGAAATACGTACAATAACATGAGTACCAACGATCAATATAGTAGCCCCTGAAATACGTACAATAACATGAGTACCAACGATCAATATAGTAGCCCCTGAAATACGTACAATAACATGAGTACCGACGATCAATATAGTAGCCCCTGAAATACGTACAATAACATGAGTACCAACGATCAATATAGTAGCCCCTGAAATACGTACAATATAGTAGCCCCTGAAATACGTACAATATAGTAGCCCCTGAAATACGTACAATATAGTAGCCCCTGAAATACGTACAATATAGTAGCCCCTGAAATACGTACAATAACATGAGTACCAACGATCAATATAGTAGCCCCTGAAATACGTACAATAACATGGGTGCATTTCATCATAAGTCCTAGGTGCGCTTTTTGCACCAATTTAAGCATGCTTTGTTACATGAATTTAAAAAACAAGATGCAACCAAATTTAAGTGTAATCTAAAAAAATATGAAATATTAAAGATATTTACACATCAAAATGTCTAAAACATATTGTGCAAACATGACATATATATTCCTTCCAGAAAGTTTCATTCCTATAGTTTCATACTTAGGATTTTTTATGTAACGCAGCCATGGTTCACACAGAACTTCCTCCCTTTTCAAGGACTTTTCAAGGACTTTTCAAGGACTTTTCAAGGACTAGAAAATGTTGATATTTTCAGTAAAGAGAAGAAGGGATCCAGTGCATTTTTCCAGTTTATCCCCACCCCCCCCCCCCCCCCTCCTCGAGATGACCATCGCTCTAACACAGAGAAAATTACACAGCTTGAGATTTACTTTAAGAGGGCATAAAACCTGTTGAGGACTGTACCATACTGTATTACCAAACTATCAACTTATAGGCAGTGGGCCCTGTCGAAGATAGCTCTGTCATTTTTTGCCTTTTTTCTTCATTGTTAGTGTGTTTGTTATGTTTTGTTCCTTTTTATATTCGCAGCAGAAGAATTCAAGGGGCAATTTACCAAACTTTATTAATTTTTTTCAAATTCAAGTACTTTTTATTAAAAATAATTTTTGGCTGTTACAAATTCAAGTACTTTTCAAGGAGTAGGCATCAAATGCAAGGACTTTTCGAGACCGGAGCGAACTCTAAATAAACCTATGTTCAGTGGGATCTCGTTTATTCGACAACATTCTATCCGAACACTTGGTATCGTCTGAAATAAATATCAGGTCCCGATGCACTTCTTTGGAATGTCAAATTGAAAAAGAAGAAACAAAGGGGCGGGGTATTTAATTTCGGATTATACCGAAGCTTGTCGAATTAACGAGGACATACAAACAGAGATGACTGAACCATTTGACATAATCAAAAGTAAAATTAAACATGTGTGAAATATACCTGGTGCCCGGTCCATGATCGAATCCAGCCAGTCACCAACCATGGCATCATATTTCTCAGGGCGGTATTGGTTCAAGTCAAACACCAATATGTGTAAAGCTTCGGGCGTGAGAAACATATGATGCGCTGCCGAGTAGATATGATGGCCTCCAAAGTCAAGTATCTGTACGCGGAGATCGGGTTCCGGCTCCCACAGGTGCTTGAAGAATGAAAGAAATGGAGAAATAGCTACAGTTACAGTGCAACTTGCTAGATCCAGAGGCGGGGTCACACCTGGTGTCGTCTCAATGTTTACTGAAAATTGTTTGGCTTCTGCTCGCCGCTGAATCATAAATCGTTTCCTGAAATGTTTCAACTAGCTGTTGCAATTAATGTGAAAACATATGTGTGAAAACATTACATCATTATGTGAAAACATGATGCCATCTTTAATTGTGTTTTTCTTTGAAATCTTGTGTCTCAGAAAGAACAATGCATATACCTGTTCCATCACCCATGTTCGTTCATGTTCAGCTGTAAGCTTCGATCTTCCGAGCAAGAGTACATTACGTAGACTAGATTTTCCCGCTTTTGATGCACCAATGAGTATCAACTTCTTTCTATGCGTAGCTTCACACACTCTCAGTTCCTGTAATTATACGAAAAGGAAGCAAGGGACTTGGATAAAGTAGAACAAGAGATGTTTGAATGCCCATTCATGGTTTAGTTATTGATCGGAAACGGTTTGTGAACAATTGACGCCTGTGACCTTGACCTTTGACCCTGTGACCACAAAATCAACAGGGTTCCTCTGCTACCCAAGATGAATTTGTGGACCAAGTTTGAGGATCATAGGTCAAGGGGTTCTTGAGTTATTGATCGGAAACGATTGTTACGGATTGAAAGACAGACGGACCTTATGTGCAAAGCAATATGTCCTCTCTTCTTCGAAGGGGGCATAATTATAACACAAACAAACTAGAGATGTGTCCATAGGACACAGATGACCTCATATATCCATTGTATTGATATATCAAATTCAAAATCTGCATCAATATTGAATTGGCATGTTTGTATTGATAACGTACCAATATCATTCCAATTGATGACACCCCCAGTTGGATGTATCATAAATTTACATCACTCAAGATAACACACACAATTCTCATTCAAATTTGATAACAGGAGTCAAAAACCGACCCTTAGCAAGAAGTTGCAGTTCTTTAATGTAATTTCAAAGAAATGCTGCTAGAAACAAAGAGTCCGAGGAAAAAAATACCGTAAAAGTCTTTTTTTGTCATGTTTTTATTTTCGCATTGTTTCGTGAGTTGAAAACCTCTCAAATTGATCACTTAAATATGTGTTCATCACTATGTCCAAATATCTAAGCAATGAATTCAATGAAACCCTGGAAATTCGCGAAATACAGTGCCCGCACTAAAATACTTTTACAGTAAGAGCTAGGCTTTTCATTGACTCAGGTCTAGATGTATCCTCTTAGGAATGTTGCATTGAAATGAGCTATTCGAAAATGTGTATTATTATAAATGAAAGTTCAGACCCGATGAGTTTGAATGAATGAGGTCAGACTGTGTGTAATTTCTAGCATATCCATGCTGTAAGGATAAACTGATTTATTTAGTCTCTGTATTAAAACAATAAAAATATCGCATTAGGCACGTCAAATTGAAATGGGCTATTTGAAACTGTGTCTTATTCGAAATGAAATTTCGGACACGACTGATTCAAATGAACGTGATCCAACTGTATATACATACACAAAGGGAATATCATCTTAATAGCCTAGCGGTACCTATTGCACCAAGATCTCACCTTCAGGTATCCATACAAACTCTCTACGCCCTGATCACAGACAGATTGCGGTGGTTTAACTAAAGCGTTATTGTACAGACTAAGTCGTTCCGTCATCCTGAGTTTCTCCAACTTGTCAAGCATCAGTGGCAGTGTTCGCAATTGATTTCCTGACAAATATAAACATATAAGACCTTAAAAAAAATGTTTGTTTCAGGTATCATACAATAAAAAACATCTATTAAAAATTTATTAAACATTATGCCCCCTGTGACCAATAGGAGTCCTCTGCTACCCAAGATGAATGTGTGGACCAAGTTTGAAGATGATAGGTCAAGGGGACTTTGAGTTATTGATCGGAAACAAAAAGGTTACAGATAGACGGACCGACGGACGGACATACCGACATGTGCAAACCAATATGATCTCTCTTCTTCAAAGGGGGACATAGAAAAGGGTAGGTAGGGTGGAAAATGTTGTTTTTTTAGTTTCAAACGAAGCAAATTAAACATAGATTTAAATTTAAATGAATATATGTTAAAGACAAAGCCTCTTTCCCTTTTAACACGGATAATGTTTAATCAAGGTGAATATAATGCTCTCAATGTATAGCTGGAATACTCGTAAAGTGTCTAATAACTGGTCAGAAATATGAACCTAAAGAAAATTTTCCAAAAAGAAGAAATTTTCCAAAAAGAAGAAATTTTCCAAAAAGAAGAAATTATAACAAAATGGAAAAAAAATGTTAACACGCGAAAAAATGTTCTAGGAAACCTGAAACAAACATATTTTTTTACGCCTAACTTAGTATACAAATATATCCTAACAGGAGCTGAATATCGGACCTCGTTAAATGTGGCCGTATTTTGAATCTGCTGTAGTAATTTGGACAGATAAATGAAACAGGATTCCACTAGGCGCTGAATCTCAAGGGTCATTTTGATAATTTTGACCAGATTTTACCATTTTGCAGCCAAAAGAACTATGATTGAGAGAAAACTTGACCCTTCAGCCAGAATCTAAGGGTCAGAATGTTGCATCACAATGTATAACTACTTTTCCTCTTCATCACAAAGTGCTCTTTTCAGGATGGTAAAAAAGTTTTTTTTACTTTTTGGGGACAAGAAAGATCATTTTTTGGGGAAAAATGAAGGCTTTTTTGCTAGGGGAAACAGCCGAAATTCGGCATTAAATTTAAACAAATAAAATCACTGACTGCACACGTCATACCTTCCAGCATTAAGTCTTCCAAGTTTTCTAGTTTGTAGATATCCTCTGGTAATGACACTAGTTGGTTGTAATGTAACTGTAAATCTTTCAAGTTCTCGCAATCACAAATTTCATCAGGTATCGCCCGAATTTTATTACAACCAAGATACAGATTTTTCAAAGTTCTAAGTTCATTTACGCACGATGGAATCTCTTCTAAATAGTTCTCGCTCAAATCTAACGACTCCAAACCGTCCATCTTAAATATTTCATCTGGAATACGCAATAAAGCATTTCGTCTCATAATCAACTTCTTTAATCTTCTTAAGTTGGCGACTTCCGATGATATTTCGGTAAAGTAATTATTAGTAAGATCTAAAATTTCCAACTCGGGTAAAGTGAAAATTTCCGGCGGGATGTACGAATTTAGTTTCATGGCGCCAGTAAGATCGAGATACTGAAGACGTCGACACTCGGAGATAGCCGCCGAGACGTGTTTCAAATAGTTTCCTCGCATGCGTAGTGTCTTCAGTTTAGTCATGTTCCGCACTTCATCGGTGATCGTCGCAATCTGATGCCAACTGACATCAAGATATGACAGTTCAGTCAAGTAACACACGGCTTCCGGCAAAACCTAAAATAATGAAACATTTATCAGGCTTTATTTTCTGATGTTTTTATAGCCGTTATTCGGCTATATTCCCAATGACAAAAAGTATAATATATATTTCCCAATTTCAATGTAAAAATTACCAATAAATCTGACGAAAGTGTTTTGGTTCAATTAAGCCAAAAATTGACATTTTTAGTTAGAGACTTTTCTCTCACAAGCAGTTTATATATAACAATATTGTTGATTATTAAATTGATTACTACATCCTTTACTTTTATTCCTAAAATGAATGCGCAAAAATTCCCAATATAAACCCTGTTTATGCATATAAGACAAATAAGAATAACCATGACACCTGACCAAAGTCCCCTACACAGTGGTCTCCCTTTACTGTGAGTTTACAAGCACGAATAGCCTGATATCATTAAATTGATTTTTGGAACTCTTTATCTTATATTATATTAGATACTGACATTGTTATGGCAGCTTACCGCCCTTTTTTATGGCAAATATGGGGCCTATATTGGGCCCTATTCCCCGAAGAAAAAAGTCTATATTTTCCCCTACTTAGAAAGAAAATTCCCCTTCAGTAAAACTATTTAAAGCTTTAGCCTTATAAATACCCAAATTTGGTGATTCATGATTCAAATTTCCCCTATCAAAAGGGCCCACCATACTTCCCCAAAACTGAAAAAAATGGCTGGTTTATATTTTACCTGGAATCCACCACGTGGGTACCATTTCCTCGACAAGTCTAATCTTTCCAACCTCTGACACTGAGCAAGTTCATCTGGCAATTCTTCAAGTAGATTGCCGCTCATGTTCAAAACCCTTAATTTCTTAAGGTTCCCGATTGACGGATGAACAACTCCGAGCTCGTTCTCGCTTAAATCAAGCTCGGATAAATTTGTGAGCTGAAATATAGCCGATGGTATCCTTTCTAAATGATTGTAGCTCAAATCAAGCCGGACCAGATTCTGACACTTCCCGAAGGAGTCTGGCAGCCTCGTAAGATAGTTGCCGACGGCGCTGAACACTTCCATGTCAACCAGCTGACCTAAACTGCTGCCTCCTACTGGAAATGACAGCAGTTTCAGGAACGGAAGACTAACAGAAGCGCAATTCATCTCGTATAAGACTCTTGGCACCCATCCCTTGTATCGACCCTCGGGCACTACCAATGTTTGTCTCCCCTTCGGATCTTTCGACAAGAACTGCTTCAAAACCTCTGTCTGGTTTGCTGTTGACATTTTGACTTTCAATCTACAAATAGCATCAATTATACAACAAAAGTACAAAATGAGTGACTTTACAATTTGTGATCAATCATAGAAATATTTCTTACAATATACATGTATAATAGGTCACACAAAATATCGGACAGAAAACATGAAGCTTAAAGATCCTGTTTTGAATTTTAATGATATGATAGACTCTGATGGCTCTACATTTTTGGTCATAACAGACTACATTTTGCTGAAATTTGGAGTATTTCCCACTTTCTTAAATTAAAGAGTATTCCCAGTAAGGGAAATACCGGGAATTATCACTGGTAAATACCATGTCAACCCTGCTTTAAGTATTGATTTTTCTATACGTTAAATAGATATATATATGTATTCCATTATTTCAGTAGTATTCCGGTTAGTCGTGTGACCCTGTATAATGTATTTATAACTATAAATATTAGAAATAAGTTCACTCAGAATGCCGGAAATTGCGTGCTTGGTTAAAAAAAAACCCGTCCCCCACACCCTTGACAGGTCTGTTAGAATTTACAAATGACCTGTTCACTTGCAAACATTTTGAGAATCTTGCCTGTAAAATTTATTTAGAAAAATCAATATGTAAAGGCTATAATAAACTCGTGAATTAATTGATCAATCGTTGAAGTGTTTATCATATATAATATTGTTAAAATAACTGATTAAAATTTAAAGCTCAGCTAATTTATAATACTGTGCGAGTGTATTAGTCGAAGTTTACATTAATTTAATAATAATAGTATCGCTTGTGTGCAAAGTCGCACCGCGCATGTTCATGATTTACAAACTTTCCTAGCCATATCAATTATTTACCAGTCGACAAACATTTATTGACAGTTCTGTGACCGGTCATACGATAGTCTCTATCAATAATTGTCGGATATATGCAACAATTTCAATCCATGACAGCCCAGCCCCTATATCATATACGAAATAAAATACGCGCATAAACAAGATCCAACAGTTATCTTTAATCAACACAATACTGATTATGCTAATGACAACGATTAACTTACTTTTAAATACGATAACCTTCAGTAAACAAGTATTCACAATGCTAAAATTCAGTGGGTGGGGTAACGTATAAATAAGAATTCCATCGAATAAATCATATATAAAAATCATTGATGTTCAATCACATACTGAAATTATTTACGAATGTTTACATAAGACAACGACGTAAATGCACAATGACATCAGGACATCGTTATCCTGTAAATTTGCTTGTAAATTAGCTATTTTCTCGCCATTACTTCACTTCCGGTGTTACGATATTATAAAAAACGAATCCAATAATATCGCTGTCGTCATATCGATCAATTTAATGCAAATGTATAATAATAATAAATTTCCCTTTTTTGTATTAGCGTTTATTTATTGTCGCCACCGGTTTTCCATATGGGTGACGCCTCCGGAAGAATGTTAGTCATTTTAGATTTTTGGAGGATAGTGCTTAATACAGGAGATGCCCCGCCAGTTCCAGAAGCACCCCTGGTTCTTTTACGTGCTCGATGTTAAGCATCATGCACGGGACCTCGGTTTTTAAAGTCTCGTCCAAAGACTGTAAGTACTGTCAGTGATGGAGCGGGGAATCGAACCCGCGATCCCTGGATTACTAGTCTAGCGCGTTACCACTGGACTACGGATCCGCTACGAAAAAACGGCAGATACGGACTTGTCTTATGTATGTGGCGTTCCCTGTAGCTACGTATTCTCTCTCTTTTGTCACTAGCGGTTTCCGTGTATTTCAGTGTTATCCCAATAGTTAATTGATATGGTGTGAAAATGTATGGTGTTGATATGTTTAATTGATACAAACTGTTAATTTCTATCCTGCTAATCGGGTGACCGACAACCGACATGGATGATTAGCTTGATTAACTAATTATGAATTTAAGTGGATGGTCTGAAATTCGTAGTAAAGGCGGCTAGTTTTTTTAAAACATCACCCTGAAAAGGTAAATGATAACTGCTTTTACTCTAGAAAACCTGCAAACAAAAATAATTTCCGTGGAATTCGAATGTCCTAAAAATGCTAACATGAATAAACCACATCAATCTCGCGACTTTAATTTTCATAAACGTTTGTTTGGTAAAAAGGCACCAGAACAGCGTTCATTTAAGGCAGTATGGTTTCAGAATTTCTCGTGGCTGCAATATGATAAAGACTATTCTTTTTCTGGCGTATTGCTTGTTCACCGAGACACTACTACTGCCATGGACTTTTACGGTGTTGCAAATGACTGTAAGAGCAAATGAATCGCGTCCTTGTGTGTTTGAACTGTCAAACATAATTTGGTCATCCAATAACACCGTGTTGATTCAGTGTATATATATGTTGCTATTGCACATTACTAGTATATTCATGAACTGCACCGTGGCTGTAATTTCTTTACATTATTTTCCCATAATTTAACAAAATTCACTATATGTCATAATTCGAGAATTTCATTCAACAGAATAAAGATCTGAAAGGCCAAGAGGCCTAGAAATAGCTCCATTTTCATCACTATTTAAAACAAAATCCCATAACCTCCCCAACTGCCGGCCCAATGTTCAAGACCACGCCTTCAATAACATAAAAAATCAAACATAAACAAACACTGATCATTTTTAACTGCTAACAAGTTTCACAGACAGACGTATCACATGGCTTATATAAATACGACGTTGTGCTTACAAGTTAACCACTCTCAAACAATTGTTCATGGTATTTGGGTGAACTGGACGATTGTACGTCCCTAATAGATTGAGTCGCATTGTCTAGAGGTAGAGCGCCTGATTTGTGGTCCGAAGATCGTGAGTTCGAGCCCTGCTATGAGCGGGACTTCACCACGAACTTCACAATCCCTAAATTTGGCGCGAGTACTGGTTGGTAGCCAGGAAGCAGTCATCGAGAGTGATTAGTATAGGTTATAAGAACTTGTTTCACAATATATGAGAATGAATAAGTTTAAACTAATATATTCAGTGCCGTTTCCCTCGGCGATACAGTGCCGACTCTGCATATGTTGGAGACGCATGGCTCTGTCATAACGTCTTGATGTGAAGACAGTCGTGTTGCGGTGGGTCGTCGGCCAACCCAAGCACTCCGAAACGTTTAAACAGACGTTCTGTTGTCGAAACATGCTCACCAAACTGTATAGCAACCTGATCTTGATGCTGTCCTTGAATTAGAAGTGCAATGGTACGACCCCTTTCAATATGCTTGAGTTGTGGCATTAGTAGTAGATAACTTATTTTGATAACGTAATATGCCTTATAATACATTCACATATTTAAAGGTGTCCCCCCCCCCCACTATTTGTCTTCATTAATTCTCCTTAAGTTAGCTGTCTCTTAGGTCGGCCAAACCATTCCATGCGCCCCGGTTCCACTCCATATTTACCCTTGCACCTCCTCAAATGTCTGATGTTTTATGGACTGTTGTTTTCCCGGTGGACTTATTCTCTCTTTTATATTAAGATTTGAACTAAACAACATTATTTCCCTTATTCTAAAAAAAGACATCCTGAATTTTACAAACAAGTTATATTATCAATACTGTTGAACATGTCCGTGCCTGATTATTTTATAAATGATTGAGTCCTGAAACCAATCAATACTCTTACAGAATCAAGTACAAGGAAGAAAATAACGACTAAACATAATTATGCTACGTTTATTTCTCATCTGAGTGAACGTATTTAGAAGACATATATATATAGATATTTTGCTAGTACAAATGTATTTAATAAGGCATGTATTACACAATGGGAATATTGATAATGTAGACGAACTCAGCACCCAGTTGCCAAGGAAACAAAGACAAAATTCCAAAAATAATGTCACAAACAGTTTAGCTATGGACAGTAAATATATCCTACAATTTGGGTGAAAATCCGTAACATAATATTTCCGCACTGATTTGATGCTTACAAAGAATGTCTCTTAACTAATCGTTTATCAAAATAATTACATTTTTTTCCAATAACCATTAAATTAAACTAATTACAGATCTTTGCTTCACAAATTACATTTCTCTTGAGTAATCACATATCGTTTATTTCAAATGTATTAAAAACAAAGTTCCATAGCATTGTTCCAAAATAACTTAATAACATAATACTTAGATTTTTGTGTTGAAATAGACATCATAATAAAGTAGTTACAATGTTTACTAGTCTTCCGTCATATCCACTCGGCTATCCGACTTGACGTACACTATCCGATCAAATAAAAATTATAACCGTTCATATCGTGGTTAAACCGTACTATTTTATCGTGTGCATTGACCATGAAGATATTAAAAGTTTGACTGGTCAATAAAAATCTTTAAAATACAAACTAGTATCTTGTATACATGATGGGTATACAATGTACCTACGTCACATTGTCATTACATATTTATCTCTCATTCGCCGCCTACAAATTTGCTGTACGTAAAAATCAATGAACTTGAATAATTGAATAAGTTTTAAAACTTCCTTGTTTATTCACAGCACATTATAACTCAACCGTGTTTTCGTGGAACGTAGCTATTTCTACATCATGTTCATTTACACACCTAAGACCAATCAGAATTTAGTCTGGTACCCAGCGTACTTTGCACACAAGAATACGTAAGGTTAGGTAAACCAGACTAAACAGAAGTTAGGATTTGATACATCGATATCACGTGATTAGTCAAAATCTTATCAAGGTGAAGTTGGAAAAGTTAAAAACTGTTACAATGTTTTACATGTGATTGAAGATGAGTTCCATCATCACTCATCGGATATATTGGTTGGTATGATTTCATTCAAGTACAGATGTAGTTATATACTAGTGTAGCTGTTTCATATATCTTTGGCTTTATTTGTCATTAACATGTTTCAGCATGTATTTCCAAACCACAAGTTGAAACGTGAATGTAATTTTATAATTGTCTGCTGATTCTTTTGAACTGAGCACCCGAACCACGTGTCAAGTGCAATATCAGAAGCTTTATACAATTTTTAAATAAATTAATGACTTTTGACCCACGAACTGCTATTGTCGTGGCATGTTGGTCGTCGTCTGTGTTCATAAATTTTTAATTTCTTGAAAAGCTCCACTTACAATGTGACTCTGGAAAGTTTATATGTATGCATGTTATCATCGTTTGCATCGAGACATTAATGTTGCTGTGGTTTTGGCTTGATGAGACCTCATTTTGTCTTTATGTGTTATTCTTACCGTGACAACAATGTTTATTTACTGTATTGTGTATGTTTTAGATTTCCTGAGAGGTACACAGGCGAAGAAAATAAGTTGGAAAATACTTAAACATAGATGCTAAGAAACCCAATACGACTACTTGGGAAACAAACAACATAACAACAACAGAAAATCGAGATTTACAGCTTATGCCAGGGAACAAGCAGTTCCTAGTACCACCTCATCAGTTTGCAAGTGTTCTGCTGAAACATCAGTGAGACAGAAAGACAAGATGGGTGCTACCGCATCTGTTTACAACAGTTCTACATTTGAAATCGACTGTGATCCGTGCAGCGCGGCAGGTGATTACGTGCTGGCAGTAGGATATTGCTCTGAATGTAAAGAATATTATTGTCAGTCATGTTACCGTACACACTCTAGAAGCAGAGCAACAAAAAACCACACTCTAATGGACCAATCTACAATGCCTAGAATATATACAACAGTTGTGTCAACTTCCATTGCTTCTATGAATATCCAACAAGGATCAGACGCTGATGACACTCAGTTCCAAGATGAGTATCACTTTAACCGAGACATTAACGTCAAATATACTAACGAAGAGAATAATTGTTGTATTACAGGAATGACTGCAATCTCTGACAAAGATCTTGTGATCATTGATCATGACAACAAATCAGTGAAGATGATTGACATTGACAATGACGTGATGACCGCTATCATGAAATTTGGTATCCCGCCATTATGTATAACAGCTATACCTAACAGAGAAGTGGCGGTCACTTTCTGCGATGAAAAACTGATCAGGATACTAACGACTACTGGAGGACTTTCTGTGAAGAGATCATTCAAACTGAGTGGTCCGTGTTTAGCTCTTGAATATTATAATGACAAACTGTACGTATCATGTAGTAACCCAGTGAAATTCCAGATCTTAAGTCTATCAGGTGGATTTAAGAAAATCATAAAACCAGACTCTAAGTTTCTAGAACATTGTACAATGCCTCGTTTTATTGCCGTGCACCCTGATGAGAGTAAGATATATGTGTCTGACTGGACGAACACCGTAGTTCTATGTATAGATATGAATAGTACAATGTTAGCTGTGTACAAGAATGAAGGACTTGCGTCACCAAACGAAATCACTTTCACTCCATTCGGTTCTCTCTACCTATGTAACACAGTGCAACATATAATCTATAAGATGGCCGATGATTTAACTGAGGCTAGTGTGATACTTGCTTCGCAAGATGGATTAGTGCTTCCTGTTGCGATGTGTTTCTGTCCTGGTAGGAAGTCTCTATTTATCAGCAACGGGAGTAATGATCGAAAGGTCCGCAATGTGATCCAACAGTTCAAGTATAGTTAAATGCTTCAGTACGAGATAACTATACAATGTACTGCTAATTGACTGTTGACGGTGTATGTCATTGTTGGACTGAACATATGCTATACATATTGTAATTGTTATACATTCTCATACTGTTCGGCAGTTAATGCCGCCTTAGTTTCACGCCATGGTGAGAGTATTAGAATGATAAGTATGTTACGATTTTTATAAGTTATTTTTGTACAACAAATAGACTTGGAAATATATTTATTATTTATGTCACAGACACATACATAGAATATCTGATGAGTCTATAAGTTGTATTAGTATTGGATTTATTCACCGCGTTGAATAAAATTATATGAAGTGAGCCTCTGGCTTTTTATTCAAGGAGTTCAATAAATTTAATACGAAATACATGTAACACGAATTTAGTATTCTGTTTATCACATATAACCATCTACATAAAATTAAAACTTGAATCATAAACTTGATCCCGTGCTTCGAAAAATGATAAATATCAATGCTAAAATTCCTCTACCACTTTTGATGTGTTAAGTCGTCCGAAACACGAACTGGTTGGGACTGAATGAGCTTGTTGAACTGCATAAGTGGGTTGGGAGAAATTTACAAATATGCATCATAGATTTTGCATGAAAAGTTGCATGTTGATTATGAATGTATTAATCATATACATTTTTATCTTGTTTTAAAAAAAATAACAACTGCACAGTGAAGACATTTTATGGTAATTGTTCATTTTTGTAAATGTCAACAATTAACCTATAAATTTCATTTAGGGTATTCTGCTCATTTTCTTATTATATGCACACTATGAGATATTATATTAATAACATCACAGAAACATGCACGGATATGTGATAAATATGTATATACATGTATGTTCCTGTCCTTCTTGGTTTATAATGTTCTAACTGTACATAATTCTCTCTTCATATAACATTTTAGTTATTACAATATTGCTATGAAAAAATGTATTTTGAAATGGAAATTCCATTCATTTTTATTACTGCAAATGAAATATATGTGTAAAAATGTTAAATATCTGACTAATGAACAATTACTACAATTATATCTGGTTAATAAAATGCTTGTTTATGCCGGATCGCTTATCTACTTAAACTGCTATCATTCTGAAAAAAGTCACTTGTTCATATCATAAAGATGTTTATCAGGGTCACACACGTGAAGCAGACTGCTGTGTGACACGCGAGAGATATGCCTTAAATCTGCTCGCTTGAGTATTATCTTTATTCCAGTCACTCCGTTGGAGTTTGAAAGACTTGATTTGCGTCTAAGAACGTATATTTGATATTCTTCCCAACAGTTGAATGTGATAGTATTGGTTTTAGTTTGAGCTATTTTTATAGGACTTTTTGAGGTTGAGATCTAGTTCACATAACAATTAGCAAAATAAACAGACTGAAAGTGTACAATATAATAATTATTATATTTGTTGTTTAATTCAACTGTGTAATCTCCTGAATACAATTGTTATATGGTATCAGGCATGATATATAGTCTTTAAATTTTCCTTGCTTCATTCTTATGCTCAATGGTGGAATATGCAAATTGTGATTATTAAAGATAATGCACTTATCATTGTTTAACCTAGCGGAGCGGTAGTGATACATGGGACTTTGGACAGACAAAGTAACCCAACAGATGGGAATACATTCGACAAGCGATATGATTTTTCAATCTGGTCTAATTAATGAATAATATAATAGCTTATGAGAAAAAAAGATTTGATAGCAGAAGTGTTTCCTGTGGATATTGTAGATAAAGCTTATATCACGAAATTCGCCATGTTCATATAAAAAATACTATTGAAAAATGCAAATATCAATAACTGATTGACCTGATCAATTAATAAAAATATATATTATACGAACTCTTGTATACTTACTTATCATTTGAAATGAGAAACAAAACATTGCATATGAATTAATATATTCTCGTGGATTATGGATACATAACTCTTTCTTTGTATACACTGCTATTTCAGTACAATGTTTATACATATACAGGGTTTATTTGTTGTTATTATTGTATGTACAATTAATGCTATTTAGATTTGTATCAACATTTTGTTTTCAAATTTACTATATAAATATATTCTGATATTATAAATGATGCCATTGATCGTAAATGTTCTACGATTGTAAATATTGTTAATGCTGTATGCTAATATAATGTAAATTCTAAAGTATTGAGAAATGAAAAAAAAATATATTCATCCCATTATATATTTTTTAATTGCTTGATTAAATCTCTGTAATTTTACTTATCTAAATTGTAGCTTTTTTAAATTGTTGCTCATAAATTAAAGATCTTGGAAAGGGTTGCTTTAAATCGGGTCGTTGCATGATATAGTTACAGGTTTAAAGCAAGGTCTTCTTTCTGTGAAACTTGCTTAGGCAATATCAAGTAATATTTTAAGATACTAATACATGTGAACATAGTAAAAGAAGTTCAAGCATTAACTTTACTTTTGATTTCTTTAAGCGATTTCATCGGATCTTGTCATGGCGATTTTTGTTAACTTACCATATTGCTTGTTCAGTAAGTCAACATTATTTCTTGGGTTAATTATATTTTGTGAATTTATACCGAATCGTGTTACATATAGCATTTCATCATATTCAACCTGTCACATTTTGGTATGCAATGGTTTAAAAACATGTACAAAGGAAAGTGTAGTTGGAATACATTATTTGACCGCATTATTTCAATTTAATTTATGGCTGTAACAAATTAAGATCATAGTTATTCTAAGCTTTTTGACAATAATTCTATTTTCTCTATTATTATGCCATAATTGAAAATTGTTTGTTTGGCATAACCCTTCCTACGCATGAAAACGGCACCTACTCAATATTTTAGGGATCTGAGTGGAATCTTTAGCAGGGTAGTAATAGTTAACACTGGTTGAACCATGAAAATCATACAACAATTACCTACCTACCTACCATACCTGCCTACATTCTACTGGATAAGAGGATAGGGTGATGCCAAAGAAACAATTTTTCATAGATGTCCTTAAACAATATTTTAACGTGCGTGAATGCATTTGTTAGCTCACATTTGTACTTTTATATAAGGGTATTGGTAGACAAGAACGTTTACACGTCTTGACCATATGTGTTTTAATTTAAATGGTCAAAGACATTGCTTATGTAAATAAAAGTATATAAAGTTATCGTGTTATCAACTGTTTATTAAAAGGTACTGGGTTTCATTTAAGACTCTTTAAGGCTCCCATGGTCAAATTATATTAAATAAACTAACAAATCATTGTTTTATTTACTACAAAACATTCCGCATGAAGCCAGTATGTACTTCCTCAACGATATTTAAAAACTCCTATGCTGACCAAAGCCTAATGCGCTGAGCACTGCAAGTTTTTTATTGTGTAGTTGATCCAAATGGTTACGAATTTACTATGTTTAGCTGAACATTGTGTTTAACTTGGTATGTATGGTTTAAAATATTTAAAACTATTGATCGGTAATGTCATTGATGCATATAATCGATGTTAAATTGTCCAAAAGCATGTTTTCATTAAAGTTGTTTCCCTTTGAACGTTGGCATAACATTCATATAGTACATTTTTGTTCATTTGTAAATCTCTATTCTATCAATATCGCTTGTTTGCTTTTGTTGTATGGGGAGTTATGAAAATTTATCTTTTATACAGGTATAAAATCAATAAATACATTATGTAATATGTATCATTGTACGGTATTGATATATTACCACTTTGCGTATTTAAACATCATATCATAGATCATTATAATATTCATCCATCAGATATCCGACGGAATACTTTTAAGTGCCAAGCATGGCATGGCTAAAGAGTGGCAATGAAAGTTAATTCCTGATTACGTTGTCCAGTAATTCAAACAGAAACAGGATATGTATACAACACGTTTACATATTGGTTCTGCATCATTCAGGTCCCGGTAGTATAACGGATACTTACACTTTACTCTCAAGTTTGCTAATGAAATTTTCAGTGTTGAAATTGCATGAAAATGTCAAATGAGTTATGGATATTTTTGTTGGTGCATTTTCTTGGAGATGTTTATGGTAATTATGCAATATTGAAGTATTTATTTGGTTTGAGTGCCATACTCCACACGCATACTTAGTAATCACTCCCAGATATAATATTACACTCAATTCTCTAAGAAAATGACGCTGAAAGAATATACAGCTCTCATAATCATCCATTGTTCAAACTCAATACAAAAAAATATCCCATTCCATACAGTACGCCGCACTTCAGTGCGGCGACAATGAGTCACTATCATATTAATTATAGTAAATTTTGTGATTTGAGTACTAGCCTGGCCCTCAACAAGCAACTGACAACATCTCCAAATTTATCAGAGGTGGAAGACAAATGACATTGCATGCATTATTTTAAGTCTAATTGTCAAGTATAGTATCAGCCATGCTCGGGGTTGCAGCCCACAACCTCTAGATAAGCAGTCGAGCGATTCACCGACTGGTATAACCGGACAAACACTTGGTTACTAAATTATTTAATTTGACATCACAAACAGCCATGGGGAAATTTTATTAAGTCAAGCGAACTTATATCGGTACATTTTGATTGACATTCTCTGAAAGCATAAAGAGTAAATGCAGTAAAGGGGAGTAACTCTTACCCTTTCTGGTGACTTTCTCCCAAGTTTGAAGCTAATTTATTTCCCTTATTCCAATAAAGACATCTGAATCATACATGTATTATATATGTATTATGTATATAAATTATATTAATAATACTGATGATAATGTTAATACCTGATTAATTATTGATTGCGCACTAGAAACGTCTATTGAATGCTAGTTTTTGTAACATTTTCGTATATTTAAACCCTTTAAATATTTTACTGAAACAAGTACAAGGAAGAAAATAACGACAAAACCTGTGCTACTTTTATTTCACACCTGAGTAAACATGTTAATAAGAGAAATATTTTGCTACTACAAATGTGTTAAATAAGGTATGTATTACACAATAGGACTATTGATAATGTAGACGAACAATGCATCCTGTTGCCAAGGTTACAGAGACGAAATCCAAACAACGATGTCACAATAGTTTTAGCAATGGACAGTAAACATATTCTACAATTTTGATGAAAATCCGCGACAAAACATTTTCGCCCGGATTTGATGTTTACAAAGAATGTCTCTTAAATATTCGTTTATCAGAATAATTACATTTGTTCTTTCCAATGAACATAATATTAATAATTACACATATTTTGTTCACAAATTACATTACACTTAAATAATCAAATGTCGTTTATTGCATTTATATAACACATTTCCATACCATTGTTCAAAATAACTTAACACCATAATAATTATAATTTTCTGTTTAAATAGCCAATATAATGAAGTCATCACATGTCAAGGTATCCACTATATAATGTAATAAAACATTTATAGTCACGTTTTCAAATCAATAATCCGTGGTATACCTTGATTTGCTTGAAGCACTGGGGTGGTATTCACGAAACATCTTAAGGTTAAGATTTTCCTTAAATGTAATATTTTCCTTAATATTCACAAGATTTTCCTTAAATATGAAGAAAATACTTAAGTGGTATTCACTAAACATCTAATCTTAAGATTTTCCTTAATTATGGCAATTTTTCCTTAAAAGATAAGGTAGCTTCCACCTTCCTTAAAGTAGAAAAGGAAAATCTTAAAAATGTCGGATGTGTGAAGATTTGAGTACAATAGACCTATATTCATCTTATAAATGTAATAATGCGTTAATTGAACAATCCCCTAGTAGATGTAGGTATATTTTCATCTACGAAGATGTTTAATGTAGATGTTAGCCTATGAAAAGGGAAATAACTGCTATGTAAACATTGAGATTGAAATGGACGCACAGAGACGCTCAGTATTTGTTATTGTGTTCGTTGATATTATGTCGTTTTTAATGCTCGGAAGAATTGGAACTGAACTACATTTAAACTTCAATAACTCAAACAGGCGACAACTCGAGAACCCCGGATTTGTCGATGAAATGGCAGAGTCCCGAACTGTATCTCTTCTATTTTCATATAAAATATACCACCGATAACTCAAGCAGAAATAACTCGAAAACTCTAGCACCCTTGCCGGTCCCCAGTACGCAAGCAATACACAATAGCTTAAATTACTGGTAACTCGAGGACACATTTTCACACATTGTTCAAATGGGAGCTCCAAATAAACAAACAATAACTGTACAACAACAATAATACTTAAAGTATACTTCTCTTATTAAGAATTTGACTTTACTTTTATTTTAACGAGGAAATGTAGTGAATAGAAATATGATACTATGACACAAATATGAAACAACTGGTACAAGTGTGAAAAACTATAAAAATAAGGCATTTCATAACAAACACTAAAAGGACATGATGGAAACTCTGGGTCACTCGAAACATAGGGTAACTCGAGCTTTTCGGATGGACCTTCGAGTTATCGAAGTTTAACTGTATTTCAATCATAAATCATCATGGATAAACACAGGATTATACAATGAAGTTGTATCACCGTTTGAAAGGATATTTTATGTTCGACTACGTTGTGTCGTGTGTTTTTCGCGAATTGTGTTGTGTTGAAACTGACAGATAAGGGAAAAAGGAAAATATTTTAATAAGTTTGGATATTTTTCTTGAAGATACAACTTACATTAGCTGCGAATTGCCATCTTTACAGGCATGTTATAACTGTTGAAAACCATTGCCACATTTTGTTTGAATGTACCAGTATAGATAACATAATGTTGGCTGGCGATATAGCTTCTTGTTTTTGAAATAAATGAATCATGAATTATGATATGTAAATAAATAGACTTAAATGCAGAACAATTTTTTTTATTGTGTTATATTTATATTTGGAGTTCAACTTTGTTTTATGTGGTTATTTTGTTTGGCAGTTAATAGACATTATCAGTACTAAACGTATTCGAAACAATGTTTATTTGCTGAAAAGAATTAAATTGCCATCAAAGTTACGACATCGTAACGGCAAACGTTGATAAAACGCACTTGTCGACTTCCGTTACTATATTTAGATCGTGGAAATTCAAAATTTGCATGACAACCGCTTTAAGATTTTCCTTAGATGAAATTGATATTTTCCTTAAAGTTAAGATTTTCCTTTGCTAAGGAAATCCTTAAGTGGCACTGAGGAAAATCTTAAGTTTCACGATTTCCTTATCTTTAACTAAGGAAAAGAAAATAAGGATAAGGATAATCTTAAGGTAAAACTTAAGATGTTTCGTGAATACCTGCCCTGGTCATTCAAAATGTTGCTATATTAGGGAATTATATCACGAACAGTATATAGATACGTTTACGTTATATTTTTTCAGATATACAAACTAGTATCTTGTATACATGATGGGTAAATACCTACGTTACATTGCCAATACCTATTTATCTCTCTTTGGCCACGTACATACATGTATTTGTTTTAGGTTAAAATCAGTAACTGGAGATTCACAGTGTATTTGAATAATTTAAAAGATTTAAAACTTCCTTGTTTATTCACTGCACATTATATCTTAACATCAATTTCGTGGAACGTAGCCTTTTTACATTTTGTACATGTGTACGCTTCAGACCAATCAGAAATACTGATTCAATATACCGAGATCACGTGATTTCCGCCCAGTCGTATCAAGGTGAAATTGGAAAGTATGAAAATACAAGGTTTTACGAGTGTTTGAAACACTTATTGGATATATTGGTTGGTATGATTTCATTAAATTACAGCTGTAGTTATTTACTGTTGCAGTTGTTTTATATGTCTTTGGCTTTATTTGTCATTAACCTGTTTCGGCATGTATCATGGTCCACCCGGTTTTCGTGAATTATTTAAGCAAGACGGGCATAAAAAATATACAAATTCGTCTGTAATGATCATTTTTTTACTGTCTAAAGCCAGTTTCGATGTGAAATTCTTCGTTTTCAAGTCTGTATTGCCTCTTATTTATAAGCAGGTAACCGATGCGTATGTAAAACAATTACTAACAGGTTTTCGTGGGGTCATTTAAAACGTATTGCTCAAAATGTAGTTTGAAGGGCATTTTGTGTTAATATTTCAAGATAATCGATTAATTTTGGAAACGGTTCCTCCTTTGACGTAGAATTAGGTCCTCATGTTCTACAGTAGTCAATCTAGTCATGGATATTTATTTAATGTATACTGCAATGTTACTGAATGGACATTTAATACACATATATACAGCTAAAATGTGACTGGAGTGACTCACAAAGTTGTGATGGTAATATCTTCTATCACACAGCATCCACCAAGAGAAACTGTCATGGTTAAAGGATATGTAAATAAACAACCTTGCAACAAACCTTTAAATGATTATTTCAATACACATATTAAAGTGTACTGTTATTGTAGTCTTCAAGTGGTCAATATATTGCTGATATTATAGTCTGGTACTTTGTAATGCAATTAGGCATTTATGATTATGAATTCTACTCTTAGATTTAAGTGATTACAGAACAAATTTAATTGTGTTCATTTGCAAGTTAATGTGGAGTGTTTAAATACTGATACCATTATTACATATGATATGCATGTTGCATAATTTTGGGGTGGGTGATAAGAATAATAATAATTACGTTATGTGCAATTATCACCAGTACTGATAAAATAAAAAACAAATCATTTCAGGATCAACATTTTTTATTCCGGATACATACAACAATAAATCATGACATGCATGCTCTGCATACAACTGAATTTTCACAGTTTTATGTTTTTACTACCATAACTACCAAAATACCATGTGTGCTATCAGCAACAAGATGATATGCGCTGATCAGAAAAGAAAATGACACTGTATTGTTTCACATTTTTGCTTATAAATTGCTGACACAACTAAATACATATGCCACAAACTTCAAGGTTTGAAGCATCTTGACTTTTAGTACACAGCTTTGTTTCAGTAAAATGAATATGTTGCACCTCTATATCTTCATTGTGACACTGTACAGAGAATCCGAAAAGTTTAACAAGACTTGTTGGTATCCCCATCTTCGCATTATATTTTAATCATAATTCAATGTTCATCTGAGCCCTCGTTATTCTTTTAACTTCATGTATATTTGTGAATTAAGTTTTTCCTCCACGCTGTGATCTTTAAGTTCTGTATATGTATCTCCTGCTACAGCTGTACAATGAATAGTGTTACATCTCTTACCATAACATCAAAATAGTTCAAGTAATAAATGAAGTATTTCCTGAAAAGATATTTAAAGAAATAGATTTATCAAGCCGTAACATATTTGACCAAATTATAGAACATGTATAATATACATACTTAATGTATACTATTAACAAAAACAATTAAAAGTGGTTCATAAAACAATTCTTATCACACCTCTAAATAAATCAATGTTTACTGACACACCAGATAGCAGGATTATATTCCTGTGCCGCCATCAGGTAAGAATGATCATACTTATTACGACAACATGCATTCAAAGTACTCAAATCAACAAGCATAAACTAATGATATAAATAATAAAAGAATTGTATGCTTTTCACTCTCTTTTAATTTCCTCATCATTTTGAAAGCGTCTGTAAAACACAGATTATTGAGCATCATACGTAACAGAGACAGAGATCTGTTGTTGTGTTGTTTTGATGTGAAACAGTGAAAATAAAATTTCTTAAATAATTTTAGACAATTCAATAAATTATGGAAGGGAATGTAATACTTTGGCCTAAAGTTTTGCAAAGTAGAATAATTTTGTTTTTCTAGAACACGCCTTCTTTCATATTTTCACATTTTCCTTATTATCATTGCATTTCAAATGTTTTAAATAACATTTTCCTCATCGTATAAAGAATTTGCATTCAAACTAAAACACATTTATAGTTTTTTTTGTATTTTGAATACGTTCGCATTACCGTGACAAAACATTATACCTGCGTGCATTCTTTATGTCAACTTTACCGAGTCATAAGGAAATTATATTATTTGAAAATAATGATAAATTGTCATCAGTTTCTGTATTTTTATAGGTAACTATATTGAAGGTCTTTTTTAAAATATTTCTTAGTCGTAAACATGAGAAAATGCCTCTATCCTGTTTGTACACATGTTCCCAAAACCACAAATACACAAGTCCGATACAGGAGTTTCTATCACGACGTATGTGCCGTGTTAGCGCTCGCATATAGGACGTATCTGTTTCGCATTTCCGGGGATACTTCTAAGAAAAGTTATAATGCAGTTTTTCTGTATGAAGGCAGTAACGTGCCTTTTTCAGTATTATTTCTTAGTGTTGTTTGATATAAAAAAAGACTATCTACCTTCAACCGTTTAATTGAGATAGGTGTTTCAAGAAAATTCAAATTGAAACAAATTACATTAATACACAACTACATCCGGTCATCAATGTTAATTATAATCATAAACTTTCATTTACTAGTATTCATTATAGAATTCGAGAATATTCCGATTCTTTAGAATTAGCACCACTATTATATTATGGGTATGTCGCGACATAACCGTCCATAAAACCTGACAAGCCATACACACGGTACAGTGTATTTTCAAAACGCCATACTTGAAAACTATTGAAAATAACTTTATTTCAAAAAGATGTTTATAGAGGCAAATAATTAAATAATGTTCTCGTGTAAAAACTTGTGATTTCTGGGTCATTTTTCTGCGCTCAAAGCCAATTATTTAATGGGGGAGACGATAAACACATTTATTGTATTTCAGTGAGCATACATAAACCTGTTTGTAGTTTAAGTATATACTTTAGGCGGTTACCAGTTAATACAGTTTATAAGTGTGCTCACTGGTCATGTTCATTTTGGACATTAAAAAGAGTCAACTTCTGCCAAATCAGCATGAACGTTTTAATACCTAGGAGTAGGTACAGGAGCGGCTGTCCCCTGGACATTTTTAAAAAGTTGGTACTTGTATGATTTGGTCGTTCTATCTTTTTTACAAGATAATACTAGTGCAATTCTCATGAATGAGTCCTAACAATTTAGACCCTGAAATGCACCAGAAGCCACTATTTCATATATTTATTGAACAATATTTACGGGGGAGATCCCCCGGACCGCCCTTAAAGAAGGGGGATAAATCCCTCGCGTACCTACCCCAACTCGGCGCTGCACAGCTCAAGTGCAGGGCATTTTTATCATATTTGGCTAATGACTTACTATGATTAATGTAAGTCCTAAAAAAGATGTTTTCTAGTATATGTATTCAGTAACACACTGATACAAGAAACAAACTAGACGTGCTTTCGCTCTCTCGATTCGATTTTTTGACAGCTGATTTCCGAGCGTGTAACAAAGTAAAATATACAGATTTAATCTAAACGGAATCTCTGCATAAATATATTTGTATACAATTATAAACTTATTTAGCATACGTTGAGAGATCCGGGAATAACCGTGTTTAAAATCACAGAATGTACAGTCGCCATTTTAAAGAAATTTCTCAAGTAGATAAGATACCTATAGATGTATTTTATTTATTGAAAAAATCTTAGATGAAAAACGGATATTTAAGACTAAAATGGGCTATTTAAGAACAAAATAATTCTAAAATGTTTTGTGAATAGCTCTTAAAAAATATTTCAAACTAAAGTCAAATTTTGTCACATTTAAGAATTTTCTAGCAGATACGTGAACTATTTTTATCTAAAACAACCCATTCACTGTGCATGCGTAGTTTGGCACCGCACGTGCTACAGTTGCGGTTAAAGAATTTGTGCTATTTAACCAGTACGCGGACACCAACATACACATGAGGAATCAGCTTCAGAGAAGTTCCTTTAATGATTTTATTTCAAGATTTTTAAACGTTAAAGATTTAAGGTTTTATATAAATTTCATTTATATCCACATGTATAAACAGAGAGTGTAGAAACATGTTTACTACGGAGAACACTAAATTGATATTTAAACAATCTTTATAGGCACATTTTGTTCATAACCTTGAATTAGAGCTATGCACTGTATTGCAAAAATAAGTAAAACATTTGGCGCATAACTGTACACATCGTGTCACATGCATACACCCTAATAATAAGGATGATAGTAACAAAATATTTCAGGCTTTGTGTTGAATATTTTGCTGATACACGGTCAGTATTCTCCAAAGCTTTGCCTTTGACTTTATATATTGTATTGACATCTCTTTTTGTGTCGAATTTACTTTACTAATTGCATTATCTTGACTAGATTTCTGTGATTTTGTGTGATTTAAACCAGTAATTAGTCAGTTAGTAATCATTGCCATAGTAGACATTTCTTGACAGCTAAAGATAATTTCCTGTATTATGCATCCATAAATAAATTGACAAGAATTACATTGATGGCTGTGGATTAGAGTAATCACAGCAGTTTCATCAACATTGGCTTATACTCATTATATTTTACATTCACCAAACACAACAACAAAGACCAGTCCGTTACAAATATTTGGCTATACTTGCCATTAACATGTTGAAGCATGTATCCTGGTCCACGTATCCGGTTTTCGGAGTACTAACGATATCGGCCGATATTCTGAATTATCAAATTAAGACTGTCATAAACATTATACAAATCGTCTGTAATAATCATTATTTTACTGTTTAAAGCTAGTTTCGATGTGAAATTCTTCATTTTCAAGTCTATCGTTCCTCTATCTTTCAAGCAGTTAACCTGTGCGTATGTAAAACATTACTAATATGTTTTCGTGAGGGTCATTACAGAATGCAGTTGAAGGGCATTTTGTGTTAATATTAATTTTGTAAACGGTCCCTCCTGTGGCGTAGAATTATAGGTCCGCCTACCTAAGGAATACACGACAGCGGTCTTCTTAATTACTGCATGAAATCACGCATCGAAACTATCCTATAAAGTAAATTAAGCTCATTTTGTATTTTGTTGTTGAAAATTGGACAATGCATGAATTCAAACCTGCTTACAGAATTTATTTCAAATATATAAGTTCATGGGCAAATGGTGTGTATGAATACATACCACACTTTCTTGACACACCATGAAACACCGTTAGACGACTATATTTCAAAACCACAAGTTGACACGTGAATGTAGATTTATAATTGCCTACTTCTTATTTGAGTCGTATGGTTATGAACAGGGCTCCCCGAACTACGAGTCAAGTGCAAGAACAGAAGTTTTATGTTATTTTAAAATAAATTGTTGTGACACACGAACGGCTATTATCTAAGCATGTTCGTCGTCGCATGTGTCCATGAATTTTAAATTACAAAGAGAGCCCCATTGTTAATGTAATCTCAACCGTTCATATTTATGCTTGTTATCATATTCGTTTGCATCGATAAATCAATGATGCTATGAGACATCATTTTGTCTTTATTTATAATTATTATCGTGACAACAATGTTTCTTACATGTATTTTGTATGTTTCAGATTAACACTAAAAGAAACCACGTTTTAAATTTTTCTTTGAAGTTGGGAATATACTTAAATATGGAGGCTAAGACGCCCAGTACGACTACTCGGGATAAAAAAAACAGTAGCAAACCTGAACAATCGAGATTTACACTTTCTGGCCGGGAACCAACTGTTCCTAGTACCATGTCGTCAGGTTACAAGAGTTCTACTGAAGCATCTGTGAAACAGAAAGATCAGACAGGTGCTACCAGTTCTACATGTGAAATCGACTGCGACCCGTGCAGTACGGCAGGTGATCACGTGCTGGCAGTAGGATATTGCTCGGAATGTGATGAATATTATTGTCAGTCATGTTACCGTGGACACTCCAGAAGCAAAGCAACAAAAGAGCACATTTTAATGGACCAATCTACAATGCCTACACTATCTGTAACAGCCGTATCATCTTCTATCGCTTCTATGAATATCCAACAAGGATCGGACGCTGATGAAACTCAGTTCCAAGATGAGTATCACTTTATCCGGGACATTAACATTAAATATCCTAACGAAGAGAATATTTGTTTTATTACAGGAATGACTGCAATCTCTGACAAAGAACTTGTGATCATTGATCAAAACAACACATCAGTGAAGATGATTGACATTGACAATGACGTGGTGACCGCTGTCATGAAATTTGATAACCCGCCATATAGTATAACAGCTATACCTAACAGAGAAGTGGCGGTCACATTCTACGATGAAAATCGAATCAGGATACTAACGACTACTGGAGGACTTTCTGTGAAGAGATCATTCAAACTGAGTGGTTTGTGTTTAGCTGTTGAATATTGTAATGACAAACTGTACGTATCATATAAAAAACCAGTGAAATTCCAGATCCTAAGTCTGTCAGGTGGAGTTAAGAAAACCATAAAACCAGACTCTAAGGTTCTAGAACGTTGTACACAGCCACGTTATATTGCCGTGCGTCCTGATGAGAGTAAGATATATGTGTCTGACTGGAAGAACCACGTCGTTCTATGTATGGATATGAATGGTACAATGTTAGCTGTGTACAAGGATAAAGGACTTGAGGAACCAGACGACATTACTTTCACTCCATTTGGTTCTATCTACCTCTGTAACAAAAATGAGCATATAATCTATAAGATGGCCGAAGATTTTAGTGAGGCAAGTGTGATACTTGCTTTTCAAGATGGATTAAACGGTCCTGCAGCGATGTGTTTCTGTCCTGGTAAGAAATCTCTTTATATCAGCAGCGCGTATGATGATCCAAAGTTCCGCAATGTGATCAAACAGTTCAGGTATAGTTAAATGTTTCCAGATCGAGATAACTATACAATGCACTGTTAATTGATTGTTGACAGTGTGAATCATAGTGGGACTCAACATGCAATATGCAATCGTTATACATTCTCATACTGTTCAGCATTTAATGCCGTCTTAGTTTAACACCTATGTGAGAGTTCAGAATTATTAGTATGCAACGATTATTATACGTTACTATTTTCAACGTATAAACTAGGAAATACATTTATTATTTTTGTCACAGATTTCAATACATAGGATATCAGTTCAGTCTATAATTTGTATAAGTGTTGAATTTATTTTAATGAGTTTTTCTTTTAAGGAGTTCATTCAATTTAATACGAAATACATGTTATACGAATTTAATCTTCTATTTATCACATGCCCGACAAAAATATTAAAACATACAATAACATTTTGACCGCGCTGTTCAGTATTTAATGCCGTCTTAATAAAACAGACTGAAGTTGTGTAATATTATAATTATCATATTTGTTGTTTAATTCAAGTGTGTATTGTCCTGAATCCAATTGTTATATGGTATCAGCCATGATATATAGTCTTTAAATTTTCCTTGCTTCATTCTAATGCTCAATGATGGAATATTCAAATTCATGATTATTAAAGATCGGAGCGGCAGGGATACATGGGACTTTAGACCGACAAAGTAACCCGACAGGTAGGAATACATTTGACAGGCCATATGTTTTTGTGTCCCTGGAAATATAATTCCGGCGGCTTTTTAATATATCCCGGTTGTGGGAAATTAGACATCTCCCAATGTTAGGATTTATAACAAATGCAAGGCCGCCTTAAACCCGAGGATTCGAAAATAGCAACGTGTTACACAATCTGTTCATTGTCCAATATACAAGTGTGGAACACAATGATATGAACACTGATTATAAACATGATGACTAACTCGGTAGGGTACGTTTTTTTTGCGTTGGACATCCATCATGTTTGCCGATGGTTCTGAAAGTTCGTTCTTCTAAGGTTAGGAATTAGACCCCCACCAAAAGACAAAACGTCTAATCCATTCAGTCAGTCCGCCGCTCCCCTGTTTCGCAAACTATTAATTGATAGGTCCATAATTGACTGGCATCTCCACGAAATTTGCATAATTATTCTAACCGTAATTTTAGAATATATTATTTTGTTGAATATTTCTATAGTTGTTGGTTTATATGATTCATGCACCAGTAACCCTTCTTTGTCTATGTGAACATGGAAAGACGACTACTAATTTTGTTTTTATCTTATTTGTTTGCGTATGTTGATGAAAATGACGGAGCCAAACTACTCCATCCATTGGTATTTTATCATTAATGTATGTACATACAATTATATATAGACTTAATATTTTGATATTACATAATACACTGTACTTATAATTATATCACATGTAGTAAGTTAACGTAGAATAAAACTAAAGAAACCTTGCTAATCAGTAGATATGTTTTACTTCACATGTTGTTAATACGTCATTATTGTTCTGTGTTGTTATTTTTACTAATTAATCTGTTTGGCACATGAGTTTTGAATTCTTTACCTGTCATGCATAACTGCTTTACCTATTGCGGTCGAGATGATACACTTGTCGAGTGAAATTTAGGATTTACATGTATACTTTCTGTTTATGGAGTTAAACCGCTTTGAATGTGTCCATGAATAATATTCAATCTGGTCTAATTAATGAATAGCAACGTTGCTTATGAGACAAAGACACTTTTTTGATAGCAATAGTGTTTCCTGAGGACATTGTAGATAAAGCTTATTCTACCATGTTCTGTACATACATGTATATATAACGAATGAAATTGTTAATTATAGACTGTTTATTATATCACGAAATTCGTCAAGTTCATATAAAAAATACTATCGAAAAATGCAAAAAACATAAACTTTATTGACCTGATCAATTCTAAAAGAAAACTAGTATTCGCAATCATGTATACTTACAAATTATTTGAAATGAGAAATAAAACATTTCATATAAATTAATATACTCTCGTACAGCATAGTACTCCATGTTTCCCATGTCCTACTATATTTACAGATACATAACTATTTCTTTAGATGCACTGCTTTTTCAGTACAATGTTATACATATATATGTTTTATTCTCTATCTTTCATTTGTTGTTATTTGTGTATGCAAAATTAATGCTATTTAGAGTTGTATCAACATTTTGTAATAAACTAGAACTGTTACTACTAAATAAAAATATTCTGATATTATTAATGATGCCATTGACCATATATCGTAAATGTTCAACTATTGTATATATTTGTTTATATTGTATGCTCATAAACTGTAAAGTCTAAAGTTGTGAGAAAAAAAACACAATATATGCATTCCATTATAAATTTTAGTTGCTTCATTAAATCTGTGTAAGGTTACTTATCTAAATGTGTGTAGCTTTGTCAAATTGTTTCACATAAATTAAAGATCTTGGAAGGGTTGCTTTAAATCGGGTCGTTGCATGATACAGGTACAGTTTTAAAATAAGGGCTGCTTCCTGTTTTACTATTTTGCATGTTCAGTATTACAATTCGCGTAGGGAATATCTAGTTATATATTTAATATACTAGTACATGTGAACATAGTAAGTGAAGCTCAAGCATTATCTTTACTTTTGATAACTTTACGCAATGTCATCGGATCTTGTCATGGTGATTTGATAAACATAAAACATTGCTTGTTCAGTAATTCAAAGAAGTTTTAAAGTCAAATTTTGTTTTGGGTGAAGTATTATTTTTGTGAATTTTATACCAAATTTTGTTGCATACATCATTTCATCATGTTCAACCTGTCGCATTATGGTAGGCAATGGTTCAAAAACACATACAAAGGAACGTGCAGATGAAATAAATCATTTGACTTCCATTTATTACTTTAACAATTAAAGAGCATAGTTATTCCAAGCATTTTGACAATACTTATATTTTCTTTATTATTAGGCAATAATTAAAATTTGTTTGTTTGGCATACCCTTCCTACGCATGGAAACGGCCCCTACACAATACTTTAGGTATCTGAGTGGAAGTTTTAACAGGGTAGTAATACTTAACACTAGTTTAACCATACCAATCATACAAAAATACCTACCTGCCTAAATTTAATGGATAAAAGGATAGGGTGATTCCAATGAAACCCTTTTATGGATGGTCTTATACAATATTTTAACGTGCGTGAATGCATTTGATAGCTTACCTTTGTTATATAGGGGTATTGGTAGACAATAACGTTTATGTAAGATATGTACATGTAATACTGTTAAATCAGAATACCACGTTTTATATGTATACAAATATTAAACAGAAACATATATGTACCATTCCTTGACCAACTATCCAGAAAGTTATTAACATTATGTATTAATTACCCCCGTTTTTCCTCATTAATTCTCCTAAGTTGTCACTTATGGTATTTGCGTCTCCTCAAATGCCTGATGTTTAATGGACTGTGGGCGTCCCCGATGTCTGTGTGGAGAGGCATTGTCTTGTGTACATGGCGTTTCCTGTAGCAACTTATTCTCTCTTAATAAACAAATTTTAAAACATCATTGGAACTGCCCGATTCGTTAATGAAGCATTCAGAAAAAGAATACAAATCATTCTTGAATCAACTGCTCCATAGAGTTCTGAATAAAACAAATTTACCATATCATTTCCATGAACATGTATGGGCAATTACTGTGTGGGTATATTCATGTTTAAGTATTTGGAATATGCATGTATTACATATGTGTTTGTATAAAATTATGTATATGTTACACGTCTTGACCATATGTTTTGTAATGTAAATGGTCAAAGGCATTTGCTTATGCCGATATGTAAATAAAAGTACGTAAAAGTAATTGAGTAAATCAACTGTTATTTACAAGGTATTGGGTTTTATTTAAGGCTCTTTAATGTGGGCTCCCATGGTCTAATAATATTTAATAAACTAACAAATCATTGTTTTATTTACTACAAAACATTCCACATAAAGCCAGTATCTACGTCCTCATAGATATTTAAATACTCCTATGCCGATTAAAGCCTCAAGCGCTGAGCACTGCAAGTTTTCTACTGTGGAGTTGATCAAAGCGGTTACGAATTTACTCAGTTTAGCTAAACATTGTGTTTAACTTGGTATGTATAGGTTGAAATATTTAAAACAATTGATCGGTAATGTCATTGATGCATATAAGCGTTGATAAATTGTCCAAAAGCATGTTTTCATTGAACTTCTAGAGGGACTTAGCTTACAGTGGAACAGTTATAAGAGTTGTCTCCCTTTGACCGTTGGCATAACATTCATATGGTACATTTTTGTTCATTTACAAATCCTATTTTATCAATATCGCTTTCATTTATGTATGGGGTGTTAAGCAAAGTTTTCTTTTATTGGCGCCATCAATGAGGGCGGGGCCTTTAATGGAATCACGACATTTTTGAGACTATGGTCTATTTATAAATGAATCTATTTTTTTATTAAGGGTTAAACTGCAGTAAATATTACACGTTACTTTTTGTATTTTTATGATTTAATGCATTTGTATTGTCGAATAAATGTCTTTTACAAGTTAAAACGATATGTTTATGATAAATACTTGCTGATCCCCGAAAAATAGGACGATTCTACATAAACATCATGTGTGTTAGGTGTCGAAGATAAAATAATAAAAAATTAATTATAAAAATCTTCATTTTCACTTTACTTAAATCAATATTAACACAGTGGTACTTGTAACGTGGATATTCATGCAAGTTACAGTGTTAGAAAGGAAATTCACGCCAATGATAGTATAAAAATGGACTATTCCATACATTTTTCCGCCATTACGCTATTCCAAAACATTGTGCACCAGTTTTGCGGCGCCCTTGGATGCTTTGCATCAATGCATTTCTTGTACAGGTATCAAATCAATAAATATATTACGTTACATGTATCATTGTACGATATTGATATATTACCACTTCATGTTTTTAAACACCATATGATGGCGTTCAGTGTACGGCTCCGTTTGTCATAGATCATTATAATCTTTATCCATCAAAGATCCGACAGAATATTTTTAAGTGACAACGTGTGTCATGCATGGAAATCTCAATTGAGATATGAATATCAGTTTTTGTCCATTTTCTTTATGGTAATTATAAAATATAGAAGTAATGATTGAGTTTGAGTGCCACACTTCACCAATAATTACTCCCAGATATAATATTACACTCAATTCTCTAAGAAAAAGACCCACAAGGAATAACCAGCACTCATTTGACATTAGCATCCATTTTACTATCAAGTTTTCTATTGAACTTTGAGTGTGGAAAATGCCTGAAAATGTCAAATGAGTTATGACTATAATATTTGGTCCATTTACTTTGAGATGTTTATGGTAATTCTGAAATATTGAAGTAATTATTGGGTTTGAGTGCCATACTCCACTCTCAGACTTAATGGTTACTTACAGATATAATATTACTCCCAATTCCATAAGAAAATGGCCTATAAAGAATATGCAGCTCTCATTTGACATAATCATCCATTTTCAAACTCGGTATGAGTCATTATCAGATTAATTATAGTCAATGTTGTGATTTGAGAGGTGAGTGTAAGTATCCGCCCAGATGTACGCGATTTATAAAAGGAAGCTACCCATTTGGTTCTTTTAGTGGCACACTAGTCTGATAATCTTGAGAAGTTTAGTTCGAACCCTGAATTAAGCGTTTTTGACTATTTCACTGAATATAAGCACATGTCCTCTATCTCTGATTCGTGTGGGAAGTTGTGAATTCCTTGCGGAAGAGCAGGTTAGCACTGGTTGGTAACATAGGAATACTTGTTAGGTGAACTGACCAACGTGCTTTAGTGAAATACGGTTGCATGAACGGCGTAACACGCCATCACCACATCGCTAAAGGGACGAAAGCGCATCCTCAATACTTATACTGACAGATTTAAGGCTGTCAATCGCTGTGTGTTATTATTTCTAGTTATGTTTTTAGATGTACGTTGAGTTACACTTTCCCAATGTGCAGTTCCTTTGCTTGATATAATATGCATGTTCTTTTCGCCACCTCTCGATCTCTGATGACTGACGATTTCGACTTGTTCCATGGTGTTTTCAATCCATTCAACCACCTTGTTGTTCCCCTAAATTCTACATGGTTATTTTTGATTATCCGCTAGACCATTCCTTACTCCCCTATTCCCATACCCTATCTTTACCCTTGCACTTCCTCATTCCCAAATATTGTGTTGACTTTTGTTTTCCCGGGGACATGTTTGGTGAGGCATTGTCTTATGTACTAGTATGTGGCTTTCCCTGAAGCAACTAATTCTTTCTTTCCTCTCATCTGAGGAATATAACATACTTAAAAAACAAACAAAAGAAACAGAGATTCATTTTTTTAAATATTTATTGTTACATTGTAAGAAAAATGAATTTTCAAGAAACAAAAAATAATAAAGTGACGTAAACACATGTAACATTTCAATATACATAAATACTGTTGTTTTAAGAACCGCTCCAACAAAATAGTAATATATGGCCATCCTTAACGCGACCCGGAATTTTAACAGTGGGTAGGTAGATAGGATTTTTCATTAGTTTAGAATTGTAATGGCAACAGTCTACTTGTGCATATATGTATTGATACGTGGCTTATCAACTCATTTTCATGTAAGAGGAATAGAAAGTGTACATTCGATGGTGTATTATCTTAAATTGTAGATACATTCTATGATTTTTCTGCGTGCAAGGAAAAAAGACCAAAACATTTTTTTCATCAACATAAATTTAGTCGCAGCATGTTTCTTGAGTCGGTGCGTAACTGTAAAGGAACATATTTTTAAGGATGGCCTAATTTAAAATGTAAAATTATTACAAAACAACATACTGCAGTAAATCTAATATATTTATCTATATTCATCAAGATGTGATTATGTAATTTCAATTACACATCAAGAGAATCCCTGTCAAGTTTATGTAATACTGATAATTTTTATTCCTAAAACTGTTATAATACCAATTTACTGAACCAGCATATTTATCTATGTACGAACATCTGGTTGAGGGGGTGGGGCAATTCAAATGGGCTTTTAATTTAAGATTTATACCTATTGCCTTTTATGCTCGACTGAATCTCACTCAAACACAGTATTAGTTCAGTTCAGTTTGCCAAAACGAGTTTGCTTTTACCAGACCAAAATATTTTCTTCTTTTTTTACTGCAATTGTTTACTTTTACCAGACACTTATGGCAAACTTTTACTTGAACATGAACATATCCAAACTATTTCCAAGACACGTCAACACCGGTCAGCTCTGAATCCTTATTATGGAACAGTCTTCATCTAACGACTGTATAAGAGTTAATAAAGAGCATATATAAATAAAATAAAAAATTGTATAATTTTGCCCTAGAATTAACACTTTAACCAAACATTCAGTTACCTGTATTTCACTACAAATCACAAGCAAACATTTTAACACAGGTATGCAACAACCTTTTGTCCAATACAGTACAACCACCCACGAGCGGACCTCTCTTGAGCAACAAACCTCTCTTCAACAACAATATCAATTTTTCTGTAGAAAGGATTTGCAATTATTGGAACATTTCTAGAGCAACACAATTTCCAAAGGTGTAACTCAGGACCGTGTGCACTGTACATGACTCTGTCGTCAATATTTTAAACAGAAAGACATAATAATACATCTTAAATGTAATAATTAATAACAGTAAAACCTCACTTTAAGACCACCTCAATAAAAAGACCACCTCAATAATAAGACCACCTCAATAATAAGACCACCTCAATAATAAGACCACGGCAAAAATTTCCATGTCCATTTTCACTGTTTTGCACTTTATTCGACCTCAAGATTAAGACCACCTCAATATAAAGACCAGTTTTCAAGGATCCCAAGGGTGGTCTTATTATTGAGGTTTTACTGTACATTTATACATATAAACTAGAATTGACATTGATACACAATTATTATGGCATTTTAACTGCAACGTCAATATTTTTCCTTAAGAATATTCAAAATATCTATAAAACTACACATGACTATATAAACACATCATACTATTGACTAAGTCCAATGAGACTAAACATCATTTACACTGAAAGTTCATTAAAAAATATTAATACTTTTATAACACATAATATATATATTAAAATACGGACAAAACAAAAACCATCTGCTCGGCATTTTATGAAGTGACAAACTAACATTTCACATTTACGTCAGAAATTTACGTCACATGATAAAATATTCAACCCAATTCCTTTTTAAAATCACCCACTCCCCTTTTTCAGAAACAAAACAAACGAGTCAGGTCAAACGTTTATAATCATTAACAAATCACCAAGTAAACAAATTGCTTTTATATTTACTCATCTTGACTTTAATTGTGCTAAAAACCACCACAGCTTTTGCCAGGAGTAAATGAACACTTACTAGAGAATATAACACATAGGCATTTGCAATACATTTATAAATAAACATTTAATATTAATACAAAAGCTCACCCATTTTCTGTTTCAAATCAAACAGGTAATGACAACATTCACTCATACATATTAATCATAAAGACTAGCACAAAATCTAATCCAATCACATTAGAGGTAACTTATAACACATGTCACTCATTTCTGAAGCAAGAGTTGTGTTAGTACGCCACGTACAATATTCTCATTCATAGAAATAATGGAACAAAAACACGCCATTTTTTCATAAATTTACGCATAACGATGTATACTTGGGATCAAAGGGGTATGTAACAATTTCTACTTTCACTTTGTGTTCGCCTAACTGTAATATATATATACAAACACAAAGTGAAAGTGAAAGTAGAAATTGTTACAGACACCTTTGCTTGGGATAGTTAGGAAATGTTATAAGGAAATAAGGAATGTGAATATATTTTACACACTCGTTATTCACACAGAGAGCACTAGAGTTGCTGGTGTACCAGATTTTCAAATGTTTATATGTTTTAGACAATATATATGTTCTTGTAGCGTCAGTCCAACTTCTTATCGCGTTTACCCATCCCCACACCCTCCTCCTAGCGGTAATATGTACTTTGCAAAGGGAGGTGATTGTGTCTTAATTCCTTAGCGGTAATCTGAACTAGGCAAAGGGAGGTAATTGTGTCTTACCTCCATATAGGTAATCTGTACTTTGCAAAGGGAGGCAATTGTGTCTTACCTCCCTAGTGGTAAACTGTACTTGGCTAAGGGAGGCAATTGTGTCTTACCTCCCTAGTGGTATTCTGAACTTTGCTAAGGGAGATAATTATGCAGGAGATCGATAATTCGAATTAGAAACTCTGGATGCAACTCAACAGTATGCGGCGTTCGGGGGTCAAGTCATCACAACGCTTATCTCCTCTTGAAATTCTATACTTAAAAATGGAAAACACTGCATAAGTAATTGGTTAAGGCCGGAATTTGCGTTCATCGAGCACGTTTAAATTGTTTTATCAGGAGAAATCCCTGCTTGGTATGATCATTGTCCCCTACACTGTCTTAACATAAGGGTCGCGATTTTATTTCGGACGAAAAATTCTAAGTGATTATACAAAAAAGGGTCATGAAATTACAATGTATTTCGGACCAATATTATGAATACCTCGTACCGCAGCTAGGAATGTAGACAGATATAAACACGATGGACTACAGAAATGTGTAGAGTCTACTAACATAAAACATTCTACTAGTTCTGGTAAGCACTGCATTGCTGAAAATCATTCATTCAAAAGAGATTGAAGTATTCATGACTTACTACTACAAACAAATTTATAGGGGAGGCCTAAAGGTCTAAAATTGTGTCCGAAAATTAAAATTTACGATATATTTTTTATTTCCAATGATAGTATTGTGTTTCAACATACATGTATATGAATCAATTTGACTGTAAATCAAATAATAATTTATGAAATTATTTGAGTTTAAACTTAAATCATTCTGGCTGACTGGAAATTACATTGTTAATAATGATTTAAGTAAAGAGCAAACATTTCCTTGCATATCATATCGTATGCATACGTGGACAATTAATATAAATTGCAATAAGCAAAATATGCAACAAAGAACTTTAGGGACATCGATGTTACCTTCAGATTTCTTGAGGAAATCATTCAAAAAATAAAGAACTAAAGAAGGAAATCATAAAAAGTATGTAAGCACATTCTACAGCACTAAAGTAGCTAACACTCGGACAAAAAGCACATAGCACAGCATTAGATAAGCCCTGCTGTGAGATTTACAACCTCTTCTGTAAGTGACGTCATTTCAAGTTAACAGCAACATATGATGTCACTATTTGCAAGCAGGAAACAATATCTACTCCATATTGCTTACTGTCAGCAAATGGTGACGTCACATGTGACGTTTTCTGGAAATGACGTCACTTAAAAAATGAGGTTGGATATCGTACAGCGGCGCTCATTTATAAGATTAACCACAGCACTAAACACATATAAACCATTTGTACAACTTACACAGTTAGTGAACAACATACGTACAGCACACATTTACGTTCAAACAATACAATTGTCAAGCAAATATTCACACAAAAATGGCCAGAATCATTCAATCGTTTAGTATAAATATATTTTCGAATTGTCTCCCTTTAATACGGGGCGCATATAATTATGTTGGCAAGACGTAACGGAATTACCTCCCTTGTATATATTTAAACCAAAACATTCATGTATTAACCAAAATAATTATGTTAAATTACTAGCATTAAATGTAAAGCCACAAGAAGGCATACACAGCCGACATTGGAAACTACATTATATCTATTTCTTAGCCATATTTCCCCAGAAGTCAAGGCTAAAAAGTATCATCAATCGGAACATGGTTGTTTTTTAGATTAGCTGTTCTAAGGTTAAATTTACGATCCACTGAAGTCATACCTTAAATCCTGTCCTTGTTGTCGTTGCGATTCGAGTAAGATTTTAAAGGTATACAACATAAAAAGTGAGTGATATTTATAACAATTGTTAAAACTATTACAATGAAACTGTATATTACAAATTAACACTGCAAGTGACCAAATCAACACACATCTGGCATTCTAACAATCATAAAACATCCATTTTATAACACATAACATCATTCACACAAACATTACACAGTCATTCCATTTAAAAATATATAATATGATACAAATTGAGGTAGTTTCATGTATAGTAAAACTTTGACAACATTATTTTGATTTAAACAGCCAAGCATGTTTGCAAGAACGTTGCGATGGGACCACATCAGAAAGCATCTTATAAAGGACATAAAAATACCAATGCGCATTGCTAAACATCCTGGGGGCTTATTCACAAACACTGTAAGATTGAAACACAGACATACACTTTAAATTTACCAACCTTGCGTTTTAATTCATTCTAAACGATTGAAATTTTGTTATTACCCACTCTACATTCTAGCCAATTATTATTGAAATCTATACTTTAATAACAACGTAGGATCAAAAAGAAACGTTTATCATTTTAAAGTCTAAGTCTGAGATTCAGTTTTAAAAAATGTTTGTGCATGTGCAGCTTTCTGGGATAAACATCAAGAATGATCTCCCTTGATTATCGGCTTCGTTTAAGCCATTTCCTCTTACTTGGGTTGCCTCCCTTCCCCAGGAAAATAGGCCTCTTGACAAAGGTGTTCAGCGCAGTTAAATAGCTACCAGATTTGTCCACATCGACATTCTAGCAAACATGTTTAGAGAACTATATGAATCAAAACATGACACAAAGTAAGTCGAAGATAGAGACAAGACAATTAATACAAGATTACACTGTCGATGCAAACATGTACAGCCAAAACGAAACAACAGCATTTCCTTTGTACAATTGGTTCAAATATCAAGGGAAGAAAGTAAAAAAAGTCCATCTTCATCTTTATCTATATGTAGATGGACTAGTTTTGCTTTCAACTGTCGATATAAGTGCAGTAAAACTCCACATTAAGACCACCTCAGTAATAAGACCACCTCAAAATTAAGAACACAATTTCCAGGTCCATTTGCCCTATTTTGCTCCTTATATTCAATAATATACAGTAAATCCTCAATGATTGGACCACCCTTGGGACCCTTGAAAACTGGTTTTATCAATTAGGGGTCTTAATATTTAGGTTTTACTGTACTTGTGAATCAACTTTTAGGTATGTTTGCTTCAACTAGTTTGAATCTGTTATAAGGATTTTACAAATATTAACTAGTGCAATAAAATTTCAAATGTTCAAATTAATACGTTTTCATCGGTTAAACGTGTAGGTTTGGACGACTGGGAGGGTCACCCCAGGGACTCGTTTATGATTTAGATTAATCACCGTGCTGTGTTAACGACAGTTGCGCAGTGCAGTGTTAAGTACAACTGAACCCATGAAATACACTGTGTTAGTGATGTAACGAAAACGTGATTCCCGTGCAGTTTGACCAGAGAGTTCATTTCAGGTAAACTGACAAAACAACATAGAACATGTGTTTCATTTGACAAGTAACCATGGTGAAAACAGTTAGCTTGTATAGCAACACAGCGTGAACCATTACATTATGTCTACTGAAGGACATAGAAAACGAACATATCATTTATATCAATACATATTCATATTAAAAAAACTTGCCCACCCTAATTTTGTATTGATTCGTCCAAATCTATTTATAGTCATGTTTGTAAATATCACGTTATCGTTGGGGCGCTAGTCTATATTTGGAGTAGGATTTAAAAATACAGTAACATTCATGGCCAAAAATTCAAACTGCATCAGGCAATGTGCAACGTTTTTGAACAAATATTTGCATCGACAGTGGAAATGGTGAGATGGTTTTAATAAGTACATACATTCAATATCTACATACTACGAAGTCTCAAAAATATACAACGTGAAATTTGCTCCATATAAACAACAACAAGTATGACTTCATTCGGACAACTCGGTCAATCATAATGTGGTTTATACACGACATTGACCGAGATGTACCGAATGATATGACTTAAAACATGAACGACATGTCCAGCTTTCCAATGATTAACTGAAAGACTGTGTGCAGAAATACAACTTCAATCAACATACAGATATAAACGTAAATATCAAGGGAGATAATCCAAAAAAAATCCCCCAAAATGTTCAGACGTACTGAAAACTCGAAATTTCGATAAATAATTCCCTGATGTTATTGATAAAAGTTTTGATTTTCAGTTTTCGGAAGGAAGCCCAGAAAAGATAAATAATTAAAACTTTGGTGATATTTTTAATGCTGAAGCGGACAGATAACTAGGGTGATACTATTTTGAACATTCATGCATTGTGTATCAATCAGGACTTAAAGCGGTATTCCATTTTTTTGGATAATCGGACCTCGTTTATTCGACAACCTTTAATCCGAATACTCGGTATCATCCGAAATAATATCAAGATCCCAATGCATCTTCTTAGAATAGAATAAAAATGGCCTATTCAAAACAATGTATTATTCGAAATAAAATTTCGAACCCGATGAATTCGAATGAACGAGGTTTGACTGTATATACAGGTGTATTTGATAAGGAATGGCATACTTCGAATTTTCATCGAAGTCACTTTACTGTCACTAAAAAAATAATCACAGGAATAAATTATTTAATGTGACGAATCATGAATTTGTCGAATTTGGCAGAATTTCTTAGAAAGGTCACAGACAGAAAATTCCTACTTTCGTTTTGAAGTTTAAATTCAGTCTCTTTCGGTTTGTTAACAATTTAGAAATAGGGTGGTTTGAAACTACTGTGAAGGGACAAAAATATCATACCGCTTTAAAGACATCGATACAATGTACATAATATCAGGTATATCAACAAACATGTATATTTATTCCATGAAAGTCTTTCTCATGTAAGTTTCAAGTTCCTTGAATCTAGAACACATGCTTTTAAAAAGCCAGAACATTTAAAAATTGACTAATCACTACTCTTCATCAGAAATGTTCATAAACCGATCCACGTATACGTCATCAATCTTTGCGTTTAAGATATGAAGGATTTGAGGGCTATTATGAATTAATGGCTGACTATTTCCTTCAATGTGTATCGGAATATCTCCAAAAAATGTCCACCGGTTCTTTTCGTTTTTCAAAATAAACTGACACAGCTCTAAAACATACTGTATATAAATACATATATTACTAATTCCATCGAATGAATCAGAAATCGCAAAATCTTCACCAATATTTCCTACAAGACATTCAGAATCAGGTATGGCCTTCATTAAATACTTCCAACAACAAAGGCGGAATTTCACCGGAATTGTCCAGTCTTATACACAAGACACGCTCAGCATGGCGAGTTGATATGGTTCTTAAATCAGTCACTTTCATTAGAATCTTTGCCCAATGTACGGGTTGGTGTGGCCTGTTTTCAGATATATATCGTTTGAACGCACCAAGAATTGCATCTTGTAATTTCTCTACATTTTCAGGCTCCTTAAGGCCGGAACGATCTGAAAAAGAGATTTGGTTTAAAATATTATTTATGTCACGAATGTCGTGGACCGTGTAACATCGTTTATTGATTATTTTCGACATATTCAATACTCAACATGAGAGTTATCTTATTTTAACCAAAGGATAAGTTTGGAAGACTATGATCTGAGCAATGCCAAAATATAGACACATAAACAACAGCTCATGTTGACAGTTCAAAGCATGTAATACCCAAAGTATAACACGAATTTGGAATTGTAGTGATAGGTTATTACCATAAATAATATACAAATCAAACATATGTTAATAAATTATTTCTGCGTTGGTGTAATATAACCTTATTTGTGTCTCTTAAGTCATTGAATCTTAAACATAAAATACTTATTTACGAGGAAAATACGGAACAAGAATTTAAGCAACAGGGTAGGACCAAAGGTAAGACGAACACCACATCTCTGAAAGGTTTGGGGCAAAATCATTTCCCATCTATTGGCCCCGTCCATTACATGTAGTTAAAGATAATGAACTGGCATCTCAAAAATATCAGCATTACTATTTGTACCGTATTTTTTAGAATAATTTCTGTAATCAAATACCCTCTAAGGAAAACAACTTAGAATACTAAAAATGTACGGATCGTTCAATATTAAAAACAATTCATTGTTCGTTCTTTGTTGACATGGACACAAATTATTCAATTTCTGTGTGTTTATGCTTCCCAAATCAGTCACTCGTTTTAGTCAGTACGGCCAGTGGAAAGACCACTACTATATTAATCACTGTCGTCCTGTTTACCTCTGCGTGGTGAGGTACTGTCATTGTCTTATGTATGTAGCGTTCCCTGTAGCAACTTATTCTCTCTTTTATGTATTTACAAATGTTGAAGAACAGGACAAAGCCAGCCTATTCTGTCCATTAGTATTTCTTCATGAAGTGTATTTTAGGGAACGCCACATACATAATTATGACAGTACCTCTCCACACAGACCTCCAGGAAAACAACAATCCATAAATCATAAGGTAGTTGGGGAGACTCAAGGGTACATACGTAAGGGAACATGGGTGCAAGGAATGGCCTGGTCGACCATAAGGGATAACTATGAGAATCAATGAGGACATTGAAACAGGGGGATTAATGGATGGAATACATCAAGAGGACAAGTCAAGACGGCTGGCAACAATAGGCTGAACGTGGGGAGAAAATAACATGAACACTATATAAAGTAAAACATTGCACAGAGGAAAGGAAACCCAACATACATCTAGAACACAAATAGAAATAATAACCATACAGCGATTAACAGCCTCGGAACTGTCAGTAAAAATACTGGGGGTTTAAATCGATTTAACAGCTAGCTAACCTCCAAATACATATGTACTTACCAGATTGCATCAAGAGAATGGCTGCAAGAAGAGCAATCTCAGCTTTGTCTAGCTTCAATTTTGAAAGCCCCATGGCGAAATCGATTATAGGCTCAATAAGGACAGCGACCCCTCCTTGATGAATCTGGGATTTCCGAAGTTTGACCCCATTGTGCAACGTAAGGGTCTCATTTTCCGGATCAAACCTACAGGCCGCTCGTAGGCACATAATTTCCATACAACAGGACTTCAGGAGTAGAATCTGGTCATCAACATTGAGCTAAAAATAGACACAAAGAAACGATAGTACGGAAGTAAAAGCGACAAAATGATCACATAATACAGTATCGTGTATATAAGAATCCACAAATAATCACAATCAACGAGCATCAAATATCTGCGAAAACTAGGTTATACCTTTAGCAGTTGCGGTTGTATTTACAAAAATTACCACACATTTTTCAACATAGCGACAAAAATGGCGCCAACATCACAAGCCATTGTGATCACGTGATGTACAGGTATTCAACGAGTGGTGTTAAATGCGTATGCAAGTCTGTTTACTGCAAGAAGATTTAAATAAACCCATGCATCATCGCCCAATGAACACTGTAACACACATTTAAACGGAGAAAGACACAATGCTCCATTGGAGACCGTGTGAATGCATATAAACACCAAATAGCTGACAGATACTGATGTTAAAATAGTTCACATCGACAAATAATTTGTTTCTGTTCACTTCATTCGATATTTAGGGGAGGGGGGGGGTCCATTTATTCATATACATTTATAACAACAGGTATTGTTTCTGTATATTTTGGGGAAATGATCCTAGATAAATTGGGAAAATTTGCGTCTCGTAAAATTTGCCAATTTGGGAAAACTTTCAAATTTAAAAGGTCAGGCATTTCATATCTTAATTTTATATAAACAAGCATTCTAATCTACATTTCTTATATCAACTGTCAAAAAGACACACAAAATGTCCACAAACATTTATGACACAAGGGACAATAATGGCCAGATTTATTCAAAGAACCTCAAGATATACCAGGTTGCTCCAGTAGACGTATGTACTTCTGATTTGGGATTTTTTTCTGATTGGGAAAAAACCCATATATTTGGCTTTGGGAATGGGTCAGACAGTCTGACCCGTGGAAACTATAGAAAAGTGCCTGAACAACAATGCCCTTAGCATCCAATAGTCAAAAATAGTAAATTAAGTTCACCTTTTAAATTCAAAAGTTAGGTAATGTTGTTGGTTTATCAAAAAAGTGGTATAGGCGCTCCGTGTAGTCAATACTGACCTCGTCCAGTGTATTTATCGATCGGTTTGAAAGAGAGACTGAGAATATGTTGTTGGTGTGAGCGGATGATACAAACACACGTCACTTTTTTATCAAACGGGTAGTAAACATACATATGCACTTGACAAGAAGGCCAATATGCATCGAGGACCAGAACATTTCCTAAACATTGCCATTTATTATATTATTAATTGAATGAATAAGGTTACACTGACACACTTGTCTAAGTGGTCAGCCTACGTTTCTGTTGAAATGAATTTTGATATAAATCATTATAAGCGTTTTGTTTAGTAAAAAGCATGTATGAATTTTGAGTTTCAATAGATTGTAGTATGGATAACAATGCTGTAAAACAAATTAATTTACTTTATATTTCACTGGTTTTGTTTTGAAATTATGATAATGTATCAAGTGACAAATTAGGAAAGCATTTGAGAGTAGAGAATGGTTGTTAACAATCTGAGAGGTGGTCAGCTAATGAAAACATGTTTTGCAAAATAGTGACATATTGAAAAAAAGAACGATGTTCCAAACCAGATGTACACGATATAGTTCGATTGCTTGGTCAGTGATTTCATTTTCAATCCAACACAAATATCGTTTACATAAACCACAGTATACATGATGGATATTGGTCATCAAATCACCAGTATTTGTCTAAGCCAAAAATGAGTATACACACTAGTGTCTAATTCACATACATTTTAAGACTGAAACTCAGACTTCAAATTTGCAAAAGTTATATTTTAATATCATTTCGGTTTTATTTAATCTAAATGAATGAAATTTTGTATAAATAATTGCAGATACTCACTCTACACGTTTGCTAAAATCTATATTGCTATAACAACGTAGGAGCAAAAAGGATGTTTATGAACAAGGTCCCTGTACAAGGAAGGGTCATAATAATAATATACATATGTACTGTGTTAAGTTTATATATTTTAACAGAAAACACACTGGCTTTGTGTTTTTTGTACAGATCTGTAACCAAATGAAGTAAATCAAACAAATAGTCGCATTATTTCAAGAACCCCTTAACTGTTTTTTTTGTCTTTTTGAAAAAAAATTTTTTTTAAGTTTTACCCTCTTGAAGAGAATAGTTACATACGGGGTTGCATCTAATTTACGTTATGAATATGTAGTACCGATAGAAAGAGCTTGGAAAGACGATTTCAACGTTACCAAATACTCAAAACCGCAAATTATTGAGATATGGGGTGCTGGAAATAAGGCGACGAAAGTGTTAGCATGAAACGCCAAGAGGACTTCAATCGCAGGAGCAACATAACCAAACATAATTATGCAAGACAACAGAGAGGGCAAGGTCATTACCAATGTGATCAAAAACATTCATCCATACTTGAAGTAAGCATAAAAACACAAGGCCATCATTAAATAAATGTTTGCTTGCAGTTACGTGACCGACTCATGAAAAATGCCGCGACTCAATTTATTTTTTCAGGTTCATCGATGGAAAAACAATTCCTTGCGCTTAGAAAATAATAGAATGTTTCTACAATTGAAGATTAGACAACATTGAATGTACACTTTTTGTTCCTTTTTATATGAAAATGAGTGGATAAGCCACAACATGGGAGGAATCACACATAATGCATACACTGCATCAATACATATATTCACAAGTAGACTGTTGACAAGGCCATTACAGTACCAAACCAAACATACCCAACCCACCTACTGTTAAAATTCCGGGTCGCATAATCACAAAACAAATATTTTTAGGAAGGCCAAATGTAAAATTAATTTATTATTTTAGATATTACAACTAGTTTTATAGTTACATTGTATGATCATAACGCAAGCATACGCTTGAAAGCACCAAATATGGAATACTTTCTTGCATTGTGGAAATAAATGACATCTCGAGACTGCTTGCCGGGTAAGTTAATGCATCAGTCAACTTACTTCGAAAAGTGTAAATAAAACACAAATAAATTTAAAAAAAACAACAAGAGACTTAGGTATAAATGTAAAATATAAAATGATATTTTTTCGGAATTGTAAATACATTGTAAAAATAAATGGTGGCATAATGAAATGAGTTATGCAACGTAGGCTTATAGGGACAGGACTTTTTTAAATGGCACGCGCAGTAAGATGGTTTTGTAATAACTTTGATAAAATATTGTACATTTACGGAATAACGCCCAAAACTAAATTAATTTTTAAATGCCATACCGTGCAGGTAGAATAAATACGCTAATTAAAACAGCAAGCAATGCGGAATATGTATGACTTAAATCGTGAATATTTCATTATCAATTTCGGCAAATAGGCACATTTTCCATATTTTATGCAATAGTGTTAATTTGAAAATAACGATATCAATGGTTCCAAATCAACTGAGAGAATTTCACGGGCGGGAAGGACCGCAAAAGTCATCAAATAAAAACAGTAATTCCGACATGCCTGCAATAAACTTCGTCATGCGCTTGGTGTAAAATGCTTCCCTATTCATTTGCACAAATGAATACCATCACATAGCTTCTACACAACGTTAAAATCGCCATGGTCATTGTGGTTATCCACGAGACGGTGCCATGTTGAATCAATTATCATAAGTCTGCGAGTAGCATTCTCACCAAACGATGAGGTTTAACGATTCCACTTTGAGAAAATCCTCACCAAGAATGCTTGATTTTCACACTAAATTATAACTCCCAAAATCAAATAACTAATATAAGTGAAAATACATCCAACATAGCAAAGATTTCGGGTTAAGTTTGTCACATAAGTAAAAGACTAAGACGCGAGGAAGATCTGGCAAGTACAAGGTGAAATAAATCGCAAGATCACGTGATCATTTTCCCGCCGTCTGGAACACCAACGTAGAAGTTAAAATATCGCCGAATGATAAAAAGAATAAACAAAAAAGAAAATGATTAGAATCATAGTAATTTGAACTAAATTATGGTTGTAATAATATGTAAATAAACGATATTTTAGAAATATTTAAGTTTGACTAAAACGCTTATTTGATGGCGGACGTTTCAAGGCCGCGCATAGCAAATTGTATTTATATGTATTAACTAGAAATAACAAAAATATTTGTATATCATATAAACGAATAAAATCCAAACACATACATTATGTCACAACGAATAATTATGTTAGACTACATAATGTTTAATCCAATGTCCCGTGCTTCGTTTCAATGAAATTGACACAAGTGATTCAACTCGACTTATGCATTAATTATTGCGAACATTTTAATAAACCCTTTACATAAACGTTCTAAATAAGATTATGAAGTTACAAAGGGTAATTGGAAGCAATTAGAACTATTTAATTGTAATCTCATACCTCGCTAAATGTGGTTTCTTTTTCAAATGTTGCATCATTTTTTTTAGAATCTAAATGGAACGTTGACATAACTTCATATACTTTGTCAACGTTTAACACCGTTTTTCCAGATATATTGCACTATTCCTGTGATAACAACCAGTACTAAACTGTTTCTTTCGCAGCCAACAGACAATTTCACACACATAACTTTATACAAAATATTCAAAAAACATTTATTAAACATTAAAATCAGGACCGAACCTTTTTAGTGTCGAAATCAACTTTTCTTCATAAATCCGGAAGGTTAAACGCATGTATCATGTATATACACCTTGCGTAATTGTTACACTAATTAATTCTCCACGTTCCTTTCCTAGTCTCCATAACGTTAGTTCGGACCATCACGCTTGAAGTCCGAACCAAAATAAAAAGTTTAACAACATGCAGGAAATATGCGGCTGACCTTTTTATCGGATACCATGTTAGAAGGTAAACGGCCGGACACTAGGCCACTTGAACCTAGAGATATGCCGAGCGTATAAATTGTTTACATCCAATTCCGCTGTACATGTTTTAAATAAAAGCATACTATTGTATCAATAAAACTGTTTAAGCTGTGGTTTATGCGATTCGCGATTGAAATCCAAAAGCTTATAGTAAGTTACACTCTTGTCCAATGAATGGTAACCGGCACAGTGAAATGATTCAACGAAAGAGATGGCGGTCAGTGTCAACCACACAGACAATGAAACTACAAAGACTAGATCGATTGTGTATACATGAATTCCATTAGGTAGCCGTTGTATTGTGGTCATGGCCAGTGACTCCATCAAGTCATTGTTTTCTCGTGGTTCGTATCATTCAAAGGTTCAAAGAAAATAATGAATATTCATAGAATGATAAAGTTCACGCCTCAATTATGCAAATTAGACAACATAAATTAATACTGTGTGGTCAATGTCATTAATACATGCCAATCGCATGTGTTTAAATAAAGCATGTTTTGCTATTCACAAGAGCACATAAATGGCCTACTGAGCTTCTGATTCGATATTCTCTTACAATAAAATACATCGAAATGTGATCATTAAAATCGAAAAGCCTTTGTTGGCAGCTGAGACCAGTGTACGCCTAAATGACTAATCAGAAATGCTTTCTTGTTATTTTATGAATTTTATTTTGAAGTAGTTCCACTTAGTGTCATACATATAGCTGCAATAAATCGTCATACTTAATTTATATTTCGGCTTAAGAAGCCTAATACAGAAAAAAAGAAATAATATTATTATTGGTAGAAGTACATGTACTTAGTACAATCATGTAGTATTGCGTTGTTGCCATGCTAGTTGTTTTGTGTATTGAGTAAATAAAAAAATATGTTATTTTTTAAAAAACGCTTCCCTAGTCCCGAGTTCACGACAAGACAAGTATTGTCAGTTAGTGTCTTAAGTATATGTATCAATTGTTTAAGCGTGTGCAATCGAAAGTTATGGACGTTTTGAAAACATAGGTATTTGTTTTGTTAATATAAAATACTCATCAGTGTCTACAGGCAAACGAGTTTTAGAGAATTATATATTTTTTAAGTATATTTTATCAGTTTTAAAAGATATATATAAATTCATGATTAAATAAAGGAGAAATATTGTCATTTTTTCATATTTTTTTCAATGAATTTTATGCTATACATTTCTAATATCAAAACAAAGGTTTTTACAAAAATCTGTTTATAGAAATTTAAACTTATTGAGACAATGACCCCACCCCCATACAGACCCCCGGGAAAACAGAAAACAACAGTCTACTAAACATTAGACACTGAAGAGGTACAAGGGTTAACATGTATGGGAAATCCATGCCCTTATATTAAATATTCCAAATCAGACTTCAGGCAAATTAGTGTCTTTGGGAACTTCTGTCTTTCGACCAAATGTAACTTCTTTCTTATGTTATAAAGAAAACATCTGATGTAAATTATTACATCTGGTATAAATTTAAAATTCCTGAACTATCCCTTCGAACTGTATCGTAGACAGCTGGTGTAATAGACAGAGACCACGCCCACCCGTGTAGAACCTTGGTCATTATTTCATTGATTCCCATCTATTTGTTATCGATCTATCGAAATGATTAATAGGTCTTGTCATTAAAGCTAAATACGAAAAGCATACCATTACAACTGAAGCCATTTATTGAAATAAAACTTAAAATGAGCGCTCAAGATCAAACGGTGTTTTCGTGAAATGTAAATTGACCCCAACAAGATCTACTTTCACATTAAAATTCAAATCAGTCTTTGTTGCCTTTTCAAGTTTATACTCTAAACGACTGTTTCATAGTTTGCCAATAAAATAGTTCATAACTTCATTTCCAAAGTAATACAAAGCGACAAAGGTCACTTCAAAGTGAACACTATATCGTTTAGAACTTGAAAACAGATGGACATACGAGGAGTGTTGCCATTCGGCCTATTGTTCTGATTTTAAGTCCCGTTGTTTCGCAAACACATTGTCATAAATAACAATATCTCCCACAAATGTACGATATAAACTACGCCACAAAAAGCAAGAACAAGCCCAAGCGGGAAAGGAACTCATATACTGATCAAAGGTCTAACGCGCCATTTAGTATTTGGAGAATGTTCACTACATTATTTCAAAGCGATCTAAAACGCTGATGGTGATTTTGATAGAAGTCGTTTTCGGTAAATCAATTCATTTGAATCATAGATATTATAGATTACTACAATGACACCCAACAGAAGACGTATCCCGCAGCGTTTGGGAGAGAGAATGATTTGCTACAGGGAAGGCCAACATACATAAGACAATGCCTCCCCATACAGATCTCCGGTAAAACAACAATCCATAAAACAACAGGCATTTGAGGAGGCGCAAGGGTAAATACGCAAAGGAACAGGGGCGTAATGAAACTACGTCAACAGTCCAGGTGGCTTAGCACTTTTGATCAGTACGTTACGGCCCCATGGAATTAAAGCACATAATTAGAAACAGTAATATATTGAAAACGGTGTCCAAGTCAGTCACGTGACACATAAGAGGACATAAACCGCACACAATGTCAACATGCTTTAATATGCTATTTACATCGAACATTTCCTGTGATTCAAAAATACAAATATATGAGTTGAGGCCGAAACACGCAAACAATGAAAAGGTCAAATATCAAAAGATGTCGGGGGACAAAAGCCTGTCATCTCGAAGTCGAGTAACAAGCGGATATAGCGCCTAGTTATGATGGAAACATTACAAGGTAACTGGTTATATGAGTTGATTAAACGTGACTTATATTGAATCTAAGCGCGCCAGTACTGTGTTCATTGTTGGTCAATTCGTTTCTTGTCCGTAATATGAAGGTCAGTTAACATAGTTTTATCAATTCATGTGGTTCATTATGTTTATGACCACGAAAGGACACATGCCAGCTACGCGCATCAGCTGATGGATAATTAATGGAGGATTGTCATATTTTCTATATTTATTTCCTTATGACTTATAGACGTATCCGGGAGTAGTTTGCTATTTTCTTTTACGATGCAAAGATTTTTACAGAACTGCATAGTGTCACCAAGACCAATACAACTAATGATATTATTATGTTTAATTGAAGGATTTCATTATATTTTTATAGTTTTCTTTCTACTTTCTTTTTCCGTATACTTTATTATCAAAAATAGAAAAGTCATAGATATTTAATATTTTACATTTGACATTATAAAATGATCTTCAATAAATATTTAAAACAAACAAATTTAAATTTATAAAAGTGTAAAAACAGTAATGAGTTACGAAGTGTATCATGGTAATTTTTTCAACTTTCACTTTCCATATACTTATATTACATTTGAAACACAATAAATAAATCTTTATCTTAAAATCAAGCAAGGTGACCGATTATTTTTATTTCATTTTTTCATTCAGAGAGTGACTATCATATATTATACCAAGTTGTAAGAAATCTCTCCGTTAGAAAAAATATACAGTAAAATTGTATCGAGTTTGCTATAAATTCATATGAAATATTCAGACACATTTTAATCTTCATTATCATAAAATCGAGAATAGTGACCCGTCATTTTTATTTCATATTTCGGTTAGATACATTGGCCTAATTGTTGGATACGCCTTTAAATGAAAATAAGCTACAAGGCGCAAAGGATGGTCAAACATTCATAAGCTGACCATGGTCAATGAAAGTAAAGGCTTACAGACATAGGACCGTCAGCTTGAGACTTGTTGATATATTTTTACAAGAAACTGTAAACTTCCACTAAATGATGAGTTAGTTTTGATGTTAAGTGATCATTTACCTCTGTAAATCCAGGCACGCCTTTAGCGAATTCCACAACCTTAACAATAGAAGGAGTCATAGCTTCAGCGAGTTGTTGCCAGGACTCTGGATCCTGGGTTTGAATCTCCGCACTAACACCTTCATATTCACCCTACAATATGAAATAATACAAGTTTTACATAGTTTTATAAACTGTACAGCAAAGTTACAAAATAACCTTATTCATTCATTCATTCATTCATTCATTCATTCATTCATTCATTCATTCATTCATTCACTCAATCAATCAATCACTCACTAGCTCACACACTAACTCACTCACTCAATCACTCAAACAATCAATCACTCACTAGCTCACACACTAACTCACTCACTCACTCACTCACTCACTCACTCACTCACTCAATCACTCAAACAATCAATCACTAACTCACTCAATCACGCAATCACGCAATCACTCACTCAATCACTCAATCACTCACTCACGCAATCACACAATCACTCAATCACTCACTCACGCAATCACACAATCACTCAATAACTCACTCACTCAATCACTCAAACAATCAATCACTAACTCACTCAATCACTCAATCACTCACTCACGCAATCACACAATCACTCAATCACGCAATCACTCAGTCACTTTCCTTCATGAAATACTTAATAATGGGTAGGAATTAAGTTATACAATTCGAGTGTTTATTAAGCCACGGAATTTATATTGAACAATACGACAATATATAATTCTAAAAAAATACGAAATAAGAAAAGCACTTTCGATCCATCCCTCGATAATCCCTAATATTATTACGTATAGTTACCTTGCTGTTTGCATTTTTGGGTTTCCCAGATGTGTATTCATACGCCGTAACAACCTCACATATAAGTCCTCGGTCGTTATCAGTCAGAGTATCAAGATCAGTTGATGGTTCCCTCACTTTCACTTTGACTTGCTCCTCTTTTCTTCTTTCTCTATTATCTTCAATTAGTTTCCGCTTTGCGGTTCTTTGTCTGTCATTTAGAACGACTGAAAATTAAAGAAGATCCTTGTTAGCCTTATGGTATAATGGCAGAGCGCCGAACTCCTCAGCCGAATGCAGTGAATTCGAATCCAGACCTGAGGTAGCAACCACAACTTCACACTCTATGAATTAGACGTGAGTGTTGGTTAGTAGGGAGCCAGTGAATTAGGCGTGAGTGTTGGTTAGTAGGTAGCCAATGAATTAGGCGCGAGTGTTGGTTAGTAGGTAGCCAATGAATTAGGCGCGAGTGTTGGTTAGTAGGTGGCCAATGAATTAGGCGCGAGTGTTGGTTAGTAGGGAGCCAATGAACTAGGCAGACTTAGCAGAGGAAATATTGAGTTCTGAGTGCAGGGTGCTGAGCCACTGGGCCCCTGACTCCCCCCCCCCCTCCTCAGTCAGTATACAAATCCACACACTCAACGTATCATAGAACAAACTCTTATTGTTCACGTCAGTGGCGCCACCTAGCCCAGGACGTCCAATTCTAATGAAAGTGAAAATCAGTTTGATATGATCAAGATAGCTCTGAAGAATTACAAAGCTACAGAGGCCACTAATCATAACTGACAGATATGGCTGGGCTTATCAGCATCCAAGAACATACTGTTGAGCTTGCAGTAAATCAATGTCGAATTTAATGTACTGACCGGGGTAGGAATTTATGTCCGAGATTTTTATGCAGTGACCGGCTTGTGATAATCAAAATATGTAAATGTTTAACTTCGTGAATGACCTTGGCCTATGAATAAGTAATCGAGGAATAAATTGGATGTCAAAATATGCAAATAGGCCATGCACCATGATCGTAGGAAAGCTAGGTACACGAAAAAAATAATAAAGCTCCAGTTTATTGTACAAATCTTCGAACGCATCAAAATGAGAGGATAAAATATACAATGTATATCGATTAGGCGGCCATTTGAATGAATCTTGATATGCGCGTAACTTCTCTTAGTTTTAAGCTGTACTATAATTGTTTCTGGAATTAATTGCGGTATTAATTGGTGTCTGTGCGGGCCCTTATTCACAAGCAATTTAAGACTGAAACTCAAACTTAGACTTTAAAATCTTTAGTGTTCTTTTTGCTTCTACGTTGTAATAACAATACTGATAAAAATTGGCAAAAGTGTACATTGGGAAACAATAATTATTGAAACAAAATTCCATTTCGTTGAGATTCACTGAAAAACGAAAAGCTGGTAAATTAAAATATGGGAAAGTCTTAGTTTCGATCTTAAAATGATAGTGAATAAGGTCCCTGTTCTCAACCAATGGAATACTAGGGGGCACGTTCCTTATTGTGTTCAGTATATACGTATTTAGATTACTTTAAAATTAAATATATTTGTTTTTTATAACAACTTATACAAATCACTATCGATGATTGATTCATGGGTCATTCGCTTTTCTAAATCAGTCTTGGTTATCTTTCGTTTTAAAAACAAAACATCTGTTTAAAAATATGGAATTGCTGACTCTGCAAGTATTTACTCACGGTGCCATATATAGGAAATTTGAATGCTTAAAGTTACCATGCAGTTTGTCTAATGAAATTAATATTTTATGAAAATTTAAGAAAGAACTACAAAATCCCTTGATTATAGGAGCTACGTCAGGCCTCATTTCAAAGAATCAGCATCAGAATCGTAACAAAGGCCAAAGAAAAAACGGTCCAACATCTCTCTAACTAACACCTGTTTATGAATTAAATCCTCTGACCAGCTGTCAAGGACAATTAGTGGTCAGTTTATTCAAAGGTTTCGTCTCAGGGCGGAAGAATAGAATATAGGTCAATGGACTTGTATCGAGAAAAAACCCGATCGTAGTCAATCTCTTCACTAGCCCACTAAAGGCATTCAATTTGGGAACCCAAGCATGACAAGTTGACTGCATTATTGTCGACAACAACAATGGAAATACCCCCGAGAACTAATCTGATTTTATCGTCTGGTCAGCTTAATTCATAAACCCAAACACCAGCATCCTTATACATTACTCCGGCCACGTCAAACAAGAAATATCTTGAAAAAAAGATGGTCGGCGCAATTTGAAGGTTTAGATTTGTTGCGCAACATAAGACAATGCCGAGATTGCTGGGTATTCCACATTCAATGTGGTTTTCGGTAAATTCACCGAAATGCAGTGGATTTCGGTAAGGTAATGTACCCTTTATCGAAAGGTTAACCAATTCGCGTCAAGGTTACAAACGTTGTTCGGTTGAAGAGAAGTTGGTTTAGTGGTAAACGTAAGATTTGATTGGTGTACACAACACTGATATGCAAATAGCAAAACCATGTAAGTACAGCTGCGCCGAAAAACTGAGAAGAACGTATCTCCTAAAATGTGCAGATCGTTAAATATTGGAATAAAAAACTCTACATATAATACTTGAGTGCTAGTATCCGTTAAATTCCGGACCCAGAAAAATGGTATTCGTGTAGAAGAGATTAGCAGCCATGTAAAAATCTTACTGTATCTAATTGTATATAAATAGTAAATATATATATATATATAGTAAAACCTCAATAATACGACCACCCTTAGAACCTTGAAAACTGGTCTTAATATTGAGGTGGTCTTAATATTGAGGTGGTCTTAATATTGAGGTGGAATAAAGAGCAAAACAGTGAAAATGGACTTGAAAATTGTGGTCTTAGTGTTGAGGTGGTCTTATTATTGAAATGGTCTTTAAGTGGGGTTTTACGGTACTTTATATATAATAGGATAAATTAAAAGGTGTACGTATTATTGAGGTGGTCTTTAAGAGAGATTCTACTGTATAAATATAACCAGACAAGAGACGGCATTTCTTAATAGAGCATTTAATGTAAGTCTGTCTTGTAATAGCTACATTGTATGATAAACAAATTTAGCAGAGTTTACAATAAATGTGCTATTTTTTATTAGACACGATATTATAATGTGAATTCAAAATTATAAAAAAATGTATTAAAGTCGGACGTCGTTCATTCGAATTTATCGGACCCGAAATTTTATTTCGAATAATATATGGCTTCGAATAGCCCATTGCAATACGAAGTGCACACGAAGATTCATCGGGACCTGATATTAATTTCGGATGATACCAAGTATTTGGACAGAAGGTTGTAGAATGACTACTTCCTTGGTTACTACCCAGGACTCGCTCCTATTTTAGGGATTGTGAACACCATGGTTTAACCCCGTCCTAGGCGATAATCGAACCCTTAGACTTCCGGTTAGGAGTCAGGCGCTCTACCCCTCAAACACTTCGCCTCCCACAATATTAAGGCAAATGCTGTACATTCACCTTACAGTGACATTAAATACCCTAGCAACAGTTCTTCAACAACACACAACTAGGTTAATGCGTGACAATCGTTATCCAATTCTTGTACACGGACCAAGGAAACGTTTCCCCACGTTTATCAAGGTCAGAATCTCAAAGCATTCTCATTTACGTCAAGCTAGTTAGCAACGATTGCGCGTGCGCACGTAATAAACTGTAGTTTACAAGATGTACAATTTTCGAAACATACCATGGCCTGTTATCTTATTTCTCCGAGCAATGATAATGAGGAGAAGTTGCCAAATATATGGGTCAATCGGACATTTAATGGTACGCACATTGCGATATGTTACAATATGATTGCTCCTAGGGGAAGCCAGAATCACACTACTGCTCCAATCAATTCAGTTAATTAGTATGATGTTATTCACATTGAGGCAGATGGATGGCAGTAAAAGTTTTGCCGAAAAAAAGTTCGTTATATTTTGACAAAAATAGATGGAAAACCATTTGAATCATAAGTTGTTGATGGACAATAAATATGCGTCACAAATATTAAGGATTGGGAAAACGAATTTACGACTCTTTCCTTCTATAAATTGTTTACGAATTTATGAATTATATAAATGTGCGTTTAGCACAATTAGGAGAAAGACTATACATAGTTCTCACGTCTACAATAGTTACCTCCCTTGTTCTGAATTGTCGGCCATTTTGATAGGCAAATTTCCTTAAAGATTATGGGGAATATAATGTAAACGATGATAAACTAATCCGATATATAATTATTTTTATTCATTATGCTCATGTGGGTATTTGGATCAGTAAGTTGAAGTAAAAGTGGTTGTCACATGCAAATTCTCTTGGTATTTTCTTAAATATCACATATTTGGAAATTACTCCTATAAGGGCTTATCAGTTTTGCCTATCAAAATGGCCGAAGGTTAAGAACAAGGGAGGTAAATATTGCAGATGTGGAAACTATGTATTGGTTGGTTTGTGAAACTGTGTGCTTAAGGTATGACATATCAATTATCACTCCGCGGTGTGCAATCTTGTTGGTGCACGAATGGCATCAAGCACACACACAATTAAACAAACAAATCACGGAAGATAACTTTAACTTGTAAATATTTTGAACAAACAAGCACTTCGTGACCAGATACAATGTAGGGTCCAGATAGGGGTCATAGGACTTAGGTCGACTATCATTTTAATCCGATACAAGAACAAAGGGCCAACAACGGGGCCCAACATTCCGTCTCTAGTTACAGACAGGGCATCAGCGTGCCATGTCTAACGGTTGCTATGGCAACATATTTTAAGATATCCTAGTATCAATGGGATCGAAAGCAACTAAAAGCCAAGCAGTTCGACAACAATACAATGGACGAATAAAACCAATGAAATAAAAATTCGAGACAATGACACATAAACACCATTTGATCTCCCTGGTGATGGTCAAGATCGAAAAGTGTTTATTCTAGTAAGAAAAAAAGTGATTATTCAGCGGATTCAAACACGCATCGCTAACAAGTTGTGACGGATAATCGGACAAATTTCATAATCGATTATTGGATTGGTTTGAAAACTCATAATCGATAATCGAATCGGAAATAATCGAAATATTTAGTTTTGTTTTAGTAAAAATGAACGGCTGACATTTACGAATACTATAATTATGTTCTGCATGCTTGTATTCCATTGTATTTGTAACATGTATATGTATTGTCTTGGTCATCTTAGGCAATGTATCTGTAGATTGTACCAATAGACGTATAAGTGATATAATTCAATTAATTGATAAAAGGGTTATGCTATTGCTATCACTCTCCAGCACCCTTCCTGGGAATACTAGAGCTGTTGTCTTGTAATCATACGTTGTCTTGACCTTTGAAAGTTTCGAACCCATATATTTGGGGACTGAGAGACCTACGTATATGTACCCCTTAAAATCAATTAAGCGAACGGATACGTCGCAAATAAAATATCCGGGGTAATCTGTAGTCGTGAAGGTGTAAATTATTTAGACCAACTGAATGATATCGATAGTTGATACATGTAAAAAAATACATTGAAACATGTTGAATGCCACACAGTTAGTCAAATATGTAAATTAATGAAATAGTGTCGTGAATATATAAATATAATAATAATAACGACTTTATTTAAAGAGGCAACACAGTTGGGCAGTCCAGTCCCCCTATTATAAATATTAATAGTTCATACTCTTTACTTACATATTGTTAATACTTACTAATATATGCTCAATGCAAAGTACATTTAACATTTACATATGGTAATTACTTACTAATATACGCTCAATGCAAAGTACATATAACATTTACATATTGTAATTACTTACTAATATACGCTCAATGCAAAGTACATTTAACATTTACATATTGTAATACTTACTAATATACGCTCAATGCAAAGTACATTTAACATTTACATATGGTAATTACTTACTAATATACGCTCAATGCAAAGTACATTTAACATTTACATATGGTAATTACTTACTAATATACGCTCAATGCAAAGTACATTTAACATTTACATATTGTAATACTTACGGTCTGTTGCCATGCCAACGTGTAGACATTTATGAAAGCGACACTCCTGGCACTGATTTCTGGTCGTTTTATCAATGACACATTTTCTATTCCATTTGCAATGGTACTGTAAATTTTTCTGAATTGTGCGACGAAAAAAACCCTGAAAAAATGTATAAACAAATATATATCATTCTATTATCATTATCATCATCATCATCGTCGTCGTCGTCGTCATCATTTTCAGCAGCATAACTGTTACATTAAATTAAAAATCGTAATTTTCGTATAAAAGTTCGTAAAAATCATTTTAACGCAGTAATGGAATACTTTATTTTTATTGGCTGGTCGCCGTGACTAAAATTAAAATCACACCTTGCATCCTTCGCACGTCATGCATCTATAATGGTACCCGGTGGCAGCATCACCGCATACAATGCAGGGTTCAGGTCCATTGGTTAAATCCATGTAACTAGGTATATATGGCACTCCTGAAAATATATGAAAAAATATGATAGACCAATATATAAGAGAATAAAATAAATATAGAATCATGATAGTATTAGGGGTTCCATTTGACCCTTTAGTTAGACCCTGTGACCCCTGGAATGTCACAAAGCTACATATTTATTTACGAGGAAAATAAAAATATATCCCCTTCAAAAAAAAAAAAAAAAAAAAAAAAGAAGCTAAATGACTAATCATCGACAGTGATTTAAAAAAGTAAAAACCTGTTTCATCGTCCATTTATTGTGCCAAAACCTGTTTCGTAATTCTTCAAAGACGTCAATTTTTACTGTGTAGATAACTTTTATACATCATAGATAGTGTTTGTTTTTATTAGACTGTATATCTATAAATACGTTTTATATCACCTGTATTAACCCTGCTAAAGTGTTTCTTTTTAATTTGATTTTATTGTGTTTTAGAGCAATAGTTATATTACCATATTAGCTGGGCTATTTCAATGTTATATTAGATATACATGTACTGTAACTATGATAAGCATTTTTGTGATATGATTCTTATGTCATCTCGTATAACTCCACTAAGGAGTGGCGATGTATTTTTAAATTGTATATATAATTGTAAAATGTTTCGTGTAAATATTATGTACTGTTATCTGTTCACATATGTGCAGCTATATTTATGCTCTTCATTATTGGAGGAAAATAAAGTTATATATTCTGTGATTATTGTAATTAATACATGTACAATAATGAGATGTATATAAAGATTACTACTTAATGGAAAATAAGTACAAGCTATTCATATCATTCTTCGGAACACATGAATAAAACATCATGCTTTGTTTCCCATTTCTATGACGACCATTTAAAAATAATACGGGCAAACTTCTCCCTCCGAAAAGGGTGACTAATATTGACTATACCTCCATAACAAGTCAGCAAATATGGTAGTGGTCAGTTTACACACCGGTCAAACACATCTGAATATGGACATAAATCTAGGCCAGGTTTTGTGTATATATATATCACTGAAGGCCATACTGCTTGACCATAGTTTACCGGATCAATGATTGACCTTAACTCTGACCGCGCACTTTATACTATATCTGTCATATACAGAAAGTACAGGTTACAATATATAATCATAACGTTTGAGAACTATACTTGACGCCATTAAAAACCCAACTATTTAAACCAGGCGTCATTTTGTAGTACATATACCAACAGTCAAAAGCGTGTTACAGTTATATATGTGTTAATTCTTGTTCAAAATTTTATCAAACTCAACACCAATCAATTTTTATTTCATTACTGATTAATTTTATGAAATTTTGTTTGAGAAATAAAGAATAGTTTTGCCTTTGTAATGTCACTTTATCTATATGCACACTTTTGGGATGTATTTTAATGGCGTTAAGTATACTTACTGGTCAAAAGAGACAGCCCCGGCACTGTGTTATGGCGCAACAAAATGACAAAATAATCCGAAACGACGATAGGTGTTTATTGACTTTTTTGTTGTTCGATTTTTGAAAATAGACGATATAGCTGACTACAATTAAAATGATCGGAAGACGAATCCAGTGGCTGTTTTATAAACTACAGTCAAACCTCAATAATAAAACCGCCTTTGGGACCCTTGAAAACTTATATTCTTATTGAGGTGGTGCTAATATTGAGGTTGAATAAAGAGCATAACAGTGAAAATGGACTTGAAAAAATGTGTTCTTAATTTTCGAGGAGGTCTTGTTATTGAGGTGGTCTTTATGTGAGGTGTTACTGTATAATGATTGTGTACAAGGCCATAGTACGGATGCTGATTTGACGAATCACGTTAGTAACTGTATACACATTTTATAGACGTCCAGAGAAATACTCGTATTGCATACGAGGGTAATAAATACCGTTCTTTGTTTCATGTATCATAATTAATGAGCCATTTTATGGTTATTATTTAGAATATAATTTTAAAACAACGGAACAAGAGAATATTTGAGTACATAACGTTTCATTCCCTGTGATTTCCGTGAATTCGAATATTTTATAACCATTCAACAAACTCTTCAATCATATGTACGCAAGATTATACACAGATATACAATCTTTGTCTATAATTAGTAATCGCAATACTAGTTCACTTCGTCCAGTTATCACCAGCAATCTATATGTATAAGTTCATATTACAATTTGCTAATTACTCGTACACTGATCAGGTCAATCAATGAATGCATATATTACCCTCAATAATATATTCCAATTTTCTTATCACCCGAACCGTTCAATTATTGGTTAATAACTGAGGTAATGTATGCGCAATGTGTATTGTATATTTTTATGATGAGTTTGATTCTTTTCACAATCGCAATCAAAGATATTTCATGCACATTTTTGCCAAATTTCTGTCCGATATTTACGGTATAAGCAAGTAAGAAAAAATGTATGAAATCAAAATTTCAAATCAGATCGTTTTAACGTGTACCAGATGGTCAGAGAGCAATCATGGATACTGATTTAGAGACAAGAAGCCACAGGTTGGATAGCAATCACTATAAGGCGTACAAAATATGTTGCCATACATTCCCTTGTTTTTACCCCTATCCTAGAACATTTTTTCGCTTGTTAACATTTTTTTCCTTTCGGTAAAATTTCTTTGTGTGAATTTTTCTTTATGTTCATATTTCTGACCAGTTATTAGACGCTTTACGAGTATTCCAGCTGTAGAGCGTTATATTCACCTTGATTAAACATTATCCATGTTAAAAGGGAAAAGGGATTTGTGTTTTAACATATATTCATTTAAATCTATGTTTAATTAGCTGTTTTAAAAATTTAAAAAAATCTCAAGAAAAATAATTTTTCCGACCTACCTTCCCTATTTTGGGGGGGGGGGGGCACGAAACCGGAAACAAACATATGTTTAGGCCTAATAACAAATAGGGAAATAAAAAACTTGGCATCGAACATCTTACGGAAACAGCGTTTACCGATAGCCAGCACAAACGCTCGTAAAAATACATGTACGAATGATGTGTGTATTCGTTCCTTTTCATTACACGGGCAAACATACCTTCTCAGTTCAACAACAACAACTACTCTATAGAATGTTCACCTAAGGCAACTTAAGTCTGCATACCTTTCAACGTTAACTAAACGGTTACCATAGCAACGCAGGTGTGTTTCTGACAAGCTATACGGTAAACATGATAAACGTTCATCTGCCCGATATGTATGCACTTAATTCCTAATTATGTAGGTATGTGTTATATCATTGATCGACGCCTGCGGCTACATGTTTGTGTCGGGGGTCAAACGAGGCCGTGTTAAGGTCAATTAAAGCAATACGTAGAGTTTGTATGCGCACCAATTAAGCAATTAATGCTGAGCATGCATTTATATATGTATACACTGGTCAAAAGAGCTGAACCACCATTTTGTTTTGTCAGAATCTTCCCCCCACTAAGAGGTCTAAAATGATGGACGTGATTTATACCGGCTTACACAGACATTTTTCTACGATATTTGTTATACATCAACAGAAGATGCCAGGGCTCTAGATTTTTGTTTCAAATACACTTGTCCCGGACTAATGGAAATGTAAAATTTGACTTGTTATACATAGGAAGCTAGTTGTCTGAGAATGTCAATTTAGTAACAAATAAACATACACAATGATAGCTCCACAATCTAAAATTAACTATCACATGTATGTGTTTGTGGGATTCTAAGGTTTGACTTACAACTGAACAATTGCTGGTGAGCTTTAAAAACAAACGTGCCCGGGACTAACTTCAACCCAACTGCATTGGACTAGTCCGTGACGTCAGGCTAGGGGATTTCTAGAACCCTGAAGAGGCCCCTATACTACTCCTGATGATGCACCCAGTACATTATTATTTTGGTTCAAATATATAAAGCTGTTAAAAGAAATTAAAACTGCTTATCATTGTCAAGAGTATGTGGCCAGGCATTGTGAGACAATATTAGCATTTTGTCAGAAAAGTTAACATCACATAATCTGACGTCAAAATGACGTCAATATAAAGATCAACATTTCTTGATAGCACATATCAAAAAGAAACAGTTCAATTTTTAAATTCCTTAGTCAGACATAAATGTGACTGGAAATCAAGCTAAATACTGGAGTTTCATACTTCTCATTGGAAGTTGTTCTTGAGTTATAGCCCTTGGCAGTATGCAAGGAAAATCACATTAAAGTAATTTTCTGGTACAATCCTAGTCAACTTGTATAATTAATTTTTGAAATGGACAATTTCGCCGAATTTGAACGCCTATACGAGGACATATTAGTAGTAGTCTTAGGTGACCCTTAACAAATTTTGAGTAGTATATGTATCTATGCTAAATTCTTTGACAATGTATATCAACATAAAATATGAAACAAGGGCGTGTGCTGATCAGGAATTCAGGAAATTATTATCGAATGTGATCAGTTTAAATATGTATCTAGCCCCATATGAACATAAAATAGTTGAACAGGTATCATCCAGTGATATGTAGCGGTTCAGTGGGCCAGTGGTCATTTCGAGATGGTCTTATTATTGAAGCGGTCTATAGGTGACGTTTTACTGTGTATGTATAATACATGTATACTATATTGATTGTTCACTGTGTGGAGTTTTCGACTAAGAAATTTTAAGACAAAAAAGAATTACAGAAATATAACGCAAAACACGAATTGACAATAGAACATTTGAAAGGCTATATTACATCGTACATATATAGACTGAAATGGGATGAGTGAATTTATTGAACAAGCAGGGAAATGTCCTTAAACAAAGTGTGGTCAGTTTTTCCGAGCGGTTAGTGAACTCGTGCGGTCAACGCCCTGTATTGACCATTGATTGAACCTTTCATTTACATGAAATCAAGTAATCGCTGCTGAAAATGATCAGTAACCCCCTCTTTGCCGAGGACGCTAACACGGAAACGCGTAATAGTTTTATTTTAAAAATATTTTTTTACTGACAATCAACCATTTCTGGATTATTGGTCAAAAAGTAAAGTCCTAATTGAAATAAACGGCCGAACGTTGGTTCAAAATTGATAGCTAACTGTTAAACTGGCATTGTTTTTGAGTTTTACTGAAAGGAAGACGATTTGACGGACTTTAGCCAAAACCAATATGGATGCGACTCTCAAATTTGTAATAAATTCAGCGTTCCGTAAGGGGGCGCTAGTTTCCCGCAAGATTACGACATATTGGATAACTGGATAACGAAAACACAACTTAGTTAATACTGGGACGTTCAGCAGACGTGAGTACACTTTGCCATTATACTTTGTTCGAAATTTCGGCTGATTTATTTTTTATTTAAAAATTGTTTTATGACGCTGTCGCGAAATAATGTGATTTTTGACACTACCTCAATTTTTGTTTAATTTATATCTAACAGATGTTTTAAGATTATAAATCTGTACTTTCGATATAAAACAATACACGCTATCTTTTTGTGAGAATGAAAGTTTTTAAAATGACAATTTTGATTATTAACACGGTTTAAAGGGTTAACTATATTTATTTCGTTATAAAATAAAAGTTTTATGCTGTTTAGACAGCTTTAATGCAGAGCATTTATTGTCGCAAATTATTTTTTATCACTTTGTAGAATAACTGACTGTTTTGATGTACATACATCGTCTTCTTACTAGGACTGGTAGTTTGTCTCAGGTATTTTTTTTAAATCCTGTTACCGTGTTGACGTCAGGCGCTATTTGAAATTCATTTGTATAGATATATTTGTACAGTAAAACCTCAATAATAAGACCACCCTTGGGACCTTTGAAAACTGGTGTTCTTATTGAGGTGGTCTTAATATTGAGGTTGAATAAAAAACAAAACAGTGGAAATGGACTTGAACTTCAAGTGCCTTGTGTTTTATGGATTGTAGTTTTCTCGGAGGTCAATCTAGGAAGGCACTGTCTTATGTATGTGGCGTTCCCTGTAGCAACTTATTCGCTCTATTTGGAAAATTGTGTTCTTAATATTGAGGTGGACTTATTATTGAGGTGGTCTTTAAGTGAGGTTTTATTGTACTGTCTATTGAGAATATGATTAAAGTAACTATCAATACATCACATTAGATTACAGAATAAAATAACAACGGAAGACCATTCTACACAGACTTACAAGAGACTGTCACAGGCTTAAATATCCTATTAAATTAACAATGCGATATAATTATATTACAGTAAAACTTACTAACATAAAAACTATAACAACTTTGTTCGTTGTAAAATTAATTGTACAGTGTTGTAGACCTTGTTAACATTCACACATCATAAATTATGTATTACACCTACATTATGATCATAAATCAAGCTTCAAATGCTGTTTAAGGTGATTATGACGTACGTTGCTATTATGTGAATAATTTCAAACAAGACTCAATGATGAAATGCAGTAGAACATAAATGATAAGACCACCCTTGGGGCCCTTGAAAACTGGTCTTAATATCTTAGTCTGAGATTCAGTCTTAAAACGTTTGTGAATACGGAAAACTGGTCATGTAAGTAAGGTGGTCTTAATACTGAGGTTGTATGAAGAGCAAAACATTGAAAATGGACTTGAAAATTGTGGTCTTAATTTTGAGGTGGTCTTATTATTGAAATGGTCTTTAAGTGAGGTTGTACGGTAGTATATATAATAGGATTAATTAAGTTAAATTAAATTTTAGATCTATTGAAGTTCAGTCAGATATTAAATACTGTCTTTGTTCTCATTGTGATTCGAGCACGATGTTAACAGTATTATTGTTGTTTGTACCGCAAGATTAGAGGGAATCCCATATTAATAGCTATCCGGTACTCCAATGGGTCAAAACTGGACTATACTTAATTGTAATAAGTTTTCAAGACAAACAATGAGAGAAAAGTCAAGACCTTTATGTGTACAAAAATTGTGTACAACCCCTATACTACGGACCTAGTTTACACCCTATGTGTGTGTGTGTGTGTATTTGTACATATGCTAGGCTTAATCAGTTGTATGTTTATCGTGTTTTAAGATAACCTGGTTCAATGTCAGCCCAGTATGTATGCGATACGTTAAGACCACAGAAATTTATACCACAAAAATCGACTTTGGTCAAGACACGTCACCGTGGAGGTCATCTGAGGTCCGTGCAATGTCGATGACCAGTGGATATTATCAACTAGGTAAACATAGTATGTTGATTTTGTACCGACGAATTTTTCTTTAGCCAACTTAACCCTATTGAAATGTATATACATTCTGGACTGCGGCCAAATTGGCTATGCAAATAGTCTCCGTTACAGAATATATATGCGCTCATGTCTAGCGCAAGGAAACTTAAGTGTTAGCAATTATCGCTAGATAAATCATATGAAGTTCATATCAAATTCTGAATCCAGGAGACCACGTGGCAAGACCTAGACACTCGCTGAAGCATGTGTCATCTAACCATCGCACCAAGGGATTCCACTCGGGGCTGAATGTCAAAGGTCATTTTCGGATAATATTGTACAAGATGTACCATTGTATAGCCATATTACCTATAATTTGAAGACAAAATACCCGTCTGTCAAAATCCTAAGGGTCAAAATGAGGCCTTTTTGGACATTCCAGGGATCAAAGTGTCACTTCAGGGGTCAAATGGAACCCCTGACACAAGTTCCTAGTTGATCCCTAACTATTTTAAGGCCTTACGAATGTGTACAACAATGCACCGCTCAATAAAGTATTATTTTTTTCTAAAATGTTTTTCGTCAATCTACCAGTAGTTACTTTATTAAATTTCTTTCACAAAACACAAACTAAAGCATTTTTTTCATCATCGTATTTCTGAACTATAACATACACTGAACACGGTCCAAATTGTTCATATCAATCAAATGTATTGACAGAGATTGATTTGATACAAAATCGTTGATGTGAAATATTTATCACGCTTTACTGATATTAAGTTAATGGTTTGAAACCGCGATAGCCGTGTAAAAGACTAAAACTCCCTTCAAACTGCTTTCCGGCATTGTAGAACAAAAATGGCACCAATGTAATGACGTCAATTTCTCAGAAAAATAGGGGATTAATATATATAATACAAATCGCGTAAAGGAGAAATAAATCTCGCGCTACGAATACCATGGCAACTGGACAACGTTTCAAAGTCGGTTAAGCATCAGTCGGTGATATTAATCTTCTTGTCCATCCTTAGATATCGATTGGTCAACTTGGTCAGAGTGGCCAGAGCGGAGACAATATCGAACCAATCTTTGTGTTATATCTGCATTTGGTCACGTGGTAAAATCGATATGCGAAGTTAACTACATGTGTATTGATTGCAACGATACTATCAAACGCTACTCTCATATTTTCTTAATGGTTTTGTTTCAAGATTAATAACCGTTGTCGTTTAATGGTGGTGGTGGTGGTGTGTGTGGAGGGGGGGGGGGGGTAGAAAAGTGACTGCCAACGCTCGGGTTGTCAACCAGCATACGCGACGTAGTCAGGGATTGTCATGTTCTCGGTGCAATCTCGCACAAGTCGAAATTTGAACTCACACATTTTGGTTTATATGTCCACCGTTAAACAGCCATTAAAATTAATAATGTTAACGTATATCACATGCTTACCTATATACAGTAAAATCTCACTTAAAGACCACCTCAATAATAAGACCATCTCAAAATTAAGAACGCAATTTTTAATTCCCTTTCAACCGTTCTATTCTTTATCCAACCTCAATAATAAGGCCACCTTAATAAGAAGACCACTTTGTTTTCAAATACATAAGGAACTTGCAAAATGACCGTCTCTATCACAGTATGTAAGCGGAAGATTAAGTTTACAATAAAAAAGTTTCCAAAGTTTAAAGGAAATTATATCTTAATCCTGATCCCAAAAGCTAATTCTTTGTGAACACTACGCATAAAACAATGCGCATACAACTGAAATGATTTATAATTCTGTATATTATATAAATATATATAATACAAATTAATAATTCGGCTTCATTTTGTTTTCTAGGTTGACTCAGGAAAGATGTTAGATTTGCGGGAGTTTCGTTTTTGCTGCAAGTAAGTTAGAAATCAGAACTAACGTGCCCTAGAGATAAAAATATCAGCAAAGATATCGAAACTGCTGATCTGATATATATTCCCCCACTCTGTCATGAATGTTTATCCGTTTTAGACATGTTTGCAATTACTTTGAGTAGTATTTTTTTGAAAAATCTTTTGACTTCGTGCTTGATCAATGAAATCCATCAGTGGGTGTTTGTTTTGAAGTATTTGACACGAGATTGCAAGCACATATCCCGCTACGGATACTATTTGCGCTTTTCACATTAAAGAGCAACAGGGCGCGATGACCTTTCGCTGAAAGAAATAGTCCAAGTCTCCTTCATACTCGTCATGCGTCATTAAAATTCTTCCGCGGGCTAAATAGTTCAGTGTGACCTTGCTAAACTACCAGTGTATCTGAGTGCGTACAGTTTCTAGTTTAACCAAAACATATGTTTTTCGTTGAAAAATTACAGCTGTGAATGGTATGCGGTATGTGATATATGGACCCCACTCGGATCAATGGGAACCATTAGCATGTCAAAATATAACCTTATCCCGCTCTCATTAAGCATCTGAATTTGAGTAAATATTGTCTCAAATCGTTGAGATTTTCCTCATCTGCGACCGGACTCAAAAATCGCTATTTCAAAATGAAAAAGATGAGTTTTTTTCTCAATTTTTTTCAAGAGTTTCAAAATGAGATTTATCTCCATCTCATTCTTTAGTTGAGCAAAATCTCACATTGAGTTGAGATTTCTATTTGAGATACTTTGAGAGATCGGGGCCTGATCTTGTTTATCCTGCTACAAAATCGACATTTTAAAACTTGGTATAATGGACAAGTAATCAAGCAAATATGACGGCATACCACTGAAAAAGGGTTAATTATATTTATCATATGAAAAAGGGCAAAAATGTTCGAAAAGACACGATGCAAAAGAAGCACGGTTGGCTGAGAACTCGGACTGGGCCCGTATTACAGATGCATCTTAAGTCAATGTTAAATATTCTCATTTAAGGTCAAAACTTCAAATGGATAATTTTTCCAAAATCATATTAAAGTTGTTCGGCTGTTATATGGTAATGACAACAACATATTAATACTATTCATTTATCACTCTTGATTTGTCCATATAATAGCATGTATATTAAATAGACCGGTCAGTGAAAATGTAATTTTAAGGATAGGGATAAGATTTTACTTAAGATGTTTCTGTAATATTGTCCTTGAACTCAAGTGTTGTTGTTGTTGTGCATGACCATACCAAAGTTGTCCTTAGGGGATATGTCTAAACTATTTACGCCTATCATCGCACGAATGGTCTGTATGAGGGCCATCAAATGTGATTATTACTCCAGAAATTCCTAGTTGACCAAATAAATTTTCGACGTATAAACACTTAATACCGCTGTAAATCATTCAAAATGGCGGATGAACAGGTCACATCGGGCGATTCACGGTTTGAAGAATATTTCCGCATTTACTGAGACAGTTTCACCTGAATTCGTCTCAACAATATGAGGGTGAAGGGCTTGATTACTTAAGAAGTGCAGAAGAAACAAATAGTTAGTTCTTCAGAAAAAGAAATAAAAAACTCTAACGTAACACTGAATAACCATTAGTGATTTTCACGAGTTGCATAATATTACGACCACCGGACCGCGGAAAAATACAAACGCAAACACGCCAAGTTTTTCCCGAAATAATGCACAAATCCAACATGTCATAAAGTTAAGATTTAAAATAAGAGCCAATCAAAATTAATAAATCGGTGTAACACAGTAATATTCATTATTTTATGAATTATGTTTTTTCGAGTTTTAATTCTCCCGGAAAGAGGGGCTTATAGCCGCCGCTTCGCCTGTCCGTACGTGCGTCCGTTCCGCATTTGTGTCCGCGCTATTTCTCAGCACCCCTGACCGGAATTTGTTCACTACCAATAGTGCGTTAGTGCTGTTTTTCTACCGACTGTATTTCCATAAACGACGTTATTAAGCCTTATTGTTTACGCAAGTCTCCTGTCAAAAACAATGACGTTCTAAAAAAAACACCTGTAAATTGATATTAACAAAGAATGTTAGTATTCTAGACAGTCAATTAAGGAGCAGAAATATATTATCTCCTACAGACACTAGTTAATTGGAAAACCTTTATAGATTGTTCTCATTATCTGACTGGTAATGATGATAAACAGGTGTGTTGACTGTGTCCATGATTTTTCTCGGTTATATATAACAGTCATGTCAACACAGTCTATGGAGAAAAAAAACAAGGAAAAAGGCCGAAAAAAAATGATATTCCATTAATTTGAATCGATCTTTTAGTGTATTTCAACTTATGTTACATATATAATTGACGAAATGTTGTTTTTGTGCAAATTTTAGGATTTGTGTTGGCGTCTTTTTTTCTTTCTCATCAAATTGCCCCAGTGATAAATATCGCAAATTTATTTCAGAAGTATTTGAAGTAAAAACAAAAGTTCTATAAATACATGTACAGTCAAACCTGTGTTAAAGACCACCTGCGAACAAAGACCACTATTGCAAAACCTGTCTGCAAAGACCACCAATTTTATCTCCCATCAGACCATTTTCAATGATATTTAATCTGTTAATAGAGACCACCTGTAAACAAAGACCACATTTTGCTGTTCCCATGAGTGGTCTTTACAGACAGGTTTGACTGTATACGTTTTGTTGAATCATGAAATCTATAAATCAATATTTGTTTAAACAAATCATGAATACATGTTTACATGACCGGTATACATTATTCTTATAAATGCCTCTGTAATTTGTATCTACCATACTTGATGTTAAGCTTTACAATGTATTACTGAAGTAAGGAAAAAAAACACCTATGAACATAAGTATATGTGTATTTGTATGATAAAATACTCTTGTCAACTGAACAGTTGGAAACAACTCGTCTCAGGTGTTTAATATATGTTACTGAACGTCTTAGAAACATATTCGAACTAGTATATAATAAGACAACCTCAAAATTAAGAACACAGTCCATTTCCACTGCTTTGATCTTCATTTGACCTCAACATTAAGACCAACTCAAAATTAAGAACACAGTCCATTTCCACTGCTTTGATCTTCATTTGACCTCAACATTAAGACCACCTCAATAAGAAGACCATCTCAGAATTCCATTTTCACTGTTTTGCTCTTTATTCGACTTCAATATTAAGACCACCTCAATAAGAAGACCAGTTTTTCAAGGGTCCCAAGTGTGGTCTTATTATCGAGGTTTTACTGTATATTGTTATGAATTTACAGGCATGGTTGCTTAAACAGAAAATGGTGACCACACCATCGAACAAGTGTTTGGTGATAAACATGATGCTATTGCTGCTGTTGTTGATAATGAAATCGATGATGACAAAGGCGAAGTGAGAGTTATAGTACATGTTAAAGGTACACATATAATCTTTTTTTTGGACTAAATATCCTTAGTGATAAATATGAGAAAATTGGTGGTAATTTACTTCATACGGATGTACTCTACAACACTGTGCATTGTCACTTTTCTTTTGTTTACCAAAACCACATATGATTTACAATCAAACAGGAATATACGTTTTCTCAGTTTTTCCTTGAACATTTAGCGACCAATCTCAAAATTAACAAGTCCTCATTTTTTGACATTTTGAGGCAAATGATGAGATGACTAACAGGAATGATGTACTTTTGATGAGATGACTAACAGGAATGATGTACTTTTAACGTTGTAGAAATACAGTTAAGAATTGTTATTTGACACTGTACGGACATATAGCGTTTCAGTATCTGTATATATTTATATACTCGGTAAATTTAAAAACGCACATTTTTGTACCTGTCATATGTCTTTTAAATGTCATTTTAGTGTCACGGTTTAAAACTCATTTTGATATGAAAATACTTGTTGATTTGAAAGAAACTTTGGCATTCATCATTGGGTAAAACGAAATAATTTCATGTTCAGTTTTTATCTTGCATCCCTAGCTAAGTTAATGAAATTTGAGAAATGTTACATTTTGTATTTTTTAGTGTTACTGGGTAAATATGATGTTTTGACTCTGGAAAATTTTACCTAAGGGGTCAAATCTACATTAAACTTAATAGGAAGCTGGGTTCTCTCTAGGCTTTGAAAACAGGAGTCCAAAACTAGGCTTTTGAAAAAGAAAATTGTCCTTTAATGCAATTTCAAAGACATTTTGCCTGAATAAAGGAGTCCCGAGAATAAATAGTCCAAAGGGCATAATTAGGGGTCCAGTTAGAACACTGGGAAGTATGATCGATTTTTTTGAAATTTTATCACAAAGGGTCATTTTTGATCTTATGAAGTCTTGTACGACCTCTGGCCCCGTGTTCACAAAGAATAAGTTGTCAAGATCAGGATTAAGATCAGTTGTAGTTTCTTCAAACTTTGAAAAAATTGCTATGCAAAGCTATATGTTTTAATGTGATACATATGAAGGTTTTGCACAATTCTTAAGCCTTCAATTTGAGATTACATATTTATTTAGAACAAGTTAGCTAACAATGAGTCAAGGCCGATTCTTGTAAAGTTTGATCACGATTAGATCTAGACCAATTTCGATCTTCACTATATATAATTAATTTATCAACAAAAATGTGACGTTCTACACGTATTTCAGGAATTTTTGCATTTGTGTATGGAAAGTCCTCTATAAAGTATTTCGTTGCTTTACCAAAAAAAAAACATATTTCAAGATCAACTTTATCCAGATCAGTTGATCCTTTGTGAACACAGGGCCTGGTAATTGTCCCTTTTAATTCCGTTTAATGGATAGTTCTAAATAATGTACGGTTTTATAACCATGTAAATATTCGTCGCATTGAGCATAAATAAGACACACAAAATAAACATCTATATATGTTATACACAAAAAGGCATATTACTAGTAGTAGTAGTTTATAGATGACATTAATTGTGTATTCTACATTTGACCTCGTCATTAATACAGTTTATAACATTGATTATACAGCCGCAAACATAAATAACTTCCGCTGACAATTTTATTAACAACCAAAAAATCTCAGTAACCACCCCCCACCCACCTAGATTGTACAAAATTATTGATTTTTTTTCCACAAAATGAAGAAAAATTTCGAACGATTTAATATTTTCATTGACTGACTTTGATTGCGAGAAATAGTTGTGTACTTGTTTGTTTGTGAGTCTTAACTCGCCTCCTAAACGAAAGCTTGAAATTAAGAGCTTGAAATTATATAGCTTGTGACTTGTGTATGAAGTATTGATATTCATTTAATATAGTAGCTCTAAGATCTCTAGTTCATTATTGTATACAGTGAATCAAGATTAATTTTATAAAGACAAACCTTTTCTTTTTCTTTCCTTAGATGTCAGGCAGTCTCCATTTTTTGCGTTGCTGGACTCCGAAGACGACGTGGATGAAGTTTCACTCATATCACGCTGATTTGGGCTCGAACTTATATTACTTAATTCACTTTCCGGACTTCCGAACCCATTGGACGACGCAACTCCGCTCGAACCAGTCACCATCGCCGGTCCGTTGTACGAGACACGGGTCATAGGCTGTGCCAGGGAGCTGACTGAAGCGAACGAAGTCAATGTGTTAACATACGGCGTCATACCCATAGAGCCCATAGGCAACATCGGAGTCAAATGGGGTACACTATCATCTCCGTACATTTTTCACAATGTTGTATATTTATCCCTAGAGTGAGTCAAAATACGAACAGTATCTATTAATAACCGTCGATTCCGGTAACCTTTGAAAACAGTTCTTCAAATGTTCCCTTTTATACCGTATAAAACCGTTTTACGGTTTCAGGAATTAAAATCACTTTTATGGGATCAGTTAGTTTATCTATGCACTATTTACCCCGAAGTCCGCCATGTTAGTTTAGAATATGCAAAAAATACACTAACAATCCATTTTCGCCATTATAAACACTGTTGTCGGTCTAACTTTCTTGATTAATTAACCTCCAATTTATTTGCTCCTTCGCGCTGAAATCTACTGAAAATACTGTTTAAAATCTGCCGACATTATTGTCAGTTCACTTAAAAAGTTTAGTTTACTTTTGACTGACTTATGCACCATTTTGATAACAATGTCCAAACTTCGACTGGTCAGTTAAGCGTATTACACACAGTTTTCTAACCTAATGTACGGCCATTGCGTACTGACCGGGCGAGTCCATTTCTATTGGTCAGTCAGGGCGTGTTGACCTTCCAGCGCGGTCAACGAAAGATAGGCTCAAAACGAATTACATTCGCCAACAATGTAAACATTTTTTCCCTGCCGCATTCTGTTCCTGAATTTCCATCCATAAACTGCGCGGAAAGTCGTTATTTAAATACATTGAAAACTAAAAAAAAATATGATTTTGTTAAAATGATTTATCACCTTTTTTAAGGTGACGGTACTTGACTGAGTACTGTTAAGAATGGACTATAGGAAAAATTACATATTACCAAATACAAATACTTCATTTGGTTCACGGGAGAAAATTGAAATGTTATAAAATGTGTAAATGGCCGTCAACTTAATGTTGTTTATTTGTTGTTTATTTTCAGAGTTTCTTTGCGTCCACAGGTCTCAACCCCCCTCAGAAAGCCGAACTTGAACTTGTCCATATGTTAGCTAAGGACATTGAGTAACCAGCAGCGCCAAATATCCATTTCTCTCACGCGATTGGTTTATTTGCTCCAAATGGGCGGGATTTAACGTAAATGAACGACATCTGCCGAATAGCGATGACGTCATATTACGTAACGTCCACTCGAAGTCTTGCCGTGAATACCCGCTAGTGATTGCTATCGCCTTGTTACTGTTACGTTACGTAATCGCCGGGGGTTTTATTGGTATTTGACAACATTTATCTATATCAAGGTCGATTGGTACATTGACTGAACACAGGTAGAGAGTAAATATTGAGTCTACAATTCCATAGGTTGTAAGTTAATTTGAATATCGACGCGGAATAAGCGACGCTAAATCCTTTATTTGTTTTACATAATGTTGTGCAGTCGCGGTGTACACAATTGTTTACTCGGAGGGCAACCTGTCTAGGACATTATGCGTTACGTATACGCACAAAGGCAACCAAGTCAGACGGATTGAAAGCAAGTGTAATATCACAGACATATATATATTCTAAAACATTATCCCCCCGAGTTGTTATTTGAAATTAAGATATTTTTGTACGTAAAATAGACTGCGCAGTATACATCGTGTCTTATCGTTACTCAACATATATATATCTTAGGCCCGTGTGAGCAACTCTTAACTTCTTTCTAACTAAATACATGCACAGACATGTACAGTAAAACCTCGATAATACGACCACCATTGTGACCCTTGAAAACAGGTCTTCTTATTGAGGCGGTCTTAATATTGAGTTTGAATAAGAGCAAAACACTGAAAATGGACTTGAAAGTGAGTTCTTCATTTTGAGGTGGTCTTTAAGGGAGGTTTTACTATATATTAACTGCGTTTTAATTCGTTCCCTCCAGAACCTGAATATATTGAAACCCAAAATTCACACCTAGCTGTAAACAAGAAATATCTTCAAAAAAACATCATCAGCGCAAATTGAAATAAGCAAATATACTTTAGAGTTATTGCACGAACAAATGTCGATATATGTAGAATCAATATAATATTTTATGAAGACATGAAATATGAAGATTCAGCTAAAATGGACTGGAGTGTGTGACAAAAGCCAGATTAATGCGGCTTCGCACCACTAAGGCCGACATCCTCTTTCTTACTTTACTTAGAGCTTAAACTTATTTATTTTACATCGATTGTGACAAGTTCTTACAACTTATACTAATCACTCTCGATGACTGCTTCCTGGCTACCAACCAGAACTCGCGCCAAATTCAGGGATTGTGATGTTCGTGATCAAACCCCCTCGAACTCACGCCCTTTGTGTCAGGTGTCAGACGCTCTAACCCTCGACCGCTGCGCCTCCCTTTTACTTTACCCAGTTAAGTATTGATTAACTGTACTAGTGTAACATCAAATGTGTTTATACGCAATAAATCTATTTATATCGAACTATGCATATTGTTGTTCTTAGCTTGACATGATTTTATTAGATATTCAATGTTATCAACAACAAGACTTGTATAACATCTGCGAAGTTGGCACAATGGATTTAGACATTGCAGATCAACCTTGAATACAGAGATCTATATTGTATTTAGAACCAGCACTGAAATCGACAAATATTTTTATTTTTATACTTCGGTACCACGAAACCAAGATCGATCACAATTACTAGCTCATACAACACTTTTCAAAGCCGACATTACGATCGTTTTTCAAGTTGTCTTAATATTAATTTTAAACACAAACCAAAGACCAAACCCTGAGCTACCACTGGCATATACACTCACACGTGCGTGATCGAACCCTGAGCTACCACTGGCATAAACTCTCACACGGGCGTGATCGAACCCTGAGCTACCACTGTCATAAACTTTCACACGGGCAGGTTCGAACCATGAGCTACCACTGGCATAAACTCTCACACGGGCACGTTCGAAACTCGAACTCAGACCGATGACTATGATCGAATACAGAGCTTCAACTGGCACCCGACTATTGTGTGTTCGAAGAATACATATGGGTAGTGCGATTTCAGAGCATCAGCGCACTTTGAATCCACTTTTAATAATAAGTAATTTGTCATGCTCTGAATTCAATCGTAGGTCTGTATTAAATAATCAAGAAAAGTTGAATTACGATTTTTATGTTGAATCTGTATTCGTTCAAATGTTTATTTGCCGTGCAACCAATGTTGATATCAGTGCTAGCTCTGTAATCTATCTGTGATCTGTATCAAAATAGATAAGCAAAAGCAACAATCGGACGTTCTCTGTGTCGGCTCTATATATCTAAGCTACAATGTTTAATTTATAATATTTACAAAATAATGTTTCTTCATAAAGTGAAAAAAGCCGGCATTTAGCATTAATAGGTTAATCTATTCCAAGGTCTGAAGAAAATGCATTCTTCAACTAACGAAAACATTACCTGGATAATAAGTTTGTTAATTGCGGCACTGAAATCGTTCCGATCGGTAATTAAAGTGCCGATATGATAATCTATTTCGGATACAAACGCATTTCGGACACCGCGGCCCGCCAACACCTCGGCTGCACCTGTCTACGCTATTTTTCACCCACATGCGCCGTCAGTCAAACTTTACATTTCACTTGTTCAGATTACAAAAATAACATACGCTTAATAAAACCAAGCTTTTTACTCAGTAACATGTATAAAGTGTCCGTGTGGTGAACCCTAAACTTTTGTGTCCGAGCTAGTCCATTTGCATTTAAATTTGCGCAGATAAATGATAAAAATGTTTCGCCTGTCACTTTAGAATGTGAAAATTAATATTCGACCAAAGTGTTTTTAGCGGACTCGCTCCAGTTTTCATACAAATCGGCTGGAGTCCAAAGTTTAAGCAGATATTGTTTATGTGTTTTGTTACATCAACAGTGTACGTGTTATTTATTGCAGTAAATTGCTAGCCAAATATTACTGATCATTTTATAAGAAAACGAATTCTTTTGAAATAACAAATCTTATAAAAAATACTTTTAATATGTTTCACTTGACCTTAGTTTTGAGACTGGTCAGTTCAATTTCAAAACTATTTTGTATAGTTTGTCTATATACATGGCTTCGTGAAAAAGTGCCAAAACGATATCGGAGGTTTCAATACTGGTGCTGATAAAATCATCATCCGATTGTTGAACAATTACAACTAATGCTAGAACTAATGTTGCCAAATTCTGACAAAATCTCCGACATGACATCGAATATTGGATCACAAAAACAGCCGAATGTTTACCCGTTCTATTTTAAGTTAGATTTTCTCCCTCACTTTTGTTTCATCTTTTCGGTATTAAATCGCCGTTGGGTTCATTTGATGGCTCAATAACAATCATGATGATCGGACGCTTTATTTCTGCATTAAGTGATCCGCTGATGGAAAGAAAATGCAGGGTCGCCGTGACACAGACGGGCTTCAAAAGAGCGTAACGATCTGCAGCGGGATTCCGAACGTTATTAGAAAATACCACAGGGACTTGGGAGCTATATAACATTGATTAGTTTTTTTGTACTGTTCAAAAATTAGTTCAAAATGTGGCAAAATGATGACTTCACAAAGGTTTGAATTTGCAAAATAGCTAGTCTGCTTTTTCGCCTGTTTCACACAAACCTATCCCCGGATCTTTTCTCTGTCTGTCAGGAACCCCGGAAATGGTCCTTTTTTCGAAACCCGGAACTACCGTTAACTGTACGGGGTGTGGCAATTGCCCGGAATTTACCGGCCGGTTGGTGAGCCGTCAGCTAGTTGAATAATGCTTACCATGCACATACCTGCCTGGTGCCTGGCATTAAAGGATATGAATCGGGAAGTAAACGTGCTCAGAACGTAGATGTCTCATAAGTCAGAAATGGCTGACTCTTTAAGTATGGGTGACACTATAATAATTAAGCACTTTTACTAGTTAATTTTGCCCCGAATCCCAACGCATCGTTTGAGTAAATGTAACATCTTTCGATGCGGCGCAACACTTGATGCAGTGGTTCAAGTAAGCTCTATATACGTGAATAATGTCAACGCAGTGCTAGTTTCATCGAAACGCAATCCTTATGAGGGCTACATGAAAGCTTTACTTGCATATTGCGGTATTTTGAGACATATGTTTAGACTTCACCAATAACTAATTGGTCGACGTTCATCAGAATAATATGCGGCCCAATTTATTTATGATGTTCAGAATCACACAAACCCCTGTGGAAATATTTTTAATGTAAAATGCACGAATCCAATACTTCACCGAAATTAAGTGTTCTACCAAATGGCGAAGCAATGATCATGTCTGAACTATCGGCCAACCAATTTAAATGTTTCTTTTGATAAATATAAAAGTCTTGACCAAAAGTACGAATAATTACGAACATAATACAATCTGTCTATCAGCCATTTTATTTTTCCTTAGTTAATGGATTTTTTTCAAATCAACATTTCAAAATAAAAATTACCGTAATGAGAAATGTGGCAATATGATTCCGAGTGTCCATTGTCTTCTTAGTGATATAGGTATTTTTCGTAACTTACGATTTCGTTTTACGATTAACATATCTATCGCGTGCAATTCACAACGTATTTATGAATATGATATTTCTGACATTGCTGTAAAAGTAATCAAGCCCAAGTCTTAACTTCATCATTTGTTTCATTGTTTCTATATATTTTACAAATAACACTTGTTTAGTAACAAAGACATTGCTTTAAATGAACTGTCAGTGGCCTTATTTTAACACTAAGACTTAGACTTTAACTTTGCAAAAGTTTTAATTACCAGCATTTCGTTTTCATAACGTCTAAAGGAATAACATTTTGTCAGAATAAGTGTTGTTATCCGATTTATTATTTTGCCAAGTTTTATAAAAGTCTATTCAGCTATAACAACGTATGAGCAAATATAACATTTATCATTTTAAAGTCTAAGTCTGAGTTTCAGTCTTAAAATGTTTGAGAATATCGAGGGCTCAACGCAACACTGTCGTAACTCCTATATAAATACAGTAAAACCTCACTTAAAGACCACCTCAATAATAAGACCAACTCAATATTAAGAACAAAATGTTCAATTCCATTTTCAATGTTTTGCTCTTTATTAAACCTCAATATTAAGGCCACCTCAATATTAAGACCAGTTTTCAAGGGTCCCAATGGTGGTCTTATTATCGAGGTTTTACTGTACATAGGAGTTACGACAGTGTTGCGTTGAGTCCTCGATAGGTCCAATTCACTACGAATATAAAATGAAGATTTTTCGAAATCACTTAAAAAACAACAATATCTATATTTAGTATTACTTGTGTTTTTTCGAAAATCAATTATTTATTCACTTGGTAATTTCGTTAAATGACATTCCATTTTAGCAACTGTGCAGACGATACCGATTTTCTTTTGCGGCGTATCTGCGCGCCCACACGGATTTTGGTCTAGTTAAATTACTTGAAAGATGTTTATGAAAGTTTCAAATAAACTGTTATGGTCAGCTTGTTTTTAATTTATCGCTTTTCTCCCCAAAATCGCTGTCCGAAACTGAATGAAACTCGGGTCAAATGCCGATTTCGTTCACTGATCATTGTCAAAGCCCGAGGTCATCCGATTGACAATAAATTGAAACAACGTACAATCGGGGAAGACTATTTAAAGACGACTTCAGTAACCATTGGCTAAACACAAACGAGTTTTTGTAAAAATTGTAACGTTTGTCTGCAGGTCAGCTTGACCTGCTAGATTTGGCGCGCTCACTATTCAAGGTCGTTCGTCCGTGTGTTGATTTAATGTTGTCATCTCATAAATAATTTTTAATGCGTTTGTTCGACTGTTAAGGTGCAAAAATCTTTGTTTATTTCGATATTTTATTTGCACACTAGAAAATCTCATTGTATATAAAATATTTAAGCCAAAGACATATATGTAAGAATTTTATAATGTAATATGCTTACCTGAAAAATAAACAGTTAAACCAAAGAATTACCGCAAAATTGGACTTTATCAATTTATTTCTGTATTTCAATGTCATTCTTGCACATGTTTTATTGTATATGTATGTGATATGTACACTGATGAGATTGAAATAAAGATTGAATAAAATATGTTACATATAACATATCATAAAAACTCACAGCTTAAAACAACAATGCAAGTAAAGACCAATCTACGCAGAATAATCAGTTACAGTAAAACCTCGATAATAAGACCACCCGAGGGACCCTTGATAACTGGCATCCTTATTAAGGTGTATTCTTTATCAAAGTACGAAAGTTTTGATTATCGTGAATATTGTATCTACAGTAAAACCTCAGTAATACGACCACCCTTGGTACCCTTGGAAACTGGTCTTATTATTGAGGTGGTCTTAGAATTGAGGTTGAATAAAGAGCAAAACATACTTGAAAATTGTGTTCTTAATTTTGAGGTGGTCTTATTATTGAGGTGGTCTTTAAGTGAGGTTTTACTGTAATAGATCACAATGTAATACAGAATAAAACAATAACGCAAGACTATTCTACACATAATAATAGGATACTATCACAGGTTTCAATTTACGTATTAAATTAATATGTTAAAAAACACATTCTAGCTTATCAACTAAATGCATTCTCAGTAAATTAGGAAAATTTGTATCACGTTTTGAATATTTAAAAAAAAATATATATTTTCTTTGCTAAACTATCAGTTCCTAAGTGTGCTGATGTCTCGGATCGTAATACATGTAACAATGCAATCATACTTTTAATGACTGAAAGTGACTTGTACAGTTGTACTACGCATCGCAGGATAAAAATCGTTTCCTGAAACATCCATTTGATACCAATCCTTCATTTATCTCATATTATCTTCAACCTTGACATTTTCCGTAATTTTCAGAATATCCTGATTTTGCAATTTTCTGGTCATTGTTTCAGGTCACCGTAACCAAGCATTATGTAACAAAAAGTACTTGAAATATCGAAACAGCACATTTTCCATAATTTGGTTAATTAAAACGGCCATTTAACTGATGCAAAATCACGCCTCCGGGTCCGAGTTACGGCAAACTAATTGGGGCGTACTGATAGTGGGACGAATGAAAAATCGAGGTGCTGAGAGAGCTTGTCCAAGCGTTGCATGACGCTGATCATATAAACATTTTTGAAATAGTGTGTCGCGTCACGCCCGTACGTGGCTTATCACGTTTGGTGAGCAGACATTTTCCAAGAATGTTTGAAAATCTCAACAGAACAAATAAAAGGTAAGATACGTGAAGGATATGCTGCCAAAATGAAGGAACTCTAGTAAATGTGACTTTGGTGTAAAATAACACTGGACGCTTTTCTGGTGAAAAAAACCGCGAGGTTTATTCCAGACGAGACGGAAATGCAGTACCCACTGGAAGGGCCAATAAATGTTAAATTTAATTCCATGCGTCCAGCCCCAACACTTATTATTACAATTCAACTATATACTATAGGACTGTGATTGATACAATATACAAAGTTTGTATGTTGTTGAGAGACGGTTGCTATGGCGACGATTAGTTAATAGTAAATTCTTAATACAGTAAAACCTCACTTCAATACCACCTCAAATTTAAGAACAAGCTTTTCAAGTCCATTTCCAGTGTTTTTGCTCTTTATTCAACATCAATACTAACACCACTTCAATAAGAAGACCAGTTTTCAAAGGTCACAAAGGTCACAAGGGTGGTCTTATTATTGAGGTTTAACTGTATACCAATGACATGACGTGTCCCTTGGCTGAGTGGCATCTGTCTTCTGTGGCATCTAGGAGCAGGAGGTCGAAGGTTCGAATTCCGGTAGGGATCGTTCTGATATGGCCGGTTGGTGAGCCGCCAGCTTGTTAAATAATGGTAACTGTGTGCCTACCTACATGATGCCTGGCTTCAAAAGATATGAATCGGGAAGTAAATGTGCTCAGAAGGTAGGTGTCTCAAAAGTCAGAAACAACCTGTCCTTTAAATAGGGGTGACACTATAATAGATAAACACTTTTACTTTTGACATGTTTTTAATATATAGTGTATTAACTTGTTCAGGCCGATATCAAACCTCGAGTGTTATAAAAAACATGAATGCTTTCGTTAATAGTCCGATGTATTAATTATTGTCCGGTGTCCTATTTTTACGGGGAAAGTGCAGGTGCTGCGGTTTTACTCAACTGTGTAATTATGTATTCATACGCCATGTAACTCTCGGGAAGAATAACAATAGGTTTGCGGCAAAGGACTTAGATGCAACTGTCAAGACATTTTACTTTTTGAAGAAAATCAATAATTGACCATCTGTTAAAAAGTAGCGCTGGTCAAGTTTCATCATTACACGAGAAAGGGCGAGATTTAATTGAACTAATTTTAGATTTTAAATGGAGATGTCAATCGTTGCCAACTAATGCCATTTAATCAAAGTAGTCGTTAGTTTTATAATAGTTTTGACTAATTTATTAGTCAGTCATTATGGAAAGGTCAAAGATCTAAGATGAAGTTGACTTTAACTCGATATCTTGCCATCTGTTAGGAACCCCTTTGGTGCCGAAGACAATTGGTTCGAAAAAAGTACGTCAGAATTATTCCTTAGTTATTAAAGATGTATCTGGCTCATCTGGTCATAAAATGTTTGAATTGGCTTCATCCAGTATTGTTGTTACATTGGCTAAAATATCTCTAATAAGATCCATTGCAATGTAAAACCGATTGAAAAAATCTTTTTTTATCAAATTACTTACAGTCAAAACCTATAAAATAGCCCGATTGTTAAAAAAACTGGAAGTTTTTTTTAATTTAATGATATACAAACATCTTTCTTCAACAAATATGGATTAATACATTATGAGTTCATTCTTTATAAATGCATGATTAGTGATGTTTTAACCATAGGAAATATATTTTTCATGTTTGGTTAATTAAACAAATGAACAAAAAATGAGCATAGTATAACTTTAAGATTTCGGAAAACTTGTACAGCCTAAAAATTGGGATTACAATTATGGAGGCTATTCACAACAAAAATGAACACGCGCCATTTTATTACAAGCTTATTTCTGGATGTTGTGATACAACGACATTTACAGAAAAACAACATTTAAATGCCACCTGAATAATAAGACCACCTCAATATTAAGAACACACATGTTTTAAGTCCATTTTCCCTATTATGTTCTTTATTCAATCTCCGTTTTAAGACCATCTCAATAAGAAGACCAGTTTGCAAGGGTCCTAAGGGTGGTCGTATTATTGAGATTTTACTGTAGATAGAATATTAACGATAATCAAAACTTCCGTACTTTTATAAAGAATACGTGTTATCCCAAGTTTTATATTAGCACAAAAATATGATTGTGAGTATTTCTTTCAAACTCAATGAACTGAATTTTCATTCAAAAGATATGTTACTCAAATTTGTCTTAATAAAACATTCTTAGGTATCAATCGTAAATGAAAAAGTTGGAACGTTGGAATTGATATTTTCCTCGAAGTTTCATTATAATGGGTATATCTTAATTAATATGAGTGAATATACAATGTTGAGTGTATTTTTTGTTAATAAGGGCCAGATCCCTAAGTATATTAGCTGTAGCTACACTGACCCACTTCAGTGACAAACTGTTGCCCCCTATTTCAATGAAAAATCTGCAATTATCATTAGAAGAGTGCTGACGGTCTTTGATGTACGTAATTAGCATAGTTTTTACAGTCCAGCGAAATCGAATGCTGTCTCAAGCACTTTTGAAATATTTTCGTTTCGATTAATTAGCACAGTTACACAAGAAAGGTGATCCATCAAAGGCCGGACGAATGTTAAGTTTCAATAATTATACATGATGTAGTTAGCAGATTTTTCAGCTTTTTCGTGGGAAGTTACCGAAATTCTGGACAGAAGTTTACCAAACATTCCCAAACATCAAAGCTTCAAAAAGTGGCAACAATATTCGTTTTTTGCATGCATCTTGTACGTCGCTGCCCTCTCTTGACCGGTAACCTCTCTTAAACAGAAACATGACTTTGGTCTTTACAGTAAAATCTCAATAAGACCACCTTTTGGACCCCTTGAAAACTGGTCTTATTATTGAGGTGGTCTTTAAATGAGTTTTTTACTGTACAGTACTACTTTTGCAGAGAGATAAAAAATATGATTGTTGTTGAGAGGTTGTTGCTATATAGAGGTTAAATTAATTGTAAATTCTTACTGCAGGAAAAAAATCATATGGTTGTTGAAGAGAGGTTGATTCTCAAGAGAGGTTCGCCCTGGAGATGATCCGCGGTACATTTAATATGTTTGACATGAAAACGCCGGTATTGACATTCTATCATTAAATTTATTGCAGCTTGTGTCATATTTCGAATTCATTACTAAAGATGCATAACTTAATACTATAATCGTTTTTTCAATCCACTTTTAGTGAAACAAAAACGTATGCACCTTTGAATTTTAATTTATACTTGTAATTGATTTGAATTGATTGACAGACTGTTGACTGTTCAATTTTATTAAACTATAACTGCATACTCCTCTTGTATTTAGTACGAAATGATTGGGACTGTAAAAAAAGCCCGCGAAAACTTGCGTGGAGCTGTTAACACATTTTTCAAGTTTATAGTCAATTCTAATCGTTTATAAATATGATAAAAAGGCTCATTCAAGCTCGAGATGTTTTACTGCCGAATAAAATATTAAAAAGTGCAAATTCTCAAGAAATTGAAAGCAGCTTTAAATAATCGCTGTCGTCTGCGCAGAATGACAAAAGATTTTCGCACCAGTGGTCAACCTGTGACAATTTGCATGAAATAAAGATACCATTGTGAGACTGACCGAATTTTTAGTGTAAGGATGATATCAAATTTCTTTTAAGTCAGAGAAAATAATAATTGTCAGTCGGAGTTGACAAATACACGCGGTCATCGTGACCCGTGATGCATTATTGGTAAAATAGCATTGTGGGAGAAAAAATGCTATTTATAGTATCGGGAAGATATGAACATTATTAGAGCTTTTGTTGCTGAAACTTGATCACTTTATCTAATGGTCAATTCAATTTTACAGATAAATAATAATTCAGAATTTTAGACAAAATATGGTTGTAGATTTTACGTAAATTACAAAAAACACGCTAAGTTAATGTCACTAAATACATGTTTACAAGTGAAATACAAATGTACCAAATAAAAGTAAACATTTTATTCCTACACGACAGACCAGGCACTAAATACCCCAATCTTCTTTATATATAATGTACAACTATCTCATGCATTAGGTGGGACTTGCTTAAGTACGACACCAAAGCCAGATGTTCACAGAGGTACATATACTTTTCTTACCTCCAATAACTGGAGAGCATAACATATCTACAATTAATACAAATAAACATAATTATATACATGTATGCAACATATGACTCATACAATCTATGAAAACATATAATTCCAAGTATCAAATAAAACACACAGATTCAGAAAAAAAGCAATATTATAATCTAAGAATACACATCAACGAAGAGTAAAGCAAAACAAGAGAGAAATAACAAAATAGTAAGAAATATTCTCAGTCGTGATCCAATGTTTACATGAAAAACAACATTCACGTTAACAGCAACATAATGAAAGAATGAGCGTATATGTAACATAAGTTGGTTATGTGAATAACCAAAAGACATTCATTCGAAGACAAGACCAGTATAATTTGTCTGACAGGCCTTAATTATGCACCAAGGTCACATTACTGTAATGAACTTATCAGGGGACAATAGACAGACAATGAAAATTACCCACCGACAATGGACAACAGAACCCTTTGATTAACACGAATAATCGTGGCTGAAATTGTCCGTGATTATACTGACCAACGTTCTGGTAATGGGAAAATTCTCTGGTCAACTCGACCTTTGGACCCGTGACTCAAAACTTAATTCCCAGTCTAGAACGGCTTGACCATAAATGGAAAATGGTGGCCAATTTACTGAGCACGTTTTTAAGGTCAGTTAGTTGTCATCACATTGAACACTATTAGTATACTTGCTACACGCATTGTTCTACCCGTCATTGGACAAGAATCATCAAAAAACAAAGAAATCTACACTTAGCAACCAGTGTGATAAAACAATAAATGAGTCGGTTAATATTAAAGAATGTTACACTTTGATTTTATAAGTATGAAACGATTAACTAACACAAATGCACTTTGAACGAATACGTCCTATTAGGTCGCACTTATATTAGTTAAAAATCTTCGAAACACGCAATCAGTGTCAAGTAAAAACGAATAAAAAATTAGGAATCCATTTTACGACCCTTACTGGGGTTTAAAGTTGAACGCCTCATTTCACAATAAAAGACCAACTAGTGACTAACTATATTATCGTTGTCATATACATGTCGTTTGTAGTTTTCGTTTTGTTCAGTGAAAAAATGGCTAGCTGATAATGCTATTATTTTTATTAATTTAATCCAAAACTCGGGTCTGTTTTCAAATCTAAATAATATATTTGAACACCAATTTATTGTATATCATCGGCAACGATATTGCAAATATCGCAGATCAATTCTGGTAGGACATCAAATTAACATTGATAGACTTTACAATATTAACTTTTTCGGCGCAGTCGTACAAACATAGCTTTGCTGTTAGCATATCAGTGTTGTGTAAATCAATCAAATCTAACGTTAACCACTAAACCAACTTCTCTTCAACCGAACAACGTGTGTAACTGACACAGAAGGGGTACGTTACCTTACCGAAATCCACTGAATTTCGGTGAATTTACCGAAATCCATTTTGGATCTGGAGTGAACAGCAATCGTAACATGTATGTTTCACAACAAATCTTAACCTTCAAATTGCGCCGACCAATCTTTTTTCAAGATATGCCTTGTTTACTCTTTCTTCCTCTTTCCTGAGATCCCTTTTCTACTCCCTAAACATGGCTCCCACAAAGTTGTTACCCAAAACGCGATCACCGCATCTCAACAGTGACAACTACTGAATTTATGACTATAAACTTCCGCTAATAGCCCTAATGGGTTGACACAAAACCTCGACTGAAATGGCGCGGAAAATTTCACCTTATCAGGCAAAAATACTCCAAAAGGGTCATTGAAATATTGAAGATATGGTCAAAGTTGGCTGACAGAAAATTACCGGGGATTTTAACATCTGAAAATTGCGTGGGAAATCAATTATTGAATGACCACGTGATGCTGTGGTTTGGACTTGAATGAGTAACTTACATTAATTCAGCGTGCTTGGTGCGCTGCTAAACATTTAATTTCAATCCTGAAATTGCCAGATCTGGATTGTTGAATATGTATGTAGCGTCTTATTGCAGTGGCCAAGCGATGAACATCTGCGCCAAGATTGGAATAAAAGTACATTTGTGTGCTGCTATGGCATTTACAACATCTTCTGTAAGTGACGTCATTTCAAGAAAACACAACATCTGATGTCACTTTTTGCAAGTAGGGAACGATATTTACTCCACATGGTCACTTCGTTTTCATATTGCCATATGGGGCAAATGTTGCTAACTGTCAGTACATGGTGACGTCACATGTGACGTTGCCTGGAAATGATGTCACTTATAGAAGAGGTTGGAAATCGTGCAACGGCGCTCATTTGCAAAGAAACATACCACATCATACCAGTCATATAACATAATTATATTAATAAAATTAACAGTTAATACAAAAACTCAACATTTGCTCAATGTCATTTTTATGTTACGACAGGCATTTTTAAGTCTGAATTAAATTGTAAACGAAATCAATGTTGTTGTTTTTCAGATATACAGTATACGTTTACAGTGTTTTTAAATAACAACATACCATTGGGAATGATATTTACTGTGTGAACAATAATGAGACAAGAAATTAATGACACAACTCCGCACTACGATGATAAGACAACCTGTTGTTTGCTATCTGCCTCCTTGGACTAATTATGACTAATTAATTAACACGTGTTTTCACGACGAACCCGATGAAAAAATACTTCTTCGTCGTTTAGTGACTGTAAAAACGAATCGTTTGATGAATTACGTTGTTGTTGTTGTTGTTGCTGTTGTTGCAGATGGTGTTGTTGTTAAAGTTGCTGTTGTTGCTGTTGTTGCTGTTGTTGCTAATGTTAATGTTGTTGTTGATGTTGTTCTTTCTGTTGTTAATGTTGCTGTTTCCGCTGTTGCTGTTGTTGTTGCTAATGTATTCAATGTTGTTGTTGCTGTTTCTGTTGTTAATGTTGCTGTTTCCGCTGTTGCTGGTGTTGTTGCTTATGTCTCAATGTTGTTGTTGTTGTTGCTGTTGTTAATGTTGCTGTTTCCGCTGTTGTTGTTGTTGCTATTTATGTTGTCCCAAATCTCAGAATGCGGCTCGAATGTGCAATTCCGAATTCCAATGATGCATTTGATGTTGCCATAGAAACACATGAATGTCATAACGTTCTAATATCCAAGTTTGAGCTACTCGAAGAAATGTAGAAAAGTAATGATTCTAGTGGTTACTTGTGGTCACATTTTTCATCGTGACCTGATTGTGTCAGTACTCCGGACATATAATGGATGACACTGAAGTCGGGTTTTTTTTAAAAAGAATTAATGACAGAAATGGGAACCCCCTCTACAATTAAAAATTGGATTGTGTTCGTCTGAGTGCCCGAATTTTTCAACCATAGTTAAAATTGACATGAAATCGCATAGAGCTGTTTTTCTTTGTCGGCCTTTCACAAAAGCTATCAATTAGACGTTTTAACTCTCCCAGCGTCCCTGTGATAAAGTTACCCGATTTTTGAATCCCAAGGTCACAACGTATGACTGTCGTCTGTTGAAAGACACCACGGACTCCGCCCGTGTTACGTCATAATATTATGTCAGGTGGCCTGGTTTAAATATTTTGAAACGGCCATTGTGGTAAATTTTACGACATAGTGGGCGCGTTTTTGGCTTTTACGACAATTTCATTTTCGGCGAAATTGTTCTCTTAGTCTGTAATTAGATGACCTTGGTCACCTGGAAATAGGTAAGTTACAATGGTGAATTAAATCGACATTCACTTCGGATTCATTACGATTGCTTCTATTTGAGGTCAATGTCTCTTTGATCAAAATCATTTCAAATCGACGTTTGCATAACTGTACAAGTCGGGTAAATGTCCAAGTATAGTCCTCGAGTGTTTGTTGACTTTCCGTCGCCGATTTTCATCCTTTTTCGTATCAATAAATTTGAGAGTACCAATGTATGTGTTTATATACAATCTGACCTCGTTTATTCGACTGTCTTATGTCCGAATATTTGGTACGATCCGAATTTATTTTAGGTCTCTATGAACATGTAGGCCTACATGTTGTATCTTGTTAGGCACGTCGAATTAAAATGCGTTATTCGAAACCATGTATAATTCGAAATAAAATGTTGGACCCGATAAATTCGAATGAACGAGGGGCGACTGTATATATTGCACATTAACCACTTTGCCACTTGGCCACCTATGATGTCAAACTGGTTAAATCTCAATAATAAGACCACCCTTGGGACCCTTGAAAACTGGTCTTCTTATTGATGTGGTCTTAATATAGGAGTTGGATACAGAACAAAACAGTGAAAATGGCCTAGAAAATTGTGTTCTTAATTTTGAGGTCTTAATTTTGAGGTGGTCTTAATTTTGAGGGGGTCTTAATTTTGAGGTGGTCTTAATTTTGAGGTGGTCTTTAAGGTGAGGATTTACTGTATTATTATAGTGTGATAATAATTTTAAAACTGTTTCTGTTTTTGAAAATGATTCCTTGCATTTGCAATATCGTTGTTATTGGTTAATTAATAAATTTATTTGTTGGTTAATAAAAGTAATATTTTGCTCACTTTTTTTTCTTTTTTTTTCTTAAACAGACATGAAAAATATATTTTCTATAGTTAAAACATCAATAAACATGCATTAACAAAGACTGAACTCATAATGTATTGATCCGTATTTGTTGAAGAATGATGTTTGTTCATAAAATAAAAAACATTTTTTTTAATAATCAGGATATTTTACAAGTTTTGTCTGTTAGTACTATGGTAAAAAAAGATGTTTCCAATCGGTTATACATTGCAATGGTTCTTATTAGAGATGTTTTAGCCAATGTAACAACAATACTGGATGAAGCCAATTCAAACATTTTATGTTCAGATGCGCCAGATATATCTTCAATAATTACTGTATTTACTGTGACATGTGTAAAAAATTTAAATGTGCGAGTTTTTCCAAAATTAATATCTTTTTGAGACCGTTGTGTTATCACGTTGCCCTTCATATTTACTGGTTGTCCAGTTCTGTGCTGGCCCCAAAAACCGCTCCTATTTATTTTGTTTTGTGTTTCCCCTTTTTGTCATTTCGTAACTAGGGCTCTGCGTAGGAAGACCCTGTTACATGGATGTGGCCTTCCCTTTTTTACTATATTTTTTTCTTTTTTGTGTGATTGTAACCATAACTTGAACATTTGCTTTAAAAGTTAAAATTGAATCAACCTAGCTACTACATTGTTCATAAAGCAACCACGAGGCAAAACGACCCACAATTCTCTGTTTTCACAAATTGTTAATGGGCGCACCATTCATTTTAATTGAATGCTACTTTTCCAACTTATGGAATTGTTATTTATGTGCATAGGCCGATAACCATGACCCGGTCACGCGCATTTGAAATATAATTCCGCGCATTTCTCAGTAAGTTATGACTTTGCACCGGTCAGAACCACATAAACCATATTTCACAACATGGGTTCCGAATAATGCTTTGTGTGACCGACTAATAAACAGGATTCGTTTAGCTCGCGGTGGCTAAGTCCAAAATGACGAGGTGAAAAGTTTAAATATCATAAATTATGCTATATTTCTTTGTATTTACGGTTGGAAAAGTAAAACGATAGTAATCAGAATATCTATATAGTTTTACGTTAATGTATTTTTAATCAATGATTGATCTGAAAAATGACCGCAAAAATTCCGCCGTCAATTTTAATAAATGAATCAACAGAGAGGGGATTGAGTTGTAAAAAGGCGCGCTTTTTTCACCGGGTACCAGAAGCGATATTGTCGTCATCATAACCATCCCACACATCAAACGCGTAAGGTTAAAAAGAAAGTCTTATTTTTCTTAATTTATTGTTATTATTCTTTATGTATTTGCACATATATAGATATATTTATTTTGGCACATGATCACTTAGTACATACAATGCAATTTAAAACACAATGATTATAATTATAAATATTACAAATTTTAAGTAAAAATAAAACGAAATAATACTAACTAAAGACAAAAGCTAATATAAAAACAACACAAGTTTATGTAATTGATACAACAAGGTAACATTAAGACACTTTGCAACAACACAACTATTTTAAGGATACATTATTTTGATCTTATACCAAGGATAACCCATTAAAGTTGCTGAACAGCACTTAGTTCCAATAGGGCCCTGTAAAACGTTATGATAAAACAATATAGAGATATATCATGGCTACAAATATAGAAGTAATGTAATGTTGATATCACCGCACCATGTGATTTGTCTCAATATTAATTTGATTCTAACATTTCCTTGGCATAGTATAAAGTATGGAGTGGAGTCCAAGGTCAGACTCCAGACTCCTTTCCAAGACTCCACTCCAAGACTCCACTCCAAGACTCCACTCCAAGACTCCACTCCAAGACTCCACTCCAAGACTCCACTCCAAGACTCCACTCCAAGACTCCACTCCAAGACTCCACTCCAAGACTCCACTCCAAGACTCCACTCCAAGACTCCACTCCAAGACTCCACTCCAAGACTCCACTCCAAGACTCCACTCCAAGACTCCACTCCATACTGGTTGATAATTAATTCCAGGAAAACTGGTTAGGTCAACTGGTCACCGTATATGGCTGAACATTTATCGAAAATACGGCGTAAAAACCCGAGGAAAGAATTAGCACTAAACATACTAGTACATAGACAGATCGATATTTTATTTGCATATTGAACGTTGAAAATAGTTTTTTACAAAGCAGCAATAATCATTATCACAATAATAAGCAGCGTGACAAATGGCGAGAAAACATGTAATTTTTGTAAGTGAATTTTAGAGATATAAATCATGCTATTTTTGTTTGTTTGTTTTCTGAACTAGTCATAAAAGGTTACTGGTATATTAGTCTTACATGCGTTCTCGGGATAGACAGTGTATGCAATAATCAGCTATGTCATTCTTTTGTGTCTTAGAATACATGTTACCATTCCAAAACAACATATTTAAGACAAAATAATATGACATACAAGTTCTTTCCCTCTCACATTGTACATAGGGGTTGGAAGTATACAAATATATTCAATAGTAGATGTACGCCATTAATGTAGAAAGACAATTTATGTTCGCGTGCAGTTGAACTAAACAAGGTCGTATGCTATGTTAACTGATCTAGATAGTGGTCAGTGTGTACTTCAGGACACGATCATTTTAAAGCTGCAAAAATAAACAAGAACTGGACATCGTAGTGATGGTCATCGTATATTGTCTAAAGATGTAACCAAGCGGACAGTAAACAAAGTGACCCATATGTTGCTCTATTTACCCAGAGTCCAGTGTCCATTCCCAATTTATAAAGGAAGACGTACATTCCCATTACAATGAATAGACACCACGGCCTTGTGGCCTTCAATACTGACCATAATGTTTAAATTACACTTTAAACCGGTCTGGTACGTGATTTATACGGGATTTAGTAGATCAGGTTTCTTGTAATGCTAGACTGTTAAAGAAACAAAGGTTAAATACGAAACCAAAAGACTGAAATTATATCCGGGCTTTTATGTCCACCCTGGTCTCAACGAAATGAGATGCACAGCCGTCCTTTGTTCTTCGTATTGATACTTTGTGTCAGACAGCCCTTAAAAAATGTGTGTCCACCATCTCTGCTAAATGTCCCCTAATCAAAAATAGTTTAGGTGTCTGGGTGTGAAATTTTTGGAGGTGCGTATTTTTATAATAGTTGAAACTTTAATGACCCTAAATTTAAATGTCAAAAATACTAACTACCTACCCACCTAAATGTTGGTGATTGGTTATGCTGGAGCGGCAAATATTTAACCGCTGCTTTGGGATTTCCAATCTCTTCTGTAAGTGACGTCATTTCAGGAAAACGTCACATGTGATGTCAATATGTGCAAGCAGGAAACAATATTTACTCCATATGGTCTGTTTTTGTTTTGGGACAAATATTGCTTACTGTTAGTACATGGTGACGTCACATGTGACGTTTTCTGGAAATGACGTCACTTATAGAAGAGGTTGAAAATTGTACAGTGGTGCTCATTTTAAGAACAGAATGCTTTATTAATGTCTGGATTTAAGTATAATACTTATCATCCAATGTATACAATTTACAAAATTTACAAAATAATAATATTGACATACTTAATGAGAGTAAATACACGTACATTTATACATGTACTTACAGTGTAGTCAAACGAAATATTACAATACATATGACAAACGGTAGTCAAACAATATGAATAAATATATAAAAAACAGCACGATAATATAACATCCAATCAAGAACGTAATAAATTAGTACGTACTTAAACAGCACTTTGTAGGTACATGGTCAATCTTTTTAAAACTACAACATTATTAGAACTAAATAATTGAACCAATTTATACATACTAGGTTTTCGCCATTAATATTCATTTATGTATCGCCTTCGTAAAATTTGATATTTGCAACAATTAAGAATAAAATGAAACTCGTCCTCTCAGTCTCCATTGTTTAAGGATTCCTTCAATCCGATCTTCTAAGTTTCTGAGTTCATAAAAACTTATTGTATAATATCATGTTTTATTTGTTTTGCCGAAATAAAATCCGATGAAATCAAATTATTTTCACGGTCATAAAACATCATGCATTTGTTTCACCATGGATGAGACTAAAATATTTTAGTTAAGTTCTTAAGTTGAGAATAAAATACAAAGACACAGCATTTGAGGGAATCTCAAAGAACTTAAGTGAAATCTTAACTTGAGTATTAGTACGGATGTTATACTTCTTCTGAAATCGGGAAAGGTTTGAGTCTCCTATCCAGGTTTTAATTAATCATTTCTTCTAGACACAAGAACGCAGAAAGACGACAAATGTGAACTTGAATATTAGCACGTTTGCTTGTAGTGTGATTCTCGCGAATAATAAAAAAAAACATGGAAAAAATTCTCATTATGAAATTGCCGGTTGTCAATGGAAATGAAATCTCAACGTTGCGTTCGAATGCTTCGTTCTAAGTCGTTTTTTCCTCGAACAACCTTCCTTACAGAGGTCAAACATTATTCAAGGACATCACACACCACACGGCGTGACAGACTACCATCTCGATAATTGTTTGTTGCAAGTCCTCACTCTTAGTGCTAACTGTGCTAATCATTACTGTCATTGCCTCGTACTTACACGGTGCACCCGTCTATGGACACATACTTCCGTTCAAATATTAGTACAAAGTGTCCCTATTTTCGAACAAGGCTGAATGGACTGGCAGACTATTTTACTCTCATTCTTACAAGGCAAAGCAATTGCAATATAACTAGCAGAGAATCACGAGCCACTTTGACATATAAGTAGAACAAACACGAGCCTGTCCAATATACAGTAAAACCTCTAAAATAAGACCACCCTTAGGACCCTTGACAACTGGTCTTTATGTTCAGGTGGTCTTAATATTGAGGTTGAATAAGGGCAGAGCTGTCAAAATGGAATAGAAAAGCGTTGGTGTAAAAAATCTGGAGTCAGCAATTTTCATTTACAGTGTATTTTGAATTTTCATCGAGACAATCGAGTCTTTAATAATTGTTTGCGGTTCTTTAATGTATTGCTTACCTACGAGAATGATTAGTCATTACTATACAAAATTTATTGACTTTTGCGAATTGCAACAACAAAAATAAAACATTATAGATGAATAGCTAATTACCAACAATATAAAGATATATTTCGGAAAGGATAGTTAACCACCGACACGAGAAGCTAATTACCGACAAAATATATATTTATTGCATAGACAGCTCTGCAAAATTCCTGTAATCACCAACCGACACGTGTTTGAAATATAAACACCAACCTGTCCATGGATTCATAATTTACGACATTAGCAGCTATCAATTTTCATTGTTTTTACTATCATTACTGACCACCGGTCACTAATGAAGTCGGGTCAAACTGACCAGCCACGGACATTATGGTCCGTCACTGATTGACGGGTGGTACTAACTGGTTCTGTAATTAACCGCATTTCATGGCAGATAGAGTTTCAGAAAATTTGATTCTCCAGGAAAGAATTTACCTCCAAATAATGAAGAGTAGCTCCAAGGTTAGTGTAACCAATCACAGCGTTACTAAGGGCGAACGTGCAATCACAGCGTTACTAAGGGCGAACGTGCAATCACAGCGTTACTAAGGGCGAACGTGCAATCACAGCGTTACTAAGGGCGAACGTGAAATTATATATTCGTACCTAAGTTGAAATTTGTTTAACAAACATTGCCCGTTATGCGACTTACGGAGTTACAGCCAAATTTAATGTTCACTCCATTTTAAATGGGTATTTCCCTTTTTATCTTCGCGTCCGTCCGTCCGTACGTGCGGGAGTCATGTAAACGAAAACATATTTTTCCTCTTAGAACTTAGTCTGCTAGTCCCCACTCTGAATGATTCACACATAACGTTGAAAATAAGTATAACAAAGTTATGTAGGTAATTTATTGCCACGTAGTTTCAAATGAAAGCATATTTTGTTATTCATCGAGTTTTAAGACTCTCTATTTCACAGGGGCTGTTTTGGGATACCATCCTTCTAGTAAAACAATATGTCGCCCATTTCCCAATTTCAAATTTCCCTCACAAAGTAGAAAGAAAATCCTTAAATATTATATTGGAGTGATCCTCAATTCTTGAAAATATTACGACAGTTTTAATTATTGTATATTTGTCATTAATGATTGAAAACGGCACAAAAGTCAAACCTGAACTAGTACATTATCCGGCACAAACATTTTAAGTCTGAAACTCTTATGCTTAATTCACAAACCTTATAAGTCTGAAACTCTAATGCTTAATTCACAAACCTTATAAATCTGAAACTCTTATACTTAATTCACAAACCTTTCAAGTCTGAAACTCTTATACTTAATTCACAAACCTTATAAGTCTGAAACTCTTATGCTTAATTCACAAACCTTATAAGTCTGAAACTCTTATGCTTAATTCACAAACCTTATAAGTCTGAAACTCTTATACTTAATTCACAAACCTTATAAGTCTGAAACTCTTATGCTTAATTCACAAACCTTATAAGTCTGAAACTCTTATGCTTAATTCACAAACCTTATAAGTCTGAAACTCTTATGCTTAATTCACAAACCTTATAAGTCTGAAACTCTTATGCTTAATTCACAAACCTTAAAAGTCTGAAACTCTTATGCTTAATTCACAAACCTTATAAATCTGAAACTCTTATGCTTAATTCACAAACCTTATAAGTCTGAAACTCTTATGCTTAATTCACAAACCTTAAAAGTCTGAAAAACAGACTTAGACTTTAAAATCTTTAATGTTTTTTATGTTATAACAACATAGATTTTAAAAAAAATTGGCAAACGTGTACGGAGGGAAACAACAATTATTCAGGCAGCATTTCATGCGTTTAGATTTAATGAAAACAAAATGCTGGTAAAAATGAATTTCGCAAATTTTAAGTCTGAGTAAGTCCACTTCTAAAGACTTTAGATTTGCAGGAAATGCCACTAATATTATAAAGAGCGCAGACACACCCGAAACACGGGCGGGGGGGGGGTCATGAAAATATAATCAATTTTAAAGCGTACGAAATGGGTCACAAGAAATAAACATTGACACTCTTAGGACAAAATTCTCCACGACGTAATATTGGTGATTGATTTAGGGAGTCTATTCATCAACAAGTGAGTTGCATTGCTATATTTTAGCCTGAGAAGTAACGACAACAACAACAGAAGGGCGGAGGTCAATCCGTACATGAGGACGATAACGTATTGTACGAGTTGAGTATATATCAGCAGGCCCAATAAATGGTATTGTTAATCAGTAGAAAGTTCCCATAATTGACCCTCTGAGAGCCATGAAAACGCTGAATTGTATATTGACTTTAGAATTATTGGCTTATATCGGACATAATATGACGTAATATGACGTCACGCGTGACCTAACACAATGCAAGTTCGGTCTAGACGCTTTTAATAGAAGTGGGGGGGGGGGGATAAATGTTCACGCTGCCTTTGTTGGCTTTCTAATTTAGCGTAAAATGTTTATCTTGTTTAAGGATCTATGTTTGACCTTTATCACGAATGTCCAGTGTACATAGAGCTTAAGTTTATATGGGAACCTTCACCTTGTACTTAGTGTCAACCATTATGTTAATATCTTATGTACACCATCTGTATTTGACTACAGTAATACCTGACTTTAAGACCACCTCAAAATTAAGAACACAATTTTCAAATCCATTGTCTCTGATTTTCTCTGTATTCAACCTCGATATTAAGACCACCTCAAAATAAAGAACACAATTTTCAAGTCTATTGTCACTGATTTTCTCTGTATTCAACCTCGATATTAAGACCACCTCAAAATTAAGAACATAATTTTCAAGTCCATTGTCACTGATTTTCTCTGTATTCAACCTCGATATTAAGACCACCTCAATAAGAAAACCAGTTTTCAAGGGTCCCAAGGGTGGTCTTATTATTAAGGTTTTCCTGTATATTGTTATAGAGGTATAGCTGATTTATTGGGATGAGATTATATGCAGTCGGACCTCGTTCATTCGAATTCATCTGGTCCGAAATTTTATTTCGATTATTACATGGTTAATCTTGAAGAATCATCGGAACAGGATATTCATTTCGGATGATACCGAGTATTCGGATAGAAGGTTGTCGACTAAACAAGCTTTGACTTTAGGCTTTAATGTAAAATATAAACACAGACACGTTGGAACGATTGCATGAAGCGTGGAGTGGTCGTATAGGCTCGTAAAGCGACTAACATATGCAGTTGGTTCAAAATATCAAATTTGAAACAAAAATGGAAACTATTAAAAAAATGTCTAGATGTATTTGGTTCAAAATATCAACTTAAAGAAATTGAAAGCAGATTAAATTAATTGGTTCTAAATATTACCTGTAGAAAATTGAAAACAATTTAGATTTGAGTAACGATTAATACTTTTTGTCACAGACATGAAAATGGTCGTTAGTAAGCAGAATAATTATTCAAATTCGCCCGCAATTTTGGAAATCTTTAAAACTGTGGAATTGTGGTTATCTTTGTTTCGTTTGTTGTCAATGTACATCATCGAAATATTTGGAGCAGTAATATTATGCTCATTTTTGTTCATTTGTCTACCTTAACAGACATGGAAAATATATTTCCTATTGTTAAAACATCAATAAACATGCATTAACAACGAATGAACTCATAATGTATTGATCCGTATTTGTTGAAGAAAGATGTTTGTACATCTTAAAATTTAAAGAAATCGAGTTTTTTAACAATCAGGCAAGTTTTGCTGTCAGTAATATGGTAAAAAAGATACTTTCAATCGGTTATACATTGCATTATTAGAGATGTTTTAGCTAATGTTACAACAATACTGGATGAAGCCAATTCAAACATTCTATGTTCAGATGAACCAGATACATTTTTAACGATTGTATGTCTACGTCAATATACAAGTCGATGGAAAATTAAGCAGCAGACGAGTTCTCCACTTATTGGTCAATATTATGTTATCGGACCAGACGACATTGTACAAAGTGACAAAGTGTTACGTCATTCTATTTGTCCATTATCGACTGGTTAACGATTTTTCAATGATTACATCACTACAGACTTGTGCACCGATTGTGCTATATCATGCCAGGGGGCGCTGCGCTACGTGTCAGAACGAGGCTCCTCGTGGGACATTGTGTACCAACAAATAGGGTCAACTAGTGCACCGACCCTGCAAAGAAAATAAGTTTGAACATGACCTAAAACGTAAAAACAGTCCAATACCTTCTACAGTATATTTTGGAACAGTCATTTAACACCAAAACCAAAATCGACAATGTTTACGTCGGCCATAGAAATGGGATTCGTACTCGCTCCAATGCTACGCACAACAACATGGTGCTGATTTCGTACATATCGTAACATTCCGTAACTTTTCTCACAATTAGTTATTTTGTTTGTTATAATATTATAAGCAGTTTATATGACTTAATTCTGACCGCGTTATATCCTCCATTCGCACCGAATTTGTAAACATACTGATGAGTAAAAGGTGGCAATAGAAATGCGTGTTGTGTGTCGGATTTTCCATCATTCATGCACATACGCCATCTTGTTGTTGTTTTTGCAACTGTTGCTGTTGTTGTTGTTGCAACTGTTGCTGTTATTGTTGTTGCAACTGTTGCTGTTGTTGTTTTTGCAACTGTTGCTGTTGTTGTTGTTGCAACTGTTGCTGTTGTTGTTGTTGCAACTGTTGCTGTTATTGTTGTTGCAACTGTTGCTGTTGTTGTTTTTGCAACTGTTGCTGTTGTTGTTGTTGCAACTGTTGCTGTTATTGTTGTTGTAACTGTTGCTGTTGTTGTTGTTGCAACTGTTGCTGTTGTTGTTTTTGCAACTGTTGCTGTTGTTGTTGTTGCAACTGTTGCTGTTGTTGTTTTTGCAACTGTTGCTGTTATTGTTGTTGCAACTGTTGCTGTTGTTGTTTTTGCAACTGTTGCTGTTATTGTTGTTGCAACTGTTGCTGTTGTTGTTTTTGCAACTGTTGCTGTTGTTGTTGTTGCAACTGTTGCTGTTATTGTTGTTGCAACTGTTGCTGTTGTTGTTTTTGCAACTGTTGCTGTTGTTGTTGTTGCAACTGTTGCTGTTGTTGTTGTTGCAACTGTTGCTGTTGTTGTTGTTGCAACTGTTGCTGTTGTTGTTGTTGCAACTGTTGTTGTTGTTGTAACTGTTGCTGTTGTTGTTGTTGTTGCAACTGTTGTTGTTGTTGCAACTGTTGTTGTTGTTGTAACTGTTGCTGTTGTTGTGACTGTTGCTGTTGTTGCTGTTGTTGCAACTGTTGCTGTTGTTGTTTTTGCAACTGTTGCTGTTGTTGTAACTGTTGCTGTTGTTGTTGTTGTAACTGTTGCTGTTGTTGTTGTTGTAACTGTTGCTGTTGTTGTTGTTGCAACTGTTGCTGTTGTTGTTCTTGTGAATGCTGTACACATACCCGATTTCTGAACGACAGGCTCTAGGAAAATACTTAATTATTCGTTGTTGATAATATCACAATACATCATCTCTCACATCTACAATATATACCTCCCTTGTTCTGAATTGTCAGCCATTTTGATAGGCGAATTCCATTAAAGTTTATAGGGAATATAATGTAAACGATGATAAACTAATCAGATATATAAAATAACATATTCATTATGCTCATGTGAGCATTTGGCTCAGTAAGTTGAAGAAAAAGTTATCTTGCTATTTTCTCAATTATCACATATTTGGGAATTACTCCTATAAGGGCTTATCAGTTTTGCCTATCAAAATGGCAGATGATTTAGAAAAAGAAAGGTAAATATTGTAGATGCGGGAACTATCAATAACAAAAGATATTGCATTATTTGAGCGCTTTCTGGCGTTTACTGTATTTTACATTACCACATGGATGTAAAATTGTCCGTAATCAAAAAGGAACAATCATATTTTAGTAATCGCGAAAACAGCGAGTCTGATGTTCATGAAATGAGACTTTCTGTATTTTGGAATACCAATTAAAATCGTTCAGATATATACTTTTTGCATACAATATGGACATACATTGGCGATCTGTTTCAAGCACAATTTCATCAAACTTCGAATAGATCTAGATTTTGGCCTTAAATTGCATTTATTTAATTGTTTCCCAAAATTTAATATTTACAGTTTTAGTATGCAGTATGTCTACATTGAAAGGGCATAGATTAATTAATACACAATTAAAATCAAATTTTAAACCAAGTTTGACCGCAGCCGTCAGGATAACTGTATGACACGAGAGCCACGTGACCTTGACCTGCGGTCAATATCAAAATCATGATGAGCGGACATTTTAATGGCGATTTTAACAATTTATTAAATGGATGTCAAATTCTTTATTGATATTGCTCGAAGCGAATGCAGTCTATCTTAATATCATATAGGATAGAAAAAATCCATAAACAGTTCGACGTCACTTATTTTTATATTCAAGACACGTTAGGTGAAATCTGGAACATATACGGTCCCTGGGGAAATATAGCGCTAGTCGTACGGACGAGGGGTGTTCAAAAAGTTGGCGGAAAAGGGCTGTCATGTTTTTATTACATGCTAGAATTTTACGAAATTATACATAATTATGAATTAACATATCGCACATATGCAAATGTCTTAAGAGACAATAAAAATATGAAGCATTACTATGCATACTACATCAATTGTTAAGCTCAGTCCTTCTCAAAATACTCTCCACGGATCCAAATACACTTTCTACACTTTTCCGCGAACTTTTTGATCACCCCTCGTACTTGTATATTGAATTTCGTGATTACGTCACATTGCGAATTGCACTGATAACAATAATAAAATATTAAACACGCTAGTTATGGTTGCTATGACGACCGACGTCTCGATTATGGTCAATTATTCAGACGAATGGTCAACGACTTAGCTTGATGTAATCAAGTCTGTATAGTATCGAATATAGATTTAAGACCTTTGTACAAGGTAACAAGATAAAAATGTGGGTATTTAGTTTAAGTGACAATAAACACATCAGCTGACTAAGTACCCTATTTGGTCAATAAACTGTTGCGTAATCCAGTCTAGATGTTTCATTAAATTATGGCCCCATCGAGACAAAATCGTCTACATCAATTTGTTGAACTAATTGGTCGAAATAGGTACAAGAGGATTTACTTATCTGTCTAATCTATTATACAAGCTTTCCGTTTATTTTGTCATTTAAGTGAAAAAGATATCTTTCAATTAAACACTTTGAAAATATATTTCATGCTATGTTGAAGATTTCATCATACCCGGATCAAAGAGAAGTATGCAGTAACAACAACAACAACAACAACAACAACAACAACAACACTATACCTGATTTTGCATTTATTAGTTGAATCATATGTTATTGTATTTATACATATAACTATCATATTTGCACAAAAATACAAAGAATAACTTGTACATACATACATGTACATACAAAAGGATTTGGCCAAAATTTTAACAACATTATCTATGGCCCTCCCCTAAATATATTATGTTTCTATTTTGCATATATAATAAATAAACATAATTTAGTTTCAAAATATCCTGCATTTTAATCAGTCTCCTCATGGTAAATATATTAGCATTATTCATTTAGTTATTTGAAATAATCATGAAACAAATACAAAAGTAACATTGTACACATTTGAATAATGAAACGGGTATCGCAATATTATTTACATGCGCGAAATATTGGGTATTTAATGCATTCAAGGAATAGACTACATATATTATTAATTTCTTTCGCAGCATATCATTGTATTTTTAAGATCTCGCTTGTAACCATGACAAACAATGGGTATAGTGTTTATATAAAAAAGCGACGATATTTTAATTAAATCCTACATAGCCAATACAAACAGTTCTCTATTTTCGCTGCAGGACCCTTAATTCATAAAATACTTTCAATAAAATCAAACTACAGAAAGCATTGATATCTTTTTCCATCAACGCAGCTGAAAAATCCATTTTCAGGCTGCCATCTGTCATCAACTTGAAGCGATCCCCTTTTTCATTACATGAAAGATGTCGGGGTTTAGTGACCCCTGCAAGCTGACCCTCATTTCGACCTCTAACTCAAAATGTCCGATTATTTCAGTGTTAAATTCATAATGCACATGTAGCATTGAGGTATTGGTGTTAACAAATGGACATTTTTCATTCATCGAAGGTCATCTTTGTAATTCAGCATCTTTTCCAAATTCGAGACAAGGTCACACTAAGTGACATTAGCTGGTTTGGTTATTCTGAAGACAAAAAACGCACAAAGCTTTCATTCGTGACAGGGTTGCTATTATAGTTTAACAGGACATAAAGTTATCTTTTAAATCTTCATAACGCTGCTCATTCCCACATTTTAGTCAATCTCTCTGCTTTATGCCCATCATCAAGAAATATTACTTCTGATAAGAGAGATTGCTATATCGCATTTATCTTTGTCCGCAACACCGATTAGCAGAGATAGATCATTATACATTGCGCTGACTGAGAGAAAAATAAGCGCCAAATGATTGAGTTCAATAAACAATGGCCGAGATTGTGTTGCAAATTTGACGAAAAGTTCCCCCAACCACCCCAGATATTTCTAAATTTAGGAAATTTAAAAAAAAGTTAAAAATGAGATCTGTCGAAATCTCAAAGAACTGATATTAAATTGCTAGCCCCTGATTAATTACAAACTATGCCATCTGAAGACTAGAAATGCGTCGGTCGAAAAGTTGAAATCATAACCTATGTTCCAAGTTTGGTTTTATATAGGTTTCGAGTATAGAATATTACAATACAAAAAAATGTACATGTATACGTACATTTTCAATGATATTTAATCTGTTAATAGAGACCACCTGTAAACAAAGACCACGTTTTGCTGTTCCCATGGGTGGTCTTTACAGACAGGTTTGACTGTATGCAGTGCTATTAGGATAAAGGTTGGATTGAGCAATAGTGAAACCGGGTTCCTTTATTTTCGTATAACTACATGTACGTTGCAACATCTCCAGAGCTGCCCTCTCTTCAGCAACAACCTCTCTTCTACAACATTATCATTGTTTTCTGAAATAAAAAATACTACCCACTAAAAGAGATTCAATCTGTATTGTAAATGAAGTTCCATGACTCTGAGCATTGAAATAGACAATTAACATATTTAAATTGCCATTCAATGGAAGATATACCAATGGATGGTGTAGTTTGGCTTTGTCAGGTTCATTAACATTTGTAAACAAATAAGACGACAGCGATAAAAAATAGTAGTCGTCTTTCCATGAACTACATAGACTTAGAAAGGTTACTGATGCATGAAACATAAACACACAACTTCAGATGTAAACAATTTGTTTAACAAACTGAATATTTCGTGCCCATGTAAACAACGAGCGAACAATGAATTAGTTCAATATTGAACGATCCGTACATCAACTGAGTTTTTAGATGGTTCTTACTGGTACCAAAAGTGGTCCCAGGTATTTAACTGAAGAATGATATTATTATATTCTAAAATCATGGTTGAAAATAATTATGCTGATTTTTTTTATGTACCAGTCTGTTGTCCTTTAACCTCTTTAGATCAACAACAGACGATATTAGCATATATTGTATACATGTAGTTGTATAGCATAGTGTAACTGCTAGAATAAGGTCACCCCTAATTAACTTGACTCAGACTGTAATACACACTAGATAGTGATTAAGCCCTTGTTACAATAGCGGTCCTTGTATCAGCTTGCGATAAGAATCAGTAAGGGACACGAAAATCAGACCCCGCGGACCCTTAAATTAACGACCAATCCGCTTAAATAAACAGACAAACGGCCATTTTATCGTGTAAGTGTCAATCAAATCTCGTAATTCCAATGAAATATCGTAATATGTCACGTGACAGCGTGATTTACGGTGACACGTTGTTTTCTTAGTAAACATCGTTCAGTCTCATTTCGAAACTTATCGTTGCTACCTGTATATGTCAAGAAGTTTAATGTTCGACTTCTGTTGCTGAAAATGCGGGGAACTCACCTCATTAGTGGGAAATTCCTCGATAACAAACCTGAGATGCAATCAAATTCGGGGATGCCGCTGAAAATAAATCCGATAAAATGATGCCAAAAATATTCAATAAAAAGTCACGAGGTCGTCAGTTATTTGGTCGAAAATCATCTGAGGGTATTGCAGGAATGTTTCAGGCCTGGCATTCTGTGTTTTGAGTAAATAAACCTCATATAAAGTTTAAAAAATACTGATCGAATTTGATTGGTGATAAATAAATTGAATAAAAATCCGAATTTTAAAGCCTTGCTGTTGTTCGTAAAATTTTAAAATCTTCAGAGCGGCAACATTATTTTGATGGCCATGTTGTTCAATATTTGTCATTTTCAGCATTCACACTGAATCAATTTTTAATCTAACAGAGAAAGAAATATCGTGCTGCAAGGCGCCCCGAGTCGATAAATGTACGTTTTTTGCTAAGGGAGATAACACGCTATAATGTTAAGAATGGTAAGTATGTATGATTTGTCCCCCTTGTTGACACAATATTCATGAGTACTGTCGGAGTTGTGAAATATTGCAAAACACGAGTAAAACAGTTTTGTTTCTTTTTCTAACCGATAAAATGCACAATTACAGCAAAACCTCAATAATAAGTCCACCCCTGGAACCCTTGAAAACTGGTCTTCTTATTGAGGTTGAAAAAAGAGCAAAAAAGTAAAAATGGAATGAAGTGTGGTCGTAATTTTGAGGTGGTCTTATTATCGAGGTAGTCTTTATCTGAAGTTTTACTGTATGTACAATACACTGCAACTTCTCAAAAGCAACCCTCTTTTCAACGACAACATCATATAAACAACAGTGTCATTTTCCATGTTGTAAGTGGAGCCCGAATGTTGTTCTACCCGACAACCGTCAGGAACTTGACCGACCTTATCACATTTATACCGAGTCTTCAATGTTTAAATGCTGGATAAGTCAACTAGAACACAGGAACTGTTCTTAATGTACACATGTATATATATATTTTTTTTTAATCAGTGGACTTTATATTTTGCCCACCACCACAGTTACAGAATAATCAGTATATTGATTGCGATCACAAATCTAGAAGATGAAATAACAATTTCTTTAACGTCTCATCAATGAATATTTCTCTTTCTTATTGAAACTCTATAACAAGACTTTAATTATGTTTGGGTTGATCGATTTAATGTATGTTAGAAAAACGTCAACTCGGAAGACGCTAGTACTATAGATCTAATGATGTTAAAACGATGGGAAAACAACCAGTCACCCCCTCTATCTCTCCGATCTCTCTCCTTTTCCCTCACCCCCTCTCTTTCTCTCCCTCTGCCTCTCTCCCTTCATTCCCCTCTTTCTATCTCATCCTCCGTCCCTCTCTTGCTCTCCCTCACCCTCGATCTATCACTCCCCTCCCCTCTATATCACTATCTACATCCCGCTCCCTCCCCTTTCTCCCTCCGCCTCCACTATCTTTCTACTCCCTGCATACTGAACACCACCGTACCATTTGCTAAAAGGTTCTGATTTCAATAACATTGCCTATTGCTTAGCGACATCGATAATATTTACTAGAATTTTCAATATGCCACGAGAACTAGCAGACTACGTATGAGTGGGCGTCACAGTGTGTAATCCCAATACTTGGATGAACATTATTCGCTCATCAGATGTGTTATGAAATACAAATGACTGCTCTGTTGATGTATTGATGATTTTGCAACAAACTTGTAACGTGTTTGCTTACTGTTTGTACGGTGATCTTAAGACATGTAAATTCGAAGGAAATGTCATTTACGTAAATCTAAGGAGGATTCATTTTCATTTCCTTTTGTTAAGACAAACATCATCAACAATAAGCTATGACTTCCCTTTGTGTATCATCATGTTAAGTTTAAGCCGGATTCATCGTCTAAAACACTTGCAGTTATGTTTGTCAGAAGAACATAGTTGAACATACGAGTATATTGAATGATACTACTTATGTGCTAATACGTATAAATGTAATTGAAACATATGCTATCGATGAACGAATGTGGAAATGTGTAATTATGAAATGAATGGATTAACGATTCTAGCTTTAAGTTACTGATCGGAATTGGACAAAGTATCGGTGCAGTAGGCCTACTTCTAGCGGATACAAACGAGTGCGAGTGTTTATATAATTCGGCATTGACCCTTAGGGACTCAGCATAGAGTCCCTTCAATATAGTTGGTATTGTCTGACTATATTTACTCGTGAATATTCGTTCAAATCCGTAAGTTATCGTCGGTGAAGTGTGAAGTAAAGACGGTGAACATGGACTTGAAAATTGTGTTCTTAATTTTGAGGTGGTCTTAATTTTGAGGTATTCTTTAAGTGGGATTTACCTGTACATATATGTATAACTACCACGTGACCTTTTGAAGAGTATGGCGAATGTACCCGACGGAAGTGGCGAAGATTATTTAGCGTCAGTTTATTGATTATCAATATAATTCGCAGTATTTTCCGAACACAATAGGATCAATAAACGTGTGTCATTCATAAGCAACGTGGTATTTATACATTACCTGAGTCGGATTTAAAAAGTTCAATAGCGCCCCTGTCCTCAATATTGAACACCTTTGACGTTGTTCTAATCACCAAATAGAAAAGATTGTTCGAAAGGTAAACAGAGTAGATCTATCTAACAAACGTAGATACTGTTTTAGTTTTATATTATCCAGGGGAACGAAGATTCTAACCAGAGCTTCCAACGACAGCTACGTGTTATAATTAGCAAGCAACCAGGCAACGTGTTTAAGCTAAGACGACCTGAAAAAACCTGCAAATATTTCTACTGCAGCCAAGGCCGAGTCTAGCTCCATTTAAAATGCACCCGGCATGTAGGTTCGCATTGGCTTTGAACAACGAATCGTAAACAAATTATGTTGACAGATGTTATCTAGTGGATTTTCTTCGAGTGTCATCCATGTTACAGCTGCGTTAACAATAAGAATATATGTAGAGTCTAAAGTACTCAGGAAGTTCATTATCCTCATAAAGTATAGATCGATCACAAATTTCAACGATGCATACGATCAGGAATGACGTCAGGACATCACGTGACATACAAATAACAATGGCGTTTTATGCCTTAGTTCTTGTGTTTGCTTTGGCAACGAATGTGGTGCTAACGTTTTTACTTTTTACCAGAAAATTCATGAAATCTAAGTATATTTTTACCGCAAGTATTTCAGTTTCGCATATCATCATGTGCGTTGTAGTGATCCCATTGGCTATTTCATATTACGTAACTAATGACGTCAATGTTAGAATTGCGTGTGACGTCACTGTGAGTTTGTGCGTTGGTGTGACGACACAAAGCATGCTTGCTACGTCAGTGCGTCGCGCGCTGGCGATATCTGAACGTTTCAGACACGCAAACTTCACGTACAGTGGAAAAGTTAAACACATAGCTTGCCTTTGGATTGCCTCCCTTGGTCTAGCAATTCCTTACAGCTTCAACCGGAACATCACAAACTTATTCAGTATTTTCCCGCCAAATTTCTCAAATCTTCCAGCATCTTATACCTCCTTTTTAGAGAAGTCAGGACCTCAAAACGAAACTGCCGCTCTAGCCTCAAACAACACATTTATTAACTATCAACTGAACAAATCGAACACGATTTCAAATAGAGACTACACCAACATACCGACAGATATGGGGTTCTTTGTGTACGATATTATCCTCATGTTCGTTCAAATGATCTTGCCGATTATAATATCGCTGACATTACAAACAGTGACATTGCATGGAATTAGGAAGCGATCCAACCAAACGCATTGGGTGAAAGAAATCATGATCACAAAACAACATATCGCAGTGGCAACAGTATTTTTCATTTGTTGGTTCCCAGGAATGGTAACAAATGTTATAAGCCTGCATATACACGTAGCGGAACCAGTTTATAGAATTTTGCACCCAATGGCGATCAGTGCTCTTGTGTATTTTCCGCTGATTTATTACAAATTAAACGCTCACATTAAACGAGAGTTCCGCCTATGGTTGCAGGAGTTATTGCATCCTCAGCCAGAAGAGACGAATGTTTAGAACAGTTTCCTTTCTAGGAATGACTTCAATGTACATGAAGATCAGCATCTACATTCTAGTGAAGACTTTCAGTGCTTAGATTAAGAAACAGACTTCACAGCACTTACCTCCCTTAGCAGTACTTGGTGAAGGGAGACCACTGCTACCAATTTGATATTTTTGCATCAGGAGTTGTCTTCCATTAAACAACAGTAATGCTAATATATCCAAACTGTTAACAATTCTGTTTGATGTGTCAAATCACTAAAAGTCTAACTGATTATATATAATGTATGGCATTGCATGTTTTCAGAGCGTGAAGAAGCGAAAATGTTTAACTTGGCTCGACAGCCAGCTTTTGGCTAGGTTGATTTTCAAAGCATTCCAAAACGTAAAATCATATATGACCTTGTTGTAATGTTGATAAAAAATATTGGCATAGAATATGTACATCATTTCATCAACAAAACCATGCCACTGTTAATATTTCTGATTTACGAGTACATTTAAATAACAAAAAGTTTCAACTTTTTATTTACACACATTGCATTTTCATTTACTGTTTTATTTGGCTAGTCATGACCACAGGCATTCTACATTTGGCTAGGTTGATTCTGAAAGCATTCTTAATACAAATATCGATCAAAAATCCTATATAACCTTTTTGTAATGTTGATAAAAAATATTAGCATAGAATACGTACATCATTTCATCAACAAAAACCTTTGCCACTTGCAGTGTCCCTGTGGGCTTGACTATCACGGATATTTACGAAGAGCCACAGATTTCAGTATTTCATTTAGTTTATTCATAAAACTTTGTACATCACATATAAAACATATTACATTACACATATAAGTGTCAAATATTTCAATAAGTTAGTACAGCTGTACTAAAACAGGTATCCTTAAACAATTCTGAATTGGCCGAGCACCTTAAGATGCTAAGTTTTCCCCACAGACTGTGACAGATATGACCCGGCCATGATCCATGAAAATGAATACTGAGTGATGTACAAGCAGACTGGTACACTAATGAACAGTGCTTTGGTGTCTTAATATTTGTTTTGTGGGGTGAAAACAAAACCAGTCTATTTGAATATGAATGAAGAAGCGCATAGACTGGTTTCATTTCCAACCATATATGTATGAATCATCAACCATATCTCGTGATTAATTGTAAATTCATGGAACAAAATACATAGAGGTAAATGATAGTAATGACTTAGAAGAGACACTCCGTGCTCACTTTGTCTTTAAATGTCAAATCAACTGCAAAAATCAGGATAATTATTTCATACAAGCTAGACACTTAGGAAAAATATGAATGAGACATTACTACCAAGTTGGTCAAGTATACAGGACACAATTCTGCTTGTATGTCTAGCTGCAAAATTGATGAAAGTACCTAACCATGTTCACAAATCATTCCACCAATAACATTGCACCTTTTGGTATATTGTCTTACATTACATACTTCGTACTTTCACCAGTTGTCAAGAATTAAATATAAAGTCTATAAACCGTCAGGTTTAACCTCCTCTTGTGTATTTTCCCCAGATATGAAGCATGAACACGGAGGCGATGAAGATCAAACTCATAACAAGAACTGGGACTGGTCCACTGAAATAAACAAAAAAAATCAGTTATATTAGGTAAAAACCAAACCAGTCAAACTAAACCAGAACTGGTATAATTAAGTGCATTAATCACAGTAAATGCATTGTAATTGATTCAGATTTAAACAAGAAATATTAATATTATTATCATTGCAAAGAAGAGCTACATATTTGTGAACAAAATTCAGATGTTTTGTATCTTCTAAGTTAACTAAAATAAATAACTTAAAGCTACAAATGACTAAATAAAAGGAAACAAATTATTTTTACAACGAAACTATTATTGACAATTTATCATTATAAAGAATGCAATATTTCTGTCTGGTCTAGGCTGAATCTACTTGGCCAAGTTTGATATCATATATCATTTTACAACCCTGGTAATCTTGTGAACATTTATTTTCTAGTTTCTAACAATTGTTCAATCTTACACTTTAATTCCTGGGGAGTCTTCTGTGTAAAATCTCCACATACCAGCACTACCGCCACCAGCGGTCGGCTTTGCACGGCCAGATGATGAAGATGGAGTTTTTCTGCAAACAATGAAGAAATAATTATAAACTACAACAAACAAATACTTACAATAACTAATAAAAGACTTCAGAGCACAAGTTTTCTAAATGTCTAAGAAAGTGAAACTGGTACAGCAATTTTATACTCACAAACATAGCACAAAAAAACAATAAAGGTGTTGTCAAGAAGGACCGGCTGCCGGTGGAAAATGCTGGTTCAAATGACATTTCGGCCAGTACATACTTGCATTTTTAGCCCCATACCCCTCTAGCTGGCCGGTTACTTTTCTGTTTGGGCCGTTTCAACCAAAACGTATTGACAGTACTGAATAACTATTTAAAATTGAAGTTAAAATAGGCATGAGTTTCGTCTCACACATTTGTGGCATTCTAAGTAATATTCAGTGTGACTATTTGATGTATTAATAATAAAGTAAAGTCTCTTACTTTAAAAAATCTTAAATGTTGATTTTCATCCATAATACATTGCGAGAAAATATAGTAATTTAATGTTATTGTTACCTTTGTCTAACAGTAGATCCTCCAGCTCTAGAAACTGTTCCTTTGGAAGACGATGGGGACCTGCCCCCTCCGACGGTTGTAGAACTAGCTGGTACAGGCTGAAACGGAACAATTGCACTTGAGACTTACAAACCACTCGGTAGCGGAAAGGGACCAATATTCAGCCCCAATGTCGGACTCGGAAGAGGGCGGGAGTGGGGGGCTACAGGGCTATCTTACACTATTGCCATAACACATTTGGTAGTGAACAATCCGATTCTGTATGTAACCATATGCAAGTCGGTCAAAGGCAATGTATGTTTAATTACCAGCAATAAATATTGATAATAATTGAGTACAATACTCAACTAGAAGAAGAATTTCACAAATTAAGCAGATGTTTATCAACATATTGTGTGATGCAATGGTTAGATCTATTAGACATTTAAACACTTTTATAAAGCTTTACACCAATTTTAACGGTAATGAAAAACTGTTTTTTCTTACAAAGACCATGAAGATTATTAGAAAAATAAACAATGACAAGAATCAAGATTACAAAGACTGGGTTGAAAATATCATCACAACAAGAAACATGTTTTTAATAACAAATATGCAAAGAATATGGTCTGTTTTAACATAGGAGTATTTTATTTACTTACAAATAAGAAAATCATAGATATTCAAGTAGATTAAACAATTATAATTAAGCTCTTACCATTTTCAAAGATGTTTCGTGTCGGCTTCAGTTCGACGTGTCAGATTTAAAGGATGTGACGTAGTTGGCGTTCTCATAAGAAGTAAAGTTGCGTGAAAATCACTAAGCTGTCAAGCGTTTGAATGATAAAGATCAAGATATATTGCCTCGTGGGCAAAATATGACTTTTGTACTAAACTCACGCATTGTCATTCAAATTGGACATCGCCTCAGGTATCAAATGAATATTTTATCTATGTTTTTAAATCATAACTATCCTTAAAATACTTCCTTATCGTAATATTTAATATTGTCCTATGATTTCGCGACATACTAAAAAATTGAATGAATATTCAGTATTTGTATTTGTACATTTACTAGACACGTTCTCGCATTTCACTCATAATATGCCTACTGTACTGTTAAGAAAGAAAATGTCAGCATATGAGTCACAACAGTTGTGCTAAACAAACATGTTAAATAATGAGGAAAAAACAGTAATTTTATCTGCCATCTTACACACTATATATACGCATTATAACTTGACTTGCATTTTTATGCCCCCCCCCCCCCCCCCCCCTTCGAAGAAGAGAGGGCATATTGCTTTGCACATGTCAGTCGGTCTTTCCGCAGTTCGGTCGGTCCGTAACCTTTTCGTTTCCGATCAAAAACTCGAGAACCCTCAAACGTGGTCCACATATTCATCTTGGGTAGCAGAAGAACTCTACTGATTTTGGGGCCACAGGGTCAAACTCAAAGGTCAAGGTCACCGGGGTCCTGAGGAGAAAGATGTATGGACATTACCAGTACCCGACTGATATTCAGGTTGTGGCCTACAGGTATTGCCAAATAAATCTATGTGGTTCTGCAAGGCCACCCTTAAAAAACCGTTTGTTTTGCATAACCTTACCTACTCCTGAACTTGACCCCTACTCAAATTTGTTAGGGCTTTTTTCATTAACGGCAGTTTAATCAACAAGTTGGTGAAGCCAGTAACATATATATATAGGTGGGCATATTGATACAATTGAAGATGAACTGTACAAAATAGCATAGAAAAAAGTATCATTTACATGACAGGAACATGCACATTTTTTCTTTCTGAACACATTTGTTTTCATTGTCAAAAGCTGTGTAACTTGTTGATGGTACATTTTACGTGATTGTATCGCTTTGTAACATATATTTAAGTGATTAGTGCCTGAATGATTCAGATTATAGAGTAGACAAAGAAGCTTTTGTACAATTGAATCAGTAAACAGGATTGTTTACATAATTTGTCATTTTCAGTTGTTACCCTCTTGTCAGTAATCATACAAATTATGGTAGGACTGCTGAAACAAAACAGTTTTCAACCAGGCTTCTAGAAATTGCCTCAAAGACATTTGGTCCGAGTAATTTGCGATTATTGGCTGGCTAGAATTTTTTTATATTGACTTCTCAACTGTCCCATCTTCTTTATTTGTATGCACTTTGAACAATTTTACATTCAGCACATGATTAACTGGTTTTAAATGTATGATAGTTTGTTAATATTAATATGTGTTTGAAATTTCTCTGATATATATCAGATTATCTTGCAAATATCAAGAAGCCTTTGATTCAAATTCTTGTCTCAAATACCACATGTGGGAGTGACATTGTTAGTTTTTTTAAGAAACATGTCTTTTATTGATGAATATCTTTTTCAGTGTGCCATGGAGAGATTTGACTTGAGTTGTTTGCTGATATCCGTGCCACAACTTGAGAACAAAAATGGTGAATTAAGATTTGACCAAGATCATCAAAGTATGGTTATGGCATTCAGTATAGAAGTAAGACCTCTACAATGAGAAGAAAAGGAAGCTTCTATAGAACTATGATTAACATGCTGTAGAATTCAGGAATAAATTGTTGTAAATATACAAACCAAGAAAAATGTAGGATACAGAGTGAATCAACAGCATGGTATCATAAACCTTGAATTTTGTTATTCTCGAAATCATACCTGTACAGGAATGAAAGTGAAACTGACTTAAAAAGTTGCAATTAATTGCTAGGATACAATGTTTTGGGGATGATAGCATCTATTCTATATATATATATCAGGGTTCTGCCAAGATTTTGAAAAAGGGGGACAAATGTCTTTGGTCAGCTTCAAAAAGTGGAGATAATGTTTAAGAAATGTAGACAAAAATCATTCATTTTATTTTTTGATGTTATTGACAGTTACATGTCACACTCTGTACATGGTTATTAATTATCTCTTGTTGATTTACCAGTGTCAGTTTTATACACTGTTTATACTGATTACCTGTGTATAAGAACCCAATCGGCACATTTTGTGGCTAAAAAGGAGTCTGTAGAGGGTTGGAATTACAATAATGAACTGGTTAGACATACTGTAACGCTTGGTTCATTGTGGTCACCTTGTCTTGGAAGTATGCTTCTATTCAGCACCTGCGTCACGGAACTCTGACCTATGATTGGGTTCAGTGAAGAGATTTTCTTTTTTAGAACAGAGCTTAAGGCAAATAGCTGCCATATGCCCATATATGAACCTCTTTTACAGATTTTCACTGTCTCTTCTTCAAATATATTTTCAGTGACTGTTTTTGTTACTTTGTTACCAGTAGCAACCACAACTGATTTTATTTTGTTTTATTATAATCACAGAGAACTGGAAAAGAGCTTTACAAAACAGTTTACATTTTTAAAATACCTCTTCTATGATTAAAGTTACAATGATTTGAAAATGTCAAATTTTGCCGATTTGTTGGAGCTTTTTACCCATAAATGGTAATAGCGCGCGACTCGCCGTCACGGAACTCTTTTATGTATTTTTTTCACATATTTTGAACTTTCCATTCTTATGTATTTTTTCATGCTCTTTCTGATTATGCTATTATTTTTCATGCACAATGATTCTTTAGCGAGATATCATGCAATATAAAAGGGAGAAAAGTTCATTTTTTTATCATTTAATAAATTTTCTCCGACAATAATTTAATTTCAACAACATTTCCATCAGATTCAGTGATTAATAAATATATAATTGTTTTCCATAAACCATCTATAAGTAATTCAAATATATAAATTAAAACATATCATCACCAGTTTAATGCTAAAAGTAACAATAAATTTCTCAAATTCAGACATTATTGTTAAAAACAGCTCACAAGTAACAAAGAGTCACTATTATAGATCAAATGTTAAAAAATTAATTCCCAGTAGTTCTATTTGCTATGCAATATTCTTGCAAGAACATACATGGTGCATATTATATTGACATTGTATTTGATAAAATAAAACATGATCATCTATATGCAACAAACAACTTCCCCAAAACTTTCTTGAACACGCTGGTGTTAAAAATCCATTAAAGTAAACAGTCTTGTATTTTAAATAGATTTCAGTAACATGTTCAAAGTCTTTAAAAATCCATTGTCTCCTGGAGTTAACACACTCCGGAACAATGTCTCTTTTGATAACAAATTCTTTATCAACTTTTTGAATGTCTTTCCTGGCAGGCCAGAAGAAATTCCCCGCTTTGCGGCATGGTGCCATAAAACTAACACGGGCCTTATCAGATTCCACACTAGCTACACAGCCTGGATACCAGGAATCCTGGTATGCAACTACAACATACTCGCCCTCCTTGAAACCCTCTTTCATCTCCGGTAACATATAATTCTTGACCGAGAGCTCATCATATTCATTGTCTGACTCACAATCTCGGTCATCCAGCTTCCGACACCTTGCCTTCTGACCTTTTTCCATCACTTGTAGAATTTCTTCCTGCACTTCCACCTCCTCCTCCCTATGCCTTTTACGTAAGTCAACACCTCCTTTCCGGCTTTTTTCATCAAGTCTGACTGCTCTGTCTGTGGCATTTCACTCGGCCAACTTATCAGTTTACGGCGGTTTCTTTTCAACATTTGTACAGACGAATGTTGGTGAAATGTTGCATTTGGTCTTTTTCTCTGACTTGAATCCAAATCGCCAAAATGGTGCTCACAAGCAAGGTTCGTCACCTGTGCAAATACAGTTCTCTTCACATCGTCTTTGGAGGGAGTAGTGCTGTACTGTCCGTCAAGGAAGTCGGCCAGTTGTTTTCTGACAGTTTTTAGCATGGAGTTGCACATTATGCATATTATGTCATTACACAGTTTCAACTGACAATCTCAAATGGGCTGGGACAGTTTCTCATTGAACTTTGTCAGGTAAGGGATGAACAGTTCTTCTTCATTGATCTAGGTGCTTTCAGCAACTGTGAGAAACGTCGGATTTTCAGCACAATCAGTAAGATACTGTTCCAGGTTTTGGACATAGGGATAAAGATGTAGATAGCTGACAGAGCCTGATGTAACAAGCCACCAGTACGGTCCAGTGATTTTAACATACATTATTGTTAGGGCCCGAAGTATTGTCTGAACTGTCTCAGACTGCAGATCAGCTGCAACTGACGCTACTTTCTGATTTGGAGTTGGGACAGTTTTTATCACTTGTAGGAAGCTATCACTGTGTAGGAAAACCTCTGCTGCCGACAACCAATCACATTCGATTTTACAGAACTCCTGCAATAGGATTCACAATTAGACATTATTTTCCAGGACAAATTAATTTTTTAGCAAGAATGTCGCAAATACACGTCCTTGCCAGAACACTGGTGTATAATTATAAAAAAAGCAGATGGACTGAAACTGACCCTCCCATGATGCAGTTTGTTCGCAAGTCTTGTTTGCTGTGCCTTTCACTTTTCTCCTTCTTAGAGGAATTTGTTAAATACATATTGGGACACCCTGATCCCTGTGCTTTGTTGCTTGTTGTTTTCTTGCCTTTTGACAGCAATAGAGCATTAGAAGACCCCTTGGAGGGTTTATGGGCACTTCTAAATACTGGTGTGCTTGGAGCAAACACTGTATCACTCTTAGGAACGGGTATTTCCTCTAACTGCGAATCTGAAGATGATACTTCTCCAATGAGGATTCCTGGATCAGATGCCCATATCAGATACCCGTACCAGATACCCGTTTATCCTTCACTGAATCATCTGAGGCTTCTCCTGCATCGTCAGCCGTGTGCTTTCTCTCGGTATGATGGTCAAGATTTATTTTTTCTGTCTGTAAGGTAGGCGCAATATCCTTTGCTGCTTTACAGGTTTTTGTGCACACTGACGTATGTGGTTCGACACTGGTCAGCTACTGCGACTACATCATCTTTGTCCTCCATCCTCATTCGCCTTAATGTATCAAAATTGATGTCCACACAGGTCTTGTAGTTTAGCGTAGTACCGCATACCTTACAATATGTTGTCCTTCCATCCTTGTCAGTGTGAGCCAGCTTGTTTGCATCATTTTAAGAACCACCTGTTACAAACACCATTTACGGGGTACTGTAATAAACCAGTTAGTTTTCACATAGACCTTGCTAATTTGTTGTGTACTGTATTTGTTTCATGTTTGGGATTACATTTATTTGCTTGTGTATGTTTGAATATATTGTACAGTAAAACCTCACCTAAAGAATCCTCAACATTGAGACCTATTCAAAATTAAGACCACAATTTTCAAGTCCATTTCTTGGTTTTGCTCTTTATTCAACGTCATTATTAAGACCACCTCAATGAGACGACCAGTTTTCAAGGGTCCAATGGTGGTCTTATTATAGAGGTTTTGCTGTACATACATTATATTATTTCATTTCTATTTTATTGACAATATTAATAAAAATGAAATTTATTTTGTGTATTCTGCTTTTTTTACACATTTTATGGCAGTAAACAGTAAAAAGTGTGAGCACCTTACATAGCAATAAATCTGACATAACTATGAATTTTAAAAATAATTTATTATCACCAAATCATTGATACATACATACATATACATGTTCAGGATATTGTATAGAAGTTATAAGGATTACTGGTAAGCACTCCATTTGTATCAATGTGAACTATATTTGGTACGCCATTACATCTCTGAACTGCCATCTGAAAAATGAAATTCTAGTTAAGAGAGAAAAAAACCCATATGATTATCGATCAAACGGAAGTGTTAAAAGTGCTTGCAAATTCAACTTGTATCACTAAGAAACTAAGTACCCATCAACACCATTGTTTTTCTTTGACTGATTTTGTCGAAATATCAGGTCTTATTTTTCTTGTGTATGTAGATTAGGCTGTGGGAAGTCCGGTGATATATTTAAACAGAAGCAGAAAATGACTGTGCCATTCATATCCATTGCTAGCTCTTTAATTATAGTCTGCCTTTATTTACTTGATGGCGGTTGTAAACGAATTGTGAGGTCGGCCTTTAATGTTATGTTTTGGAGCATACTGAACAATAGATATAGTGTAAACAAACAACGATATTCTCAACTTCTTTTGAATTCACCATAGCATAATTATTACTTATACATTTTACTACATATACAACAGATTATGCAACAGTCGCGGAAATTGAGTTGTTTGTAGTTCTTTAATTAAACATACTTACCGAGGCACATTCTTCACAGACAGACAAATGTTATCGAAATTACAATATATATAACGTTGCTGTGCAACTGAACCCGTTATAGTTACTCTGTCACACAGTGCTTTGATTCCACAACCGTCACTAACAATAATAACAGTATTGGGATAAGCAATGATGCTTTATAAGGAGTAATCTCGTTTAAATTAACCATTGTGAATGGATTTTAATTGCAAAGAGCAAAAGCAAACAAATGTAGATGAAGGTCGTACCGAAAATCCGTTTTCTTCACATTTAACAAACACACCGGATTGTCCTCCATTTGAAGAGTATGCGTCCCTCGTGAATGTTGCAATCGAAGTGTATAGCAGAATAACTTGGGGTGTTTTACATGCATCCATCACCTTTGTAATGATAATTCGATTAATGAAATTAAAGTAATAATGAATTAATATGAATGATAAAAAGAGAAATTATCAGCTGAGGCTATTAGTCATGCTGACCTGTACTATCATGTCCTCCAGCAACATTATTTACGAACACTTTAAGTCTGAAACTCGGACTTAGAATTTAAATTTACAAAAACTGAAATTTGCCACCATTTTGTTTTCATGAAATCTAAACATATGAAATTTTGTCTGAATATTTTTGTTTCCCTGTGCACGCTTGTCAATTTTTGTTAAAATCTACATTGTAATAACAGCATAGGACCAAAAAGATTTAAAATTAAAAGTCTAAATGTGAGAATCAGTCTTATAATAGTTATGAATAAGGCCCCTGCATGGCGATTTCCCCTTATGAAACAGGAGTCGAGGACAAATTACTTTGGATTCATTCAGAACATATGACTATCCCGGGCTTCGAGAGTCCAGTGCTCTCGGACTGGGCCAATCTTGTGGATTTATTAAGTTTGTAATATCAATAAATGAGGTTCATAATCATACTTCCATACCGAAATCATTTATCTTTATAAGTAGTGTTATTAAAATGCTATATAAATACTGTGTTCTGCTATAAGATGTGTTTCTGCTATATACTTGTAGTCTAGAAAACGTTAGCTAAGAAACCTCAATATTCAGTTTACTAACACTCATTCCTTTTTTCCACGTGGTGGGTGATGTCAAGTGACACACCGTCCTTGTAAAATCGTCATCTGAACCCCCGGCGTCAGGATCACAGAAGCTGGAATTTGGATAGGTCACGTGGACTGCTTTGGCAATGCTTTCTATAGTAGTAAGTTTGTTACAGGTAAGGAATGGAGTGACCGTTGTCGCAGTGAATACTCCTTTAGTTGATGTTGCATCAGTGGTCGTATGTGCTGAATTCGTCGGAGAAACAATTGTGGTTGAAATCGTCGGAGAAACATTAACAGTTGAATTCGTCGGAGAAACAACTGTGGTTGAAATCGTCGGAGAAACACTAACAGTTGAATTCGTCGGAGAAACAATTGTGGTTGAAATCGTCGGAGAAACAATTGTGGTTGAAATCGTCGGAGAAACACTAGCAATTGAATTTGTCGGAGAAACTGTACCATTTGAATGTATTGTTTGTGGTGTTGAATTGGGTATGTCTGTAATCACAGAAATGTTAAACTTCGTTATCAGTGATGTTATATGAATGTTAAATGATACAATCGTATCTTTATCTGAAATTCCCAGAAAAGGCTTTTGGTCTACCCGTAAGATAAGATTGACTTTTGTCCTTATAACTTCGCCGAAGAAAAACAGCGTTAACCTCAATGTACGAGTATTTGGTGAGACAACTGAAACTTTTACGTTTGGTTTATAGATACATTTCAATCATAAACGAGATTCCAATTTTGTTTTGAAGTCACAAATATGCGTAACTAATCATGGGCTAATTTTGGAATTAATTGATATTACAGTGAACTAAATCACAACAATGCATTTACATGGCTACACCAATTATACACGTACTGTGATTGTACATTACATATTACAATTTTTATTGCTTCAAGATTTCAAAAAGTTTAATAAAATGAAGCGGCCTTTTATTTGGTTCCTCATTAAAGAGGTATCTAGAGCGATCAAACATGTACCATCGGTTCCATTTTTGGATAAAAGTTGGCAGTCGGCGACAAACCAGGATAGGTTTTTTTTCTATTTACCTGAGAACGATTGTAAACAGATAGTGTGATGGTCAGTCAATGAAACCAGGTTTTGGAAAATATTGACTAAAAGCCATAGTGTGCACAATATCAGCGTTCTTAACTATAAACACGTCCGTTTTTATTTACAAGCGAATGCTTTTGAGCCAACGGTGAGATGATCGGTTGATGAAAACATGTTCTGGAAGATATCGACCTAATGGTCTTGGCATACTCATTGCACAACATTAAACAGTATTATCAACTAACTTTGAATTAATAGAAATGAGCACGCTTAGAGTTCTTTGACTTTTTCAATAATTGTTTGCAGCAAATACAATATACTTACTATTGGCTGGAGAACAACTACATGAATCGTGGTTGGCACTAGGAAATCTCACTGAAAAACAAGGAAAGCACTGCAGATGTTGAAGCTTACTTGATATACTATAGATGCTATATGCTATATACTGGTAAAATAGATATGATTTTTTTATCATTAGAAAGTATCTTTAAGTCATTTGTTATGAGTAGGTCGTTTGTGTTTACTTGCGAGCAGTTGTAAACAAATTGAGAAGTGGTTATAGCCTAAGAAAACATGTTTTGGAAAACAATTACCAATATACATTGTGTACATAAGAACGGTATTGTCCACTAACTTTAAATCAACTGAACGTGTGAATATTTAAAAATGTTTAATCCTTGGCGAAATATATGAAATCACTGTAACGAGCTGGGTATCTTGGAAAATCTGATCTAATCCACAAAGCTCTGTTATTATATAGACTGATAAGTCAAACCCATTTGAAGGGATTGACGACTTCATATTACGAAAAGTCACAATTGCGATTACGCTCCACACAGCGCTTTGATTTCACTACCGTGTTCTATTCACACGTATGAAAGTATCGGAATAAGCGCCCGATGCTAAAGGAGAGTAAATTGCGATGTGTCCATGAATAGGTAAATAAAGGTGTTATTTTACAGCTTGTAGGAACACAAGGTCATTTAGGAAAGAATGTTTAGTTTAAAAATGGAGGTTATGTGTTGCATCATGACTGAACATTTAAAATCTTGGCACATACTGAGTATATTGTTATATCGACATAAAAAGTAGAGGACAGTTGGCTATTGTAAAGTACTGACCTTATATATACTTCATTTCATGTTTATTGTGTCAATATAAGTTTTAAAGCAATACAATTTTGGGTTTTCACATACCTGCTGTTCTTATAATTAAGTCTTTTTGACAATCGACGCCATGTTGTGGGGATACATTTTCCAGTAAGGACCATACTGCGTTGAGAAAAAAAGAAATCCATATTAAATCCAGGCGTTCATTGGAATTCCCGGATAATTACAATGGACTATATGTTTCACCGCTTTCACCATCCGTGGAATAATGTGGGATACTTTCTAACGTTACAGGTTTAGACTAGACCCAAAATCGTGCAATCAAAATGATGCTTATAAAACCGCATACTCTTTAGCGTGAAGACGGGAAATAATGAGTTAAATGAAGAGTTACGGAATTGAATGTTCGTGGGTATTTGACGATGTGTTTATCACATTACGGTGACGTATGTGTCCTTACTAAATATATACATGAGTTCTATATTGGACAACTGCTCATATCATTGATATTTCTTAGAAAAATGATGCACCAAAGGAAACCTATCATTCTTATTTCATGTTTAGATAAAGATGGTTTTGATTAAGTTACCAAGCAAACATTTCGTCATGACGGGACGGGAAACTTGGTGATGAAAAGGATGATCAATGGCGCACAAAATCGTTGCGGGGCTTATCTCCCCTTTGGGTTCATTTGTAAAGGGGCATTATCACTAGAAAGATAAGTGTGAAAACGGGCTTTTCAGATCAAACTAGTAATGCCTGCCAGTCGTATAGATAGATAGATTTATTTCAACATAAAGTGTACACTTTACATGGCAAAACAAAATTAAGACATACATTAGTAAAAACAATATGTATAAAGTAGCAATGTCTATCAACATTATATGTTAAGGATAACACAAAAAAGAGTTGAAGTAAAAACTCTTATTACCATTGTGGTCCTTAATATATAATAGTGTGTGACATAAGAAGAATTGTATGCAATATGTTAAGCTATCACAGTAAGTTTATCAAAGAAAGACATTTAAGTTACATAAAATATAAATAAATAGATAAAACGATAAACAATAAGTTATCTTTGACATGAATAATGAATGAAAAAAGCTAAATAAAAAAACTTAACAATGTATTACGGTACAAACTATTACTATCACAGATGAAAATTCCCATGAAAAACATCTGTCAATCAATATAACTTACAGTGTCTGTGGTCTTGACATCCGTAGTGTATTATATTAGAGAAGAATTGATGTTCGATCCCTGGAATGTCACAAATTCACATGAAAAAAACAACAACATTTTTTCACAATACGTATTCAAAACGACAAAGTCATCACATAACGTCATTCAGTATGATTACTTTAGGAAGAGCATGCTTATATGTGTTTTTTTTATTCAAAGCAATGATAACATGGAGCCAATATCAATTATTGATTATTGACCATTTTTGACAGGTATTATTTTCGCGTCCAGGGGAGATTATCCAATTTAGAGGAAAGAGCTTAACAAGGGGAGACCATTATTGATATTTATCCAGGAAAGCGGGACAAGAAACGATCCAACGTTAACACTGCTCCTATGTGAAAATCATAAACGCGATTAAAAATGACACGCCGCTTGAAAAGAGATTAAAAATGACATGCCGCTTTAAACGAGATTATAAATGACATGTCGCTTTATACGAGATTAAAAATGACATGCCGCTTTAAACGATAACAAAGAAATCCTACCTCTGTATGCAATAGACTGTTCACAATAAGAGATGCTGCCATTACCTAAATATATAAATGACAAAATATATAACCACATGAATTATGTCCATCGGCAAACCTCGTATGATTCCGCTTCTCCTCAATTACCACATGAATTATGTCCATCGGCAAACCTCGTATGATTCCGCTACTCCTCAATTACAACATGAATTATGTCCATCGGCAAACCTCGTATGATTCCGCTACTCCTCAATTACCACATGAATTATGTCCATCGGCAAACCTCGTATGATTCCGCTACTCCTCAATTACCACGTTTAGTAGCGAAATATCCGGGGATCTCCGGGTGTAAATATATCACGTAATTTAATGCAGAGCAACTTCTTTAGTGCAAAACTCTTTGGGAGACACAATTAAGACTTACAATGAAAGTTAAAACTGAAAGTGAATACTTGCTGCAAAAAAAATCATTACTGCTGTTGATGAGAGGTTTTGGCTAAAGAAAGGGGTGCTTTGGCGAGGTTGCGCTGTATTCCTGTAGAAATATACGTTTTCCATGTTCCGAAAGGGCTGAATTCCATGCCGCGTAGTCTATAGCCTTGACACTACATTACTGTGCATCCGAATTTAGGACAAGGTCATTATAAGTTCGCGGCATGGAATCGAGGTTTTCGGGCAAGAAAAAAGTCATCCTTAATTGCATGTACTTTAAACAATTAGACAATGTGATTCTTGTCGTAGATTTTACATTAAAGGACCAGATACTTTAAAAAGTGTTTTGGCCCCAAGCCAATAGTCGAAAATATGATGATCAACAATCCTACCAAGTTCGGACTAGGTCCAAGCGTGCGCACACATTGAAGTTTGACATTTTTTGAGACAAAAGTTGATTCATTTATTTCAAGGAAGAAAACTATTTCCCACAAACTTTTGGTTAAAAAACCATCTCTTACGGTATCTGGGTCCTTTAAAGACAACGGTATAAATAAAATATCATAATCGTGTTCATAAATTTTCAGGCATGAGAATTTTCCGCGGATTTGACACTCGCAAGGGTCGTTTTTGAGACAATTCAAGCCATATTGAATGCTTAAAAGCCGGGAACTACAGCGGCCTCCTGGACCCCTTGCCAAATTTTCAGCTGATTTTGAAATTTGCATTGTCATGCCCTGATCCCTGAAAGACTGCCCAGTGCAGGGTCTGTATTCTCTATAATATTTTCAGACTCAAATTACAGTAACACGCTTCCCGATCTAGAAGCAGGAAAGGGGGATCCCCTTATTTCCCATTGGGGGAAGTTTTTGCCACTACAAAACCTTTTCTCTAACGCCATTTAAAGCAATGTTTTGCTTCCGAAACGGTTACCGAAAATCTAAATATAGTAACACAATTCCTGATCGGGAATCCCCTGATTTCATTTCGGGAATTTAAAGCCAATACAACACGTTTTTGTAACGCCACTAAAGCGATGTTTTGCTTCTCAAATGGAAAATGAAAATCTAAATATAGTAGCACACATCCTTTTCGGGAAGCAGGAAAGGGGAATTCCTTGACAACAAATGGGCAATGAAAATTTAATTATAGTAACACATTTTCCTGAACGGGAAGCAGGAAAGAGGAATTCCCCGATTTCCCGTTCAGGAAATTTCTCTCACTGATAAGAATGAAATGGTACATGCATATTACTTACTTATGCGCTGTATGTTCTCATTCTTAAGTGGATGCCTGGCGGTGCACAGACAATGGCTGGATTTATCATGTCTAAATTTATCTGGAGAGAAATACATTAAGATAAATACAAGAAGAAAGATGATACAAGACAACAGTGTCGCCGAAAATGTGGCGCAAACTAATTTAAGAAATTGGTCAAAATGAGAGAAATCTAATATTGTCCTAAGCAATTTTCGTCATTCCTTATGAAACATGTAAAAATGGTTTTACGTGCATTAATTAAATAATGAAACCGTTATGCTGTTTTAGATATAATGATTCATTTATACAATGTATGCTCAGTACACTTAAAAACGCACATCTTTATACCTGTGTTTTGTCTTTTAAATATCATTTCAATGTGTTTTAAAACTCATTTTGATATGAAAACACTGTTTTGCGTACATTGCAATCACATCATGTTAAGTTCTTATCTTGCATCCCTATATAAGTTCGTGAAATTTGAGAACGGGTTTTAAATGTACTCAGTATACATACCTTGCAAGTGTTGCTGAGCCTTTTTTCTGCAAACTGGACTTTTAACTTCTAAATCATCAAGGATATGCCATACTGAAATATCGTAAATAGTATATACAGTAAAACCTCACTTATAGACCACATCAATAATAAGACCACCTCAAGTTAAGAAACTATTTTCAAGTCCATTTTGGCTGGTTTGCTCTTCATTCAACTTCAATATTAAGATCACCTCAATAATAAGATCAGTTTTCAAGGTCGTATTATTGAGGTTGTACGCATACATGATATTTTAAAAATAATTACAGCGAAATAACAATTAACTAAACAGTTTTACTTCATACCCATAATTTCATCTTTTGAAATTAAAAAAAGTGTTTCTCAGTACTTTTCGTGTTGGAGTTCTACACTGTACGTTTTACAACCTCCATTTTTCTAGAATTGAACCAAAGTCTAGACTGGCTGTGCATTACCATTTCGTGTTTTAGCCCTTGCAACGATTGCACAGTATGTTGGTAAAATGTTCTTAATTCTTCAAAAATGAAGATTTCTGACAAAAACTTATTTATTTGGCTTAAATGATTGTAGGACCACAATGGATAAAAGAGTCTACTCTTTTTTGTGCTATCCTAGGTTTGGTGTACAAATGTATATGTAAAAATCGGAGTACAGAGACACGTATGCGGGGCTAATGGCATAGATATTATGCACATGATAGAAATATTATTTTAAAATGATTGCATGTTTTAATTATCCATGTATCATGTACTCCACTATCGAACTAAATATTATTAGTAAATATTATTATTATTATTATTGTTGATAAATTGATAAAATATTTTACAACATACCTGAATTAACACTCATACAAGCATCAGTGTCGGCAAGGTTCATCAGTTCTGTGTAGGAAAAAACAGTGTATAAATATTAATGAGCGCCGCTGCACAATGTTTAACTTCATCTTTGAGTGACGTCATTTCCAGAAAACGCCATATGTGACGTCACCATGTACTGACAGTAAGCAATATTTGCCCCATATGGCAATATGGAAACGAAGCGACCATATGGAGTAAATATTGTTTCCTGCTTGCAAATAGTTACATCACATGTGACGTTTTCTTGAAATGACGTCACTTACAGAAGAGGTTGTAAATCCTACAGCAGCGTTCACATAACAAAGGAAAAACACTATCGACGTAGCAACAAATCATGTACACTGCCTTTAAAGCTGCGTGACATTTTCTGTCTTCTCATATGGCTATATGCTCGTATACTCGTGTAAGAGCATTACGATCAACAAAGCGACTTTCTGTTTGATGGATATTGACATATGTTTCTAAACCGAAAGTAGCTGAATTTAGACATCAAAACGAAAGTAGGGACTTTGCGTGAATTTACGAATATAGGATGATGATCTAATTTACCGTTTTGACTACGAAGAGAGAATGGAATTATGTCAAATACGATTTACATTCTTGTGTTCGTGCCAGGAGATGTCGTGTGTTCAACAGTTGTGTACCTGTATTTATTCAGTGACAGCGAAGTATTTTCGAAGACATTTAGAGCTAGTAGTTAAATGTCTCGATTTATTATTTATAAATACGTACCATTGTAACTGCTGTGAACAGAACACGGTACTGAAAATAAAGATAAATCATCATTGAAGAACGCAGACATAATTTCTGTTAGCAGTTTAACTTTTCAGCTTGTAATACCAGACAGGAAAATATCAGTGTTTTCCCGGGGATGGCATTCGGACCACCTCGTACTACGAATCATATGTTCCGTATGAATGACCGATGTGTTCCGAATGCAGGGATGGAAATACCGTGTAAGATGAGTCTCATGCTGATGACGTCGCAAAATCACCTCACATGATGATGTCACATAATGACGTCATATAACCATGTCGAATTGTGTCTTTTATGAATTTGTTACATATGAAACTACTAATTAAGTTACTAAATACTTCAACAAAAAAGTCATTTATACATTAGTCTTTTCATATAAAGGTTTTACAAGAAAAGGAAACTACCGATAGCTTCATGTGCGACCAAACAGTAAACCACGTGGTTGATATAGAACTATGCACACCGGAAGCCAGTGAAGTATTTACCGCTTTGGGAAATCATCGCCCTAAAGATTAAACATCCAAGTTTCAAGTCCATTTCCACTGTTTTGCTCTTTATTCAACCTCAATATTAAGACCACCTCAATAAGAAGACCAGTTTTCAAGAGTCCCAAGGGTGGTCTCATTATTGAGATTTTACTGTACATGTTATAAACATTCAATCCGATGCAAAATAGAGATCATGTCTCGATGTTTCGTCATCGGCACGTCGACTTTAAATGGGTTATTCGAAACTATGTATTATCGAAATAAATTTTCGGACCTGATGAATTCGAAAGAACGAGGTCCGACTGTATACCTCAGACATTTTAGTATTGTTAAACAAATGTTTTGTATTGCAATGAACGTGAAATGAGAGTGAAATGTTGACATACTGGAACAACTGCATGGATCCCCATACTTGTGTATTGCGTCTGCAAAAACAAGAAGATAACATAGTTTACATCAAAGGTCATAAATTACGAATTTATTAAACGAATATCATGAAAAACGACAAAAACGAACTTGTGGCGAGTTTTTATCGTTTTCTGGAAACGATCTTATTGAATTTAACATTTTATGGGTGCAAATGTATAATTTTATTCACTAGTACATGTATATCATTAATTAAACACTGCCTATCTCCTACGCAGTGATCTCCTCTTACAGATAACGGATTACTGTAACGTGGCCTAATTGAGTAAGTGGTTTGTTGAATTTGAAAACTGTCACGCTGATGGTTTTTCTGGGGCGTTCAATAACAACGTGATTGTCGGTATTTAGTCTTAACCAATGTTAATCCATACATAATTGTATTCATTTATATTTCTTACTGCGAGAAAACGTACTTACTACTTATGTGGTAGACTAAGTCCTTCTGGCATATGCCCGCATTTCTCTCCTGTTGTTCAATCCGATTTAGGGTGTACCAAACTAAAATTAAGTTTATAACATCCGTAAATTCATACAGCAATTAAAATATTTACAGCGCAGCCTCTTTATAACGGCCAGGTTTTGAACAACAACTGTTGTCAACAATATCATCATTTTACCCGCCTAATTTTAATCGTGCTAAATCAACAACCTCTCAACAACAATCGAAATTCGTGTCGTCCAATGCATGATGCGTTCGAGAAGTGGTCCTTTGCATGTATATAATCATATACAGTAAAACCTCACTTAAATACTACTACAATAATAAGACCCCTCAAAATTATGTTTACTGTATACTTTCCGTCACTCAATAGTGATATTCCCAGAAGTCCATCCTACGGGATAGAAGTATCTAAACTTAAACGATACCAGAGGATAAACAATAATCTAGAGGATTTTAATAAGCGTAACCTTCTATTTACAGGTTAACTTCTAAAACAAGGCTATCGTTATCATAAATTATGTAAGACGTTTCGTAAGTTTTGCCATAAATATCCTGATTATTTTAAAATATGGCACTAGTGTCAAATCTATGTTAGAGACCGTAATTACTAAACCCAAGTTTTATGGAGAACTGTTATGTAAAATTAATTAACAAAATTTATAACAGTTGTTACTTTTATCAGTTATATGTGAAACTAGTTAAAAAGTTCGCAAAGAAGGGTTATAACCCGGACATAATGAGAACACAACTGCAGATAAGATTATAAAACTATACAGCTGGCGTGCGGAAAGCCGGTGGTTCGACCTAAGTCTTCCACAGCACTAAATACATCTACCAGGAAAATTTACTATACAATCCCAGCTGTCCATGAGGCTTAAGGCCCTATTGCAAAAAAAGTACATACCCGAGTGATGTGTTCTACAGTCGGATATTGTATGTGTTTCATTATTGATGAAAAATTGGTTGTACAAATCTGAAATAATACGTCGTACATTATACATTGGATTTAAGGAAAATGTTTATATTAGAAATTCGTTTATTCAAACCAATCTCTGTCCCGAGTTATCGCCGCTTCTGCGCACCCTCTTAAATCTCGAGCAATGTTTGATAGAAGTCCATCGGTTGCATGTACATGAATTCAACTTATTTTCTTTTACATATGTACATATATTCTGAGACCCAGAAAGCACACATAATTGCACAAAAAGGTCTTTAAAGATTTCTATCAAATTTAATCCCCCTGATTTGCGTTTAAACATTCCTGCCAGTGAATAACTATTGTGCAACACGTACTTGAAAACTTGGGTAACCGGTATATTTCAACGACAATCAATACAATATTAGAGCTAGATTGATAGTTTACAGTTTTGAATTAAGACACCAACCTGTGTCAAAACAGGAATGTGTTTGGAGCGGTTGATTTCTTTCGCTAGAGTCGCCTCTAACAGCTCGACAAGCATCTAACAGCTCGACAAGCCTCTAACAGCTCGATAAGCATTTAACAGCCCGACAAGCCTTTAACAGCTCGACAAGCCGCTCTATGCCAACTCTCCTCATTCTATAATTCCCGAAAATGTTTTTCGGTCTCTTAATAGCCTCGGCACCCTCCCCCTCTGTCCCCAGCAACAACGGCACCTATTATCGGCGCCATATTTACGAACGATGACTGCCCCCTAGCAGTCTTAAAGTTACGCCCGAATCTTACGACCGTCGTAGCTAAGACTGTGTGATAAAACGGATTTAAGACTTTTGGATGGTCTTACGACCAAACTTACGATAAGACCGGCTTTCGACCGCTTGATAAAACGCTCCCCCTCCCCCCCCCATGAGCGCATGGTGACAAAATAGAAAGTTTATCCGTATGTTTACATTATTGGGCAATATTTAAACGGAGAATACCCTACCCACCCCCCAAACCAACCTCAATAAGACGTATTTTACTCGTACCTTTGTAGGCGTCGTATCTCAAACAATAAAGATGGTCACCACTTCCTGTAAAATTGTATTTTAATTTCATATATAATATAATTACGCTGACTAGAACTGATTAATTTTTAAGCATATGGTTTAATACAAAATAATTATACTGTAGTCAAGGCAACTTCACCCGAATGGCCCTCTTATTAGTAACAACCTCTCTTCAACTACAGTATCAAGTTTGCTTCTATCAAACACTAACTATCAGTTAACCTCTCTTGAGCAACAACCTCTCTTCAACAACATTATCGATTTTTCCATAGTAAACAATTACCAATTCAATCTCTCTAGAACAACAACCTCTCTTCAACAAAATTAATTTGCATAATAATAACTTCAGTCACAGAAAGTACATTGCGTTCTCACCTATCTTAAGTAACAGCCTTTCTACAACAACATTATCATTTTGCCATAGCAAAGTTTGACCACCAAAATATCCTCTATAAAGCAAAAACCTCTCAACAACAGCCTAAAAGTACACCTTCCAAAGGGTATTGCTCTGGAGGGGTTGTATTGTAGATATGAAAATAAAATACCGAATATGAAATGAAGTTCATGAACGAACTACCATAACAAACTTTGTAAGACTCAGGTTAGAAATGAAATGTACGATTTCCAACCTCTTCTTTAAGTGACGTCATTTCCTGAAAACGTCACATGTGATGTCACCATGTACTGACAATAAGCAATATTTGCCCCATATGGCAATATGAAAACGATATGACCATATGGAGTAAATATTGTTTCCTGTGTGCAAATAGTGACAACACATGTTGCGTTCCCTTGAAATGACGTCACTTACAGAAGAGGTTGTAAGTCCCATAGCAGCGCTCAGATAGTTTTGGGGACGGGGTAACCGGTCCGGTAGAGCTACTATGATTAACTTACGCGAATCATGTTCGTATTTTTGGAAGGTATTGTTTCCGCTGCAGCCGCAGTGTCCATTCGTCGCATTCCGGCCAAAATGATCTATGTTTAATGACAACAACAACAACTTTTATTTAGCAGTAAGCAATAAAACATGCTTCTAGCACAATACAAAAGAAAATCAACGATTTGATGTTAGGCCAGATTTTTTTAGATTTTTCGTTTTACGGGAGCGCCGTACCTAAATATTGCAAAACCCAAATAAAAGATAAAAAATCAAATTCGTATTTTTTTTTAATTCTTCCGCCGCCCGTTCCGTCTACCTCCAATAGAAAATAAAATTAGTACAACTTGGCCTTAAGTTTTCTTCATAAGAATTTTAAAAAAATACAAAGATTTTCAAAATAAAAAAAAGAGGAAATACCCATTTTTTTTCCCCGATGCTCACTTTTCTCCTTTTATTTTTATTTAATTCCCTCCTCCTGGCGCTCATTTTTGAGAAAATTCCCGCCAAAAAATATATAAAAATATTTTTGTTTACATGTCCGTCTTACTATTTAAGTTCACACATTAGATAATTAACTAAACAATTAATTAATAGTTACCATAAAATCATCCGAAATTCGACGTTTTAGTCTTAAAGATAATATACGTGGATTTTATTTTTTATGAACGTGTTAAATGTTTAAGAGCATTGAAATAGAATGGTTAGTGGAAGTAAAATACATGTACATGGAAAAAGTATGGTGGTATTGTTGTTGTTGTTGGTGTTGGTGTTGTTGTAGTTGGTGGTTGTGGTGGTGATGATGATGATTACAGAGTTGATTTTGTAAGTGTTGGTATGAGTGATGGGAGACAATTAATGATGAAAACAACAATCGAACCTGCCAGGTGTTGTATGGCGCTAATTCGACAATGTCCGTTACCGTGGCGGGCTGTTACATCTTTGAGATAGTTAAAAACTGCAAGAACAGAGGAATTATGTCATCTGTAAATATTCATCATGTTGACACATTAAAGCATTTGTACATAATAGTCAGTTCACTTAACTAGTTTTCCTTGAATTAATTATCAACCGGTATTACCCTTCCGCAAGCAACTCATAAAAACTTCCCCATATGAATCAGATGTGGTAGATTAATGGTACAAGCTAGATTAAATATTTGCGTTTATTTATCGTCGCCGCCGGTTTTCCATAAGGACGACACCTCCGGAAAAATGTTAGGTCTTAGGAGGATAGTACATACTACAGAAGATGCCCCATGCATTGCCCAATGTAAGTATCGTTCAAGGGACCTCATTTTTCAAACTCTCTTCCGAAAGACTGTTATGGCTGACAGTGGTGGAGCAGGAATCAAACCAGCGACCCCTGGATTACTAGTCCAACATGTTACCACTGGACTGCGGATCCGCTACTTAAGCTAGGAATGCAAATTACTGTGTTTATGAGGTCGACACTCGCCGCGCACATTTTATCTAATGCACTTTATTGTATTTCGGTCGACCCGTATGACCCCTGCACACCATTAATGGAGATTTTAAAGAATAGCAGTATCGGCCAAACAGACCATTTCGAAGCCAAATACGCTTACTGCACATTGCCAATGAGACCCATCGTACAGTTACCATTTTCCTGGCATCTAATCAGTACTTTCCTGGAGTCTACCCAGTATGTTCATGGTTACGTACCAGTAATATACTAGGTGGGAAACACTTCAAAGCATTTCTGATTTTACCCGGCTGGTCGAGGGATCGAATGCAAGACCTTCGGATTCGTAGTCAGCAGCATTAACCACTGAGCCACCTTACATAAGCTAGAGTCTAAGAATGTATGACTTTATATGTTTATGTCTACCAATATTGCACAAAGCGCGACACAACCACCACATTGATATTCCAGCGTTTTACCCACAAGATAAGGTACGTGGGCGGGAGAGAAATTAACAGGTAGATATCCTCGCAACCTTATTGGACAAATTTGTAAAACTCACCGGAGTCCATTGTCAAACATCTGTCATGTCGTATAAGATTCACCAAGGCTGCAAAAATGATAAATAAGATTAATACAACACAATAAATATGTCTACAGGGATGATTCTAATGTAACCAGACATTTTAAACATATTTCAGATACTGCAACAGCATTCTATGACGGCTCGTCGTGCACTGCCACTGGCTTGTTCCGCCCCCTGTCATTTGCACACGCCTCCATTTTTGTCCTGCCACCCCCCCCCCCCTGTCACTTGTTTACACCTCCATCACCTATTCCGCTCCCTGTCTGTTTGCCACGCCTCCATCCCAAGCCCCGCCCACTATTCCATTGGAAGTTAAGTAACAACCCAATTATTAACAATATTACAGTAACAATTATACGTACAGTTGTAGCTCGAGTATCCAGCACATTCGTTGTCTGAAATATAAATAGATTTAGTCGCCATTACAAATTAATTAAGTAAGCGAAACATGATAAATAAAAAGCACATTAATAGTTGCACACGGCTTGAATACTAGAACATGGATCAAACAATTGTGTACCAAACGAATGTAGCCGTGAACAATGTTCATACAGAACGTATGTTTCAAACATTTCCTATGTGTAATAGATAGTTCCCATATGTTACAATATTTACCTCCCTTGTTCTGAATTGTCGGCCATTTTGATAGGCAAATTTCCTTACCGTTTATAGGGAATATAATGTTAACGATGATAAACTAATCCGATATATAAAAAATAACTTATTAATTATGCTCATGTGGACATTTGGCTCAGTAAGTTGAAGGAAAAGTGATTGTCACATGCAAATTCCCCCGATATATTCTCAATTATCACATATTTAGCAATTATTCTTTTAAGGGCTTATCAGTGTTGCCTATAAAAATGGCTGACTATTCAGAACAAGAGAGACAAATATTGTAGATGTGGGAACTATCTATAGAATATGAAATATAACAAATCCGGTTGTGTATTTTACAGACAAACAAAATCTTACAAAGGGAAGCAATACAGTGAGTATTTGATTTGTAGTGAAATGAAAGGTAGAAAATGTCGTATACAAATTATGGAGTATGAACAGTGATTACGCTAAAAAAATTGTAACAGAAATAATTATTGAAAGCTTTGAGAGGGGTGTTGAGGAAATTCGTGGATACAAATTGATTTTTATTGTTGTGATTTGATAAAGAAAATGAAAAAAAGACATGAACAGCCCTCATACATAAAGTAACATACTTAAAAATGACTGGACCTCCAAAACCGACAGGACTACAGCTAAGACAACACATCCTACGCCTGAAATAAATAATAAGTTAATTGAAACCACATGATATTGACAAGAGTTATCTTCCTTTATTTCTTCAAGAGTATTCTCCCTTTATCCCTATAATAGTATACGTACATACAGGGGTTCCACTATGGGCTGAATCTCAAGGGTCATTTTGATAATTTTTTACCATATTTTACTATTTTATATGTAAAATACCTATTACTTTGAGAAAATTGACCCTTCAGCCAGAATCCTTAGGGTCAAAATGTGACTTTTTGGAAATTCCAGGAGTCAAATCAAGTGTCATATGGAACCCCTGTACATAGAGTAGAATTACATCCCTTATATCGTTGTTGTCACCCACGTGACCAATAAGAACGTTTGTTCAAAGTATAGGTTAAATGATGGTCAAGTTTCAGAAATGGATTAAACCTTTCGTAAGCACCTAAAGTGCCAACTCTCCATAGCATCGCTGGATATCATAATTAAACTCATAGCGGTCAATTCATTTTCCCCAGTAGAAACAATATACTATTATTTTAACCTTTCTTGAGTAAAACCTTTCATCAACTACAAAACTGGTAAAAACATTTACTGTAAGTTTAAACATCTAAACAGCATCCCAAAAGTTTGCGTCTTATGTAAGTGGGCGGGCCTTGGGATGGAGGCGTGGCCGAGAGGCAGGGGCCGGAGTAGGTGATAGAGGTGTAGGCAAGTGACAGGGGGTGGGACAGGGAATTAGGGTGTGTGCAAGTGGCGTCCTTTGATTGGATTGGCACCATTGTATATTTTAGTAATCCTGGACACTAATATATCTTTAAGGTGCACGTGAGATTCTTGTCCTCAAATAGACAGACATACATAACAACAGAATATATGTTTGTATGCCAACGTATCGTTATAAAATAAAACCAAATTTGGTTATAAACGTGACAATAGAGTTTGTGTACTATATAGGGAACTATCGTGTCTACAGCGACCTTTGGATTTGGACGAATTCACCTCCAGTTGGCTATAAGTGGAAACTATTCTTAAAATAATGCTTTTTGTATTACAAATACAGAAGAGTTCGGATAGAAATGGGTATGGATGTATACGTGTGCCAAAACCCTTTAACATTTCAATTTCATAGCTTCATATCAATATACAATATAATTTTCATTATCTTGGAAGTATTTGCAGTGTCTGAAATTAGGATCGTCGAAAGTAATGTTTTTAATTTAGAAATAAAATGTCATTCGTTGGAAAGCAGTGTACGTATACTTAACCGAACGTACAAGTTTACACACACATATATACACACCCACAGTCAGTCAAAAAGATCATGTCTTGGAAGAGATTCTTAAGATTGTTCTGAATTTAAATGTATACGTGTGATAATCTTGATGCATTTGTCCAAGGGTTAAATTATTATGCAGACATTATTTCTTTACCTCGTACAGAAAAGTGGCAAGCAAGGCCCACACACTACGTGTGTTTCTTTTTTTCTCACAGTATAAAAGCTTTGGGCTTAATTAATAATAGTTCACACGTTTCTAATTGGTTACCCTACCTAGCTAGATAGAAGTCGTTCTAAGCTAACTTGTAAAGTTATGTGTGAATAAGGGTTTCTTAAGATTGGGGTTTGGGTAACAATTAAGTTAAAGACAAATTTAATTCATTTATATGTTACTGTATTTACTTTGACAAAATGGACAATATGAGAACAAAGAGGCGACCAAGTAGAACAGCATTTCAGTGTATAGTATGTGAGTGTCGTTCGAGTCTGTTTTTGGGGCCAAAATTCGGCCCTATTTCCCTCTCTGAAACCGATATGTTATCCAATAGACTGTGGCAAATTCCTCTCTCACGGCATTGTATAGGCATTGTATAAATTTTCAGACAAAAAACATTTAACCTATAATATCACCCGTCTACAGATCAGTCATTAACACGATTGCACCACTAAAAGGTAATGAACGGTTTGACAAAAGAGAAGTCATGCAAAATACGCCCCCTTTTCCGCGTCGGACGTACTATTAGGGCGAATTTGTTTTGCAAAACCTGGTTCAGGTTTGAGGTTTCAGTTTTGTTGTAGTTTGGTTGAAAAACTTAAACCAGTTAAGATTTAGATTGGTATGCAAACAAACAGATGGTTTGGTCGATGAAAAATGGCCCACGTTATTTTGATTGTGCGAGATTGCAGACAGAATGGTGCGTAAGAAAATCAGAGTTAAGAACTTTAAAACGTCTGTTTTGCAACGTAACAGCGTAGACAATTTTAAAGCCAGGTTCCCATGTAGTAAAGACACATTTATTTTTAAACATTGCCCCACATATGAGTGGCACGGTCACCCGCCATAAAATCAGTCCACCATTTTGTTTAACTAGTATACGATTATTCGGATAAATCAAACCAGACAAACCACACTTGGAGGTAGTTCGGTCAGTTTGACTAACCAGTTTAAGATTTGTTATTAACAAATACAGAAACTTGTTTTAGTTTGAAACCAGTTAGTTAAAACAAATGAAAGGTTTGACAAACCAGTTTTGGATTCAAACCGGTTTGGTACAAACAAATTCGCCCTTAGAAGATGCCCCAGTTCCATAAACACCCCCGGTTCTTTTACGTGTCCGATGTAAAGCATCGTACACGGGGTCCCGTTTTTTCAAAGTCTCGTCCGAAAAACTGTTTGTACTGTTTGTGAAGAAGCGGGGGTCGAATTTTATATTAAGCAAGCATCCAAACTTGAAATATTGTGCGGGATGCATTAATGCATTCACGGTTCCATGCGCCCCTGTTCCCTTACGTATGTACCCTTGAGCCTCCTCAAGTGCCTTATGTTTTATGGATTGTTGTTTTCCTGGAGGTCTGTGTGAGGAGCAGGTACTGTCTAATGAATGTGGCGTTCCCTGTAGCAACTGATTCTCTCTCTCTCTTTAATCCATAACAAAAAAGAATAATTTTTATCAACAAATTTCAAAAATAACACGTTTGATTTATGGGTGTTTCACATTTATAAATATCTACGTCAACACACGCAAACCGTGATGCGCCATCCACAAAAATAAATAATACACGTTATTAAAGTTCAACTTACCATTGCACTTCATGTTGACGGTGTGCAAGAAGGAATTTTGGGACAACCTTATTTTGTTTGATTATGATATTAAATTTCAAGATAAGACAGTTTAGGTAAATCAGGAAATGTGGAAATACTTATCTTCCATCTACAAAGCTAGGTCAGCCAAGACAATAATATGTAGTAGTTGAAACATATAAGAACTAATGTACTATATTTTAGTACAACAGTCCGTGAAACTGGGTCATCTGTAATGAAGGAGGGAAGACATATTCTTAAGATATGGCCTCCTCTATAATAGATTCCAACTTACAATACATCATCATATAATCTCTAGTAATCGCATCACTCAGACTGAGTGTTCTTGCGATATACATGTACCTGCTTTGGATTAAACATTAAGTGGTGTTTTGCCACTCGTCGTTCAAAGACCGTGTACCTATTTTCAGCAGCATTCATGTTTGTGTCTTTCCCTTTTACCTTTGCAACTATTTCTTCTTATTGGAGGTAACTCATTAAGATATGCACATAAAACATACATATACTTATCTCACAAGAGGCCTTCATACATGTATAGCTTATTACAAAAATATAAAGATTAAGTATTATTATAATGCTAACCATAAATCATTACACGTCGTTGTCAAAATCTGCAGTAACAACATGTGAGCGCTGCTATGGGATTTACAACCTCTTCTGTAAGTGAAGTCGTTTCAAGAAACCGCAACATGTGATGTCACTATTTGCAAGCCAGAAACAATATTTACTCCATATGGTCACTTCATTTTCATATTGCCATATGTAGCAAATATTGTACTGTCAGTACATTGTGACGTCACATGTGACGTTTTCTGGAAATTACGTCACTTAAGAAATCGTACAGCGGCATTTAAATGTGACAGGGGACCGTCGCATGCACAAAGCCCCCGGGAAAAACAACCGTCTGCAAAACACTAGGCACCGAAGAGGTGCAAAGGTAAACCTGTATGGGAATAGAGGTGCAAAGAATGGTTTGGCCGAATATAAAGAACAACTAAGGAGAATTCAGTGGTACAACATGAGGGAATCCTTTTATGGATGGAACGTATATATCTTAAAAAGTCAAGAAAGTCAGTAACAATATTTCGAAGGGGGGGGGGGGGGGGAGAACATGAATATCATATCATGTGAAAGAAATTCCACATGGGGACAGGGGAACTTAACATACATCTAACATCTTAATCCCCAGTTTTCAAGTTTACTGACATTTCCAACGCTGTAAATCGCTACATGTACTGTATATATGGTTAACATTATTTCTATATATGTTTTAATTAATAATGTCATTATTCTACAATCACGTTGTGCTAATTATCGGGAAAAGTTCAATGTATATTACGATTCACGGTTTCTCTTTTTATGACTCTACAAGTGTACGAGTTTTTCGGAAAAAATCCGTATATTTCGGGTTTTATACAGCGCCATTAATTTTGCTGGTTCTCAGCGCTGAATACTACTGGTTACCGGCAATGTGTTATTTTTTTCATTTCCTTATCGATGGCTGATTTTGTAATGTGTTTTTCATTTAACGTTACTTTCTAATTAAATTAATATTTAAATAGCTTTTATAATTCATAAATAAAGCATTTCCTTAAAACATTTCAAATCTCGCGAGAGTCCACGTCGCTTTTGGTAGTCGCCATTTTGGAGTTGTCTGCTCAACCGAAGTGCTCGAAACGGGCATACCTTTTTGCTGTGTTCGGGATATCTCCGTTATAAAATCAAGGATGGAATCTCGGAGCTCATTCGGCCTGATATTTTCCCGGTCGAGTTGCATTTTGATTGCAATGGTAATTCATTTTGTTGATTTTATTCTGTTGTTTATTTTGGCATGTGTAAACAAACATGGGATTCGCCGGTCAACATGACCAGGATACGATACTCATGTGTCAATGTGTTTCCTTATTCCCTCGTGTCATATTCCAGGCATGATGATTCATTCATTGTCATCTGTATTTCTTTGTTGTTAAGTCCACTGTGTTGTAGAGTTCGCCAAATGTGTCCGAGAGCCTGGCAAAGTGACATGTCTGGTTTTAAATAGGGTTTTCAACTTTTCATCAACATATTGTAGAAACTTAAAGATCAAATCTACCCTCACTTAAATCCATGGCTTACGAGACCCTAGTGCGACCCCAGATGGCATATGGTTCAGAAAATATCATTTAAAGTAAATCAAGGGGGAAAAGTGCGCCCGATGTGGGTCTCGAACCCACGACCCCCTAAACACTAGTACGGCGTTCTACCGACTGAGCTAACCGGGTGGCTGTCTAACCCCACATCACTACACTCCCCCCCCCTTCCAGCATTTGAGGCTCAACCAACGTGGGCTGTCAAACACCGCTGCCACCAATGTTGAATCTTCGGTATACAAGATAGGTAAAAGACCTACCTGTTACCACTCCTATCGTGTCTTTGGATGGTCTCCTATCTCACGGATTACTCTCGATTCGCCTTGCTTGTTCTCGTGCCTCTCCGACGCAACCTAGCTTCGGACATAATGTGAAGTAGAACAATCTACTTCCACCAAACATTCGTCACTTCTGTCAGGCTAACAACCAGTCATTCCGGACTGGACCGAGTTCTGGTCCGCTGGCACAACATATCATTGGAACAGTCTTCCCCCATATCCCCTGTCAGGCTGTCTCCCCACCATCAAACAGTTTAAGTTAAATGTCACAATTAGCAACATACCATCTTACCATGACTTCATTCCCACCTGTTTTTAAACTGTTAATAACCATCACTAACATTTTTATACCATTCCTACTTCTATGTTTTTTTTATTCTTGGCTATTACTTTTACTTCTTTTAACTTCTTAGCGGCTTGACACTCAACATTGTCCTAGTCAAGTCCTCATAAGAGGTTTGATAATAAAGAATGATAAATAGACAGATTGCAGATTTACGTTATCATGCACCACTCAATTTTTATGTCCCCCTTCGAAGAAGAGAGGGCATATTGGTTTGCACATGTTGGTAGGTCGGTCCGTAACCTTTTCATTTCTAATCAATAACTCAAGAACCCTGCTACCTATCATCCTCCAACTTGGTCCACACATTTACCTATTGATTTTGGGGTCAAAGGTCAAGGTCATAGGAGGCATAATGTTTGACAAACAGCTCTTGTTACTTTATATTGATGTGCACATAAATGGATGTGTTTTTATTGGTTGAAACTGACATTGTTTGATTATGTTAGAGACTCCTATCAATGTCTCTGACTTGAATCTTTGTCACTCTTAATTTTGATCGATCAAATATGCTCAGTAGAGAAATTATGTTGTTTACAGTTAAAGCAGTTATTTGATGTGTTTTTATGTGTTGAAACTGACATTGTTTGGTTATGTAGCCGTACGTCCTATTAATATCGTAATAAAACTTTGTTACTCATAATCTTATTTTTGAACGATCAAATTGAGGGTTTAGCGCAAGACTATCCTAAATCCTATGTATTTAAATTTATAGGAGTTAGTATAGTCTTGCACTGAAACCTCGAAATGTGCTCAGCAGTGAAATTATGTTGTTTACAGCACAGTCAATGTTTTCTAGAGTGAGTTAGATCAAGAATTACAAAAAAATGTGCACTAATTTTATAGGGAAGTGAACACGTATCCTTCCTCTGCAGATTTGGATTTTTTTAAACGATGTGTCCTGGGACTCCGACATTTGAAAATTTGGGAGTCCCTTAGAAATGTTTGGGTCCCAAGAGTAATTTTTTTGTTGTGATATTTTCTCATCAGCCATTGTGATCATGTATTGCTGAGATGTTTGCAACGTTCAAGCACTGGATTCTGTAATTTTAATTAGGCTTCCACTTGTCTGCCATCAAACATATATCTCACAATGATGCAAAGGTCATGTTTGCAGTTGGTAGTATATCAACATATCTGTCAAATGGTTACTAAATTATTCAACAGATGACAGAATGTATTGTTTAACGAACAACAAAATATATTGGTAAAATGTGTTATCTGCACTTTCATTTTCTGTCTGTTGTTGAAGTTGGCAGTAATAGAAAATAAAACAATTATTCATGTTTTTAATTTGTTAAATTTACTTGGCATCATAGCCTGACAGTGTAGTACATAACTTCTAGTCAATTTTTTTACCGTAGGTGGATAAAATTCTAACGGTTTCCCTCAAGTTTTTCAAATGGGGGTCCCAGGGCCCCCAACTCAGCCATTTTGGGAGTCCCTGATAAGTTTTTAGCGACATACTATTTTATTATTATCATCTTTTCTTGATGATTCCCTCATGACAAAATTGAAGGTCAATTAATAGATGCTTTAAATGTAACTAGATAAAAAATGCAATAGCTGGAATGGTATCCATTAATATAATTACTTTTCAGTGAGGGAAATGGGGCCCTATTTGGCACCAAATATGCTAGAAAAAACATTGTGTCAATTGCTTAAAAGTGCATAGTCTTACTTTTTTTGAGAAAATTTACTAACTAAGTGATAAATATGAGAAATTGGTGGTAATTTACTAAATACAGATTTGCTCTGCAACACTGCATTGTCATTTTTCTTGCATGTTTCCCAAAACTGCAAAGGCAAGTGTCCGATACCGGTATTTTCTAACCTGACCTACGCGTCTAGTTAGCGCCAGCATAGGAAATACCTGTATTTGACTCGTACAGTTCAAGGAAATTTTTAATAAAAGTTACACTTCAATGTTTTGGAGTATGTCTGTGTGAAGGCATTAACAGGTCATTTTCTCAAAATTATTACGCAGCATTATATTTTGATAGAAAATTAGACTATCTACCTTTAACTTCTGTAACCAAGATTATTTTGTTCATTTTTCTGCATTTTCCTATAGATCTATACATTGTTCTTCTTTCAGGCACTGTTGTTAATACATGGATCTAGTGGTGAAACTACGCAGTTAACTGGTACAAATTTCAACAATATAATATGTAAGTCGATGTTAGATATGTATGATTCACCTGCCTCAGGGTATTTTATGTGTAACATGCTGTTGACATGTATTTAAGTGAACATGTGTACACTATCATACACTTATGCAATATGTAATTAATTACTTTCTTTTGTGTACTGATAAGTTGTCGTTTTGTACTGTTATATTTTATGCCATGTCAAATCTGACCTCACTTTACCCGATTGGACATGTAGAGCCAGTCTTTGTCGGAACAAAATAGTTTTTTTGTTGTAAAATTTTATTCGACAACCTTCTATCCAAATACTCGGTGTCATCTTAGTGATTTTTTTGTATAATTTTACTGCAGAATATAGGCTGTTTCCCCTTACCATAAAGTGTCCTTTTCCCCTGAAGTCATCATTTTCCCCAATTCTTTGTTCATTCCCCCTCTGACTAAATTTCTTTTTATTGAATCAGATTTATAAATGCATGTTGAATTGAAATAGGCTGTTCGAAAACATGTATCCAGGTAATATTACTGGCTATCTGTTCTTATTGATACCCCTGTGAATCAGAATGTCTGGTAAAAATCTATTCTGACTAGTAAAAATGGGGAAAAAATTCCTGTTTAAGATTGGAACGTTTTTGTTATTTTTCAAAATAAAGGCTGTTGCAACCGTTGTAAATGTCTTACTGATTTTAACATGATAGTATTGACATAATATAGTTGTATTTGAACTTAACAATTTATTTTTTATTTTCAGCAACACATGAACTTGTGTTAGTCAACTTTTATGCAGACTGGTGTCGATACAGCCAGATCTTGGCGCCAGTCTTTGAGGAAGCAGCGAAAAAAGTCAAAGAGCTTTTCCCGGTATGTTCGTAATTTTTGGACCATTTTCTATAAAAATATTGGTTTACTAGCAGGCCATTTTCTGTCCATTTTGGGGAAAAGAACCTAGAAAAATTGGTAAAATTTGCGTTGTAAAATTTTCCAATTTGAGAAAACTCAACTCCAATTTTGGGAATTTTCAGTTACACACCCTTTAATTAGGGGTTTATCTGGCAAAGTGCCCTTGATATAAAAAGTTAGCAGTCTTGTTAAATGTTATGTCCCTATCATCTATGGTAATTCCATACGCAGCCTTATTTCCAGCTGATACATAATTTAGGAAGGTATTAATTTGCCACGCAATATATCATGTTTTATTTTTGTGTCATATATATTGATCGAAACTTTTAACTTGTTGCTGTTCATACTTCCTTGTTTAAAACCAGTGAGAGTATGAGATGGCAGTGACCTGATTAGAAGAATTGTATAAAGCACTCTTTTTGTGAATGAATATAGCTATCAAATATTAATTTTTTTCTAGAAATGTAACAATGAATTTATAGTCATATAACGGTGTGTGTAATATGGTCTCATGATTAGACATTTCACACTGTAGGAATTAGTTAACATGTATGTGCCATGCATTCGGCCCTTTTTTATGGCAAATTTGGGGCCGATATTGGGCCCCATTCCCTGAAGAAAAAAGTATCTATTTTCCCCCTAAGTAGAAAGAAAATTCCCATTCAGTAAAATTGTTTAAACTTAAGTAGAAAGAAAATTCCCATTCAGTAAAATTGTTTAAACTTTTAGCCTTATAAATACCCAAATTTGGTGATTCATGATGCAAATTTCCCCTATCAAAAGGACCCACCATACTTCCCCTAAAACTGAAAAAAATGTCTGGCATTTATATAAATGTAATGCACTATGTCAACAATGGTAATAGCAAGCATTGACATCAACTTATACATCATAGAATTCTGTAGAAAACTGCTTGTTAGACTAGAGGATTTTTTGAGAAAGTGGGGTATGTGCCAGGGCATGGGGAATAGGGATGAATTTGGCCCCTAAAATATGATGTGAGCACACTGAATTTTGATCAAATAACAGCTGTAAGTTAGCTGAAGTCTGTGATAATTGAATCACTATTGCGACAGAATGTTGAAAGTGACTGTGTCCTCTAAGTTCTAACCATTACTGCTAAACTGATTCACATTGAATGTGTTTCAATGTCAGTTTGTTAGACAGCAGTTGAGACGTACAAAACATTTCATTGTAAAATCAATACTTCAGTTTATCATAAATAATTGACATTCAGTAAGCTAATAACAAATGGATATTGTGTTACCGGTAAAAAACAAATAACCGAGAAACACCTGCGTTAAACATTATTGTGTTTTGTAACGTCAGAGATCTTTTTCACTTGAAGGGGAATTGATGTGCGGAAGGGGTGTCGGTAAAAGCTGGTAAAATTACCCAGTAACTTAAGCATCATCACCTGGCTACTTTTCTTGTATGAATGATCATAATTAAGGGATTACCCCCCTCCCCCCCCAGACCCCGCCTACTTTTGGTGATTGCCCTGCTACTTCAAGACTTAGTGTCACTCCTGTAGAGGGGAAATTAGCGCAGCCAGGGGAAAATGTTTTATGCTGGAAAATTTATGTTTCTGTTTTCAAACTTGGTGTTCATTATCGTTGTGTGGTATTTACATGTCAATTACAGATCTATCATTATCATGAGGTGTGTGATATTAGTCATCAATATTGTTTGTATTTTGACTGAAAATATTTACATTGCTGTTAGAGGGTATTTTTACACAGAATGGGGTAAAAATGATATTTTTCAGATAGGGGAATGGGGCTTAATTTCCGTCTGAAACTGTTCTGAAAAAATGTGCATGTATTTTTGTGCTGTGTGGTAAATCTTAGATTAAAGGGTTTATAACATGTGAGACCTTAATAAGAAGACCACCAGAAACTCTTAGTTTTGAGGTGGTCTGATTGGCAAGAAAAAATGGATAATTTCAAAATAGTTCCATAAAATTTGGTCTTTACAGGGGTGTAAATTATGATGTTTCATACAAGAAAAGGAGCTCAGTGATGATGCTTTAGTTACCGGGTAATTGTACTGGCTCCCAGCTCTTATTGATGCTTTAGTTACCGGGTAATTGTACTGGCTCCCAGCTCTTATTGATGCTTTAGTTACCGGGTAATTGTACTGGCTCCCAGCTCTTATTGACGCCCCTTGTTCAGAGGTTGTAAAATCTGCCCAGTATTTGGAGAATCAATTCTATTGATTTAAAATAGTTTTACTTTCAATAGTTTACAAGCAGACCTTTTTATGTCCCCCTTCGAAGAAGAATGGGCTTATTGGTTTGCACATGTCGGTCGGTATGTCCGACGGTCCGTAACCTTTACGTTTCCGATCAATAACTCGAGAACCCCTTGACCTTTCATACTCAAGGTCACAGGGGGGCATAATATTTTACAAACATCTCTTGTTGGAGGAGTGATTTTGTTTGGCAGATTTCTTGTTGTCGTGTCCAAATAGTGATTTCAAAAACTTACTCTCGTTAGGACTGCTACTTTCATTAGTGTCAAGTTTGGACTATGGAATTTATTAAATGTCATTATTATATAAACATGTATATGTTGATTAACTGTGAAAAACGAATGTTTTATATATGAATGTGTGTCAAAATGTGTGCATTATTTTGCAGGAAGTTGGTAAAGTGGCATTTGGCAAGGTGGATTGTGACAATGAAAGTAAGCGTCCTGTTTAAACTATAGATTAATTTTTTTTTTTAACATCGTGAATTTTTATTATGGGGTATTTTTTAGTTCATTCACGACTGGTTCGCTGAAATTACTTGTCAAACTGATAACCGAAAGTGTACATTTATTCGGGATACCAGTCTGAAAATCATGTTTTTAGGGTTGTATAGACGCTCTAAGTCTAAACCATCTCCCGTTTTGAGTCTGAATCTCCCGCTTTTCGAGATGCAATCTCTCGATTTTCCTTCACAAAAGGTTCACATGTATGAACGATAGATAAAGTGTATAGATAAATCTCACATCGACAATATTTACCTCCCTTTGTACTTAGTCATCAGCCATTTTGACAGGCAAATCTGATAAGCACTTACAGGAGTGATTCCAATATACATGTTTGTGATATTAAATTGAGAAAATACCAAGAGAATTTGTATGTGACAACCACTTTTTCAGCAATTTTTTAGCCATCTGCCCTCATTAGCATAATGAATAAGTTGTTTATAATGTGTATCTGATTTTATTTTATCTTCGTTTACACTTAACTCCCTATAAACTTTAAAGAAAATTTGCCGGTAATCAATATGGCTGACAATTCAGAACAATGGAGGTAAATATTGTAAATGTGGGAACTGTCTATATGTAATTATTATTAAGGCTCAGGACTAAATGTTTTATCCCTGTAACCTGATTGACTCTTATATTTTACCCCCCCCCCCTGTCGTAAATTATTAATGGTAAAAATCCTTATTGGCAGGTATTGGGGGTGTATTTGACAGGTGTAATAATCGTCCATTTTTCTGAACATAAAAACTTTCCTCATTTTGACGTCCATTGGTTTTCACATGCAAAAGCGAAAGTAAAATATGAAATGACAAAATAATGAAAAATGCATAATGTGTAATATTTTAGATTAGCTAACATTGTGGCTAAAAATATTTCCTATACTAAGACTCACTCTGTATTATCTCTGATTTCAGATGCTATAGCAACGCTGTACCACATATCGAAGTACCCGACTTTGAAAATGTTCCGTAATGGTCAGGTGGTCAAAAAGGAATACAGGGGTCAAAGGTCACCAGATGCTCTCGCAGAGTACATCAAAAGTCAGATAGAGGATACTATTAAACAGCATACGACCATGGATGAACTTGAAGAATTAGAGGTAAGTACATGCTCCTTTCAAGACGGCTCTCTTTTGACATCACCCCGATAAATCATTACAGTTCTTTATATTGGATCTTTACCAAACTTGGTCCCAATGTTTATGTATAGCAGGAATGATAATTTTTCGCAGAAATCCGTGGATTTGACGCTGAAAGGGCGGTTTTTGAGACAATTTAAGCCATCTTAGATGCTTAAAGGCCAGGGGCTTCAGCAGTCCCCGGACCCCTCGCCGAATTTTCAGCTGATTTTGAATGGCATTGTCTTTATGATGTATACACAAGGGTTAGCCTATGTGAACTTCATGAACGTATTTAAGATATAGGTGGCAGAAATAGAGGCCGCTGATTGGATGGATTGTGTATGGCGTGGTCTAAGGGCATATTGTCTCATTATGGGAATAATATTTGACAGATTGTCTCTCCAGTTCTTGCCAATTGGGGAACCATTATTTATGCTAATGAAATTAGTATTGTTTTGGTGATAATGGTTAAAATTTGGGAAATATGTTTGAATAATTTCCATCGTATCTGAATTGTATAACAGATATCAGTGTTGAAGCAATATGAGAAGCCAAACAAGACTGCGTCTATTTGTCATCTCTGTAGAATTCTCATCTTTTGTTTGATAAAATAACATTGTAGGGAATCTATTTCAGGATGCTAAGAGAAATATGATAGGTTTCTTTGCTGACAAAGAGACAGACAGTTATAAAACATTCCGTCGTGTAGCGATGCAGTTACGAGATGATTGTGTCTATCACGCTGCTGTCGGGTACGTATTTTATCGATACATTGTCGTGTAATCATATTCCCAGTGATCAGAGGGGAAATTATTTATCTGTCACTTTCTAATTGTCATCTCACGAATGCATTAAAAATAAAAAATAAGATAATATTGAGTTCATACAGAGTTCTTTCAATTGTTTTATTTTTTCTTGCAGAGAAATTTCTGACGTAGAGAGATCAGGTGCTCCAGCTAAAGTTGTTTTCCGTCAACCTCATGTATGTACATTTATTCTGATATTTTCATTTATATGTTAAAATTTAAAAATGATCTTACATTGACAAGCCAGTAGAGGACTCCGTAAACTGTACATACACCAGGTAAATGTGCAGTTTTTATACAATACATATAATCAAAGGTAGCCTATTGTCGCTTTACCAATGGCTAACCACTTTCCTCTGTCATGCTATCATTTGGGTGTATGTGTTTTGGGTGACTATGGTCATGTCCTTTACATGTGGAGAAGTTGTCAGTTGCTTGCGGAAGAGCAAGTTAGTACTGGTTGAAAATTAATTTCAGGAATACTGGTTAGGTCAGCAAGCTTCCATGTGTGACCGAAAAACTGATAAAAAATGGCGGAAAACCGATAAAAACAAACAAACTGACACGAAGACAACAGAAAAGAAATCAGTCATAAACTGCTGGTATTTACGGCTCAGTGAACAAATAAGATTTCTTGAATTATATTGATATGGAATATTCATGTTGATGTTTGATTGACTCGTTTGAAACGATAACCTTATGATACCTGTGCTGTCGATGACACCCCCGTATATACGTTGTATTCATTGCTGTCGATGAGACCCCATATATACGTTGTATACATTGCTGTCGATGAGACCCCTTTATATATTTCTTATACTCCATTCCAGACAAGAAGGGAAGACATTGCTTATCAAGGAGAGATGAACAACTTTGAGTATATGTTGCAATGGATGCAAGAAAGATGTGTTCCTCTTGTCAGAGAAATTACTTTTGAAAATGCTGAGGTAAGATGGTATAAAGTGTATTAACATATTAACCTGATGGACCCGCTTATTCAGGGCAATAAATGTTTTATCCAAATGACATATATCTCTATTGCGGGGATAAGAATTTGCTGCTAATTGGAGGATTCCCGCTTTTCTTGACATCCCTGGAATCATTTTCGAGATAGAGTAAAAAATATGTTTTTAATTAGGGGACCTGTATTTTAGTGTGTTGCTACATATGTAGGTTAGAATTTGAAATTCTGGACGATCATAACCATGAGCTAGCCCCTTTTTTATAGCAGATCTGGGACGGATATTGGGCCCTATTCCCCAAAGAAAAAAGTATATATTTTTCCCCTACCCAAATGAAAATTCCCCTTAAAAAATTATTAATATTAATCAATTAAAACTATTTAAAATTCTAGCCTTATAAATACCCAAATTTGGTGATTCATTATGCAAATTTCCCCTATCAAAAGGACCCTCCATACTTCCCCTAAAACTGAAAAAAAGACTGTATTACATACATATATAAAAACATTCAATATGTATTTAATTTACAAATTTTCAGGAGTTGACAGAAGAAGGACTGCCGTTCCTGATCTTATTCCATAAAGTCGAAGATACAGACATCGTAGAAATGTTTAACAGAGCGGTAGCTAATGAATTACTCACTGAAAAAAGTAAGTAGAGTCCTCATGGTTTCCCCTAGGATTTTTCAGTTAGGGGTCCTTGGACCCTCGTGTTTGACACATTGGGGTTCCTTTGTAAATTTGCAGGGTCCCAGACATGCAGTTTATACTTGACAAAGGTTTATTTTAGGGGTCCCAGAGATTCACAGTCAGGGGAAAATGGAAATACATCATTTTTCTCCTACAGTCAAAACTTCCAAACTTTTTGAAACAATTGATAATTATATTTAATATATACTCAGTACATTTAAAAACGCAAAATGAAGGATTTCTCATATTTCTTGAACTTACCTAGGTATGCAAGATAAGAACTTTATGATATTATTTCTTTTTATCCAATGATGAATGCTAAATTGTCTTTCTAATACAAGTATTTTCATATCAAAATGAGTTTTAAAACACACTGAAATGATATTTAAAGGACATTATCACGGGTATGAAAATGTGCGTTTTTAAATGTACTGAGCATATTTATACTGACATCACACTAAAGTATTTTCATGAAATTTGGGCTAGTTGATTAGTTCGTAATATGATTCAAATTAAGCGGTTATGATGTTTGTGATCGAGCCACTCTCATTGCAGGGCACAAACTCACAACCGTAGGATCTGGAGTCTTGTGTTCTCTCCCTTGACCGCTATGCCTTCCTCAAACATTTTAGCAGTGATACAGGCGTCGTAAAATTTGCCTATATGGGAAAACTATAATCGCTTCAGCTCCAACATTGGGATTTTTCATAGTTAAAAGTACAGACATTTCATTATCTAATTTTATATAAACAAGCATTCTAATCTACATTTTTTATATCAACTGTCAAAACGACACACAAAATGTCCACAAACATTGATGGCTCAAGGGACAATAATGGCCACAGTTATTCAAAGAGCTTCAAGATATACCAGAGCGCTCCAGAAGACGATTTTTCGTAGGTGCTTCTAATTGCGATTTTTTTTTCTGATTGCAAAAAAACCCATATATTTGGCTTTGGGAATGGGTCAGATAATCTTACCCATGGGAACAATAGTAAAAGGCCTGTGATATTACTAACAATTATTCTTTTATCTATTCCAGGAAGTGTCAATTTCCTGACAGCGGACGGTTCTAAGTTTTCACATCCGTTGCATCATTTGGGGAAATCAGCGAATGATTTGCCTGTACTGGCCATAGACAGCTTTCGCCATATGTATCTATTTAAAAAAGACGTTCAAAAAGATTTGGAGTAAGTATTTGTGTTAAATTTTCTTATTAATGTAGCGTTAGATATTGATAACAAATATTTTACTTTTGCTGAAGTTTTGGAATATTGAAATTATCGTAATTCTAGATGATTTTTATACAATATGTACTAGGATGAAAAAAAGCTGTCTCACTAATTTAAGACCCTTGCTGATATTTCTAAGACAGGGAAATGCTTTTTCATGAAATTTCGTTCTTATCAGTTACTGATAGTTTTCTAAGTAATTATTTTCATTGGGCCAAAACAACAAATAAGTGTGGTTCCCCTTTCCCGACCGACCCTATTTTACCCGCTGACCCCTAACTTTTTTATTCAATATCAAAAAAAAAAATTGTAAAAGTGGGTCCCATATGAAACTCGGTTGCGCGCGACAACAACAACACTAAATTATAGTCGTTAATAACAAACTTATATTAGTAAAAGTGTAATGCAGACAGTCAAGTTCATTTATTCAAGTTTATTTATCTTTTTGTAACTACATTTATCATCTATGGGGTGTAACATTACTCTTGTATCATAAGAACATTTTACCATTCAATCAATTTATTTTGTTTATTTCGTATATTTGTATTTGACTGAAGAAATTGAAAACAATTACATTTTATTTTCTATGTGCAGGTAAGTTCTAGTGTTGATGTTAATAAAAATTTGATCTATAGCTTGAAAGAAATAGATAGACAAAATGTACAGAAGCCGATGTCGGATGTCTAGCGACGATTTTTCGATTATTGTCGATAATCACGCCATCACTACATGCACGACTAATGAAACATTCATCTTTACTTTCAGAACACCGGGAGTATTAAAAGAATTTATAGCAGATTTACATTCTGGTAAATTACATCGAGAATTTCATCATGGTCCCGATGAAGCGGCAGCACAGCCCCCAGTCCCACCGGTACGTATCTCATGTGTTGTCCGTCATAATATAATTCATAGTGATTTTTTTGTTTTTACTGCGGGAATATAGGCGGTTTCCCTTTGTCAAAGTGTAAATTTTTTCCCAAATGCATCATTTCCCCCAAAAATCATCATTTTCCCAAAAAATCGTCATTTTTATCTTTTTTTTTTCTTTTTGGTAAAATTTCTTAGTGTTAATTTTTCTTAAGGTTCATATTTGTTCCCAGTTATTAGATGCTTTACGAGTATTCCAGCTATAGAGCATTATATTCACCTTGATTAAACATTATCCATGTTAAAAGGGAAAGGGGATTTGTCTTTTAACATATATTCATTTAAATCTATGTTTAATTTGCTTCCTTTGAAAATAAAAAAAATATTTCCGATCTACCTACCCTAGTTTTTTGGGGCATGAAACTTGAAACAAACATTATTTCATGCCTGAGTATTGTCGGATTATTAGCAATTGTTTTTTGTTTTAATAGCTGAATGACTGTAAAATTTGTCTTGAATTCAAATTTAACTACTTCGTTGATATGCATACTGCTTTACTGTAACTTAGTCTTGGATTTATGTATACTGAAAGTCATTAAAAACACAACTGAAAATTGTCTGCTTCAAAACATGACATAAAGAAGAAATAATTCTATATTAATTAACAAACTTATTCAATCATGCAATATGAACTATTGGTCTATAGTGTCAATGCTTCTTGAACAATATATTTTAAACATTGGTAACAGTTAGTAGCTTTTAACACCATGTAGAAAATGAAGCCTAATTAAAACAGTTGCGTTTTTAATGGTGTTAAGTGTATTTGGTTAAGTCAATATCTTTGTTGGTTATGGTCCTGTTGCATGCTAGTACAATATTTGGTTTGATTTCTCAAAATGTGCTTGTAATGTAAATAATTGCATGTTGTAACGCCCCTCCTGCTAGAATCCCCGCCATATCTGTGTACAGTGAAACCTCACCGAAAGACCACCTCAGAATTAAGACCACCTTACTAGCAAGACTGTATTTTCATGGACAAGTTTCAAATTATCGTCCTTTAATCAGTCCACCTCACAATTAAAACTGACTTTCTTCAGAATTTCAGGTGGTCTTATTATTGAGGTTTTACTGTTTGTTTTGATGCAGTTCTAAATCATAAGGACTTGTTATTTGTATTTCCTAACAGCCTGCCCTTTGTATACTGTCAATTAAGAATGGTTTATCATTTTTTTGGCGCAGCCGTACTAACATGGTTTTGCTATTTGCATGTCAGTGTTTTGTAAACCAATCAAATCTTACGATAACCACCAAGGCAAGTTCTCTTCAACCGAAAAATGTTTGTAACCTTGATGCAGATTGGTTAACATTGTGTATAGTGTATTTCAATATTTATCCAGTAAGTAGTGTTGTTAGTCATCACCACGGGAAATTGTCCGGTGTTGGAATTAAGAAGACTTACTTGGTTTTATGTACCAGTCGCAAACATCTATATTGTTTTAATCAGATAAAACCCTGTGTAACAAGTTTGTAGAAATGAATATGTGAGTTCACGACTTATGTTATAAGAAATGATGAACTATATTGAAACAGACTATAATATTGTGTCTATGACTAATCACACTACAGAGTTATTTTTATCCAGTCTCCTACGCAGTGATCTCCCCTTACAGGTCTCTGAGTTTCTGTAGTATAGCATAATTGAATGACTGGCTATCGTAACATTTAGGCATTTTTTTTATGTTGTACTGAAAGAGGGAAATCATTATAACATGCATTTAATTATGAAAAACATTTAACATCATAAATCGTCCTTCCATTAGGAGAGTGCTTTATCTGATTGAAATGCCTCATTAGCTTACAGATCGATGTATATATAATAAGCAAGTTGAAAGTACAGGAAAAGTTCTCAAGTATGAGATGGCTGATTGTCTGCATTTCAAGTGTGCATTGTGTTGAAATGATTATATCTTAACTGAATTATTTATAGTTCTGAAAATGTATGAATAATGAATAGGTTATTTCTTTCCGTATGACTGACTTAAAAGTTTTCTGAGTTGTGCAAATTGTTCAATATTCTTTAGTTATGTCAGATGTCACTTAACATGTAATATTGAATTATATACAGTAAAACCTCACTTGAAGACCACCTCAATATTATGACCACCTAAAAATTAAGAACACAATTTTCAAGTCCATTTTCACTGTTTTGCTCTTTATACAACCTCAATATTAAGACCACTTCAATATTAAGACCACCTCAATAACAAGACAGTTTTCAAGGCTCCAGATAGTGCTCTTATTATTGAGGTTTTACAGTTGTGTACTGTGTTTGTAAAATTGAGTGAGTCTTTAAGTTAAAAACTCCTGATTATTAATTTCTTCGCTTGACTGCGTCGAATAGAATCATTACCACACTGAAAGCCACTTCTCCCCCCCCCCTACCCACAACTGAATAATTTTTTATCGGACATGTCAGTGTCAGCCAGTCAGACGCATCTGGCTGGAATAACTTGTTACAATAACATTTTTATCAATATAGCCATAATTGTTGGTTTTTGCATAGAAACACAATGAAAGTGGCCCTTACTAAAAACAAAAGGGATTTTTTAGTGGCATATTTAAAGGATGAAACAAAATCAATGAAAATTTTTTATATACCATCCAACTCACTGTAGGATTATGCCAGACAAACTTTATGTAATGGTCTAAGTTGTTAGCACCAATGGTATAAATGTTTTATGAGATGCAGAAAACGCTTTTGGTATTTGGTAGTAAGTGTCATTGTTGGTTTGTGGGCTTGTCTATTGTGTTTTAATAATCAGTAACCAATGTGGAGGGTTTATTTGTGTGTGCATTGAGCCGCTCTCCTGCTTGTTGCGTTGCTTTTGGTGTTACGGTACCTTTTCCCTACTCCAGTGGATAGTTCAAGGTCATTGTTCTTTGGTTTACTGAGGGCGTAGTCAATTTTGGGATATATTTGGTTTTTACGTTGCTATGGAAACAGAAATCTGTGGTGGTAACTTCTGAGTCTTGTCTCATGCAGAAAATCGTGGACGTGTCCGCCACTGACGAACCGCCTACAAAGCCATCTGCTGACCAGGCTAGTACCCCTAAACCGCCAGTGGACCCAGCTGGTGAAAAAGACCCTGTGGAGCAAACCGGACACCTACCACACGACTCAGACACAACAACCACGGACATGCCCCCGTCGTCGCCCCCTGAGTCCGTGTTTAAGAATCTAAAACCTTCCGACACTCGCTATACTATTGTAGAAAAGGACGAACTGTAATCATCATTGGCCAAATTGTTGTCTCGCCACTTTGAACTAAACATGGTTTGTGTTTGTGTCTCAATTGCACTTTTTTAGTGTTTTACTTTCCACCATTAAAGTGCGGTTACTTATTTACGTTTATTATGTTAAGCTTTTTTGTAGTTGTATTATTATTAACATCCCGATATATATCTATATATTGTTAATATGTTATTTTTGTGATTATATAGTTATGTTGTATTAACAATATCTGTTTGACAGGATCCAGTCTTCTAACAAATGTTATATCGCTTTCGAGCATTTATTTATTAATACATGAACAAACTCGGTGCTTTACTTAAAATTAAGTATTTCAAGTAAATATTTGTGTCAAACCCCTTAATGTAAGATTCCATTGAAGGATATAAATTTAAAAAGTCCCTCATAATGGTGAGCGTTTTGTTACAAATCATTTCTATTAGCACTGTAGTACTATAAAACCTTTCTATTACAAGCACCAAGTATCAGGCATAAGAATCTTCTGCGGAAATCTGCATTTGAGTCGTCTTAGATGCTTGAAAGCCAGAGCTTCAGCGGCCCCTAGACCCCTTGCATATTTTTCAGCTGATTTTGAAAATTTGTTTTCTCATGCCTGAAATATGGGTCTTCAGATTTCCTTCATACGCAAATAAAAGTGACTGAAATTGATAGAGCTTATATATACTTGATGACTTCCTTAAGCTAGTTTAATTCTGCTGATTAGTGCTAAAACCTGTTGATGCCACAGTGTTAACTTCCTCTTATCTCTAGTCTAACCTTTCACAGCACTACATTAGTCTAACCATCTCTTTCTTGCGTCAGTTTGCAGGACTTATTCCAGCTATTTTTATTACCATCTTTTGAGTGCAGCTGTACGATTTCCAACCTCTTCTTTAAGTGACGTCATTTCCATCACATGTGACGTTACCATATACTGACAGTAAGCAATATTTGCACCATATGGCAATATGAAAATGAAGTAACCATTATGGAGCAAACTCATTTTGTCAATGATTTACTCAATTATACATTGTATATTTTACAGCAACCAGGACACATACCACATGACTCGGACCAGAAGCAAGATCAACCGACGAGCCCGCCTGAATCTGCTTTCCAAAAATTGGCGCCTTCCGACAACAGATATACAATCCTTCGTCAGAGAGATGAGTTATAGTAGAATTTTGTGGGTCGCAATTATTGACGTACAGTAATTTGCTTCACAATTGTTTTTTACGATTTTTTATACATTCGTTTCTTGTATTTCTGCCTCTTTTGTTAGTTAACGATTTTTTCATCAGTGGGACTAAGGTAGGAATTGAATGAAATTTTTCGACGAGGTGGTATTAAATTTTTATATCATAAATATCTTTGATACATAAAACGTTTCTGTTCACCCCCCTTGTTGCAAGAAATTGTGGTTATATCCTGAAAGATTGTGTATCTTGATTAGCCGAAAGAGTGCGTGTCTGCTTACCCAAGAACGACATACTCATCAAATGTGGCCATTAACACAGGGTAGGATGTTCTTCAAATGTGATTTTTATTCGCATTTCTAATACAGTAAAACCTCACTTAAAGACCATCTAAATAATAGGACCACCTCAAAATTAAGAACACAATTTTCAAGTCCATTTTCACTGTTATGTTCTTTATTCAACCTCAATATAAGAACCACCTCAATATTAAGACCAGTTATCAAGGGTCCCAGGGGTGGTCTTATTATTTGGGTTTTACTGTATTTGACTTATTAACTTGAAGCATAATAGAAAAATATTCTTGGATAAATATTTTTTATGGTACTTTGTATTGTAAAACTCTTGCAGATTTTTTTTAAAGAGCTTTACTTCTTGGAATATGTTTCAGTCACCCATTGGAAGTCTGTTATTTTTTTTGAAATTTAAACATAAAACTTCTTATTTGTTTGCTGTGAAATTAACGATATTGTATTAAGATACTTACATTCTTTTCAATGTACAATGTAGTAGAATACACTAATTCAACAATATAACAAAAATTTCAAAAGTTTTGATTAAAATTGGTTCCTTTTACTTTTGAGTTGATTTCGTTACTGTTATAGATTTTTGTGTATCAGTAGTATTATCTTGGTCTAAGGTTATAAATCTTGAGTTTGGAAACCAGTCTGAATTCTCTAGCTTCTGATTGGTTGATTCAAAGCACTGTTTTAAAATAGACCAATAGCAATGCTGCATTCTTGGACTGGTTTCCAAATTCAAATAACCTCAGAACCTGTTTGCCATACATGTCTGGTCAAGAGTACTGGTAATATGGTCTCAATATGGTCACATATTTGTTATAAATAGAATGTACTTTCACTAGAAGTTACATTGTAGATAAATTGTTTTGTTTTTGGTTCCCTTGGCAACAATATTCGGTCAATTATTTAAATAAGATTACCTCTTTCCTCTTGTAATGAATTTGTGAAAGATTGAAAGATGCTTAGAAAACTTCGAATTGGGGCCATTTTAAGAACCGCCAACAACATTTAATTTCTGGCTGCCTTATACTTGAATAAGGTCATAGATATCTATTGTTATATTATTCTGCAAGGATCTGACACGAAGACTAGACTGTAGTACTTTCTGTCACTGTTTATACTCACTATGTATTGTTAGTAATCAAATGTTCACTGTTCATTTTTAATGCTCCCCACCCCCTCCCCCGTGTCCCCCCCTGAATGGAGGCATACAGTTATCGCACTGGACGTTCTTTCATCCGTAACTTGCCTCAACTCTCAGATATACCTTAAAAACGATTATGGGTTTCTGTTGAATCTAAGCTCAAATGTTACGCATGATTCGATGTGCCGTATGCTAGTGTCGATACTATGCTTCCAAGTCACGGGGGAAGATGCATACATTTTCATTGGGGGCATTTTTCACTTACTAGTGACGTCTGGGTTTTTTTCATGTATCACTTTGTATAAATCTTAGAAATGACTGTATTGATGATACATTGTAGAAGTGTGTGTTAATGTGTACATATAGATTGATATGGCTGTAATATATTCTGTTGAATTAATTTTATATACGAATATTCGCTGAAGTATAAATGAGAGAATGCAAGGAAAGATGTACTAGATATGAAGATAATGTTAAGTTATGCCTACAACATTGTCCTGTTTGAGAAACTCATTGTTGTATGAATGTTTAAGGTATGTGATACAATGGTGGTCTAGTCAGGGGTGTCAAATTCCAGATTCAGAGCCCAACAGATAGATTTTAAGATTGATATAAATCAAGTTTTTATAGAATGTAGGGGGAATCTGCTAATTGAGTACGAATGTATTTTTTAAAAAGCATTCGATGACAACCATGGTGTTCCGCAGACAAGTCCATGGATGAGTTCTTTGATTCCGCTTAGTTTTCAGGAACGAGGATTTGGCTCTGTTGACACCCTTGTTTTCTCATTGTCCACAATTGGTCTCTCTCTGTGCGTCTTAATGATAGAGTTATGTGTGGATGTTTGACTAACCATGCCGGTTTGTTTGAATTTCTTATCGTTTCACAATGCTTGTTAGTTGTATGACCAATATGATTTTGCTTTGTATGTTATGTTAACCTGCTGATGGACATGTCTATGTCGTTTATTTCCATATTTATACAATGTTCGCACAGGTCTTGAAAAGTCCTTGAATTGAAAAGTCCTTGAATTTTATACTTTTTTGGGAAGTTCTGTATGCACCATGTTTTAATCATGTTGAAGATGTAGCAATTATATCATCCAAGAAGGGAGAGGAACCATTACCTTCATCCATTTATTCATCTCCTAATGCATGTTTTGTTTTTATTTGTCTCTTTTATTGTTTTCATGGATTTAGTATGAAGGTGACATATTTCTATGGATGTTTTGTGATTGCGTAAATGTTAATTGATTGGTTGCTATCTTGTATGCTTCTAGAAAGGAAATAATTGTAAACTCGTCTCATTTTGTTGATCGATAATTTTGTAGGGAAAATGCAAGTAAATACTACCCACGTGATACTTGAGATGTCTATTATGATTCTTTTCTATTAATTTCAGTCTTTTGTCTTTTTATGTTCTTAAATGGAGTATCTTATTTATTTCTGGTACAAGGTTTATACTTAAAAGGAACTTGTGTAAAGTCTGCGTTATACTGTAAATTGTTGGGCCTTGGTGAAGTCCTTTTGAGTTAAAGAAACTGTGTTTCCATTTACATATGATAGTTATTTTATGATGTTCACTTCAATTTGTTCTTGCGATTTATTGAATGCTTCTACATACACCATGTCCCTAATGTTACCTGAAAAAGCAGATGATCCGGTGAAAGCCCTTTCATATGACTGAATGAATAAAACTACAAGTGGCCCCTACAGCTGCCCCTATAGCTGCCCCTACAGCTGCCCCTATCTCTCCTCTATGATGTTCATGGTAATCATAAAGTATGACTATTATTTTTGATTTTTCACTCATTCATGTTGCGTTGACTCCAGCAATATTTAGCAATATGTTAACTGTCAGGTGTCCTGATACTGCTCCGTAGTAATAAAAAATTATGTTTTTGCTTGTAGTTTAGCAATTCTATTATCTAGATATACCTAAATGCATTTTAGATACATTCTGACTTTCAACCATTGATATACTTGTAATTGATGTGCCTTTGTTATTATTAAATTTTTGAGTAACTTAGCTTTTGCATTTTCAAGTCTATGTCATTTTTTATGACGTTACATGCTCATAGGGTTTGTCATTTTAAGGACATAACTAAGAGCTGGTAGTCGGTAAAATTACCTGGTAACTTAAGTATTGACGGCTACTTTTCTTGTATGAGTGATCATAATTATAGGGAGTACCCCCCCAGACCACGCCTACTTTTGATGATTGCCCTGCTTATTCAAAAAACAAGTGGCACCCCTGTAACTTGTGCAAGGCTTTGCCATTCTCATGGTAAGATTGTTAAGGCACCAGTATGATTTCAAGGAGATGTGAATTGAATGAATGTATTTTCGGACTATTTTATTTGTACAATATTGCAATTTTATCACAGAATTTATGAAAGTGAAATGGTTATTGTATGTGGATGGTATTTGTTTCATAAACTTTTGTTATTTCAAACACTCTCCTGATTTATTTGAGTTTATTTAGAAGTGTTGTTTGACTGTGGTAAATTCAGTGTCGTACTTGAACCGGATCTATGTCCGAACCGGACTGGTTGTATGGCGATCGGATCAAGAACGTCGTTTCGTCATCTGTCTGTAGTTTAGATTCATATACATAGTTCCCACATCTACAACATTTACTTCCCTTGTTCTGAATCGTCAGCCATTTTGATTAGATATTCCGAAACACGCAATAATTGAGAAAATATCAAGAGAATTTGCATGTGACAACCACTTTTTCTTCAACTTTCGGAGCCGTCCGCCCGAATGAGCATAATGATTAAGTTATTTTTATATTCGATTTGATTTTATCAACGTTTAGGGTATATTCTCTATAAACTTGAAAGAATTTTGCCTATCAATATGGCCGACTATTTAGAACAAGGAGGTAAATATTGTAAATGGAGGAACTGTACGAGGTTGCCATACTATGAAAAACAAAAAAAATTTGTTAGCTGTCTTCACTAGTCGTCATTGTCGGTTTTACCATGGATTTTGCTTTCGCTGAATACATGGCTGTTTATATATACACCGACATATACACTTGACAAATCTTCTAATTCAATACTTACTATTAATGTGACTTTTTAAAATTGGTGTTTTAAATTTTAAGATGCTATTAACGACACATTTATAGCTCATCTGTTTTGAAAACACTAAAGAGCTATTGTTGTAGCTCGATGGAAATGTTAATTTTAGCTCATCTTTTTTGAAAACACAAAGAGCTATTGTCGTAGCTCGATGGAAATGTTAATTTTAGCTCATCTGTTTTGAAAACACAAAGAGCTATTGTTGTAGCTCGATGGAAATGTTAATTTTAACTCATCTGTTTTGAAAACACAAAGAGCTATTGTCGTAGCTCGATGGAAATGTATTTTGTGAAGCTTGGTATTCGAGGACGCGATGACAACGTAATCCCCAGACAAGCTTGCAAGCCTGTTGTGGTGCCCATGTCCGAAAGTTTGCTGAAGTTTGTAAGTATTCAGGCGTTTGAAGACATTTGTGATATAAGGAGTAGTGTTTTTGAAGATTTGTTAAGTGAACACCATATGTAGTAACACAGATACATTGATATATAGATAGTATGCATGTTTTCAGTGTGTGATAACATTAAATGATTTACTGATGTACAGATGTTAAATAAGAATTTGTGTATGATAATAATATGATCATGTTGAAACTGAATAAAAGACAGAAATTCAGGAACATTGTTGGTTTTTTTCATTCTTTGCTGTAATTTTCACTAATGACTATCCAGGTTTATTTTCACATGTTTTTATAGCCATTATTCGGCTATTTCCTAATGCCAAAAAGTACATATTTTCCCCAATTTGGATGTAAAAATCCCCAATAAATCTGTAGAAAATGTTTTGGTTCATTTTAGCCAAAAATGGACACAGAGGCTTTTCTCTCACAGGCAGTTTATATAAATAGCTAATATGTCTGTGATGATGTTGTGTATATTAAGCAATTCATTGTCATCTTGAATGCTTCAACTCACATCAGTCAAAATACACTGAAGACATCCTCGGTAGCCAGGCGATTCATAACATATATGATACCCTGGGCAAACTGACTGTAAAAATCTCGTACTCATGAATAATTAATGAGGTGAAATCCAGCCGCTTGATTGGCCGCATGATACACACACACCTCATGCGATACGGAAACTGCCGAGGAGTTACGGATGAAATTGCGGTTCTGAGCGATCCATTGCGATTGCGGCTTTCAAATCGTCTTAGGCTGCCATTTTGTCGAATTCGCTGATACCTCTTCACAAGGGAGATTCCTTCTTTTTTGTTATCGTCCATTTCATTGGTCGAGAAGTTCAAATGAATATTCATGCATTACGAAGTTTTGCCAGCCACTTTGTCCAGGGTATCGTATATGTTGTGGATAGCCTGGGTACCGAGGATGACTGAAGAAGAAACCATAGCAAATTATGTGAAAGATTATCGCTGTAACAGTTCTGTTTCCAGTATGTCGGCTAAAGTTAGCTTCTGTATTGTCCATTTCTCGTGTTCATCGACTGCAACAGTTCTCTGCATTGCTTAAGCTGATGTAGATCCTCCTCTGAGATGGTTTCTAACGTTCCATGATTGGTCGGTTTGTAGTCACGTGTCTGTGACGTCATAGTGTTGTCTTTCAAGGTTTTGTCCGCCATATTGGAATGTGGAATTTGACTTTGATTATACATGGTTAATACTGAAACTTGTGGTTCTTTTGTCATCTTTTCGTCACTATCATTCTTTGGGTTAGAAGTTTCTACGATAACTTTCCTCGAGGCGATGGTCGTCAGGTTTGTATTTTGGGAGTTCACAACGACCGGTGCGGATGTATTGGTACACAGCACATTAACTGATGCTTGCCTCTCCATTCTGAAACTTGAAACAAAAAGAATATTTTCTAAAAAAAGTACATGTATTTATATAATGTTATTACATTGTATTTAAACTGTTTTTAAACATTTATGTAAACAGTGCTTGCAAACTCTCCAAAGCGTCCCTCTCTTGAGCAACAGCTTCTCTTCAATGACATTGTCAATAGATAGTTCCCACTTATACAATATTTACCTCCCTTGTTCTTAATCATCAGCCATTTTGATAGGCAAAACTGATAAGCACTTATAGGAGTAATTCCCAAATATATGATAATTTGATAGAGATAACACCAAGAACATTTGCATGTGACAACCCTTTTTTTTGAGCCATCTGCCCACATGAACATAATGAATGTTATTTTTATATACATGTATCTGATTATTTTATCAGTGTTTACTTTATATTCCCTTTAAAGAAATTTGCCTGTCAATATGGCCGACTATTCAGAACAAGGGAGGTAAATATTGTAAATGTCTTTTTTCCCGTGATTTACACTTTAGTTACCTTCTTTGGGGCATCGAACTCTCAACAACGGGCAATATTTACGTCCCTTAAAGGGCGTGGCCCTGGAGAGGTTCCACTCGGTTGAACGCCACATTTTCGGCAATAATGAACAATCCAGCATTTTTATCCAACAAGCACATTTTGTTGATTTCTCTTTGGTTTATAGAGACATACATGTCCTTACTGTATCGGTTTCATATATTGGAAATTAATAAGGAATGTTAAGTGTCAATATGAGAACTTTCATTATGCTAGAGCTAGAAGATTACTTAAATTTAAGCTGGGTAGATATTGTATCAAAAACATTGTTGTTTACCTTTTTTTCTCCGAATCGACATCTTGTCGTACTTCGGATTCATCCGTTAGTTTTCGTAACTTTTCGCTTTTCTTCGCCAATTTACGATTCGTTATTGTCGTACACGCAACAGAAGAGGTTAAAGCGATAGTTATCGTTACCATGGTGATTAAGAACGCCATCTGATTCATGCACACATCGCTGTCACCATTGGCATCTAGAACACAAAAAACATTGAAACTAAAATTTAACAAAGGGGATAATTTCCTGTGACCTCTGATTCGTGTTGAACCTTTCAGTTGCTCGTGGAAGAACAGATTGGTAACCTAGGAACACTGGTTAGGTCAACTGATCACCGTGCATAGTACTCTCCTTTAGCATCGGGCGCTTATTCCGATACCTTCATATTCTTGTGAATGGAACGGTAGTGGAATCAAAGCGCTGTGTTGAGCGTACGTGCATAGCTGTACTACTGTTGGAAAACGGTGTAAAACTGTCACACAACATTTACATGTACTATTTTCTTGAGACGATGAACATGGCAGTACTTTGAGTAGACCATCCGGTTGACGATGATAGCAACGAAACGCTAAAGCGCCTCAATAAAACGACCGATATACATAGCTAGGGGATGAATTATGTCAACATCGAATATTCTGTTGTTTCTCGTACCCTCGTCCCAATCACAAGGACAAATGAACTTGACATTATTGATACCCACCTGTTGGATTTACGTCTATATCTGTACCGACCGACATTGAAGTACCGACATTAAGATCTTCAAAAGCGATTTCTTCCTCTGCTCGCTTTCGTCGACCCCAACCACTTTCACCTGTATCACAGATAGTCTGTATAGAATATAATATCATTAATGTGATATACGCTATAAATCAGACTTATAACTGCATACAAGTGTTTTTAATACTTTTATTAAGTCGCATAAACAATCAGGGTCATATAGTGATTTTCCGTCTATAAATTGTCACATTATTATCTCATATATCAAACAATTTGCATAAGCTGCGACGATATTAAGAGGTTTGGAATTGATTGGCACTCTCTTTTAATGATCAATCATTTTTATGGGGGTTGCTTGTTATTAAGACGTAGTGATTTGAAAAAAATGACAAATTCGTTCTTACGGTCTTGAATGGTAAAGCATCGTTGAGATGTTGGACTGTACGTACATTATTGCATGGTTTGGGCAACAGTTTGATTTTTGCCGATGTCGGATATATGACTGAAATATGACTGGTCGGAGTTACCGCCCTTTTCTTTAAACAGAATCTTCAATGTTCTTAAATCACTACGTCATCCAATGTTTGAACATACCTCAGAGCAAAGACCTCGACATACCGTCACTGTACATGTAAACACCATCTCCACATAACCGCCGCTCAAGTCTGTAGTTCGAAACGCACCAAACGCTGACGTCACCACACCTTGTGTCACATGATTAAACTCCGGAAACAGATCTGTGTCAACTGCGCAACTAGAAGAGTTTATAAGTACAATCATTGTATCTATATTGGTGGAAAGTGCTAACTGGTCATTTTGTATGTTGATAAGTAAGCGGAACCAATTAATGTGATTTCGACCGGTTAATATAGCAGCGTTTCAACAGTTGAATTCATTTGAATCTTAAATATGTATATACAGTAAAACAGACCACCTCAATAATAAGACCACCTCGAAATTAAGAACAACATTTTCAAGTCAATTTCTTTTCACTGTTTTGCTCTTTATTCAACCTCAATATTAAGACCACCTGAATAAGAAGACCAGTGTGCAAGGGTCCCAAGGGTGGTCTTATTATTGATGTTGATGTTTTACTGTATATGCATGAAGAGAAAGGAGTTTAACGCTATACATATAATATACAAGGAAAAAAGGGAGAAAACTCTAGAAAGGAGAAAGGGGAAACACTCTTAGAAGGAATAAAGGGAGAGAACTATAGTAAGGAGAAAGGGAGAACACTCTAGAAGGAATAAAGGGATAGAACTCTAGAAAGGAGAAAGGGAGAACACTAGAAGAAATAAAGGGAGAGAACTCGTGACAATCTCCTTTGGCATTGACTGCAGCGCCTTCCTAAAGTGGCAAAATTGAAGTTGACATTATCTGACGTAGACAAAGGCAGATGAAACTTAATTCCTACAAACATTTAGATTTTACTCATACTTACTGATCTTGGGTTATGTCCAAATAGTTCGCTGTACATGACCTGGCTTTTATATCAAAATCATCTGTAAAAATATAACATTTATCAAATACTGTCGGAAACAATTTTAGAATAACTAGATTTAAATTTAGAGCGATGTTACCAACAACTTGGTGAGAATACAGTTAAACCGCGTTTAATACAGCCTCGAAATAAAGTCAACCTCACTATTAAAGTCGTCTTCTCGTAGGTAATTTCTTTGAATATTTTTCTTCCATAGTTTAACTCAAATGATCAGACCATCTCACCTTCTGAACCAGTGACGTTCTTAATGATGTTTCACTGTATCTAGCTAAACTGAAGATCCCTTTTGCCCCTTCTCTCTGAATCTGTATCAATACATAGTTCTCACATCTACAATATTTACCTCCCCTGTTCTGAATTGTCGGCCATTTTGATAGGCAAATTTCCTTAAAGTTTGTGGGGAATATAATGGTAACGATGATAAACTAGTCCGATATATAAACATTAACTTATTCATTATGCTCATGTTGGCATTTGGCTCAGTAAGTTGAAGAAAAAGTGGTTGTCACATGCAAATTCTTTTGGTATTTTTCTAAATTATCACATATGATATTTGGAAATTACTCCTATAAGGGCTTATCAGTTTTGCCTATCAAAATGACCGACAGTTAAGAACAAGGGAGGTAAATATTGTAGATGTCGGAACAATGTATTAAACTATTTAAGAGAACAATATACCTACCCGATCATTATTAATACAAGAAACCGTATAAGGAACGATACAATTCCCAGACATGAGTTGGAAACTGCTGACTTGCACGGTATCTTAGCCCGATTAATTTCTCGAACGTGAGCGTTCTCATACTCAAATTTATGCTTATGTGATTACTTTCGAGTAATTTTCGTAAAAGCACGCATGACTTATAATGAAAACTTGTGTTTCATCTATATTTGGACCACAGGAGATTGCCGCGAGTCATTTCACTTCATCTCTTCTAGAGTTCTCTCCCTTTATCTTTTCCCCTTGTATATGTATGAATTATATAGTATATTTCGAAGGGATAAAGGGAAAGAACTCGTGACAATCTCCTGTGATTTAAACATGCACGAGTACTCGCCCTTCTTTCAACAACAAGACCGTTTGTAGCATGATTTTCATTATACGAGAGATTGGAATATTCGACTTGAGAAAATTCGCAATTTTTTATGTTTTGTGAAATTGGGGCCAGTCGAACGCACCAGTTTATTTTTGTTCAAAGTGTGTTGTTCTTGTACTATTTGCTAGACACGTGACATACAGTGAGTCGATCAGCCAATGCAAATATTGTTTGCAAAATATTGACCAATAGACAGTGTTTACACAATAACTATGTTTGAATTGGCAGCATAAATGTGTGTATATTGTATATGTTAGTTTATGTAGCAGATTCGTGGTCCAATGGTAACGCGCTGGATCCAGGGGTCGCAGGTTCGATCCCCCGCTCCATCACTAACCGTACTAACAGTCTTTCGGTCGAGACTTCGAAAAACCGAGGTCCCGTGTACGATTCTTTAAATCGGGCACGTAGAAGAACCTGGGATGTTTCTGGAACTGGGGCATCTTCTGTATAATGCACTATCATCCAAAAATCTAAAATGACTAACATTCTTCCGGAGGCTTCGCCCACATGGGAAACCGATGGCGGCAATAAATAAATGCTAATGCACATGTTATTGTATGATTGTAATGTTGATATTTACCAATATATTCTTCGTCTAGTTGTATTGTCATGGTAACAAGATCTGTCAGTTTGACGTCACTTCCGGCTACGTCTATACCGTTCTTGTAAAGGGACATAAATATTGTAGGTTTCACAGTCTTGTTTATTCCATTGTCGTCTGCTTTATCACTGTGCGCAAAAATAATAAACATAGAAATTTAAAGACTCATATTGCGATATTTTTTGCCGAGTGTGCTTACTTACTTACCGATCCAAATCGGATTTTGCCATCGATTGGTCGTTCGAAATTGCGTAATTTATTAAAATTGCTTTGACCTGATATATTTACTCACAATTCATTCTTACGATCTTAACGCAAATCTTAAAATCGATTTTACTGATCGTTTCATACCGTTTTCACCGATATATCGCTAAGACATTACTTTTCTGACATTGATTCCATTTTGCACTGATATATCGCCGATATATTACTTACGCGATATTGATATCGTTATTCACCGATATTCATACATTACTTACTAGAGATTGATACCGATGTACATCGATATATCGCCAACAACTATATTGACACGAATATATATCGTCAATGCATTACTTACGCAACATTGACACCGTCATCAGCCGATATATCGCAAATTCAATTTCTTACACGATATTGACACCTTTATTTACTGATATATCGTCGGTGCATTACTTACACGACAAGGATACCGTTATCATCAATATTTCGACGAAACATTACTTTCCGATATGTATACCATTATTCACCTATATATCGTCAGTTCATTGCTTATCCGACATTGACACCGTTATTCACCGATATATCGTCAATAAATTACTTACCCCACGTTGACACCGTTATTCACCGATATATCGCTGAGATCGTAGATACACAACAAGGACTCTTGTAAATCTCCCCCTTTCTGGTACAGTGGATTCTTTTGAACAATTATCGTAAAGTACGTCTCCTGCAACATTTAGTAAAACTGTAATTACGAATAATTCGTGATAAACCCATCCAATAATACCATATGGACGTTGACCTGTCGCCCAGGATACAATATAATGGAGGCAAAGGGGATTTGGAGGTATTATTGCCTTAAATTTATAAATACAGCCCAACCTCGTTTAATCAACAACTTTTTATCCGAATACTTGGCATCATCCGAATAAAAATGTCAGGTCCCGATGTAATTTATTACGCAAGTCGAATTGAAATGGGCTATTCGAAACCATGTATTATCCGAAATGGAATTTTGGAGCCGATGAATTCGAATGAACGAGGTCCGACTGTATATGAATATTGTCGCAATACATTTCGTTCGTTCCTGACTGTAATATATTTATGTAACTGACAATCACCAAGGAACAATTGCTTAACAAGCGATATGTTGTATTGTGTACTCAAACCAACATTCGGCAAATTTCGGCAATTTCCGTTCAGATTGACGGAAATTACCGACGTGTTCCGAAGGCTAACACCACTTACCGCAATACCTATACCGCACGCCTCAAACTCGAACTCATGTACTGTTTCCACGGATGTTGTATCCTGCTTGCAAGCCGAGCCATAACCTTTGATATAGATAATACCACCTTCAGCTCCTCCGGTTAATGTCACAACTAGTCTACTTGGGGAACAGACATCCCAACTCACTGAAATATAAGGATTTCTACTCTGTACATGCATGTAGCTAGACTTTTAATATTCATATGTTCTTTAAGACATACATGTAGTTACTAATCTCTGTGGCGAAAACATTAAAGCAAAATATTCTGGAATGTATAAGTCTTTAATATATTATATTTATAATATTTTATATGTATACCATCTTGCACTTAAGTTCGTTTACACACTGACTTAAATGAATTATCAAAATATATATTTTCATTTCCGTAAAATGTAGACGGTTTTCACGAAAATTTACGGAATGTCACGAACTTTAACGATACATGTCGGAACTATCCGAAGTATACTTACGAACGGGTACGTATTCAGCAATGGCGACACTAAAACAACACCACACACTACAAAGAAACAGGACGTTCTGTATCCTAGAATGTCCATCCATATCCACTAGAATAACATAAACACCAATGTATTAGATATAATATGGTGGCATATTTCTGCCACCAGTTAACTACTTAATTTACTAGAGATACTTGGTTAACTAGATAAGTATCGTTATCTAATTAGATTGGTGGGTAAGTGATGGCAGTTGTGGGCACTATCAGACAATTTTTCGTGTTAAGATATGTATCTGGTATGAAAATTTATCACGATACTTATCTAGTTAACCACATAGTTTTCTAGTTAATTAAGTAGTTAAGTAATGGCAGAAATATGCCACCATAGATATACAGTCGGACCTCGTTCATTCGCATTCATCGGGTCCGAAAATTTATTTCGAATAATAGCCCATTTCAATTCGACATGCTTAAGAAGATTAATGGGGACCGAATGTTTATTTCGAATGATACCAAGTATTCGGATAGTAGGTTGTCGAATATACGAAGTCCGACTGTAATATAATAGAGGATATTTGTTTTTTTCGATGGAAGATCAAACAAAAATGTTATCAGACAAAATATTTTAGAAACTTTAAATCTTCTTTTCACGAGAAGATGACCTTTGTGTCCGGTTTAAAGATTTGTTTCACATATTTTAAACAGTATTACAATTCTGTTCAGTTATTACAGGAGATTGTCATGAGTTCTCTCCCTTTACGCCAGTACATATAAAGGGAGAGAACTCTAGAATGAAGAAAACTCGTGACCATCTCCTGTTTTCAGCATAGCCTGCTACGTCATCAAGCCAAGACGGATTTGTGAATGAATTTCGTCTTTTAAATACACATCTCTCCGCCCAAGTATCTTCGCATTTATTGAATAAACGCCATAAACTTGCGTAACTTTACTCACACATATAATCATACAATTTCGATTAAATTACATTTCAACATACCTACTTATTTATATTCCCATGGTGACAAAATTATAAAAAAAACACATTTCTCCTTTTTAAGTTTCTTGCCTGGCATATGCTGTGTGTCGCATATTTACCATAAATATTGTTTTTACTTAAAAAACAACCCACTATGTATGACAATGCATGTATATACATGTATATATTTATTTCTCCAATACATCGATCTATGTATAGAGACCATATACTGGTCAAAAGTACTTACCACCGATACTTATTCACATACAGCTGGAGCAACCATCTATCCGAATATTTTGTATCATCCGAAATACATGTCAGATCCCGATGTTTCTCCATTATGCACGGCGAATTGAAATGGGCTATTCGAAACTATGTATTATTCGAAATAAAATTGCCGGGCACGATAAATTCGAATGAACGAGGTCAGACTGCATTTTCTACACAGCTACTGGATAAAACTTCAGTCCTTTTTGAGTGCAGTCAGCTGTTTTATACAAATGAAATGAATAAAAGGAAAAAGTCACCGTAAACCTGTCAAAAACTGTTCATTGTTTTAGGTCACCTTGCCATAATGTAGCGAAGATTCTCAAAAATATAAAATGGCGGGTTAGCTTTTTTGACCAGTATATATTTATAATTGATATTACCACCCTGTTGAATATTTAATAAGTGTTCTTTCTAATTCTCTACTTTCCAACTCCAGCGACATTCAGTTATTTGTAACTGGACGATAATTAAGTTATCACTTGTCATGTGTCTTATCCGATATGATAACAACAGGGGATATTACTTACTGTTACAACAAAACAACACATGGTAATATGATTGTGATTTATCAATAAACCACGTGTTGTTTTTGTATTGCCAATGTACCTAATATGCTTCCATAAATTCTCCGGAAAAATAAGGGAATATTTTTAATTTTATAAATAGAACGTAAGGATTTTTCAAGGATTTTTCAATTTCTGACGAAAGCTGCAAGGAGACTTTTCTCATTAAAGATATACTTCATTTGTTTACCTATACAAACATACAAAATATACTTAATCTAGTTAAAACTTCAATAAATATGCATTATCACAGAATACATGTATAATGTTTTTCTCTGTATTTGTCGAAAAAAGTCGTTTGTATTATCATAAAACAAGTTGGTGCTTCTACTAGTTTTGTTTGTTAGTAATATTATTAAACAAGATGGTTTTAAACTGTTATACAGTTAAACTTCGGTAACTCGAGGACGCTGGGGTCCGTCCGAAAAGCTCGAGTAAACCGGTGTTTCGAGTGACCCGGGGTTTCCATCACGTCACATCAGTGTTTTTTCTTATGAAATGTTTATTTTCATAGTTTGTCACACGTGTACCAGTTGTTTCATATTTGTTTCATAATTTCATATTTCTATTCGCTATATTTCCTCATTAAAATAAAAGTAAAGACAAATTATTAATAAGAGGTGTACAGTTTACAGAATGTACTTGTAGTTCTTATCGTTGTTTTACAGACGAAATAAAGTACATGGCAATGGTTCTTATTAATGGTGTTTTAGACTATGAAACAACAATACTGGATGAAGCCCATTAAAACAGTTTAGGTTCAGATGAGCCATGTACATCTATGAAAACAGACCCAGGTTATAATATAAACGTTCGAAGGATAGACTCTAGATAATCCGGACAATCTAAGAAAGTCACTCCCTGTTATATAGCTCGATTCCGAGTGACTACTCTAAAGTTAACCTCCATTATAAGACATCCTCAAAATTAAGGACATATTTTAAAGTCCATATTTACTGTTCTTTCCTTTATTTAACTTCAATATAACGACCACCTCAATATTAAGACCTGTTTTCAATGGTCCCAGTGATGATCGCGTATTATAGAGGTTTTACTGTATGTTATATGCTTACATGTATTTTAGACTTACACTATCTCTTATTTAAGACTTGTATTATATCTAACGCACCACCTAAACATAAAACACATGCTATTCTTTGGCTTGACCTTAACTTTTTAAAGTTAAAGCACTTTTATAATGCAAATGACTTCAAATTTAAGGCTTAGTTAATTGCTTGTATTTCTTGAAAATATTCAGACTGATAGTCATCACCATAGTCACTTTAGTTGATGATGGAAGAGCCTTGTTAATAGGAGGCCATATTGTAAATAAAGTGTACACATTAATGTATAACCTTAATATGTTTCCTTTTGAAAATAAAGAATTTATTATTATTATTGTTTCTCTGTATTTTGTCTATCCAGTAGTGTTTACCAACGGGACTGTCACATGTTTTGTTTTGTGTAATCGGCCATACATTGTTATTGTTCGTATTAAAGATGTATTAGCCAATATGACACATATAGTGGATATACAGTAAAACCTCACCTAAAGCCCACCTCAATAATAAGACCAGTTTTAATGGGTCCCAAAAGTGGTCTTATTATTGTGGTTTTACTGTAGCTCGTTCAAAATATTTTACTTTGCATGTTTGCGACCATCTAGTATTGTAATTGCACCTTTATCTATCTGATATGATAAACTTTTGTAAGTAGAACATTCGGATTGCTTCGTAGTAACATCGCTATCACATTAGAAAAACTGAAATATTGTAACCTTGTACTCATTAATAATCAGTGTTTAAATAAAAACGTTGCGCAACATGTACAATCTGTTATCATGGGATGCAGTAAGCTTTAAAATTAAAACCATCTCACTATCTAATCGTAGATTGATATGTAGGCGTTGAATTTAATTTTATCTAAGTAACGGATTAAATTGCAATTGTTCAACCCAAACCAAAGTGTGTTGTTCATATTATTGATACGTGCAGGTACGTAGCAACAGCAGCAAATTTATATAGAAGTCGAACTGGAAATGTAACATACAAAAAACGAGTTTTCCCCTTATTTCTATCTAGAGTTATCTCCCTTCGCCCCTTGTATGTATTTATACATATATAGAAGGGGCAAAGGTAAATGCAACATACAAATCACACAGACGCCTCAAAAGCACAAGAGTATGAGAATGTACGTATATACGATATTGTAACGAGTTCTTTCCCTTTATTCCCATCTAGAGTTCTCTCCCTTTGCCGCTACTATATACACTAACCATCGACCACTTCCTCTTTCTGTAAATGCTTGGTTTTAATAGGAGTACCGCCTTAGAACGGTCAATGGCAAGCCAACCCACTCGGGATTTAAACATGGTTTGAAGGTTTGGGACATCTCCATTTCTCGTTCACTAAGACGAGGAGTACGGCTCATTAGATACAGCGAGACTTCAAGGAGCTGACATGGTTTGACGAGAATGATTCTTAAGTATTCCATGCAACTGTTCCAATGTATCGCGTCCGCTGTAATAACACAACGTATTATATTTTTGGATTTGAAAGAATTTCAAAGAGGCACTGTAAACAGTATTTGAGCGCTGCTTGGGGATTTACAACCTCTTCTGTGAGTGACGTCATTTCAAGGAAACGCAACATGTGATGTCACTATTTGCAAGCAGGAAACAATATTTACTCATATGGTCATTTTCATATTGCCATATGGGGCAAATATTGCTTACATGGTGAAGTCACATGTGACGCTTTCTGGAAACGACGTCACTTAAAGAAGAGGTTGGAAATCGTACAGCGGCGCTCATTTGGTCTTCATTATACATTACGATACAATTATGAGTATACAGACTATATGACATAGAACCTTCACATCGGAGCCAGCCTCTGTAGATTCCTCTATGTAATAAATTAATGTCTACTATACAAGTTCCATGTTCTTACTTACATTTTATGCAGTATTAATGCCGCTTTTCGATGAGAAAATTTGTCAAGAAAATAACATAGCAGACTAAATTCGTAAGTCACTTCAAATATTCAGTTCATAATGTAGTCACAACAAACGAAGCTATACGCTACCAAATCAACTTCACATGCTAAATGACGAGGTGATGTCTCCTAAGCCCTCCCCCCCGGTATATGGATTGGCCTCTTTATTTCCCTTTCTGACTACGTTCATGATCAGTATACATAGATAGCAAACTCACACAGTATAATGATTATTGTGTCATCTGACTGCGATTCAATTTCCCAGGGGGGAAATCACCATTTCTATTACAGTTTCGGTTTTGTCATTCGACAAAGACGACGGAATGGCGCTATATGCAGGTGAATATTAATTACTCTTAATTATTTTTAATTATTTCACTTTAATGAGACAAACTGATTACTGTTCATCTGTTTGAAAACATGGTTTGACCTAAAAACCATGATGTAGTAAACTCTTTAAAGCAAATAAGGTGCTATAACATATTATATTATCATACACCTACATTTAAATTGCTATCATCACTAAACTAATACACTGGATACAATTATGTAAATTCCTTTTAATTTAAAATTTAATTAATGATGATGAATATGTTTCAGAAGACCATGAAGGCTGCTGACTTAGTCAAATAGATTGACAAGATGGAACGGTTTTCTATGAAACTCTACCATACACTGGACCATCTCGGTTACAATCCTGATATGATCAAGTTAAGGAGAGAGAGCTGGAAGGCCGCGTCAGACATAGACACTAAATACAGTTATAGAGGCTTAAAACGCATCATTACTGCGGGAAGTAAAGGCGAAGGTATCACTTCAGTATTTGAAAGTGACATTGACAAATTGACACTTGATAATAATGTACTATGCATTCACACTACAGAACAACTTCCAAGTCAACTACCAAACCATATGACTGTGCTTTTAGCAGATATGGAGAATGTGCCTCCAGGTTATACAAGATTGAAACGGCTTCGACCTGCTTCACAAGAAGAATTTTACTTACCGAGTTCTTTTATGACTGCTCTTCCTAAGGAATACCGTTTGAACCCCCTACCCTATTTGACGGTTCATGATATGTCAGGACCAGCTATACCAAGCACTACCTTGCATGGATTTGATACGGACAATGTTCATGGATTCACTTTCCATTGTCCTCAGTTGCTGCAGGCTTGGGCTTCACGACGACGTCAACATGAATGGCCTTCTGAGGATATCATTCGCACTGCTTGTTCGTTCCTACCACAGGTTGTACCAGTTGGTGCTAAAGGTAGTGGCAGACAGGATCAAGAATGGAGATTTTGTTTCATAGAATCAGAACTGACATTGACACGCAGTCTTAATGGGACGCAAATAAAGCTCTATATTCTCCTGAAGATGATCGCCAAAAACATTCTGAAACCAGTCACTAGCGAAATGTCTTCATACATTATGAAAAATATTATATATTGGCTGTCGGAGTTACTTCCCGTGTGTGTTTTTAGAGAAGAGAAATTAGCATCGTTGGTATTGCTGTCTCTTAAGGTTTTAAGAACAGCAATTACTCGATGGCAAAACCTGCCTTACTACATGATTCCATCACGCAACCTTCTGTCAGAGCGATTGGATTCCAACACACGAAGTGAATTATCGGATTTGCTGGACATACTGATACAGGAAGGACCCCGATTGTTTTTGCGAATCGAAAAACTCAGGAAATATCTCGAAATGGCGTACCGATCACCAGATTGCATTGTTCAATTTGGAAACATGCGTGACCAGCTCGAAAAATGGCACATTGCTTTAGAAGTATTCCTCTATTCAATTTATCTTGGTGTACGTCCACATGGTTTCAATGTGTGTGGTTTCTTGATTTCAACAAAGAGATTAGTTGCTGAGATACTTTCACTGGACCACCACAGACATGGCATGTTTGTTGGAGATATATACGCATATATCCGTATTCTGTCTTAGATTAATTAGGTTATCTGTGATGGTTGACATAGAACTTGTTTGCTGCAAGGTTTTGTTACGTGAACAATAGCATATGAAACTATTTCAAGCGTGTATTTAGATATAAGTATCATTATATGTATGTTTTCAATATCAGTTTTCTTTTGGGTATGGTCGTTTATAGTTAACACTTCAATATGTTTATAGCGAACTCCTCGAGGCAATGAAAATATGATTTCTTTTCTATTGTCGTGCAAATGTGTCAGCGTAATTGTCGGGTACGTCAGATGCAGTGACGGTTAAATTATGCATTATCTGATTTTTGTAAGGAAACAGCACATCCTTAGATCTTTCTTCCATATAGCATGAACGGACGATTTTGGAATTCTTATCTGTGATGAGGTTCGTCGCACTGACTTTTCCGGACTGGTTTGAAGCAGCTCCCGTAGTGAACTAGCATTTTCTACTCGACTTTGGCTGACCTGATTTCTGAGCAGTGTCTACGATCCAAATCTTTCAAATTTATTCTCAGTATTGTAAATATGCTTCCTGCCCTCGGTCATATTGTTAAAATGATATATTAACTTCCTTCATAATATTTTTTAACGATGAAAATACAATGATCAGACGTCAGTACCGTCATCTTTAAAATAACATGTTTTTTAGATGACGTCATCACACCACAACGTTATTAAAAAATCAATCAAGACTTAAATATGATATAAATTGTATCCAAATATTCCAAAATGTTCACAACATTGTGCAGATTTCCAAATGTTACCTTTCTTTTCGGACACCATGTATTATATGTACGAAGTAAATACGACCTTACATGCAACGTTCAGTTAACACACAAAATACATATATATACACATTATACAGGTTTACCTACTTGTCATCGGGTCAAACTTTCGAATAATTAAACAGCGTAACGCATACTTATTATGACAATATTTTTCTAGAGGCTTCATTGGATAATCATGCGCTGACAACAATCAATGACGCATTCAATACAAAACTCACAAGGATTATTACATATACAACCACGAAATAATGGTTTAACAATTGTTGCAAGAAAAGGTTAGGATCCTCTTAGACAAAGGGACACAATGACATCAACAAAGTCTACTAATAAGTACAAGTTGCTCCCCTTGGATAAGTGAATATTAGGTACGACCCATGCTATGTGTTCGTAAAATCATTTAGAGTGTTAATAAAACGGAATAATACATATATCTTGCATAGTGATTGTTATAGCCAGATCAGTAATTGCTTGTTAAGTTTGGGCTTTACGCCAATTCTCAACAGTATGTCATTGATATACAGCGGTCAGTTGACCTAACTAGTGCTTCTAGGTTACAAACCAGTACTGACCTAATCTTCTGCAAGCAACTTGTGCGCAATTATCAAAGTTCAGAGGCGGAAGAAAAATACTTTGGATCCACTTTCTTCATTCAAATTGTCACGAAAGAACATACGCCGTCTCGCCCGGGTTTCCAACCCACGATCTCTAATTCAGCCGTCAAATCTCTACCTCATGGGATAACCGGACGGGCAGATCATTATTTAAATGGATTAAGTGGTTTCAGTAATTAAGGTTGTCCTAGGACCATACTTATCTACTCTACAAGGTTAAAAGAAAACAACAGAAGCGAGGTATAAGTTTATTTAATGATTGAAAACTAAAATATATTGAAGCGACCGTTTAAATAGTGTCAGTGGGGATCCTATATCAACTGACAGATTTGAAACAACACCATTTTTACAAAAAGTATCACTATTAATTAAATTATTGTTAATCCATACTTTGAACTGCACGCCAATGCTTTAGGGACAGCTTGCTAGAATGTTGACATTTAAAGTGTAACTTGTCTCGCGTAACATATGTGTTGTTTCAGATGAAATGTGCATCAGTTATATGGCGGGGTCAAGACTAAGCACAATTTCCCATCTCGCTCTCCCTTTGTACAAACTCAAACGAAACACCTTAAATCAATCACGGGAACATTATCATGTTGTGTACCAATGCTAAACAATCAAATGTTATATACCATGTTGATATTATCAGCATAATTCCTATAGGCGCGCGTTTGTCTCCGAAACTTCAGATTGTGCCCCGTATCCACAATTAAATCCTACTGGACATTTTTATATTGGTTTTAGTGGTGATTTCGGCAGACGGAGATCATGGTTAACGCTGTTTTGTATAAAATGTTATTTATATGTGTCTTTTCCATTTGAGTACCAAACGTGTTCTTTATATCCGATAATTCGTTAAAACCGTGTTCGTTAAAAGCATTTTATTGTATAATGAACAAAGAATGACTAAAATTGGACCAGTGAAAATTGTTCTTTGTAATCGAGAATTATTTACATTAGTGGTGATAATAACACAATTTTACTTCATGTTTACACTTGTGAAGTCACACTACGTTAACTCAAGATGTTCGTTTATCAACATATCATGTATCATTTATGATATATTCGCCCATTTAAATGTATGCATAACGTTGGCAGTCATGTACATGGATTTCAATCGTTGGTGCAGTTGAATGGTGCAACTCATGTTCTTGTTAAATAATGAAAATATTATCAAGATATTAACAAAAATCATAATTATAGTATCGAAGGCAAAATGTAAGCTGTTTTGAACAGTGTAGTTGGCGACATAAACATGAAATTGAATATTGTAGAATATTTTATTAATCAACTATATTCATATATTAGCAATTTCATAAAACACAGTCAGAAAACATAGAGTCTATGGGAGGAAACTGCTTATGTTATTTGCTGCAAATGTTGACAACTGTGAAGAACATCGATTGCCATACCTGAAATCCACCATTGACGCAAATGTGTGCGAGGAACCAGACAGGAATATATATAAATCGGTATATGTGTAATCATCGGATTTGATAATTATCATGGGCCTGATCCTAAAAAAACAGTAAATGCGTTTTTTCCTACCCCAAAATGATTTAATTTTGTTCTGTGTGCTTCGTGGTAGCCATAGAGAATATCAATTCGTATTGGATTTAGGGTTATTTTAACTTCGGGACAACCAAATAAACATTTAAACGTCACCTGAAATCAACCATCATCAGTGTTTTATATTTCGAAGTGATACATGTACATGTCACGTCCATGTATTTACACATTGTCTTGTCCAGGAATACATGTACCGAACGTATGAACATATTTACGGTTTCAAAACTCTGCAGAAGTAAAATGCAAACATAATGTATCTAGAATCTACACATACGTAGTTAAGAATACAGATTTTGAATGAGGCAGTCATACATCATTGTTGTAATCCACTCTACAAACAAACATAACGTTTGCACTGACACTATTTTCTTTAATAAAAATAAGTTGATCAATAAAAGTGTTTATATACGCGCCATGGATAAGGTATTCATAATAACCCGCCATTCATATGCTACAACGATATATCTGCTTGTCATCGTACTGCATTGAGGGTAGTGATTATATTTTCCGTAGGGGAAGTCCCATTTTTGTTCCAGTTTCGTTTGGTTATTTATCGAATGTTGACGATATACCATTATATACAGGTAAATATTACTAAATTGTTATTAATTATTTCATTTATAGATACATGTAATGCATTGATTGAATTTATCGAGGCGTGAGAACGAACTTAATCTATATTAACTTTTTCTGCCTTCAACCCGATATTAATATACTACTATACGATATATCTTCGTGTTAGAATACTGTATTGAGGGTAGTGGTTATATTTTTCGAAGGGGAATTCCAATTCCAGTTTCGTTTTCTAATTTATCGAAAGTTGATGTTATGACAGTGTATCTAGGTAAATATAACACATTTATTATTAATATATCCATTTATAAATATAGCAATAATGATGATAATGATATTAGCATGCACATTTCGTTTTCTTCACGACATGGTTATATGAATAATGATATCTTAAGAGTAAATTACGATCTCCGTTTTAATTAATCCTATTTTTACGTGGACATTGATATCTTAAACTTTACATTTTGTGTCAATCATTCTTGGTGCGTCAGTCATAATGCTGAGATTGTAAATGTCTAGGTTCAACTTTAAAAAAGGCGGAATTTGAACTCACAACCTTCTCACTAGAAAATAGACCTCTCTATCCCCCAACGCTATGACTCCCAGTCACAGTCGTTAATTTGGATCTACAGTAAACATGAATCATATGAGAAAAAGTTAACAGAATAAGTACATCTGTCTTCCGGACCGCCATGACTGCTTTAGTGTTTTAATTGTACACTACGAATTACATATGTAGATCTATAACATTACATCAACTCTTTCAAGCAGCATTACATGTATTCTATACTCTGATAACTGCATGGAAGTTTTAAACCATTTAAATTGCATTTTGATTTTAGCAAATCTTTTTCTGTTAGTTCCACATTAAAATGCTTCGAAATCGAAAGTAGCTGATTGAAATTATCAAAACGAAAGGAACAAACTGTCGTCTTATGATAAGTTCTCCGAAAGATGTCCGGACAGGTTTCGTTTTTCAGTCAGCCTACTGTATATGTTTGGATTTAACATAATTTAGGCCTTGTTTTAGTTTAAGTCACCAATATATGTTATGATACTATTATAAATGTACATACTCCATGTATATAATTATGATATAGAACCAAAATATCGGAAGACAAGCTAAGAGAGCAGAGCCTCTTTACTTTCCACTATGTATTCATTGTAAGTCTAAGTTCGATATCAAAAGGTTGCTGCTAACATTTTTAAAGTCACAAGTAAACTGGCATTAAAGAAAGAATCAAATTGAATATTTTAACTGTAGTCGTATTACATGTTTTCGATTCTATACAATCTTAGAACAAAAACGCTTTAGAACTCTCGAAAAATGTAAATATCGTTAAATATAGGAATAAAAGATTGTCGGTCCTTTGTTTACACGGGCATGAACTATTATTGTATTTATATCCAGGACAATATTTGATCGTCCGCACTTTTTATGTACAAATAGTTTTGAAATCAAAGTACTTAATTCATGGACTTTAATACCACAAGGTATGATCTAAATACATGTATGCATATATTTTCCATTTCGAAAGTCTTCTTTATTCAACAGTTTCATAAAATATACAGGTTATTATCTTTTCAGTGTGAATGTGGTGTTTCCTGCCCTACTTTCTCATTTTATGGTGGTCAAGATTCAAGACGGACGAAGAGCAATTGAGCTGTATTGTCTGATCACAGCAATAACGTCAGCATTGCCAACTTGGGTACTTTGAAAATATGTGACATATAAGACTCTTAGACACATGACCTAAATAGTTTAAATAGCAGTTTTTAATCGTTTTGCGTATAGTTATACATGTCCACCATATTCACTATACAGTAACCAATGTGGTACCGCTGGGGGCAACTGACTAAAATTAAAGTTTCACACTTTTTTATCTCTTTAAGTATTCAGTTCAACATACATGTACAATAAATGAAGATCCATGTACACCTAATGACAAATGCTACCAAACCGCATAAACTGACTAAATTCCAGGTGATGACAGGACTCCTGGCATATGGATTTGCCTCTGCATTTCCCTTCAAGTCTGATCATTTCCACATAGACAGCAAACTCGCACACTATATTCATTATTATGTCATCGAATTTCGTTATCTAGTGAGTCAATTTTCAAGTATAGAAACACCATTTTTATTCCAGTGTCGGTTTTGGCTTTTGACAAAGTTGTCGAAATGAAGTTATATTCAGACGAATAGCTTTAATTAGTCTTAATTATGTTTAATTATTTCATGAGCAAACATATAACTGTACATGTATTTGAAAACGACTTAAACACGATGTTTTAGTAAACTTTGTAATGCAAACAGTGCCCTAAAATCGACTTTGTGCTATAGAATTGTATTCATTATATTATCATACATGTACATTTAAATACCTAAATTACTAATAAAATCCTAATATGTATCAGAGTAAAATGAAGGTTGTTAACTTAGTTCCTTAATATGTGTACTGTTTGACCTCCTTTAGTGCCTTATGTTTTGTGGATTGTTGTTTTTCCGGAGATCTGCGCGGGGAGGCATTGTCTTATGTATGTGGCTTTCCCTGTAGTTACGTATTCTCTCTCTTTTAGTCTAACAGATTGACAATATGGAAAGGTTTTCTCGCCAACTCTACCATACACTGGAGCATCTCGGTTACAATGCTGATATGATACAGTTTAGGAGAGAGACATGGAAGTACTGGTCCGATCTTAACAATCAACACCATTCTAAAGGCTCACTTCAAATCATTACTGTGGGAAGTAAAGGCGAAGGTTTCACTTCAATACTAGAAAGTGACATTGACCTAATGACACTTGATAATACTGTAGTATGCATTGATACTACCGAACAACTTCCAAGTCAACTACCAAACCATATCACTGTGCTTTTAGCAGATATGGAGAATGTGCCTCCAGGTTATACAAGATTGAAACTACATCGACATGCTTCGATCAGAAACATGAGGCACGAGGAAATACGTGAATGTCTATTTGAATTGCAAGGAGAATTTTACTTATCGAGTACTTTGTGGACTGATACGTTGAAGAAAAAAGCACCAATTGTTGCAAACGGCGCACCTGGTCTTACAAATTATGATATTTCAGGACCAGCTCTAGCAAGTAATCATGGTGGATGGTTACTTGCTGACTTTGTTTTAGGATTTACTTTCCATCGTCCGCAGTTATTGCAAGCTTGGGCTTCTCGACGGCGTCAACATGTATGGCCTTCCGAGGATACCATTCACACTGCTTGTTCATTCCTACCACAGGTTGTACCAGTTGGTGCTAAAGGTAGTGACAGGCAGGATCAAGAATGGAGATTTTGTTTCATAGAATCAGAACTGGCATTGACACACAGTCTTAATGGGACGCAAATAAAGCTATACATTATCCTGAAGATGATCGCAAAAAACATTCTGAAACCAGTCACTAGCGAAATTTCGTCATACATTATGAAAAACATTACATACTGGCTGTCAGAGCTTCTTCCCTTGTATGTGTTTAGAGAAGAGAAGTTAGCATCGTTGGTATTTTTGGCTCTTATGTTTTTAAGATCAGCAATTACTCGTAGGCAAAACCTGCCTTACTACATGATTCCATCACGCAACCTTCTGTCAGAGCGATTGGATTCCAACACACGAAGTGAATTGTCGGATTTACTGTACATACTGATACAGGAAGGACCCCGATTGTTTTTGCGAATCGAAAAACTCAGGACTTATCTCGAAACACCGTGCCTATCACCAGATTACATTGTTCAGTTTGGAGACGTGGGTGACCAGCTTGAAAAGCGGTGTTTAGCTTATTTTGTTCTTAAAGTGTTACAAATGTATGGTGTACTTCCGCATGACTTCAATGGGCATAGTTTGAGGCTTTCAATAGCACATTTAGCTGTACAGATTGAATCAATGAACCACCGAAGACATGGCATGTTTGTTGGATACGATGCTCAAAATCCATTTGCCCGAATTCTGTCTTAAATAATGTAGGTTATCTTTGATGGTTCAAATAGAACTTGTCTGCTGCAAGGTTTTGTTGTGTAGATAATATACTGAGCCAAACAAGTAACGATACATACTTAGGTCATTTGTAAAATCTTAAAGCTTAAACTTGTGGTATATGTACTGTGATTACATGATTGCTTAAACGCATGACTGTTTTCACAGACCATTATCGATTATTGTAGAATATCGTGTTACTGGCAATAGGGATTTTTTATTTTTGCACGCACTGCACGGGAAACCCATGATGATGAACATGTATCGACATAAAAATATACGCATTGCACATATATTGTACCTGTATTGTGAATTGTAACTGCTGTAATTATGCCGAGACTGAATGCAAATCAACGCCTTATAGCCATTGGTATGCTACAAGCAAACTTACGTCACGCTGATGTCGCTGCTCACTTTGGAGTGTCTAGGTTGACTATAACCCGAGTTTTAGGACGTTATCGTGCCCTTGGTTCTGTTAATGACCGTCCCCGTTCTGCACAGGACCGTCACATAAGGACGTCACACTTACGTGACCGGTTTCTTCCATCTACTGTTACTGCTGCTGTAACACATGGTCGTACAAACAACAGAATCAGTGCTCAAACAGTCCGAAACAGACTCGCCGAGCGTGGTATAAGAGCCAGACGTCCGTATCATGGGCCTATATTTACCCAACGTCATCGCGTCTTGAGACGTCAGTGGGCCACTGGACATTTGAATTGGACAAGAAATCAATGGAATACGGTAATGTTCACTGATGAGTCGCGTTTTTGTTTGATGCGAGGAGATGGACGTCCTAGAGTATACCGTAGGGTCGGTGAACGTTATGCTGACGTCTGTGTGCACGAGGTGGACCGTTACAGTGGTAGAAGTATCATGGTTTGGGGCGGAATATCCTACCAGAATCGCACTCCATTGGTTATTGTGCGTGGGAATCTAACGGGACAACGTTATCCAGACGAAATTTTAACACCAGTTGTCGTACCATTTTTTTAACGCTTACGTGAACGTCACGTTGTTCCAGCAAGACAATGCTAGGTGCCATACAGCACATGTATGCCGCAATTTTCTTACCCAACAAAACATTAATGTTCTAGATTGGCCTGCTTGTTCTCCAGATTTGTCCCCAATAGAACATCTTTGGGATGCCCTGGACCGTCGGATTAGACGTCGCAATCCCCAAACATTAGCGCAGTTGGAGTTTATTTTATTATTCAAGAATGGAATGCCATTCCACAGCGAGATATTCAAACACTTTTCAATTCTATGCGTAGACGATGCACTGCTGTAATGAATGCACAGGGAGGTCACACCCGGTATTAACAAATTCCAGAACTTAACATTTTCATCAGTCCATTTTCTAATTGATTTTCAAAAAGTTTAAATGAAATGGAAGCATAATAATCAATTTAAATTATGTATCAAAGACCATATGTTCAAAATGCTTAAAAACATATTTATATTACTGACCCACTATAACGAACTCATCGGGAGAATAAACAAATAATGTTCTTTTCTATTATTGTCCAAATATTATGCATGTAGGTACGGAGCAAGTACGACATGACACGGAACATTAACACAACACACATAGCACAATACGTACACGCATACTTTTGATGACAGTATTTTTCTGGAGGCTGCATTGGGCGATCGTACGCTGACAACAATAACTGTTGAGCGCCTAATATACAGGCCTGTTTGTAGTAACAACTAAGTCGTGTTGCAAGGCTGGAGATGAATATGAGAACCAGTACCCATGATGTTGTTAGTATGTTCATGTATCACAGACGCATTAAATAATAAAATCAAAAGAATAATTACAATCACTCAACACTTAAAGGTTTTAATGGCGTTTAGTACATATTAAAAGACCCTTTGATAAAAGGGAACTAAGTCGTATTACAAGACTTGAGATGAATGTAAGACCCAGTACCCATGCTGTATTTAGTATACATCACTGACACACTGAATACAAATCTTTAAAGGAATATAACATAAACAACCACTAAATAATGGTTTAACAATTAATGTAAAAAAGAAAGATTGAGATTCTCTTAGAAATAAGAGAAACAATGCCTGCAACAATGTCAAGTAATAATCACCAGTTGATCCCCTTGGATGAGAGAATATTGAGGTCTGGCCAATGTTTTATGGTCTAAAACATTTTAAGCGAGTAAATATTTATGAATAATTTCCTAAATCTTACATAGTGCTTGTAGTATACAGGTTTTTTTGTTTCGTGTTTTACGCAATTTCAAATCAGTATTTCAGTTATATGCGGCGGTCAGTAGGTCTACCCAGGTGCTAACCTGCTCTTCCACAAGCAACTGACAACTTATCAACACAATCAGAGCTCAGACGTGAAGAACAAATGCTTTCGATTCTTAATCTTCAGTGAAAGTGTCACGGACGAACATAAACCTCACCCGTGTTTCCGAACTCACGACATCTAGATCCACTCGGAACACCTCGGCTATTATTAGCATAAATGTTTGTATTTCGAGCTCTGTCGGATACCGCCCAGTAGTTACGATTGATCTAGATCAGCACGGCATCAAGCGTTCTACTGACCGAGCTTAACGGCGGCCAAATAAATATTTAAATGGTTTTAGTGCTTTCAGTCTTATGACAGTACTTATTATCTCCCCTACAGGGTAAAAGAAAATATACAGGAATGGTGCATATGTTTATTTTATGCCTGAAAACATGTCTGACGCATTCACAGGGGAAAAACTACATGTGTATTAAATAAAATTTCGATTACTCATTATGCGTCTGCTAAAAAAACGAAGAGATGGTTTAAATATTGTCTGATGGGATCCTATATCAACTGATATATTTGAAACAACACACATATCACTATTACTTATAGTATCGAAGGCAAAATGTCAGCTGTTTTGACCAGTGTTGTGTGAGACATTCACTTGAAATTGAATATTATAAAATATTATATTAATAAACTGTATTCATAGGTTAGCAATTACAGACAGTTGCTTCGTAACACACGGTCAGAAGACACAATGTTTAAGGGGAAAAACTGCGTATGAAATTGTCTGTAAAAGGAGACAACTGTGTAGCACATCGATTCCACTATTGACGCAAATGTGTGCGAAGAACCAGACAGGAACAGAACATATTGAGAATGCAACAGTCATCCATCAGATTAAGTCCGCCCGCGTCTGATATAAAAGTGAATCGGAATTCCTTCTTGAAACAAGTACGAATAATATACATGCTCCTTATGTTATCATTAGAACGTATTTATACATGTTTTTCCCTTCATGTAATTCGACATTGATTATTGTTAGATAACATTTCCTTCAATTGGTTGTTGTTGAAAAAGAATTGGAATTCCGTCTTGAAACAAATGCAAATGCACAGATATTCGATTATATCTGGTCGCTATGAATTACAATTGCGATTATCCGTATATTTGTGATCTTCAGCTTTGATAATGACCATGGGCCTAACCTTTAAAAATCAGTACATGCGTTTTCCCTACCCCAAAATGACTTTATATTGTTCTGTGTGCTACGTGGTACTGTGTAGCCATAGAGAAAGGTATTTCGTTTCGGGGTTAGGGATAGTGTTATTTTAACCTCGATACAACCAAATAAATATTAAAACGTCACCTGCAATCAACCATAATTTTGTGTTTTATTATTCGGAGTGATACATGCCACGTACACATATTTACACATTGTCGTGTCCTACAATGCATGAACCCAACGTATGAAACGTTTATTGTTTCAAAACTCCGCAGAAGCAAACAACAAATATTAAGTATTTCATTAATCTACAAATACATACTTAAATGAGTTTAAAATGAGGTATTCATACAGTATTTTTGTAATCTACAAACAAACACAATGACAATAAATTCCTGATAAAAATTGAAGTTATCTGATCAACGATAGAACCTTCGGCTCGCGTTTATTAACGCGCCATGGATCAGGTATATTCGTATGCTACTACGGTATATCTTCGAATCGACGTACTGCATTGTGGATAGTGTTACTTTCCGTCGGGGGAGTCCCATTTATGTACCAGTTTCGTTTTGTAATTCGAGGTAAATGTAACAAAATCGTTATTAATTATTTCATTTATAGATTGAAATTATTGAGGTGTAAGAGCGCACTTAATTTATATTGACTTGTTTTGCATTCAACCCGCTATTCGATATATCTTCCTGTCAACGTACTGCATTGAGGGTCGTGATAATATTTTCCGAAGGGGAATTCCATTTTTATTCCAGTTTCGTTTTCTAATTTATCGAATGTTGATGTCATAACATAATATATAGGTAAATATTATAAGTTTATTATTAATTTATCCATTAATAAATTTAGCAATAATGATGATAATGATATTCGCATGCATATTTCGTTTTCTTCACGACACTGTTATATGAATAATGATATCTTACGAATTTCTTTACGATCTACGTTTTAATTAATTCTATTTGTACGAGGATTTTGGTATCTTAAACTTTACAATTTTTGTCAGTCATTCTTGAGTCGTCTTCCTGAGTTTCTAACCAGTATACAGTCATAATCCTGAGATTGTAAATGTCAAGGTTCAACTGTAGACAAGGCGGAATTCGAACTCCTGACTTACAAATCAGAAGAGAGACCCTCTGTCCCTCGAAAACGTTGCCTCCCTTTTACGTTTACAAGGTAAACACAAAACAAAAATAGGTATTCTTGACTGTCTTGATTTGCTTCGATTTTTGTGGTTTAAATGTACAATACAATATAGATATTTTAGCTGTATCATTGTATTTACAAGTCCATTTTTCCTAGTACAGTTGAACCTCCCTAAACCGGAATCCATGTATATGAAATGAGGTATTTATGTGGCCGATGTAATGTATATTCATTGCAATGAGTGAAGTTGTGTATACAGTAAAACGTCACTTTAAGGCCACCTTAATAATAAGCAAAAATACAGTCCATTTTGACAACTATGTTCTTTATTCAACCTCAATATTAAGACAAGTTTTCAAGGGTCCTCAAGGTGGTCTTATTATTGAGGTTTTACTGTATATTGGACCGGTTCATGTTTTATTCGTCCTGGTCTACTTTCTTCCATGTCAAAGTGGTTCTTTGCTAGATATATTGTAATTTCGGTTGATTTATTTTGCCTGGTAAGAATGATTGTAAAATAGTCTGCCAGTCCATTCAGCCGTAGCCGAAAAAAGGGACATTTTGTCCTTCATTGACATCTCCCTTTTGTAAGACGAATGATTCAGGAAACATGATTGGCTGTAATATGAATGATCAAATAAAATGCATCTAAAATATTCCATGCAACTGTTCCTATGTATCGTTGTCGCTGTTATAAAACAACGTATTACATTTCTGGATTTGAAGACTTTCGAAGAGGCTCTGTTTTAGTATGTCTTCATTATACATTATGATACAATTATAAACATACATACTACATGTTATAGAACCTACAAATAGAAGCCAGCCTCTATAGATTTCCTCTTTGTAATAAATTAATGTCTACTGTACAAGAGCCATGTTGCTACTTACATTTTATGTTGTACCTGATGGCGTTAAATTGTCAAGAAAATAACATTACAGATTACAATTTTAGTTTACCACTCTTTATCTCTTCAAGTATTCATATGACTGTGATTTTAGCAGATATGGAGAATGTGCCTCCAGGTTATACAAGATTGAAACTACATCGACCTGTTTCAAACATGACACAGGGAATACGTGAATGTCTGTTTGAATTGCAAGGAGAATTTTACTTATCGAGTACTTTGTACACTGCAACGATGAAGAAAGCAGGACAAATTGTCGAAAACCGCCCATCCGGTTTTATCACTCATGATATTTCAGGACCTGCTCTACCAACTACTCACAGTCAAATGGTTCATATTGACATTGTTGTTGGATTCACGTTCCATTGTCCTCAGTTATTGCATGCTTGGGCTTCACGACGACGTCAACATGAATGGCCTTCCGATGATATCATTCGCACTGCTTGTTCATTCCTACCACAGGTTGTACCAGTTGGTGCTAAAGGTAGTGACAGGCAGTATCAAGAATGGAGATTTTGTTTCATAGAATCAGAACTGGCATTGACACACAGTCTTAATGGGACGCAAATAAAGCTATACATTCTCCTGAAGATGATCGCAAAAAAACCAGTCACTAGCGAAATATCGTCATACATTATGAAAAACATTACATACTGGCTGTCGGAGCTACTTCCCTTGTATGTGTTTAGAGAAGAGAAGTTAGCATCGTTGGTATTTTTGGCGCTTATGTTTTTAAGATCAGCAATTACTCGACGGCAAAACCTACCTTACTACATGATTCCATCACGCAATCTTCTGTCAGAGCGATTGGATTCCCACACACGAAGTGAATTATCAGATGTACTGTACAGACTGATACAGGAAGGACCCAGACTGTTTTTGCGAATCGAAAAACTCAGGACCTATCTCCAAACACCTTGTCTATCACCATATTACATTGTTCAGTTTGGAAACATGCGTGACCAGCTCGAAAAGCGGTGCATGGCTTTCTTTGTTCTCGCCAAGTTAAAAGAGTATGGTGTACTTCCACATGATTTCAATGAGATTAATTTGTTGATTTCAATGCTGAGTTTAATTATGCAGATACGTTCACTGGACCACCCCAGACAAGGCATGTTTGATGGAGACGATATTTATCAGACACTTACCCGTATTCTTTCTTACATAATTTAGGTTATCTGTTATGGTTGACATAGAATTTGTTTGCTACAAGGCTTTGTTGCGTGAATAATAGTATGTCAACCTATTTCAAGTGTGTATAAAGATATAAATATCGTTCTATGTATGTTTTAAAGATCAGTTTTCGTTCGGGTTTAAATATAAGATCTATCTATAACGAACTCATCGGGACAATAAAAAGTTATGTTCTCTTATATGAATTGTCGTGCAAATATGATATGATATGAAGCAAATGCGACATTACTTGCAACGTTCAAACAACACACACAACATATTACATACACATAATACAAGTTAAAGCACTTGTCATCAGATCAACATTTCGATTCATTAAACAGCATAACGCATATTTTTTATGACAATATATTTTTTATTATTAAATGCGCCTAGTGACATTGGTCATGTGACAATAAAATAAATCCTTACGCGTAGGACAATTTCGTATCTTTAGTTCAGATTTTCATTGTGATGTAATAAATGACCGTTTATTGAAGGATTTACATCGTTTGTTTATCTAATCGAAACGAGTAAGCATATGAAAATACCCTTTGATAAAGGGGAACAACTAAGTCGTGTTGCAAGGCTTGAGATGAATATGAGAACCAGAACCCATGCTGTTGTTAGTATGTGCATGTATCACTGACGCATTCAATACAAAAATCACATGGATTATTACATACACAACCACGAAATAATGGTTTAAAATTATTGGAAAAAAATATTTCATTAATAAACTGTATTCATAGATTGACGATTACAGAGAGTTGCTTAGCAACACACGGTCATAATCACTAAAACAACGCTGGTATTCCTAAAGTTATTACTACAGTTTAGTGTAAACGGCATTATCTTGTACGTAGGACAAATTTTCGTAACCGTCTTCTGCTATCATGTGACCGGTCACATGGTCACCTCCGTTCAATCCGTTTCCGGTTGGATTTTTTTCATAGACGACTGTGATGTCATTTCCGGAAACAGTCGTCGTAAATGGACTAGTCTTGTCTTCAGAATGCCTTATTTTGGGTTTCCTGTGAATATAACACAGAGTTGAAGATTATATTTAAACATACATTTGCACCTTTATTAAACTTAGATAAAATGAATAAGACTGCGATTCGGTATTTTGTTTTATAATAGCAACTGAACTGGTCAACATTTTCATAAACAGAATCTCATGTTGTTAGTCATCAAAATGAAAGACAATATTTCAGTTATGAGCAATAATCAGTTAACATTAAGCATCTTTCAGAGTGCCATGTCGGTTTAAAATCATGTTTGTTGTTTATTTTTGCATACATCGAAAGCGGAACATCGTGACTGTACCGCAAATAACTCACTAACAGATTTAAATCTGTTCGGGCTGTGAAGAAATTAGGCTCATATTAACTACGTTGATTGCATATTACGTTATGTTACCATTCTCGGAAGGTCAGAAACAAAGAAAAATAGGAGCAAAATAAAATGTTTATCGCTTACGTGTATCTGCCTGTCTGGTGGACATCAAGATAAGGTCCCCATTTAAGAGATGGTTTGTTGAGTCTCGCGATATTTCGGGGCTGAAACGAGATATACTGAGTTACGTCACTAATAAGAGAATACATGTACAATAAAACCTCAATAATGAGACCACCCTTGGGACTCTTGAAAACTGGTCCTTATATTGAGGTGGTTTTAATATTGAGGTTAAATAAAGCGCAAAAAACAGTGGAAATGGACCTAAAAAGTGTCTTCTTTATTTTGAGGTGATCTTATTATCAAGGTGGTCTTGAGGTGAGTTTTTACAATACATAGTTGCAATCTGAAACATTTATATATCTGATTTTATTTATAATGGTTTTCATTAATATTTCACTACAAATTTATATTAGGCTAACGTTCATTCATAGAAATACCTGTCATTTGTGATGAGGGGTAGAATGTCATTTTAATCGATTAACTTATATTGAAAGTAGTCCTGGAAGTGTCACCTGCATCAATGCAACGTTGAAATGTTAACGATATCTGAGGTCGCTTACATTTGTAAAGGGAAACAACTGCTTAGAGATTATGAAGGGAAACTATTGCTTAGTAGATAAATTGATTGTACGGTGAAGAATGTAAAGGGAGACAACTGCGTGGAAGACACATTAAAAATTAAGATCTCTATGCATGGAATTTACTGTAAAGACAGACCATACCACCGGAGATTGACTGTTAAGGGAGGAAACTCTTTATGATATTGGCTGTATTAAAGGGAGACAACTGTAGAGCACTTGGATTGACATACCTGAAATCCACCATTGACGCATATGTGTGCGATGAACCAGACAGGAGCAGAACATATTGAGAATGCGACAATCATCCACCAGATGAGGTCCGCCCACGTAGGATAGATACCTGGTTGTGTCACTGATTCGGGAGTATACTGGTAACTTTTGAAAACGATCACTGCGAACAGTCCTAGCGGCGTTATAACACACCACATTGGAGCGAAGAAAACAAAAGCTATCCGAACAAATTTCGTGTCACCTATCATCATGTAAATATCATCACGGAACCGACGATAACCTGGAACAAGAAATATCTTAAAAAAAATATAAACGGCGTAGATAGAATGATGTCTCTGTGTTAAATGAAATAATGATTTCTGCAACATGTTGAAAAATAAATCCTTACAAAAAAATTAACTCGGATCTGCTTAAACATATTAACTTCTTTCGGCAAAATTCGAGCTGCTAACGAACGCACATCTTACGAAAACCCCGTTTGGTGCCTCTTGAGTGAACGAACCCCCCGTTTGGTGCCTCTTGTGTGAAAGTATGATTGGTAAAATTTTAAATATCCCGCTTCGAGGACAACATTTGGTTGGTCAAAAATGTAGGTCAAAATCAATGTTACACAGCTATGCCGAAAAAATGAAATTTGCGATTAATGTTTAGTTATGTTAACACAAATCTGGTAACTTCAAGCGCCGGCTTGAGGAAATATTGAAGTTTGTTTGAGTACAAGGAACTATTTTAATGGGTGATATTTGGATGATAGATCAGAATCGTCGAAGTATCTTCATATCATTGGCGGTATATGCGCCCTCTCTCAAGAAGAACACTGTGACAAAATTGTTTGTAAATATCACTCACCGTATATGAAGATAATGGCGACAGTTTCCAGTAACCCAACAAACAACAAAGGGAAACCACCAGTAGCATTGTCAACAATATTCAACAGGTGGAACCCAGACTGTACAGATATATATAAAACAATATGTAAAATTGTCACAAGTATAGATACAATACAACGTGAGGGATATATCACAAATATAAACACTGTTCAATATGTATTTTTTCACAAATATAAACACTGTACAATATGTATGATATCACAAATTTATACACTGTACAATATGTATGATATCACAAATATAAACACTGTACAATATGTATGATATCACAAATATAAACACTGTACAATATGCATGGTATCACGAATACAAACACTGTACAATATGCATGGTATCACGAATACAAACACTGTACAATATGTATGATATCACAAATATAAACACTGTACAATATGCATGGTATCACGCATATAAACACTGTACAATATGTATGATATCACAAATATAAACACTGTACAATATGCATGATATCACGAATATAAACACTGTACAATATGCATGGTATCACGAATACAAACACTGTACAATATGCATGGTATCACGAATACAAACACTGTACAATATGCATGGTATCACGAATACAAACACTGTACAATATGCATGGTATCACGAATACAAACACTGTACAATATGTATGATATCACAAATATAAACACTGTACAATATGCATGATATCACAAATATAACATTGTACAATGTATTATAAACAATACAAAATATGTATAATACATATAAACATTGAATAACATTCACTTGCCATAGCACTTTTATTCAAAAAGTAACCAATTAAAAAGTAGTTAGCATTGTTTACCTGTGTGACCATTGGAATACCCAGTAGAAATCCAATCGCGCATGCGCATCCACGAAATATAATAGTGTGCTTCCGGGAGCGTTTCAAGTACGGAAATTCGTCAATGAGGCCTGTCAGAACCGTTTCTACAATCGAAAACTGAAAGAAAGAAGATAATAAAATTGTCACATTTTAAGTTTCATACGGACAAACTGGATATGATTATATTCCGTATTTATTTACTTGAGAACGAACGTAATCAAATTTTGAAGTGGTCAACCAATGAAAACGTGTTTTGGAAAATATTGACCAATAGACATCAAGAGTACAATAACGGTATTCTCAGTTAATGTTGAATCAACTATACATGTATACATTTTTTAAAAAGTCACGTATATATTCAACGTGTCGTCTACATATATATGGTGTTAAAAGGGTTTGTTCACAAAGTTAAACATTTAGATAAAATGAGAATAATGATGTGTACACTTGTTTTATTTCCCATGAAAGATATTGCATTTTTCATGAATATCCGTGTTATTTAGAACTTACAAACAGTAGTAAACTATTGGTACATAGCGACATATAATGAAAATGTACTTAGAAATATATTACATTTCAAGCTTTGTGAATGAACTTTTTAACACCCTGTATATGCATCCAAAGATAGAATCATGAAAGCCAACAGGTGATTGGACTAACCAAACGCTAAGCTCCTGTGGAATGTTAGTCCAGCGATTCCCTAAGATACTTGTAAAGACGACATTATCATACACATAGTTACATGATTTATTTTGAATTATGTTTAACAATTATGTTTTATTGCCGCAATTATCTGATAATCTCCGCCTCCATATCAAAACATGAATTCATGTTAGTTAACTACCATTTATACTTGTGAATTTTAAGAAAACGATTTTTACCTCAGAACTGAATCCTAACATCATCATCATAAGAAAGAACAATATCGACCATAGTGGAGCTACCGGCATCTCAGCTATAGCTTCAGGGTAAGCAACAAACGCTAGACCAGGTCCTGAGTAAAACAGGGAAATTGGACTTCAAAATTGTGTTCTTAATTTTGAGGTGATGTTAATATTGAGGTGGTCTTAATTTTGAGGTGGTGTTAATAAACAATGTTCAATCTGAGTGACACAATTTCGATGATATTCATTTGAGAACGGCTGTGAACAAACCATTGATGTGATCAGCCAATGAAAACATGTTTGGCAAAATAGTGGCCAATAGGCATTGTGTATACAATAAAGCATTAAAAAGGTGTAGTACAAAGAAAGCCAAATTCATAAACCCGTGCCTCCACAAATACCTTCCTAGATTATAAAATGATAAAATAAAGAGGAGGAGGCATGAAAAGGAACCATAACTCATTGGTTAAAGGAACAACATAGGACAAAGGGAGTGTGATCATAAAAACTCATTCAAATTACTACAATCACAGGTGAACTAAAAGAATAGAGAGCGCACAATGAATGGGTTTATGGGGACATTAGAGGAGCGAACACTGAAGGGGTTTATGGGGACATTAGAGGAGCGCACACTGAAGAGGTTTATTGGGACATTAGAGGAGCGCACACTGAAGGGGGTTATGGGGACATTAGAGGAGCGCACACTGAAGGGGGTTATGGGGACATTAGAGGAGAGCACACTGAAGGGGGTTATGGGGACATTAGAGGAGAGCACACTGAAGGGGGTTATGGGGACATTAGAGGAGCGCACACTGAAGGGGTTATGGGGACATTAGAGGAGAGCACGCTGAAGAGGTTTATTGGGACATTAGAGGAGAGCACACTGAAGGGGTTTACGGGGACATTAGAGGAGAGCACACTGAAGAGGTTTATTGGGACACTAGAGGAGCGCACAATGAATGGGTTTATGGGGACATTAGAGGAGAGCACGCTATAGAGGTTTATTGGGACACTAGAGGAGCGCACAATGAATGGGTTTATGGGGACATTAGAGGAGCGCACAATGAAGGGGTTTGGGAGATAACACTGGACTGTGCAATGAAGGGGTCTATGGGGACACTAGAGGAGCGCACAATGAAGGGGTTTGGGAGACAAACTGGACTGTGCAATGAAGGGGTCTATGGGACAATGAAGAGCTGAGCTATCATGAAGAGTCACTTAGCAAACCAATATCCCATGGCCTTAGAAACGTAGGTTAAATACATGGGGCACTGACACAATGCTTTTACAACATATATCGACTAACGATACCAACAAATATAACATTGATGTTTTACCTCCAGCGGCCACAGAGGCTACGTCCACTTGTTTTTTATGCGCCATAAATCCCAAAGTAGAGAATATAACGAATCCTGCATAGAAGCTTGTCAGACAATTGATCAATGGAACCAATATTGCGTCCCTGAAAGAAAACGTAGGATACACATGGTCCCAAATATCTCAACAGCTCATATAGTTGTAACATCTTTAAATGCGTGGGCTGGTCGATCCGTTGCAGCGTCACACCAAATACGTAGAAAGTGGAAATGGTAGTTCACTGACAAGGGATCCGGTCAACATGTTTTATCGTAGTTCATGTAGTTTGTATTGCTACATCTGGAATGGTGGATCTAAATTCGAAGTTTTAAAAGTGAAGGTAATTAGATACCTATTAGTTACTGAACTGCCGACAATTTAAGCGACATGTCATATTAATACTTTACCAGGATTGGTTCAACGTCATAGGGTTCACAATTACAAAGCATGCTACGTTTATTTGATTGGTTAAACTTATTGGGGTTTCAATTTCACAATCACGATGCATGTCATGTCTGCCTTTTTGCGTACGTCAGGTATTTGTGTACACATATATTTTGATATCGAACTATGATTCAAAACAGATAGTCGAGGGGGTGTACCAAGTACCAACACATATTTCAGCACAAGTAAGTTTCTTTCAGTGGATACCTTGTTGATTGACTAAGAGCTTTGTATTCTAAATGACCTTTTACTACGTTAAATGAAACGTCAAAAAATTATGTTAACTAGGACTCGACCTTTTACTTCTTGTATGAAGATACACTGAAGCATACGTAACTTACTTGATCATGAGTAACTAAGACAACCGGATGAATGTCCTGTATATGTATTCTTAAACTCGTCATCTGTACAATACAATACATGCTCATATAAACGTGTGGTAGTTTGAATGAGTTGATTTAAACAATGTGAATATAAATATGTTGTCATGCGCAATCAGTCAAGCACAATATGCGAGTATTGCTACACCAACCCTATGCTGAGTTGGAGTTTCATGCCGTTTTATCATAACATTATTTCAGTTAAGTACGGTGCTCTATTGACCTAACCAGTGTTCCTGGGTTACCAACCAGTAATAACATGCTCTTCCGCAATCATCTGACAACTTCCATACATCATTCAAACGTGAAGGACAAACAGTTTTGGATGGTTTTATCCTTCAGTCAAATGGTAAGGGAGAACATGTATACATACGCCACACCGACCCGGAGGTCGTTGTTTCGATACCTACCTAAGTACATTGTTATTGAACTGATTATAGCTGGCCATAGCAATCAAACCACCGGAGCAGGCACTTAATGAGAAAAATATCTGGACTGCCGCATCCGACCATACCTGTCAATGAAACACGACATAAAATACATGTTTACATGTGTTGTGCCAGCGGACCAGAACTCGGTCCGGTCCGGAATGACTGATCGTTAGCCTAACGGAAGTGACAACGTTTGGCGGAAGTAGATGGGTCTGCTTCACATTATGTCCGAAGCTTTGCAGCGCCGGATGTGCCCAAAAACGACAAGTAGAAATTCAGATCAATCCGACGTCGGGGAGACCGAAGATAAGCATAAAAGGAATAGTAAGTATCTAACCTCCCTCCCATTGCATACCTGAGATTCAATACATGTATAAGAACGATTAAAAGCCAAACGAGACAGAAACTGACATTGAAACTGAGAATGATTTCCTACCAATAACTGAAAAACGCTCAGCCTATTTACGTCAAAGTGATAGCTACATGTAGGTCAAGGGTCAAGGTCGAAAAATAAATATCTACAGCAGGCCTTCAATGGGACACATGTGCTTTACAAACAGCCCCGTTTTATTTGTGGAATATATTGACGAAACAAGATAATAGATTTATCAGACATGATGACATATTGATAAGACATGATAATTTATGGATGAGACATCTCTAAAGGACTTATTTTCACAGATAATCTAGTTACATGTACATGAATTAGGTTTGAGGGCTATGTCAAGTATAGATTTTTTATAACGATAATTATTGTCGAACTATCCTAAATCGTAAATCATCTCCGATACTTGAGAAAGGCCTTAAGCCAAAACGTTGTACAATTTTCTTAAACTTCATTAGTTTACCCATTGTAAAAAACAAGTACTTATAACATTTACTAATCATCCTTTATGACTCTATGGATAGCTACCCTGTACTCGGACAGAACTCAAATACAGTAAAACCTCATTAATAAGACCTTCTTTGAAACCCTTGAAAATTGGTCTTCTTATTGAGGTGACCTTTATAAACTTACATCAGCTTCTAGAAGTTTGGTTGTGTTTGGTGTCAAATAGAAATCAATTCCATCTTTGGCGCCCTCTAGCGTCACACCGCGGACCAATAGGATCGTTAGGATTATATACGGAAATATAGCTGTGACGTAAACCACCTGAAAATAACCAGATGTTACTATAAATAGATACGGCAGGCTAATTGAATAGGTTTGACGTTGAATTATTCGCAATATTTTATTGTCTTCTAAAATGTTAGGTTTAACTTCATTCGTGTTTAAATTTACACTCTCGTCTTCTATATCGGATCAGGTAATGGCACGCAACGATTTAACGACAGTACTAGATTCAAGATTTCAGGTAATTTACGACTGAAACACTCCATATATCATGACATTAATGATATATACAGGTTTAAACTATTAGTGCCCTCTCAACAAATTGTTTGTATTGGCAACTTATAATAAGGAGTACATGTGTACAGTAAAACTGCACTCAATTACCATCTCATTAATAACACCGTATTTTCATGGTCTATTTTTTAATATTTCTTCCCCATTTTCTCGTGGCATTGGCATTGCTATCGTATACACTCGCTAATGCCACGCGTTGTCTGTCCTATCCATAACATCCCTGACATATAGAACAATAGTTCGAGTGTTATCATATTGAAATTCTGTCTTGTCACTGCTACTTTCTGGATTCGGCAGAGCGTAACATGATGGAAAATCTCGTGCCGAGCAGAATTGTTATATGTCTGTGAAAGTATGGTATATATACCCTTAGCTCTTTTAAACTCTTCAATGAACGCATACCGAGAGTTGAAAGCTAAACTAATTTGTTTGCATATGAATAGAGATAAAAGAGAAATATAATAAGTTGCTACAGTGCCTCTCCACACAGACCTCCCAGAAAACAACAATCCATAAAACATAAGGCATTTGAGGAGGCTCCAGGGTACATACGTAAGGGAACAGGGGCGCATGGAATGGCATGGCCGACCATATCGAATAACTAGGAGAATCAAAGAGGACGTTCGTTGTATCGTTTCTATCCATTGATGGACCACTTTAACTTTAACTCCTTGTCGGAAACCGATGGACGGTCTATCCCATTACTCCCCAGTCATCGTTTCATATTTCAGAACTTACAGACACAATTTAAGAGTGAGCTCCCCTGATTATTGGAACTCAGTACGTCAAAACTTATAATTTGATTGTCTCCCTTCAGTCCTTATAATCTTATCGATTGTACTCTTTTTTAATGGTGATGAACAAGTCCCATAAATATACCGCATCATGTAGCGACAATACCAGGCATGGTGGAGGAAGACACCAGGCGGAACCTGAGTAGAACCACCGACCAGATGGATGGCTTCATCACTTAAATGCTATATCCCGGTTGGATTCGAACCTGCAGTGGTGAGAAGGGGACAAGTGATTTAATTTCAGCGTCTATAACTAATCAACCGCGGAAGACCCTACTACATATATATTATGCGAAAGCAGTAAAATGAAGCATCCTGTCATTGGTATCCGACGATGGTTATAACTGGTGTGTTTACCTTTCCTAAAGTCTTAATTCCTTTCGTTAGTACCAGAAATACAATAGTCCAGGCTAACAATAGGCATAATGTTAAATCCCATCTCACTTCGCCTGTTTCCTCTAAATTTGGGGTTATATGTAGGACCTCATTACTGAAAATATCGATACACAAATATGTATTACAAGGAAAGTAAATATCAAAGTTGATTAAAGAAGAAATATATATATGTATTCAAGTGATGCCATGCTCGTATCATTGTCCAAACATTATCAGGATGAATAAATGGAGAAAACTTGCGACAAATCCAGTGACTCAAATGTCGTTATTTCACTGTCCAAAAATTGTCAGGATGAATAAAGGGAGAAAACTCGCGACAAATCCAGTGACTCAAATGTCGTTATTTTGAGATGTTACATTCTTATTATAATTAACCATGTATTTCCGGAAAGCGGACCCATAAGTGATCAAATTAAGCATACTGCCATCATCACGATACATTAATTGATATACAGTCGCACCTCGAACTTTTATTTTGAATAATATATGATTTCGAATAACCTATTTCAGTTTGACGTGCCTATTATATATCGGTACCTGATATTTATTTCGAATTATAGTCTTCGGATAAAAGTGTGTCGAATAAACGAGTTCCGATTGTACATATAAATCAAACGCGCTATTTTGACATAAATTTGTTGGAATTACGAATCAATGTTTATTATATTCTGGGAGAATATTAGATCTGTGGCAATAACATCGTCCCATAACACATAAGGCATACCGCACAACATATAAACATTGGATGTTTCCTAAATAAAAAGAAATCAGAAATGTAAACGAAAATTCAAATTGTAGACCAGTCAGTTAGATTTGGTTTATAAGGCACTTTTGCAAAAGCTCGCCATCAAAAAGTCGATGTAGAAAGCCTTAAAAGCAAAATCATTATTTATTTGAAGACCTTACATTCTTATTAACAATTATCGTGTTTCATACTTATTTCACACGCGCGAGTGCGATCTTCAAACATTTACACGTTCATTACGATTTTCAGCACTGTAAATGTTTTGAAGATCGATAGTCACACGTGTGAAATAAGTATGAAAGACGACGAGTTTATTAAGAACCAATATCTTCAAACATGAGTTTTATCGTTATGAGTATATGCCGTTTAAATCGACTTTGGTAGAAGCGAACGTTTTGGAAAGTGCTTTGTGCATGCGTGAATTAAATTAGGTACTGTGGTGAACGTAGTATGCTTGTTTGAACACTCTCGAGTCAACTACATGTACGAGGAAACACTCTTATATTTCGGTATGGTTGTGACATTTACAAGGTTTGAATCGAAACCTTACTTGTAAAGCGGTACTCTCCTTTAGCATCGGGCGCTTATTCCGATACCTTCATATTCACATGAAAGTAACGGTATTGGAATCAAAGCGCTGTATGGGAGCGTAGTAAAGCGGTTGCTTAAAGGTCATATTGCCATAGCGATTCATTGTAAGCGATTAAAACAATCAGAAGATGGGAAGATGATGTCTCTAAGCATGGTCTAAATAAAAACATGTGCTTACTCAAAGTATTCCTCGCTTGGACTCCGTACAAGATCTGGGTTGAATGGTTCGTTTTTAAACTGAGACACTGAAACATAATTTGACACAATGAATTGAAAGCATGTTGTATGACAGACCGGAGGTGTACTGAAATTTTATGTACAAACCCAGTGCTTAAGCCTTTTACAGATTTATGCTTGCATTTATAGGTAAGAGATTTGTATTAATTGAAAATGAATCGCAGAAGAAAGATTCAATCTAAGTCGAAATAAAAACGCGATTTATTAAAAAAGCACTTAGGGGGACATAGCGGCGAAGGGGAAGAATGCATGAATCCTGACCCGAATGTCGTGGGTTCGAAGCACGCATTTGGTGAGGTTGAATCGTGAACTTTATTAGCCCAAAATTAGTACGAGCATGAGTTAGTAACCCAGGAAGAAGTTACCTAGAGTGATAACCTTGTTTCAAAGTCCATGTAAAATAAATATTTTGTTTAGCTATAAATCACAAATTTTAAGAACTTAAGGTCTCCTTTAATGTGTGAAAGACTAAAGATTCATAAATCCAGTGATTTTAGTCCGTATTTTATTGCATTGCCCAAAGAGGTTAACAATCCCACATACATAAATTAATATCTCTAGTGCCAAAATAAGTATCACCCTTATACTTTAAACTGGTAAGCACTACTTATGTATAATATATAACCTATTCATTTAACATATGAAGTGGTGAAAATTGATAATCTTTGGATAACATGTGATTCCGGTTGGCAAATATATCTGTTTTAGCTTGGTTTGGTTATCTTGGTTTATTGTCACTTTTCAACAGTATGTCAGTAGTTTACAATCGCAACATTTCGGCAATTTCTGTGACATTTCGGAAAAAGACATCGAATGTACGTGTATGAATATGCCTAAAATCTCGGTACGTGATGCGGTTTTCCTACACTGTTAACTATAATACATCTGACCGGGGGAATGTAATTCAATACTATCTAAATGTTTGGCGTGCCTCGTTTTCATAATATTGTTGTCATACGTTCCACAGAGACTACATGCATTCACTTTCTGCAGCCATTTTGAAACTACTTTCTCCACACGTGACTTCCGCTGTCTATTTTTTAAATAACAAATAGCCGAGGTGATGCGATTGCCGGTATAAGCATGTTCTTATGCATACAACATACAGTAAAATATGACTAAACTAAAACTAAACTAAAACGTCTGCATTCCGCCGTATTACAATCACGCTAGAGGCAACATGGCACACTCGCCTTTACATGGACTGTTGTTATTCTGTGTCGCCGAGTGTTTTTGCTGTGTTTGTCGCTGATAGTTCGTTAAAGATTGAATTAGTCTTCTTTCAAAATAATTGTCTACAGTTAAAAAGACTATCTTACCACATTCAAGCCGGGTACCATTCCATGGGTCAATGTCGGTAGCGTTCATGCTATTATCACGACAGTAACACGATGCCCACGAGTGGTCATCACAAGAGGACCATGGTAACTTGCTGGTCATTGAAGCAAAGAAGTAACGTATGCACACAGCTATAATGACATTGTAGTACAGGGCAATCATAGAGGACACTATCACCATGGAGAATCCGAGACCTGTGGAGAACAGAAAATATAATCAAAGCACTGAAAGTCCAAAAAAGTGAAATAGCGATTATCGACTCGCTAAAATGGCATTGCATTATTGAGCTATTATAGCGGACACAGTCACCATGGAGAATCCGAGACCTCTGGAGAACAGAAAATATAATCAAAGCACTGAAAGTCCAAAAATGAGTGAAAGTGCGATTTTCGATTAGCTATAATGACATTGTATTATTTGGCTATCAAAGCGGACACAATCACCATGGAGAACCTGTGGGGAAAGGTTTATGTAATCAAAGAACTGAATTTACAAAATGTGTGAAATATCGCACTGCAATTTTCTATTGTAATCGAGACATGTGTTTTTGAACATAGTCATCCTGACAGCAATCTAGTCATGCCAACACATTGATATTTTGTATTTAGGGAGCAGTCAATGTTTAGATATTCTGTACAGTAATATTAAGTTGGCATCTCTTGCATTGCCCTTATATTATATGTTGTCTCAAACAAATTCAAATTATCAATACAGAAATGCTGAATTCTGTTAGAAACATTATAATTAATCCAATTACCTCGGAAGTAATGAAATTGTAACAAAGATCCAACACCGATAAGATGAATGATCACACCAGGTTTCATCACAGCAATATTGCTATAACATTAACAAAATGCAGTAATAAATTACTTAAGTATGTTGAAAGGGAAAAGACGCGCACATGACACTATAATCTTGAACTCATACTTCCTTCTTCCGAAGTTGATACAGTAACTGTATACAACAAAGACATTGTGATTAAAACTTGCGATACAATCAAGCGGAACCGAACGGAAATGTCCGGAAAGTAACGATCGGTAACATACCTTTCATAGCAGGGTTGATTATCCATATTTTGATTGGACCGAGACTAGCAAACTGTCCGAAACAAAGTTCCATATAAAACAATGGGATTCCCATGATAACGAGGCAGATGAAATACGGAATGATAAAAGACGCTGAAAAATAATTGTAATTAATTAGATACTAAACTTAAACTTCAGTTGCAGTTCGGTCGTATGATGAAATGCTGCCGCAAAATTTTCAGAAGGTGTTGTCAGAACAGCACATCATGGCTTCGAAAAAAATTATAGGCTTTTGTTTTATATGACTTGTAAGGGATTTCAAAGTGTATTAGCAAGAACTTATAAAATCCCAAAATGTCATATTAAATAAAGATAAATTGCTCCAGTACCAATCACAGGAGACAATATTTAAAATATAGACATAGTCACGATAATTTCTGACGCATGTCCGCTTCAGTTGGTCATGGTTACCTAAATATAGTCAAAAATAAAATTCATATAGATGGCGCCTATGTAGAAGAACTTTTGGCCAAGAAGAATCCAGTACTCGGGAATGTAGACACGCAGTACTTAATGCAGTACTCGGGAATGAAGACAAGCAGTACTGAATGCAGTACTCGGAAATGAAGACACGCAGTCATGAATGCAGTACTCGGGAATGAAGACACACAGTACTGAATGCAGTACTCGGGAATGAAGACACACAGTACTGAATGCAGTACTCGGGAATGAAGACACACAGTACTGAATGGAGTACTCGGAAATGAAGACATATAGTACTGTTAGCAGTACTCGTAGTCGAAAGACACACAAAGTACTTAGTATATGACAGGGATTTATGTTTCGAAAGCAAATAAAAAATATGAAATACAAATGTAATAAATCTCATTGCCTTACTCGCAAATTGTCATATTGGGGTGGTTTATTTTCGGATTGCATAATTTATTGTTGTTATATCTGTAAGGCGGACAGAAGCCAGTAAAAACGTGATCATACCGTTCAAAAACGGTGGAAAATCCAATCCATGCTTCGGTATGACTAAATTCAATGCCGCGTATTTAGTGATTCGGTGTTGCATCAGACACGATTCGTTATTTCACATCGGGGTTATTGGCAGGGTTAGAGTATAAATGGTCGCAAGACGAATTGTAGTCATTTTCTGACTTAATAATAATGGCATTACCGTCCAAAAACGTCTTAATGCAGTTTTGTTTTAATAAGTTTAAACCGGTCATTTTCAACACTATTGTTTAGTTATATTGTATAATGGTCAGTTGACCATGCGATGTTTCCTGGAATTAATCATTTCCTAGAACTAACTCAGCCTCCTGCAAGCAGCTGATAACTTCTCCACGTAAATTAGAAGTGGATGACAAATTAAATGATGCAGCTAAATCTCACAGAAGGACACGGTAACTGCCCTGCCCGGTGATCGAACCCGGACATCCCGGGGGAAAGCCCAGCGCTCTACCAACAACTGGGCTAACTGAACGGGCTCCTTTTATTAAGTCCCTAGATATTCATACCTCCGCCATTTCTAAAGCACAAGTATGGAAATCTCCAAACGTTTCCGAGACCGACAGCAAAACCAATCAGCGTAAGTATAAACTCCACGTGACTTCCCCAAACTGCTCGCTTCTTCTCAGTCTGAAATATATAATTAGATATAACTTCACTAAAAAGCACCTCGAAGTTAAGACCACCTCATTTATAAGACCATATTTCCATAGAGCAGTTTGAAACTGGTCTTAATTGTGAAATATTTGTACCGCTATCGCAATTGTTTTACAATAATTGTAACAGCAATGTTTCTATTGTAAATGTGTAAATCCCTAGTATTTGTTCTGACAGTTCCGAGGCTGTAAATCGCTATATGATTCTTATTTCTATTTGTGTTTTAGATGTATGCTAAATTTTCACTAGATATAGTGTTCATGTTACCCCCCCCCCTTCGACCTATTGTTGCTAGCTGTCTTGACTTGTCCTGTGATGTATTCCATCCATTGAATCCCCCCTGTTTGTCTTCATTAATTCTCAATAGTAGTCCCTTATGGTAGGCCAGGCCATTCGTTGCGCCTTTTCCGGGCGTTTTGGATTGTTGTTGTCCCAGAGGTCTGTGAGGGGAGGCATTGTCTTATGTATGTGGCGTTCGCTGTAGAAACTTAATCTCTCTTTTACAAAAGAGAACTTACCAAAATAATATTTTCCCTACTCTTCTATCAAACCTTCTATGTCGTGGGAACAGAAACAAAATAAGTTTACGTTGGCCTAACACGTAATATAGGTAGACTGGTACCGATCCAAAAGTTAAGACGGCAAAACGCGAAATCATATAACTTACCTGAACGAACAATAAATGTATATTTGATGAAGGAGGCACTGTGAACATAACTTCAATGAGATGAAAACATTGTCGGTTTATTGATATATTACCCTTTTGCCGGATGAAGTTTTCCCTTTTCTATATTTCTATTGACAATGAGCATGCGTTTTATTACTGTAAACAAACATCATAAGTTTATTTTAACACCACTTTTCAGCTTTACAGTTTTATTTATGTTTACAAAATATTTGTATTTGTAATATTGCAGTTATAGGATTCTTTTAAAACAAAATTCGAATTTTCAAGAATTTTTTTTGTTGTGATACAATCAATTTCTGTAAACAGAGTGGTGTTAGTGACTCCCGATTCCCTTTAACGTGCCCTTTATAACAGAACACATTTAATATCACCTGGTTACATGATTCTACATATTACAAATGAGCGCCGTTGTACGATTTGCAACCTCTTCTTTAAGTGACGTCATTTCCAGAAAACGTCACATGTGACGTCACCATGTACGGACAGTAAGCAATAGTTGTCCGATATGGCAGCGTGAAACCAAGTGACCATATGGAGTAAACATTGTTTCCTGCTTGCAAATAGTGACATCACATGTTGCGTTTTCTTAAAAACGTCACTTACATAAGACGTTGTAAATTCCATACCAGCGCTCAAATGTGCATAACCTGCGCAATTCGGGTAATGCGCATGACAAGCATATTTCGCAATCACGACCCTCAAGTAAATGTTAAGCCCCATTCTCTCTTATGTAAATTATAATTTATAACATTAAAACGTAAACAAACAGTACAAAGTTCGATGAGATAAGATGGTGATTTTAGAGTCGTCGTTTTGTATATACAGTAAAACCTCTATGATACGACCACCCTTTGGACCCTTGAAACTGGTCTTCGTATTGAGGTGGTCTTAATGTTAAGGTTGAATAAAGTGCAAAACAGTGAAAATGGACTTGAAAATAATGGATAACTAGGAGAATCAAAGAGGACACCCAGGGGGTTGGTTAATTGATGGAAAATATCACAGGACATGTCAAGACAGCTGACAACAATAGGCCGAAACTGGGGAGAAAATAACATAAACACTATATAAAGTGAAAGAATTGCACAGGGGAAAGGGAGATTTAACATACATTTAAAACACTTAAAGAAATAGTAACCATGCAGCGATATACAGCCTTGGAACTGTCAGTAAAAATACTAAAGTCGTAATATTTAGGATTCAAACGAATTGAACAATAAAAAAGTCAATGTCAAACTGTCAGATCACGTCACTCATTTCACATCTGTTTGTTATAATGTAATGACGATTCTCAAAAAACTAAATGATGGGTTAGTAGTTTTGACCAGTCTATTTTTAGAATGGGCTTAAAATCAGAATTTAATTAACCTGATAACTTTCACTGAATAATTTAACATATTGATGATAGTTCAATGAGATAGCGGTACTCGGCAACATGTTAGTACTGTCACTAAACATGTACGGGGTCGTTACTTAACAACGGGTGTGGTTGTCAAACTGAAGTGGCAGTTTTGACCAAAATTCCTTTCTGACTAGCTTTAATAAGTTGACTGGAACTCTCAAACTTTGATTACTATTTTCTTTTTTTTTCATCAATCTACTCGCTTAATTTTATATGTATATACTTAAGGTCATCATAAACGCAGGTTATATAGAAATGTGTCCAAACTGTTTAATTTATCATATCGTTATAAAAATAATGTTATAATAATAATGTTTTCGATACTAAAACATCCTAGGTTTTATATTTTGCATATCATCGCCACGTAGAACAATAATAGAACCTCGTTCATTCGAATTCATCGGGTCCGAAATTTTATTTCGAATAATACATGGTTTTGAATAGCCCAGTTCAATTCGATATACATAAGAAGATACAAACGGATCTGATATTTATTTCGGATGATACCAAGTATTCGGATAGAACTTTGTCGAATAGACGAGGTACGACTGTATTATGAAAGAGAGAGAATACGTAACTACAGGGAAAGCCACATACATAAGACAATGCCTCCCCACGCAGATCTCCGGAAAAACAACAATCCACAAAACATAAGGCACTAAAGGAGGTCAAACGGTACACATATTACGGAACTGAGGCGCAAGGAATGGCCCTGAAGAACGCAACTCGGTAAAAGATATGTCATGTAAACTCCGCATGTTCAATTTACGTCTTTTTGTTGTGGGGTTTTAAGGAGCCCAGTCAGTTGTTCGGATTACCACCTAGAGTAAAACATTTGAGCGCCAAATAACACAAAACGATCTTTGAGAAAGCTATTTTTCATATTATCATTCAACTCGCAATACTATATATATTAAGGACCACAATGAAAATAAGAGTTTTTAGTTCAAAAATATTTTTTGTGTTATCCTTAACATATTTAATGTTGATTGATATGGCTTTATTAATGCATACATATTGTTTATTACTAATGTATATCTTAACTTTATATTGCGATCTAAATTGTACATTTTATGTTGAAATAAAAATATCTATATCGATCTATAACTCTAGAATTAAAAACATGGCCTACCATTTTTAGAGCGTGTGTATATCACAATCACTAGCACATCGGACAATGAATTGACAATGAATAGCATATGATACTGTATGTTAATCTTCGCGACTTAACGGTAGCGATGAGTACATCTAGTAAATGAAAATTTATAGGGGTAGTAAACCTCAAGTTTCCTCAACTGATAATCAAGTTTATTGAATTTGACACTGTTTGACTTTACGAAATAAACTGGCAACAAAATTGCTTGAATACAAACAATTTTACTTATGTAAATATTAATTTACAACTGATATGTGATCACGGAACATCAAAAATGTGTGAAATCAGCTTATTTAGCTCAAAGAAAGTTCAAAGATCTAAATATTTCCTCACTTAAGTATTTCCTCACCTAACCTAAGTATGTCCTCACCTAACGTAAGTATTTCCCCGTCTAATCTAAGTATTTCCTCTCCTAACCTAAGTATTTCCTCGCCTAACCTAAGTATTTCCTCTCCTAACCTAAGTATTTCCTCGCCTAACGTAAGTATTTCCCCGTCTAATCTAAGTATTTCCTCTCCTAACCTAAGTATTTCCTCACCTAACCTAAGTATTTCCTCACCTAACCTAAGTATGTCCTCACCTAACCTAAGTATGTCCTCACCTAACCTAAGTATTTCCTCACCTAACCTAAGTATTTCCTCACCTAACCTAAGTATGTCCTCACCTAACCTAAGTATTTCCTCACCTAACCTAAGTATTTCCTCGCCTAACCTAAGTATTTCCTCACCTAACCTAAGTATTTCCTCGCCTAACGTAAGTATTTCCTCGCCTAACGTAAGTATTTCCTCACCTAACCTAAGTATTTCCTCGCCTAACGTAAGTATTTCCTCACCTAACCTAAGTATTTCCTCGCCTAACCTAAGTATTTCCTCACCTAACCTAAGTATTTCCTCACCTAACCTAAGAATTTCCTCGCCTAACCTAAGAATGTCCTCGCCTAACCTAAGTATTTCCTCGCCTAACCTAAGTATTTCCCCGCCTAACCTAAGTATTTCCTCGCCTAACCTAAGTATTTCCTCGCCTAACCTAAGTATTTCCTCGCCTAACCTAAGTATTTCCCCGCCTAACCTAAGAATTTTCTCGCCTAATTCGTAATTCGTGAAGTTGAAATTGTGAATTCGTGAAGTTGAAATTGTGAATTCGTGAAGTGGACATCTTAAATTCGTAAATTAATGAATTCAAGGTTTCGAATTCGTGAAGTTGAAATCGTGAATTCATAACGTGGACATTTTGAAATCGTGACTGCCCTAGAAGAGAAATACAGTAAACCCTCACATAAAGACCACCTCAATAATAAGACCACCTTAAAATTAAGAACAAAGTTTTCAAGTTCGTTTTCACTGTTTTGCTTTTATTCAACCTCAATATTAAAGATGTATCTGGCTCATGAGAATATTTGAATTGGCTTCATCCAGTAGTGTTGTTACATTGGCCAAAAAGTCTTTAATAAGAACCATTGCAATGTATACCCGATTGAAAATATATTATTTAACATATTACTAACAGACAAAACTTATAAAATAGCCTGATTGTTAAAAATCTTATGATGTTTAAACATCTGTTTTCAACAAAAACATTATGAGTTCATTCTTTGTTAATGCATGTTTATTGATGTTTAAAGTATAGGACACATATTGTTCACGTTTATTTAGGTAAACAAATGAACACAAAACATAAAGCAGAATATTACATAAAGACCATCTAAATATTAAAACCAGTTTTCAAGGGTACCAAGGGTGGTCGTATTATTGAGGGTTTACTCAGTAATGAAGCATGAATGTCAAAACCAGTCTTCCGTACATTGTTCTCCAAAAATAACCACGTGGTTTTTTTCTTAGTCTGTCTATCCTTGTGTATCCTGTCAGACCGAATGCAATACATCAAATTTCATTTTTTGTTATAGAGATAACACCAGATTCAATTTATATGCTAAATATTTGTGTTTTCCTAACCTATTTCTTGTCCTATGATACAAGTGTATAAATGAATATGTATGTTCGTGTGTGTGCAATCTAAACAAGATAGTTTAATTCAAGATGTTCCATATGTGTGTACATTTGAAGGATTGAATGCGCTGTTAATAAATGAGTTTAGTTTAATAATTTAATTGTGCAAGCGCGGATCAAGCAATTTACGTCAGGGGTGGGGCGTCATGGGGGGATCAGGGGGTCCCAGCTCCTGGTAAGGGAGAGGATCAAAGTCAACCTTTGTAGTCCCTAAATGTTTGCAATGAAGAGAGTTTTCTTGTCATTTAATGCGTTATTTTTGGACAAAATCAATGAGGCCCTTAAATGTGCACCCCTCTCTTTATTAGGATTAAACACGGAGAACCCTATTTTGCCACAATCTCAGAAGGGGTCGGGACCCTTGGAACCGCGCATGAATCTTATCTGCTTTACATCGATTGTGAAACACGTTCGTACAACGTATACTAGTCACTGTTGGTTACTGTTTCCTTATTAAGAGATCATTCTTGATCAAACGCGGCTCAACAAGGGGCTCGAACTCGCGACCTTCGGAAAAGAGGTCAGGCACGCTACCCTTGATGTTCGTAGTTGTTGTATTAAAATAAAACACTATTCATGTCTTATATTATAAATATATGTACACTGGAACAAACTGGTTACCCTACGTTTCTTCCACAAGATATTGTCACGAGTGCTTTCCCTTTATCCCATCTAGAGTTCCCTCCCTTTATCACGTCTGCTATAAATACACATTATACTATAGATGAAATAAAGAGAGTTCGCTCTAGATGGGATCAAGGGAAATAACTCCAGACAACATTATTTACAGAAAAATAGTTTTGGTTATTCACATTTACTGAATTTATTTTGAAATGTATAAAGATTTATAAGACGCCAGTTAGATAAGAATTTAAGGGACCATATAGCTGGCAATACATATAGGGTCATAAATTTATGTGCATGTAAAATTAATTTATGTTATAACAATTGAAATTAATCTTACTTAATTACCATCCACCTCGAGGGTTGGTGCAAAAGTATTGTATCTTGGTTTTGATAAAGAAGCAATTACAATAGTTTTGCACCAAAATCGTCAAATTTATGCATTAATTATATCAAAGGTCATTCTCAATTTTCGTGTGACCATGAATACTTATTTCATGAAATCAGGACGTGTATCTTAATTTGATCAATATACAGGAATTTTAGGATATATTGCTAAGGCCAAGGTGACTTAAACTTGTGTTTTTCATAGTCTGCTATCTCTGTATGACCATGACAATTTTCATTAAATCTATGTTGTTATAACAGGATAGGAGCAATGAAGAACATCAAGGCAAGTCTCAAAAATTGTTTGTTTGCCGTTACGCGTCCCAGAATTGTAACAGTGTGTAGGTAGGTAAGTTTTTTTTAGTACTTTGGTACTGTAATGGCTTCGTCAACAGTCTACGTGTGCATATATGTATTGATGCACTGTATGTATTATGTGTTTTTCCTCCCATGTTGTGGCTTACCCACTCAATTTCAATATAAAAGAAATAAAACTTGTGATTGGGAAATACACAATACGCCAATCATACACGTGTTGTCATGGAAACGTCCATTTATTAACGGAACGTAGTGGTCCAGCTGAAGAATGTCTGACACCTGATCCGAAGGTCGCGAGTTCAAATCCCATCTTGTCAATGTTGTAACGCCAACTTTACAATACCCGTACCAGGTGCCAGTGCTAGTTATTAACCCAGGAAGCAGTGATCGAGGGTGATAAATGTATTTATACATCTACTACAACCCTCTGAAATGATATATGTCCCCAATAAAATGTTTAGACAAAACAATAAGATACAGTTAAACCTCAATAATACGACCACCCTTAGGACTCTTGAAAAGAGGTCTTCTTATTGAGGTGGTCTTAATATTGAGGTTGAATAAAGAATGGACTTGAAAATTGTTTTCTTAATTTCGAGTAGGTCTTCAATTGATTTTAAGTAAAATTGTAATGAGAAAGCATTATGTTTAATTGAGTCCACTTCCAAGAAGAACAGTACCAAGAGTTGAGGGTGTGGCCTTTGTGCTGTTCGAACCCCAAGCCTTCACCTTGAACAGCTAAAACCTATTGCACTCTGGCAGCACTCTGTCTGTCCCCTGAATAAACTGTAATGACCTACGGACCATCATTCTGAACTAACATGGTCTCGATCTGAAGAGAATGGTCATTGTATCATGGCCAACATTCCAACACATTTACCTGGCTCATCGTGACCATTATCTCCCTTTTCAATTTTTTATTTATTGACTTACTAGCAGTTACAAATTTTACTTCAGAAAAATGTTTTTTTTTCTTATTGCGGGTAAAATTGTTTCATCTGTTTAGTCTGTACTGTCACACTGACTGAATCAAATATAAAAAGGGAGACAACTTCTAATATCCAACAAAAATTCTCCTTTGTAGTGGTCTCCCTTTATTAAATACAGATAAGATACAGGCATAAACAATTGTCTTGTAGGAGTTATCTGCCCTACCAAAGCTAGATGAGATTGTCTGAGTTCTCTCCCTTTATCCTTTCAATTGTATTTATACTCTAGAAAGGACAAAGGGAGAGAACTCGAAAAATGAAAAGGAGAGAACTCGAGAAATGATAAAGGGAGAGAACTCGAGAAATGATAAAGGGAGTGAACTCAAGAAATTATAGGGAGAGAACTCATGACAATCTCCTTTGTTCATACCTATATTTGTTTTCATTGTGATTCAAGCATTATTTTCATAGTATATTGTTGTTTGTACCGTGGAATTTGAGGGAAAACATCATATTTATATCAATCTGGAGTTGATGTAGATCAATAAAGACATCTATACACTTTTGTGAATCTGAGCAATATGAAACAAATGAATAATCACAGACAATTGCATGGTTCCAGTATTTACTAACAAACAATTGACTTATTCATAACAACTCATGCTAGTCAACAGATGATATTTGAATGATAATATTGTAACAATGCACCATCACGCTTTGACGTTATAACAGACAAGTACAAAATATAAGTGATAATAATTTTTTTAATGTGATAAGGCTGCTCGATATAAAATGACGACAGGGAATGTATTTGCTATGATATTTTCACTATTCATAATAAATATTCTGATCAGACATACAAACACAGAAAGCTAGTACAAGCAATATTTCCACACACATCAAGATCTGAAGCAATTCAAGTTCATCTGGAACCTTTTCTGAGTGCAGACAGACTTATTTTGCTTTCTTATTGAAGTGAGTGACAGTCAGTATTTGGCTTGATCAGATCCAATCTTCATATTTGAAGATCTTTGGTCAAAGAAAACCTTCATTGATCTTTCTCATTGGCTAACAAATCCCCATCAACCAATCAGAACCATGCATTTCCATCAACCAATGAGAAAACTGCTTGCCATAAACCAATCAGAGCCATGCTTTCTGATCAACCAATGAGAACATAAATATCAGAACCGTGCTTTCCCATCAACCAATTAAAACATTGCTAGCTCACTGACCAATCCGGGCCTTGTTTTCAAATCATCAAATTAACACATTGCATACAAAGATTATGCATTTTTCATGCAGGAATAAAGAATATAAAGAAATTCCCAAGCCTGTTGTCACTTATTTCAATTATGTTGTCAGGCATCCTGCAAAAATCGTGCTCCTGCAGGAAAAAAAATTGAATTTGAAAGCTGGAGAGTATGATCCATAAAATACTTTATTAGATTCACACTCGATTGATGGATTAAAAACCTAATATGCACAATTCAAGTTGGAAAAGAACTTAAAGCCTTCCTCTTAATTCTGTCTATCAAACATCTTGCATAAAAGTCTTTATAATCTTCAGGTAACTCTTCGAGTGTCTTTATAGCTCTATCAACAATTTGGTATGCACGACTCGCTGGTTGGAGATCCTTGTTCCCATATGTGTCCTTGTTGTCATACAGTTTATCATCTAAATGTCTCCAGAACACATTGACAGCGACGCCAAACTCCAGAGATATCACATTATGAAACCACAAGGCTGCAAGTAATAAAAACAGAAAGTCTATTTACAATACACATGTAAACAATTTCGACAATGTACACAGGGGTTCTAACAGCTGAATGTTCCCAATCCTGAAGATTTGTCAAATGATCTCAATCACTCAGTTGCTCTGATTGAAGCTTCAATGACCCAGCATTATCAGATGCAGGCCTCTGATGATCTAGACTATGGAAACGCATTCGTACAAAAAACGTTTCGAACCAGTCGCGATTCAGCCCCTTCCCCCCAAAAAAAATCATCAGATTTACATCGATCTAAAAGTGACCCTGGAGCCCCTAAATCTGGATTTCCGGATTAATCAGAAACTTTAGAACCCCTGTGTAGATCCTAAATATCAGCGTATCGATTGAAACGACAGAGTTACCTAACCTGAAGTGCGAGTAAAACTAATGTGTTATGCTAAAAATTTACAGAAAATATTATTTTTTAAACTGTCTATCTGACATGGTTTCCTGTTCGATTTTCTAAAAGCAATATTATACAATGGAAAAAGTTATATTTCATTTATCTGCCTTTGTACCTGAAATCAATAGATAGTTCCCACATCTACAATCTTTACCTCCCTTGTTTTAAATCATCAGCCATTTCGATAAGCAAAACTGATAAGGCCTTATAGTAGAAGTAATTTTTCAAATATGTGATAATTGAGAAAATACCAACTTACTGAGCCAACTGCCCACATGAGTATAATGAATAAGTATTTTTTTATATATTTGATGTGTTTATCATCGTTTACAATTATATTCCCTATAAACATTAAGGAAATTTGCCTATTAATATGGATTGGCTCTAGAAGTCTCTAGCGACTGATCTAAGCCGGCAAGCTGCTTATAAATGAGAAAACGCTTGATGTCGTTCGATACCTGGTATAAATAACACATCTCCTGGTTCCAAATAAACTTCGAATCTTTCTGCTTGACTAAACAATGGGTATTTATTATCATCTACATTATCAATATCCAGAACCTCCGACTTGTCACCTGAAATTATCAAAGTTGAGAAAAATATTCAACAGATAAATTGTTAAAGGTAGATAGTCAAAATATGTTTTCCCGTAAATATGTGAAATGTGTAAATACAAGCTATACTCTCATTATAAACCAAAAGATGTATCTTTTATTACAAAGCAACCATACAAGATTTGACAAGTTTATCACGCAATAATCACTGTTTGAGGTCAGACCATGAGTCAAAAACCGTGTACCTACCATTCATATACATAAAATTGACGGATTGTGGACTGAACAGTACCACTCTCTTTCTACCTTGAACTTGTATCAGAAAATTATCCATCACCTGAAATATAATTTAACCTTCAACAATAAAACATTGAAATATGATGTCCAGGAACTTTGGTCACATCTTGAAAATCTTGGTGTCCAAGGTTTTTATGTTCTTTAAATGCCTCCATACAACAATGGTAGTTACATATTATCATAAAATGTATTCGTTTCAATGAAGGTAAACTACAAATGTACAAAAATAACCAGGTCTGGAATGATAACTTTCCGTGTCCTCGATACATCTTCAAAAAAATTTAAAACGCTTTTCCCATTCCAGATCTGGTTATTTTTGTACTTTTTTTATTTTAAAATTTCTGGACATTATATTTTGTATCGAGTTTACAGTTATTAATATCTATCTAACAGAAGTCATCAATGAGTCAATGAAATGAAGCATAAAACATTAAGTTTGTACGTCGTCATCGATAGGAGCGATGGGCTGGGGATCGGCAACAATCAAATAATTTTCATCGTTTTCGCCATTCTCTGAGTCGCTTAATAACATGGGAATGTATTGGAAGATTACTAATGAAAAAAAAAGGTAATATGAATACTGTAAGTCACTTTATTTTCGCGACATTAAATTGTTGTGCAAGGTCTTACCCATTAGTTTTTCCCGAAAATGACGAAATCGCGTGAATTTAAGATTAACAGAAATGGTTTGTGTTGTTGTTTGAACATCTATTTATAAATCAAATCTTTAAACACTCACACCGCTTATTATACCTTCTTCTTCTTTCAATGTCTCTGGAGCATCGTCGTACATACATAACAGAGTATACACCCTTTCGGATATGCACCAAATTCGTACATTCGTGAGTCTCCGGAATCGCTAATTTTTAAATAAACACGAAATATAAATTGTCGCCAAAATAAAGTTATTTACAGTATCTTATAAGATGAAAAAAACTAAATCACTTACATCGTAATGTGTCCACAATTGCAAGCCAGGGGAGGCAATCCTGAACACGCTAGAGAAGAATTTTTCCTCCGGATAAAAGTCTGGGAATCGAATATCTTCAGCAAGCGCTGGAAATTGCACACGAATGTCGGCGATATCTTTTCTAGGGTCATCACCGAGGGCTCGAAGGTAATACTTTTCTGTCTGAAGGAAATAAACAGATGAGAGTAATTTCAAAACTATTTCCGCTGAAACAATAGCATCACATGGTTTTATCCTAATATGAAATAACTAAAATACATGTATTGCTATTTGTTTCAATACTGTTTATAATTAACATATGCACTAAGTTCGGAACAACTATATTTAAAGAAAATTTCTAGAGCCCTGTTAATTATTGCCCAAAAATCTATAACAAAAATTACCTCCTCAGTGAAGAACTCTTCATAAGAATTACCTCCTCAATGAAGAACTCTTCATAAAAATTACCTCCTCAATGAAGAACTCTTCATAAAAATTACCTCCTCAATGAAGAACTCATCCTGTTTCTGCTGTGGTGCCCGCCTCACAAGCTCACAAAATGGTAATGACCTTAAACAAATAATAAAAAAGGTGTTTTAACAAAGGACCATCATCAGCTGGTGATTTTAGAATTTGACATACTAACTTTAGTCTAAGACAGTCTTCACAGTAACTACTTGCCCGAAAGCCTTGCTGAGTGCTAGCTCGAATGTACATAATACTTGAAAAATCTTAGGATTTTTAAATGGAAAAAACAGACTATGCAATACTTATAAATATTTCTAAGTTTATTTATTTCTATACATCACATGTTTTGCAATTCCAGGAAACTTTTATGAATAGTTATAGTACAATATATGCTTTCGAGTACATCTGTGTGAAGACATTAACATGACATTTTCACATAATTGTTACTTAAATTTGATAAAACAAGACTACATATAAAACCAAACTGAATGTTTCAATGTGAGAAATATTCAGAGGCATTAATATACATTGTGCAGAATATTTGGCCAACCTGTACATGAAATTTTTGTTGATGAAATCCATCTGTGCAGTTTTTGAGACATGTATCTTCACCTCTCTACTGCCGCCTTTGTCCGCGATATATTCGGGCGTCCATTTTTCCTTACATGAACCAATGTCAAGTCCTCGAAGAACAACCGGCTTTCTCTGAAAAAAGAAGACATGCATCCTTAGTATTTGTAATTTCCGAAGATTGGTCAGACCATTGATATTGCATTCAAGTGATGAAGTTTACTTATGCAAACTTTAATTTCAGAAATTAATGTAACACAAATTATACAACAACAGTTAAATTTGTACAAGTATGTTGCTTTTTCCTCAGTGATATAATTGCATTTTTCGGCGCAGTCGTACTAACATGTTACATGGTTTTGCTATTTGCATATATCAGTGTTGTGTAAACCAATCAAATCTTATGTTAACCACCAAGGCAATTTCACTACAACAGAACAACGTTTGTAACCTTGACACTGATTGGTTAACCCTAAGATAAATGGTCTGTTTCCCAATTTACTGAAATCCATTTGGGATCTGGAGTGACCAGCAATCTCTGCATAACCCTCGGCATTATTTTAACAAATCTTAACCTTCAAATTGCGCCGATCATCTTTTTTCAAGATATTCCTGTTTAGTTAAGTACTTATTTGTCTTTTAAAAAGCCATATTACCGAATATAGTAACAATAAAGGAATATCTGCATATGAGTACACATGTGTATCCGAAACTATGTTATCCGAATTATGGTTACTCTGTAGAAAGTCAGTTTCACGCATTACAAACAATAAGTCGAAAATATTGCAATTCTACTCATACAATACCTTATTACTGACATCCTTGAATGATTCTTCAGTGATATCAAACAAGATATCAACAGATTTCGACTTTTTAATGTCATCCATCGTCCGATTTAGGGAGAAATTAGGTTTAAAGCAATAATTGATTTCATACACGATGCGTTGAATTATTTAACTTCAATTACAACAAAAATACAAAACTGCGATCTTCATATACTCATAGTGTCTTTGCAATGGTGGAAATTTAGCTTTTATTTTTCGGATAAATTAATGCCGGATGGTCCCGAAGTACGGGTTTGACCGTACAGTGTCGTTTTTTCTCCACACTCCACTTCGGATTATCTCGGACTTTATGCGAATTTGATGCGGAAGTCTGCTTTCATTATCAGAATTATCCATTTGTGAAGGCTCATTTGTGTACATCCAGCTTTATATAAATAATTGACGGTAAATTGATTGTATTTATAATGTTTAGTTATTATCTATTCATGGTTGAATAAATAGTTATTGTACTAGGGGCTGATGTGCTATCGTAATTGGATTTTAATTGGATATTAGAATTTTAATTAAATCAAGTTATTTTAGAGAACACAGATAGAGATGACATTGGGTGTTTGCAAAATAGATAATAAAGGTGACATGTTCATTGTTGAATATTGATTAGCCCTAGTCATTCAACTGGTAAATCGGGATTGTTTATTTAAGTAACTTTTAACGTTGTGGAGTTGGTTTAGACAGCCATCAGCTTAGCTTAGTAGGTAGAGCACCGCTCTAGTGTTCAGGGCATTGTGGGTTCGAGGCCCACATAAGGTGCACTGTTTCCCCTGGAATATTTTTAATTGTTAACAAGTCATGGTGGAATGTGTGTGGCCGCCAAATTAGTTCAAAGGCTTGTTGGTTCAAGTCCAATATTAGGCGCACATATTCCACTGGATTTATTTCATTATTATCTGACGGTCTCACTAAAAAGCGTCACGAAGCAACCCGAAGCGACACGAAACGAAAAAATACCTTTTATGAATGATTTATGATTATAAATGTATGAAAACATACTTATATAATTATGTTCATATAATATATACTATTTCTACCGATATATTGCATTTTTTTTTAGATATGAACATATATACAGTCCTACCAAATTGTCTAACTCCCAGCATCTTATCAGCTACAGCAATCATTTAGTAACTGTTAACCAGGCAATTTAGCTTAATTACCTGCTGTGGTGACCAGCATACTGTAAACATTCAATCCCTCCTAATTACTTTATTGCTGACCACATGTTCACACTGGTGAGATATGGCTAAAAACAAAGACAGCGGTTTTGCTATTCCGTGGTAACATACATTTTCAGAAGCTCCTCTGTTTTGATTGTTAATCCTTATACTGTATACAAATGTTCAATTGATACTATTCTCTCAGTGGAGATAGTTTTCTGCAAAGACAGACTTTTATACATGTATATATACAACTGTTCCATTGATAATTATTTATTATCTCCGTGGCGATAGTTTTCTGCAAAGAAGGACTTCTATATATTGCAGAATATGTAAGTAAATATTTTCTATTAATTAAGTTTAGAATATTCAATACCAATTGAAATCATAGCTTAACTAAATTGATGATAACTGGTGTAAGACTACAAAGTATTAGACTTTATGATTTATAAACTAAAATCTAAAACATACTAGTTGTATTTGTTGTGCTTGTGTTAATGAAAATACTCATTCTGTGCGTTGTCAATATTCTTTCATTGACTTTATTATGGAATTCAAAATTGGAATTTTAAAAAACTTAAATGTCATTAGTGATGACGATGGAAGTCAATGGATTCTCTTCAGCGACATTAAATAATTTATGAACAGTAAAAAACATCTGAATGAGAATAAATTGAAAAGCAGCAATGTATTTAAATGGCTATTAAAAGGGAAAGAACAAAGTAGTCATAGCAATCAGTGACAAACCAGCTTTCAGTGTTCCAAGTGTACTTCAATTCTTCTTAGCTCAGAGTGAACATTACAATGTGTGTAACCAAATTTCCAAAGAAATACAAAGTCACCTAATGACAAAAAAGTCTGATACCAAAACACATCTGAACAGGACATTTACATAGCTGTATCTAAAGCCGAGTTCCTTGACAGAGAGTTGCTTCTTCATGTGAAAATTAATGAAGATGCCATTGAAACAATCCATCATGCGTATAAAATATTCTTGTTGAGATATAGTTTTGTTTTGTAATTGCATTTTAATGGTACTAAGTTTTAAACTTAACTACCCAGTATTTGTTATTTGATTTATGTTAATGTTTTTTTTCATGTGCTTAGGGTCGGCCAATGTGTATATATTAGAATTAAAAGCTGAATTAAAGTATGCTGAATAAATATATCTATCTATAGTATAAACTGAACAATATCTAAAATAAACTACAGGGTTTAATGTATTCTCCTTTGTCATAACTCACAAAGAATGATTTTTTGTAAATATATATGTTAAAATGATTAATGTTTCTTGCATAATAGATGAAATTATAATGAATACAAGAAATGGGTAATGCCCCCAAACCAGGTTTAGTACATAGTTATTTGTAACCAAGGCTCAATTTGTATAATGAATACATGATGATCATCAATGCTGCAAAGGTGCCATAGGTGATACATGCATATACACACTCACACTTAGATATATTATATATATATGCAACAACTATACACCAAGTTTGATGTCAATACACCCGTGCATAGCGAAGATATTAAGTGGAAACTGATTTTTAAATTTTAAGTGACCTTAACTTGGACAGAACGAACCCAAAAGCAATCCCATGGGAGCTCTCGACATGCTCTTACTATACATTAAGTTTGATGTCAATATGATCAACGAAACTTCGCCGGAAACCAAATTGCTAAGTTTAGAAATGGTGACCTTGACCTTTGACGGAACTATTCCAAAAGCAATCCCAAGCGAGCTCTCCACATGTTCTTACTATACACCAAATTTGATTTGCCGTAAACCAAATTGATATTTATAGTAACGGAGACCTTGACCTTCGACTGACCAAACCCAAAAGCAATCCCAAGCGAGCTCTCCACATGTTCTTACTATACACCAAATTTGATTTGCCGTAAACCAAATTGATATTTATAGTAACGGAGACCTTGACCTTCGACTGACCAAACCCAAAAGTAATCCCAAGCGAGCTCTCCACATGTTCTTACTATACACCAAATTTGATTCGCCGTAAACCAAATTGATATTTATAGTAACGGAGACCTTGACCTTCGACTGACCAAACCCAAAAGTAATCCCAAGCGAGCTCTCCACATGTTCTTACTATACACCAAATTTGATTCGCCGTAAACCAAATTGATATTTATAGTAACGGAGACATTGACCTTCGACTGACCAAACCCAAAAGCAATCCCAAGCGAGCTCTCCACATGTTCTTACTATACACCAAGTTCTCTATACAAAATATAGGTGGTACGCTTGTGCAGTGAATGGTATGCTTCGTCACACATTCATTAAAAAGACATATTTGCTGATCAATCAAAACTTGCACAATGCATTGGAATTACAAGGAGGTGGTATTTGTAATACATGTTCCTGATGTTGTAATTGAAACAGGGAAACTCTTAATTGTCTTTTACACTTATATGACCTTTGACCTAGTTGAATTTAATTGATACAAATCAAAATCCAATGACCAACATACACAACAATATCGCTTATCAGATAAATCCTGCCGATGCAGATTGATATCGATGGGCTACTGGTCAGCAGTCCATTTGTCTGTCGGTAAGTAATTGTAAATTTTTCGATGCTCACCGATTGATAACTGGTATGACACAATATTAAACATGTAGCCTCGGGCTATCTAAGATCTATATATCCGATAAACGCTTAAAACATTATGTTTTATGCACATAATGAGAAAACTATCCGAGTTCGACTTTGTTGATGAAGCATGAGATTATTTGTGAAAATTAACCTATGTTGTAGGCAAATGGTTTTCTCATGAAGTAAACTATACAGTCCTTGATTGAAGTAATAAAACCAGATGCAGCAAATATACAAACTGTTCTAATTAACATCGAGGTCGCTTATATAGGCAATAATTTAGGGGGAAATATGGCGTTTTACAAAATAGCATTGAGGTGAAATATTGGTCGGGTTATATATCTAATGACAATAGCCTGACTTTTAATCTGTTAATGAGTGAAATAACGGACTTATGTCTGTGGTGAAATTAAACTTCATATTTTTATAATATACAGCATCTAGGCTATGGTATTGTTTAACTCTATATACAGAATGCGATCTTATTGTAATAATGATAGTGATATATGGTGATACAGATAATACAAGTTTTTAGGCAAATAACTAACATAACAAATAAAAAAATTAAAAGCATGATATTTGAAATTCATTTTATACTTAATTTCGGATTTTTACGGAATAGCAATTATTCGGCCAATAATATCATTATATTTAATTATGATCGAAGTTATAATGTGTAGTTTGACTGAAATCTATCGTGCAGATATTTCATGTCGATTATTCTCATATATCCTCGGCCATGTGTATGGTGTTATTTGTCCCAGTTGTAATTCATAACACTACCGATTGAAATTATCGATAGGGAATAATTATAATCACTACTTTACCACACGCAAGCTAGCAACGCTTTGCAAACGTAACATTAGGTGAAATTTGATAGGTAGAAATGTTCTCTTCCAATTGATAATTGGGTATAATTGTCTCTTCAAAGTAAGATATCATAGCTAGTCTTATTGTTTGTACCAATTTATAAGTTTTAGTTATAGAAAGATCAGTGATTTGGAAAAAAGTTCACCTCGTATTACAGAACTCATTAAAAGTTTCTTAAATTTCAATAATTTATGGAATGGAATGTATACTTAGGCCTTTAACATTAAGTGTTTTATGTACATAAAGAGAAAACTATTGGAGTTCGATTTTGTTGATGAAACGCAAGATTATTTTATTATTGAAAATGAACTATGTGATAGGCAAATGTTTTGCCAGGGACCGTATATGTTCCATGTTTTGCTCATGAAATAAAATAGAAAAAACAAATAATAATAAACACTTTGTCATGTAATTTCCAATTCAAGTTGAAATTGCAAATCATTTTGGGTACTTTTTTAAATACGCATGATACTGTGGTGTCCGCAAATACCACGCAAAACGTTTTGTTTATTACGCGATATATCGGGTCTGCGAGACAAAATTTTATGAGAATAGTTATACTCGTCGTGGCGTCATCTACGATCCCTTTCCATGACTGGATCCTACGGAAACGAAGAGGGGCCTGGCCCCCAAGTCGGTTGTGGAGTGACCAGATTAGGTCTCAAGGCTACTATTCTAGCACTTTAAATACAATACGTCAATTTATATCGATTTCCCCGTTACTACAAGTATAGCGGAAGCAAGTGCTATAACATTTGACGCCCTGTTGTGCACCTTGGCCTTTTGTGACCGTCTAATAGAATCGTATGCTTTTCACTCTACATCAGCCAGGCGCTTTCAAATTACTTATCACATGTATGTAATGAAAGCGTCTGTAAAACGCAGAAATCTGTCGCGGTGTTGTTTTAGTGATTGACAATGGAAGGGAGGGGGGGGGGGGATTTGACACCTCATATTACTAAATTCATTAAAATAATTTAATTCAATTCAATAGTTTATGAAAGGGATTTTAATATCAAGGATAACACAAAAAAGGGAAGAAATCATAGTCAGGATTTCTGTCAAAATATGCTTGGTTGTAAATATGAGATAGTCTTGTGATAAATGCCATCATATAGATGTCCTTTACAACCCAGCATTGTCATTTTTCTTACTTCTTTCCCAAAAAAACACAAAACATGAGTCCAATACCGGTATATTCTATCCTGACCTTATGAGCTGGGTTAACGCTAGCTGCTAGCAAAGTAGCATAGGAAATATCTGTATCGAACATGTGGTGTGCATTTCCCGAAAAAAAGTTTTGGAGTACGACATTATGTAACAATGAAAAAAAGTCACATGGTCATTAGTGGATCAGTCTTTCATATGGCTGAACTTAATATATAATTGCTGTTTTGTTAGTGAACAATATACCTTTGGCATTTAGCTTGTCATTAGTTATACATGATTAGTTAGTGACTTTGACGTTTAATGAATTGCCTGCATAGCTTTTTTATGGCTTTCACACAAATGTGCAGTTCTGAAAATGTCAAATAGTGAATGTGATGCAAAGCTCTCTGTAGTATTCTATGAACTATAGGAATAGGAATTTTCAGTGTGGTATGAGGAGTGAAAGGCTTGTTACAGGCTTATAAATGTTTAATTCAGAGGTAGTTCAGGGATTTTCCTGACCTAGAAATCTTGAGTCCCTGACTCCCTTTTCTTTCTAGGGACTCCCATTTCCAGTAACTGTGCATCCCTGGGACCCCTAAAATAAAGTTTTGTCAAGTATAAACTGTGTATCTCGGACCCTACAAATTTACTAAGAACCCCTAATTTGTAAAACACAAGGGTCCAAGGACCCATAGTTGAAAAATCCTAGGAAAAACCCTGGTAGTTCTTAGTTTTTTATCAAAAATAACAAGTCATAATTTTGAGAAAACTGCATACATGTTAATTAATGCCTTGCTATTGACATACATGTACCTCTAAAAAACTGCATTAAGGAGTTCCATTTGACTCTGGAATTGACCCTTTGACCCCTGTAATTTCCAAAAAGCCACATTTTGGCTTTCAGAATTCTGGCTGAAGGTTCAGTTTGTCTCTATATTAAAGGTTCTTTGGCTATAAAATGGTTCAACTAGATGCTGAATCTCAAGGGTCATTTTGATATTTTTTTACAGAATTTTAACATTTTATTGTCAAATTCCATTTTGATTACATTTGTTGTACACTATCTGCCTTGTAGATTGCATGTGTAAGCACAGATGTAAAGGTTTGATATAAATCAAGGATGGTATTGATTATTGTATAGATCCATCACATCAATATTTAATTATGTGTTTATTCAGTCAATAAACTCCCAGATTAATGCTTTAAGGTCGCTGATAATGTCAAAATAATTCAGACATCTTTGACCCCATATGTAATTAATCACAGATTTATGCTTATTCACCATATCAGAATTTTGGAACTACATTAATAATAAGCAGTATGACAGTCTGTCTGTCCTAGGACAGATATTATACACCAACTATAATCAGGAGTTCTACAGGGGTTCCACTAGGAGCTGAATCCCAAGGGTCCTTTTGATAACTTCTCACCGAATGGCAATCATAGGTGAAATCAATGACAATCTCTGTTACTATAAATATCAATTTGGTTTCAGGCGAATAACTTGAGTTTCGTTGGCCATATTTGCATCAAATTTGGTGTATAGTAAGAACATGTGGAGAGCTCGCTTGGGATTGCTTTTAGAATAGTTCCGTCAAAGGTCAAGGTCACCGTTTCTAAACTTAGCAATTTGGTTTCCGGCGAATAACTGAAGTTTCGTTGATCATATTGACATCAAACTTAGTGTATTGTAAGAGCATGTCGAGAGCTCCCATGGGATTGCTTTTGGGTTTGTTCCGTCCAAGGTCAAGGTCACTTAAAATTTAAAAATCAGTTTCCACTTAATATCTTCGCTATGCATGGGTGTATTGACATCAAACTTAGTGTATAGTTGTTGCATATAATATATATAATATATCTAAGTGTGAGTGTGTATATGCATGTATCACCTATGGCACCTTTGCAGCATTGATGATCATCATGTATTCATTATACAAATTGAGCCTTGGTTACAAATAACTGCGTATTAAACCTTGTTTGGGGGCATTGCCCATTTCTTTTATTCATTATAATTTCATCTATTATGCAAGAAACATTAAACATTTTAACATTTATATTTACAAAAAAACATTCTTTGTGAGTTACGACAAAGGAGAATACATTAAACCCTGTAGTTTATTTTAGATATTGTTCAGTTTATACTATAGATAGATATATTTATTCAGCATACTTTAATTCAGCTTTTAATTCAAATATATACACATTATGGCCGACCCTAAGCACATGAAAAAAAACATTAACGTAAATCAAATAACAAATACCGGATAGTTAAGTTTAAAACTTAGTACCATTAAAATGCAATTACAAAACAAAACTATATCTCAACAAGAATATTTTATACGCATGATGGATTGTTTCAATGGCATCTTCATTAATTTTCACATGAAGAAGCAACTCTCTGTCAAGGAACTCGGCTTTAGATACAGCTATGTAAATGTCCTGTTCAGATGTGTTTTGGTATCGGACTTTTTTGTCATTAGGTGACTTTGTATTTCTTTGGAAATTTGGTTACACACATTGTAATGTTCACTCTGAGCTAAGAAGAATTGAAGTACACTTCGAACACTGAAAGCTGGTTTGTCATTGATTGCTTTGACTACTTTGTCCTTCCCCTTTAGCCATTTCAATACATTGCTGCTTTTCAATTTATTCTCATTCTGATGTTTTTTACTGTTCATAAATTCTTTAATGTCACTGAAGAGAATCCATTGACTTCCATCGTCATCACTAATGACATTTAAGTTTTTTAAAATTCCAATTTTGAATTCCATAATAAAGTCAATGAAAGAATATTGACAACGCACAGAATGAGTATTTTCATTAACACAAGCACAAAAAATACAACTAATGTTTTAGATTTTAGTTTATAAATCATAAATCATAAAGTCTAATACTTTGTAGTCTTACACCAGTTATCATCAATTTAGTTAAGCTATGATTTCAATTGGTATTGAATATTCTAAACTTAATTAATAGAAAATATTTACTTACATATTCTGCAATATATAGAAGTCCTTCTTTGCAGAAAACTATGGCAACGGAGATAATAAATAATTATCAATGGAACAGTTGTATATATACATGTATAAAAGTCTGTCTTTGCAGAAAACTATCTCCACTGAGAGAATAGTATCAATTGAACATTTGTATACAGTATAAGGATTAACAATCAAAACAGAGGAGCTTCTTAAAATGTATGTTACCACGGAATAGCAAAACCGCTGTCTTTGTTTTTAGCCATATCTCACCAGTGTGAACATGTGGTCAGCAATAAAGTAATTAGGTGGGATTGAATATTTACAGTATGCTGGTCACCACAGCAGGAAATTGAGCTAAATTGCCTGGTTAACAGTTACTGAATGATTGCTGTAGCTGATAAGCCGAGCATCTCTTGGATGCTCGGAGTTAGACAATTTGGTAGGACTGTATTCAGGTAAACTCATTTGCCATAACTGACACAAATAATCCAGAAAAGCCGTTCATATCAGGACATTCCACCATTGATATATCCCTGACAACTCAGCCATAAAATCAGAGAACATGTACTATTTTCTTGAGACGATGAATATGGCGGTACTTTGTGTAGACCTACCGGTTGACGATGATGGCAATGAGACGCTAAAGTGCCTCAAAAATAATATTGTTTGCATTTTTGTGATAAAATTCTTTTGGTTTGGGCAATATTTGTTGCTAGGTAACGTTAGCTGGACCGAACATGTTTTACTATTGGCCTTATGATTACATGTAACTTGTTTGGATTGAGAATGAAACACGATTTCTAGAATTGTATCAACGCCTAGCAACGGATAAACAGATGTTTCCTTGCAGTGTATATAGACTTAGAGTTTATATCAATATAGAACACTAAAGGCATTATAGAAAATTTCATATCATCTGGTCATTAAAGGTAGATAGTCGTTTTGTATTGTCAAAATATGCTAAATAATAGTTTTGAGATCATTTCATTTTAATGCCTTCGTACAGTCTCCCTTGACCGAGTGGTTGAGACATCCGCTTTGGGAGCGGGAGGTCGAAGGTTCGAATCCCCGCAAGGGTCCGTTCTGATATGGCCGGTTGGTGAGCCGCCAGCTAGTTAAATAATGGTTACTGTGTGCCTACCTGCCTGGTGCCTGGCATTTAAAGGATATGAATCGGTAAGTGAATGTGCTCAGAAAGTAGGTGTCTCATAAGTCAGAATTGACTGGCCCTTTAAATAGGGGTGACACTATAATAAATAAACACTTTTACATTTGTACTTTAAGTCACTGCATTACATCTTTCCTTGAATTGCCAAACTCGAGTCTGATTCAGTGCTAACTGCGCACGTAGGTCAGGATAGAAAATACCAGTATCAGACTTGTGTATTTGTGGTTTTTGATATGATGAAAGAAAATTGACAATGCAGTGTTGTAGAGTACATCTGTATGACTATGAAGGCATTAAGCTGCGATTATCTCATATTCACGACTAAGCATATTTTATATGTTATATTTATATCACAAATCTACCTTTAATATATGATTCAGTTACTTACAGCTTGGTTCTAATTTATAAAGGTAACAAAAAGAGTTTGACACACCAGGGGTGTCAATAAATGCCGGGAGCCGGTAAAATTACCGGTAACTTAATCATCGTCACCTGACTGCTTTTCTTGTATGAGTGATCATAATAAAGGGGAGTACCGTCCAGACCCGACCCCCACCTACTTTTGATGATTTTCCACGCTAATTAAAATATAATTGACATCCCTGTCGACAGTTGTGATGTCGCCTAAGAATTGTAATCCATTTTATCAATGTACAAGAAATGAACTATTTGCTTTTATAAAAATATCAGTTTTTGACTAAGGGGTCCCATAATTGGTTGTTTGACATTTTAATATGATATAAATAAAATGCATACTAGGTATTGTTATGAAGAACATGTATTATGTATAACTTTGACGTAATATTATACTGTATATTGTTTCGCTTAATCACTTCCTGAAGTGGTTGTTGTAATGTGTTAAGTAGTAGTATAGGGGATCAGCCATTTTTCGGAAATGCACATTTTCCGTGTCAGCGATGCAGGGTTTTCCCTAGGATTTTTTCAGTTAGGGGTCCTTGGACCCTCGTGTTTGATAAATTGGGGGGTCCTTAGTAAATTTGCAGGGTCCCAGATATGCAGTTTATACTTGACAAAAGTTAATTTCAGGAGTCCCAGGGATGCACAGTAGGTTAAATATTTGAGTCCCTAGAAAGAAAAGGGAGTCAGGAACTCAAGATTTCAATGTCAGGGAAATCCCTGCCGATGCAATTTTCACAAGTAGGACATTTTGGCTACAAGTAATAAAATAAAATATAAAAATAATAAAATTTAAAAAAAAGTTTGGCTGTAACATATAAAATGGTCAAATTCAGTCAAAATTATCAAAATGAGCCTTGAGATTCAGCATCTAATGGAACCCCTGAAGACGTTATTACCGATTTTCCATGAAATATACTTGTGATTGCTTCAATTACCAAGAATCCTTTCATCACTAGCAAGCTTAAATAAATAATATGTACGCACAGTTTCCCTTTGTGTTTGATTATAGATGTTATGTGTACACATGCATATATCACTTTAAGTGGACATGTGGGACCTGGAAAATGTTACCGATATAATCTAGTAACGTCATTGTAGTAGGGTTTTACTGGAGTAAAGCTATATTGGATAACTTGCCTATTGTGCTGGTTAATTGTCATCCACTATTGCATAGCTTATGAGTATATCTCATTCTCAAAAAGCTACTTATATGGAAATCAAATATTCCGTCTCATCCAAACCACTTGTCCGAAACCATTCTTAGTAACCTGAACATATACAAAACTCATTTATATAAAGCAAAATGTCACAATTATGTATGAATACAATTTGTTTAAATCTTGGATTGGTTTTATTTTTTTCTCTATTTCCGATAAAGTAGATTCACTAAAATTGCATTTCCGAAAAAGTAGATTCACTGAAATTGTATTTCTGAAAAAGTAGATTCACTGAAATTGCATTTCCGAAAAAGTAGATTCACTGAAATTGTATTTCTGAAAAAGTGGATTCACTAAAATTGCATTTCCGAAAAAGTAGATTCACTAAAAAAGCATTGGTCCCTTATGGCTAGCTTCCGGCTTCAGTCTAGTGGGTTTAACCGTGAAGACTGCATGAATGTTGTTATATTGAAGTAACACTCACATAATTTATTATACATTATAGAGTACACACAATTCTGGAAATGCACCAATAGGGTATATATGCATGATTTTCTTCGCCACAAGCATATTTTGCAAAAAATTTGAATTTGTGAGTCTACTGATTTTCGAATTAACACGAAAATTATGTTGTTACAAAAATGAAGTGATTTACAGTATTTTATCATAAAGACTGTTGCAAAAACGTTTCACATCGCCGTGGTTGCTAATGTGTGTCTTGATGGGGACTGTTGCTACATTCACCTTTATTTCAAGTGGCCCTTGATCTTATGTTAAAGTGCATGCCAGGTAGTTGCTATCCTGTAAATCTGATGCTTGTATCATGAACTGAAGTATGTTTTGCAATAGCCCGCTCCACTATATGATTCTATCTAGTTGTGTGATTGAAATAAAAATCTTTCTAAATGACCGAGGGGTTACGTACTATTAACTGAATAATAAACGATATCTATCTGCGAGTCGCGACCTGTCCTTTGGTTACAAGATTGCTGAAACAATGCGTGATTAGAGGTCCATTACTATTTGTACTCGTATTTAAAGACGTTTGTTTCATCCGGTTAAACGCCGTTTCTCAACGATATTTCAGTTATATACGGCGGCCAGTTCACCTAACCAGTTTTTCCTGGACTGAATTCTTACCAGTACTAACTTACCCTTCCACAAGGAGTCGGCAACTTCTCCACATGAGGAGGAAAATCGACATTTTTGTCAAATTTTCATGGAAGGGTATGACCTGCCGCGACCGGGAATCGAACCCGGATCGCCGGGTTACAAGTCCAGCGCACTAACCACTGGACAGCGGCTTTATTTAAAGACGTATCTGTCTCATCTGAACATAAAATATTTGAATTGGCTTCATCAAGTATTGTTGTTACATTGGTTAAAACATCTCTAATAAGAACCATTGCAATGTACAGCCGATTTTTACCATATTACTAACAGACAAAACTTGTAAAATAGCCTGATTGTTAAAAAATCTTCCATGATCAAATCACATTATGAATTTGTTCTTTGTTAATGCAAGTTTATTGATGTTTTAACTATTGGAAATATATTTTTTATGTTTGTTAAGGTTAACAAAAGAATAAATAATGAGCGTTATATTACTTTCAAGAATAGAACGTGTCAGAGCTCAGAGACTGCTGGGGCCATATCTACCATTCAAACGTCAGCAACTTGATCTTTTAAACTTCACAGTGTGCGGTTAAACACGAATGTCCAATATTGTAAAAAAAACATACCTATTGCTAGCCGCATGACGATTCCTCCTGTGAAAAATAGCAAATTGGAAGTTTGAATTTTGTAAGGGACATAAATAGTTTGTATTTTGTTTTGTTTATTTTAGACAGTAAGTGGATAAATACGAATATTCAATTGTTGTTGCATCTACATGGAAGTCTGCACTTATGTCAATTCTTATTTTTCATTTTTGTCACCGAACCTTATAAAAACTTGCACAGAAAATTATCATTATTAAAGTCTCTTTTTAATTAGTCCAAATTTTTTTTACATTTTTAGTCATAATATTTTAGTAGTGACTGTTCTGATTCTTTTTGAATAAAAATAAATATTCAGATTGCTCTATATTTGCAGTATTTTATATACAGTCTGACCCCGTTCATTCGAATTCGTCGGGTGCGAAATTTTATTTCAAATAATACATGAATTTGAGTAACCCCATTTCAATTTGACGTGCCTAAGATACATCGGGACCTGATATTTATTTCGGATTAAAGGTTGTCAAAACAACGACATCCGACTATAGTTTATCCAGTCACATGCATTGAAGCTGTCATAGTATTTAATGAATGACTTAATGCTTAATCTATTCGACAACATTTTGATATCAAGATAGACAGCAGAGATTATCGTGATTGCTTAATATGTGTGTAGGGAGAATTAAATGCATGTTCCTTGATTTTTATACATTCAACAAAACACAGGAGTTGTTCAAGGATCGTAATTTTTGTCTTTCTTGTTATACAGAATACAGTAAAACCTCAATAATAAGACCACCCCTTGGGACCCTTGAAAACTGATCATCTTATTGAGGTGGTCTTAATATTGAGGTTGAATAACGAGCAATACAGTGAAAATGGACTTAATGATCTTAATTTCGAGGTGGTCTTATTATTGAAGTGATCTTTAAGTGAGGTTTTACTGTAGTTGAATGATTTTTGTGTGCAATTGGGGCGCACCCTAGACTTGAATTGTATGCCAGATATTTGCAGCCCCTAGTGCATTCTCTCTGCTGTAGGGGTTTGGGCGCGCCTTTTAGGGGAGATATTACGCAGCAACGTATACTTTGTAATGTTACATTTCCGCTATAAAATTGAATTTTAATTGTTGAAGATTTGTTTCTCATTAGCAATGTAATGAAATAAATTGTATGCATTTACATAATGTCCATGTCTGTTAAACTACTGTTAACAGGTAGACAAATTGCCATGATTGTCTCAAAATAGCTGAACTTGTAATTAAATCATTTGTAGCCTTGTCAAATTAATTGCTTATTCATCAAATCTGGCTTTATCAACTTTTTTGGGGTAACGAGCCTCACAATAGCCACCCAGAATACAGTCTGACCTCGTGTATTCGACAACCTCTCATCCAAATACTCGAAATCATCGAAAAAACTATCAGGTCCTAATGTATCTTCTTACACAAGTCAAATTGAAATGGACTAGACGAAGCCATGTATTGTTCGAAATAAAATTTCGGAACCCAATGAGTTCGAATGAACGAGGTTCGACTGTATATCAATATCGGCTACAGCATGATGTAGAGTATAGTTTTTAGTATCTTAGATTCTATAATCTAGATGTGTTTTTGTGTCCCCACTAGTGTGTGTGTGTGGGAGGGAGGGACTTAAATTTACCCTTGTTCGTCCATCTGTCTGTCCATCCCACAAACTTTGAGTTGTTCATATTTCAAAGAGAATTCAACCTAGAAAGGCAAAACTTTATAGAAATATTAGTCTTCACATGAAATTGCGCGTCTGGGATGTTTTTGATTTATTTAGTAAGAGCAGAGTTACGCCCCTTGATTGAGTAAAATTGGGGCACCAATTGTGTCCTGTAGACACATTTCTAGTTATATTTATAAATTTCTTTGCTCTTGAAAAAAGCCAACTTTGGTCGAAATATTGAGAGTAAGTAGATTTTTACACAAAAAATTATCAGCTGAGCTTAGAGACAAGGCTCTAGGATTCACAGCCTTCCGATTGGACACTCAGAGACAACCAATCAGATTTTCTAGATTCGAGACAGGTCTCTGAAAAACGAATTTATAATCTCAGACTCTATTTTTTAAGACTAATCTTCAAACTCATTATAACCCAAATCCCTGTGGTATGGTAATTTTAGATTCAAAACATAATTGTAATTAAACTATTACTAAGATTTAAGAAATTCGTTCACTTCTATATATATTTTATTCTTCATTTCCATATAAAATGTCTAATTTGAATAAATTAGACTTGAAATGTAAATTAAATGAGCGCTGCTATGGGTTTTACAACCTCTTCTGTAAGTTACGTCGGTTCAAGATAACGCAACATGTGATGACACTTTTTGCAAGCAGGAAACAATATTTACTCCACATGGTCACTTTGTGTTCGTACAGTGTCGCTCATATGAGCTTTTGTCCCACATTCGTTCAATAATCAACTTGATTAAATTTAAAGATGATTTTTGGAATTTTGTGTCATTTTTTTTTTTTATTTGCAGATGAATCGGTGTATTATTGACTTGAATATTTGATGCTAATATGCCGTCCTGGAGCTGGCTTCGGTTCTTTCATCTACATCGTCGTCAAGGATGTGTCCTGGTTGCCATAGCAACATTGTTGTGGCTAGTGACTATATTAAACTTCAACTCAGATGCTGTGATACATGGAAGGAGTGACCATATAAAGGTAAAACTGTGTTACTACTTAGGGGCCCAAAGTAGGCCGAAAAAACGAGGTCGTAGTGTGATGCTTTACATTGGGCACGTAAAAGAACCAGGGGTGCTTCTGGAACTGGGGCATCTTCTGTAACGTGCGTTATCCTCCAAAAATCTTAAGTAACATTCTTCCGTAGGTGTCGTCCATATGGGAAACCAGTGGCGACGATCAATAAACGCAAATACGAAAAAAGAGGCCCCTGTATTTTCATTGGTGCACGCATATTTCGTTGTTGATTTCTTCTATCACTCATACTTTATTCCTGTAACTTTCTGGTCAATGACTAGTTGTGTGTTTCGACAGACTCTTTAATGTTCGACATTTTCCCGGACTTGTTGTTTGTCACAGATTTTCATGGACGCATAGTTTGCCATAGTATTTAATGATTGCAAAAATGGCTGTCAAATCTTGCCCAAATCTCTGAATAAATTAAGAATATATTTGAGTTCACTTATTAGTAGTAGAACCAAATTATCGGCTTTACTATAGATATGTTTTTTGGCATCTTAACAAGACTTTCGAGGGTTTAGTGGAAGACTATTGTAACTACTATATTTTTTGGCATCTTAACAAGACTTTCGAGGGTTTAGTGGAAGACTATTGTAACTACTATATAAATACATAGGGGTTACGATAGTATTCCACTAAACCTTCGATAATTTAGTTGTATGTACAACAATATCGAGGGTTCAGCGCAAGACTATATTAACTCCTATGTATTTATATAGGAGTTGGTATAGCCTTGCACTGAACCCTCGATATACCGTTTACATTATGCTCAAATCTCAGCGAAAAATCGCGCTTGAATCACTGGAGGTAGGTTTTAAGAAATTGCTCTATTATATTGTAAACGAAAAAAAATTAATTGCACCCAATGTCAAGTAAACCAGTCATGTTGTAATAGGTACGTTTAGATTTTTTTTAATTGGAGAAAAAAGTTCTTTGTACGATATTGAATGAAATTCAATGTCAATAAATCATAAATACCGTTCTGATTATGACAGAGAATTTGTGTATTGAAAACTTTTTTTATTATTTAAAGGTAGATTATTTTCGGACTAAATATGACAAGTTTTTGAGAAAATGGCAGGTTAGTGCCATCATACAGACATGCTCTAAAAGATGTGCTGTCTTCAATACAGATTAATATGGCCCTGCGTTCAGTAAAGGTGTTTGTGGCTAACGTTTCGTACCGTTTGCAATTTGGTTCCCCGTGTGCAGTGAATGTGATACGGTGGGTCCGGGATACAAAACAAAACGTTCGCAATTGTTAGCCATAACTGAACGCAGGGCAGATTTCATGTGAATGCAACTTTGCTTGTCATATGAACCCATGGTCGATATATGATTATGAAGCACACAACCAGTGCGACGAAAGAAGAGTGGTCATCCGAGTGTGATATAAATATGGTCGTTAACTTATATGGGTCGATACGTCAGACACAAACAATACAATTCATACAACGACAAGCTGCCTCCTGTTGTCCGGGTTTTGCGGCTATAATTTCATTGGATTTATCAATTATGCAACATAGAATCATTTATTATTTGTGTCGGATGCTAATTAGGCATTATTCTGCTGTAAATGAATTAATTTTAGTCGTATACACAGCTTTTGTCTGCTAATTGTGTTAGCTTTGATCATCTGGGTTCGATTCCCGGTCGCGGCAGGTCATACCCTTCCATGAAAATTTGACCAAAATGTCAATTTTCCTCCACATGTGGAGAAGTTGCCGGCTCCTTGTGGAAGGGTAAGTTCAGTACTGGTTAGAATTCAGTCCAAGAAAAACTGGTTAGGTGAACTGGTCGCCGTATATAACTGAAATATCGTTGAGAAACGGCGTTAAACCCGATGAAACAAACATAGCTTTGATCATAATACTTTCCTATTCTAGATGACTGTAGATCAGATGCTATTGGCAAGAATTTTATTTTCCAGGCGGCATGATATATTGACCTTTTAGTGAACCTTATACAACTTTTTGTTTTTGAAAATCCTTTAAAAACTTGATTTTTTGTGCACAAAATATAAAAACCGATAAGTTTACTCTTCATACCTTTTAGATTTTTTCAATCAGTTTGACACATCTTTTTGGAGCAACACGTATTTCATTTATATTGTACTTTTCTCCGCGTGAAACCCGATACTCAGCTTACAATTATAACATTTTGAGTATTTGTAAAGGCTGTCTCTGAGACTCTGATTGCTCAGACAAGATTCTGTCGTCTTTGCTGCAGTAGGTGTAATGTTTATCCTTCCAGGCCGCATCAATCCATCAAATAAAACGGTCAAAGTTACCCTAAATGTGATCTTTATTTTTACAGAAATCGCCCTAAGAAAACTTTTTTTAAAATTGCAACCTTGATAAAAGCCTATATTTTCAATAAGGCCTGCTTGGGAGGGCTGATAATATTTGCAAGTGGATTCATCATTAATTCATAATGCTAGAAAATTTTTATAACAAATAATACCAGAACATAAAAATGGTTTTCTAGCTAACTCAAGATCTTGCTAATAATTCCAAGACGAGGTAAATTCCCTAAATGATTGTCATGCGAAATATAACTGATTTTCACTATTAATGGCATTTGTGTGAAGAATGGATTCAGTTTCGTGTCTATAATTTGATACAAAAGAAATTTGTATTACATTATCATTGCATTTTGTCTTGAAAGACACACTTAACCTAGTAGACGCACCCCTATATTTTTAAGACCTTGCTTGCCTTTTGATCAGCAAGGATTTTCCTGACGCAGAAATCTTGAGTCCCTGACTCCCACTTTTTTCTAGGGAATCCAATTTATTGTGCATCCCTGGAACCCCTAAAATAAAGTCTTGTCAAGTTTAAACTGCATATCTGGGACCCTGCAAATGTGCTAACGATCGACCGCCAATTTATCAAACACGAGGGTCCAATTAGGACCCCTAGCTGAAAAGTCCGAGGGAAAACCCTTCTTTTTAAAAATATCGGTAAAATAAAAAAAACATAAAAAACTAAGCCTTATTAATCATAACATTGTAAGCACATGTTGTGACGACATCATTCCATCTTTGGACAAGTGAAAGTCTATAACCGTCATATACTCAAATATCAGTCGCCATTGCTCTACCATACTGTGCTAAACATGGTTTGCCGAATGCGTTGTGCTTTAATTAGGACAAATACGGTACTGTCTCTAATATTGCTGTATGTTTGATTTTACAGCAACTATATTTTAAACTTGTTATCTGTCAGGGGAAATAAGACAAGAAAGCTGTATAGAAATGTCACAGAAATGTTGTTGCTTGTTTAAGATTAAGGGAAACTTGCACAAAAACAGAAATAAAAATATATTGAACAGTGTAGAGAATGTATAATTGCGAATGTTTTAATGGCCTATCTACATATATTCAGTCAGTCATTTAAGCAATGGCTTTGCATAATTAGACAAAATGGCTCTCAAGCCTCTTCGCACACAATAGCTGTACTCATCAAGTGGTCTTATAATAATCATGAATATATTAGATTCATTCTTCCTGCTGAGTCGACAATAATTTATGGATTTGTATGAATATTTATGAGCACCAGGTAAATATTGTCCGACTGTATTATAAGGACTGTGTTTTAGAAGTTTTGTCTGTTAGTAATATGGTAAAAAAAGATATTTTCAAGTGGTTATACATTGCAGTAATGAGGTTGAATAAAGAGCAAGACAGTGAAAATAGACTTGAAAATCGTGATTCTTAATTGAGGTGGTCTTATTATTGAGGTGGTCGAAAAGTGAGGTTTGACACTACCAGGTTAAGTGTATGACACCTCAGAGTTGAGTGTATGACACCTATGAGTTGAGTGTATGACACCTCCGAGTTGAGTGTATGACACCTCTGAGTTAAGTGTATGACACCTCGGAGTTAAGTGTATGACACCTCAGAGTTGAGTGTATGACACCTCCGTGTTGATTGTATGACACCTCCGAGTTGAGTGTATGACACCTCTGAGTTAAGTGTATGACACCTCCGAGTTGAGTGTATGACACCTCAGAGTTGAGTGTATGACACCTCAGAGTAAATTGTATGACACCTCAGAGTTGAGTGTATGACACCTTTGAGTTGAGTGTATGACACCTCCGAGTTGAGTGTATGACACCTCCGAGTTGAGTGTATGACACCTCCGAGTTGAGTGTATGACACCTCCGAGTTAAGTGTATGACACCTCTGAGTTAAGTGTATGACACCTCTGAGTTAAGTATGAGGCACCAGGAATAGAACTCTAGCTGTTGCTACAAAGTTTGAACTTTGTTATGGGTGCTTTGAAAGGCTTGTAATTGAATAAAGACACATGTGCCAAGCTTAGATGTATGAATAGAATGATTTCACAAAGCCTGGTGAATAAAAACTTTTATCAGTTCATAATGAATTCAGCATTATCATTCAAGTACAATAAAAGTTGAAATTGTACATACCTCTGTACATGTATAATTCGAAATGAAATTTCAGACCCGATGAATTCAAATGAACGAGGTCAGACTGTAGCTTACCAAATGTTTGATTTTATTTAAAGGTACATAGATTTGGCGACTGCTTAACTGGAATTGAATAATTACATACACTGATAGATTGCAATAAGTGGAACTGCAGAACCAAAAATACAAAAACCTGCTGCGTTGATTTACTGATTTATCTCCCCTTTCTCTAAAAAATAGTCTATGATGGGTAATAATGATGCCCTTCTCTCAGAATGCATACACTTAATTAATGTTTTTATTTAACTATTATTGTAAACAGAAAAACATCATGCTTTATAGTTCTAATATTATTTTTTATTTTCAGTCAGAAATTGTGAAGCTCAGTGAACAATATATTAGGGCGTTAGCTCGAGACAATGAGGGCGTCGTGGATGGCCCCTACGCCGGAAGATTCACTGCTTATGGTAAGTACAATAAAACCCCACTTTAATAATAAGGCCACCTCAAAATTAAATACACAATTTTCATGCCTATTGTCACTGGTTTGCTCTTTAGTCAACCTCAATAAGAAGACCAGTTTTCAAGGGTCCATAGGGTGGTCTTATCATTGAGGTTTTATGATATGTACAATAAAACCTCACTTAAAGACCACTTCAATAATAAAACCACCTCAAAAATAAGAACACAAATTTCAAGTCCATTTCACTGTTTTGCTGTTTAAGCAACCTCAATATTAAGACCACCAATATTAAGACCAGTTTTTAGGGTCCTAAGGGTGGTCTTATTATTCGGGTTTTACTGTATTTGACTTATTAACGTCAAGCATAATAGAGAAAAATATTCTTGGATACATAATTTTCTATGGATTTTTGTAGCTTTACTCAACTCAATAAGAAGACCAGTTTTCTAGGGTCCCATTGGTGATCTTATTATTGAGGTGTTACTGTATTTGTGTGAAGCTACTTCTCTGATTAAGATGTTCGCATGTAAATCAAAGTTTCAGGTTATAATCACTGAATGTTAGAGGAGTGTCTCGTTATCTGGATGATCAGGCCTGTAAGTCATGAAAAGTCATTCAGCTATTGACTTAAAGCAGTTTGCTCATAAAATTGTTTCATATTTATTTGATTATACAATATGGTCTGTAAGAATGACTTAATTTGTCATGTAAAGTCACTCTGATTATGACTTAAAGCAGCTTGACTATAAAATCACATGGTTATATGTTTATTTTTGTTCCATTATACAATTAATACAGCCTCTATTGTTAAATTGTATAATCATATTGTTACTCAGCTATTGACTAAAGCAGCTTGCTCATATAAAGCCCCCATAAGTTTATGTTTAGTTTTGCTAAATTATACCACACAGTATCTTAAGTATATACTATATATATATATTATTTACCTAATTTGAGAGCACAATTTTGAAATAACCTTGACATTTGGATGTCGCTTTTAAAGAAATAATATTTGAAACTGTACAAATCTGTAGAAATGACCTTGACCATTAACATTGTATCGTAGTAACACTGACTTGGAAATATTGTATTCAATTACCTATTGCTTATCTTTAGAGTTGACCTCAAAATACTGCCTTGCATTCGGTTAAGGCTAACACTCGCTCGAGTTATGAAACTGTGCACACGTTTTGCTACTGAACACATTGTTTGGCAAAAGTGCTGCCCACTGTGCGCCCACTCACTCAAGCAACTCCGAGGTAGCACCCAAATTTGAGAGCCGAACACTGCGTTCAGGTACGGCTAACTGTAGCTCAAGTTTTGTTTTGTATCCCTGACCCACCGTATCACTATGTATGCACATGGGGAAGCAAATTGCAAAATGAATGTAGGGCTGGTTCCCTGTGTTTACTGTCTTTGAGGGTAGACTAGAGTCTAAATACAAACAAGGCGGTCAATACACTTATTAGCAACACGAACTGTGAATGACTTCCCTTAGTCGTAACTGAATGCATGGCTGGTCCAAATTATATATGACCTTGAAGATTTTTTATTTGACCTTGAAGATTTTTATTTGACCTTGAAATATTACAGATCTCAAGAAAACTATGGCGGTGCTCCTGGAAAACATCATGGAAAGGTTGGACAAAGTGGAACATCAGTTAAACATAACTGCAAATGTTTCCTCGGCAAAGTTGGAAGGTCAAAGGTCAAAAGAGTCTTCTTTACTTGCACAAGGTTAGAAAAAATATAGATCTTATTGTTGATACCCTGGGACTGTAAAAAGTCACATTATGTGATTCTACAGCAGTTTCTGATTTTTATGTGCTTTGTAATTGTTTGAAGCTCTTGCGTTAAGATTCTATTAATTATCAAGTATTTTTTATTATACCCCCACAAACGAAGTTTGAGGGGGTATATAGGAGTGAGCTTGTCGGTCGGTCGGTCGGTCGGTCGGTCGGTCGGTCGGTCTGTTGGTCTGTCTGTCGGTCGGTCTGTCGGTTTTCATGGTTTCCGGACGATAACTCATGAAAGGCTAGACAGATTTGAAAAATTTTTGGTACACAGGTGTAACATCAGAAGATACAGGTCAAGTTCGATATTGGGGCTGGTGGGGCCAAGGTCAAGGTCACTGTTACTAAAAATAGTTTCTCTTGGTTTTCATGGTTTCCGGACGATAACTCATGAAAGGCTAGACAGATTTGAAAAATTTTTGGTACACAGGTGTAACATCAGAAGATACAGGTCAAGTTCGATATTGGGGCTGGTGGGGCCAAGGTCAAGGTCACTGTTACTAAAAATAGTTTCTCTTGGTTTTCATGGTTTCCGGACGATAACTCATGAAAGGCTAGACAGATTTGAAAATTTTTTGGTACACAGGTGTAACATCAGAAGATACAGGTCAAGTTCGATATTGGGGCTGGTGGGGCCAAGGTCAAGGTCACTGTTACTAAAAATAGTTTCTCTTACTTTCACTTACTAGCAAATGGTTTGTTTTTAGTTGTAAACGACTTATCTTTCTGTGAAAATAACTGTTATTTCTAGCATATTGTTTGATATATTTTGCATTGATTTAGTTCCATTTTGCCCAGCTTTTTGTGAGCAATTCTATACAAGTTCAGTTTTTTATTTCACAGGAACTGTTGATTAGTTCTTACTGTTCTGTTGGCAGCATTTTTGGTTTATTACATTCAGATACTAGCAAATGGTTTGTTTTTGTTGTTGAAGACTCGCCTTTCAGTGAAAATAACGGGATTTCTTTTAAAATCCATTGAAATAAGGCATAATATAATGTTATATCCAGGTAGTTTGATTATTTGATTAAATCTGTGAAACTGCAGTCAAGGACAATGGAACAAAATGTCTTGATTGCGAATATAAATTGTATCAATTTAATACGCTTTGTTGCTATATTTGTTCGAATTTGAATGCAAAATGTTCAGATCTTGGGAGTTAAAATCAAATATATTGGTGTTACTAGTTCATACTCTAGTCGAATGTATCATTATATTTCTTTGTGACAAAGTGCTATATATTACTGTTCATTTTTTCTATTTTATTGATTTTGACCTGACTCCCATACTGTGGTATTCATATCACCTCCGAAATATTAAAATGTACACAATTCTTATTATAACCCCACTTCAAAATATGCAATGGGGGCTATATGGGAATCACCACTTGTTCCGTCATGTCACATAACATGGTTTTCCATGAATTATTTCTACCAAGCCTAGTTGTGTATATTGTCGGCACATTCTGATTGTGGTCCTGTAGTGATAGATAGTGATAGATAATTTCATTGTCTTGACTGGCGGCCATCTTTGAATTTATCAAAAATATGTCTGACAAAGCGGTATTGTGGGGGTATTAATCACCTTCAGTGATAGCTCTAGTTTTTATTTCTGTAGTGTTTTTTTTTATTTTAAGTAAAGGACCAGAGCTCTCAGTTGTTTGCAAATAGAATGTTAACAGTGAAATAAAAATGGACCTGAAGATAGTTCCTACATCTACAATATTTACCTCCCTTGTTCTTAATCCTCAGCCATTTTGATAGGCAAAACTGATAAGCACTTATATCAGTAATTCCCAAGTATGTGATAATTGAGAAAATACCAAGAGAATTTGCATGTGACAACCACTTTTTCTTCAACTTTCTGAGCCAACAGCCCACTTAAGTATGATGAATAAGTTATTTTTATCTATCTGATTTTATTTTGTCATTGTTTACATTATATTCCTTATAAACTTTAAGGAAATTTGCCTATCAATATGTCCGGCTATTCAGAACAAGGGAGGTTAATATTGTAAATGTGGAAACAATCTATTATACCACTATCTTATAGAAAGGGGTCAATTTTTTTATATACAAATGCAGGGCTTTTTCACCATTTCGGGGATGGGTCTGGGTTCGTTGTGATTGGGAAAAGTAGCATTGTGATTAGGAAAAGTAGCTTTGTGATTATGAAAAGAAGCGTTGTGATTGGGAAAAGTAGTGTTGTGATTGGGAAAAGTAGCGTTGTGATTGGTAAAAGTAGCGTTGTGATTGGTAAAAGTAGCGTTGTGATTGGGAAAAGTAGCGTTATGATTGGTAAAAGTAGCGTTGTGATTGGGAAAAGTAGCGTTGTGATTGGTAAAAGTAGCGTTGTGATTGGTAAAAGTAGCGTTGTGATTGGTAAAAGTAGCGTTGTGATTGGGAAAAGTAGCGTTGTGATTGGTAAAAGTAGCGTTGTGATTGGGAAAAGTAGCGTTGTGATTGGGAAAAGTAGCGTTGTGATTGGTAAAAGTAGCGTTGTGATTGGGGAAAAGTAGCGTTGTGATTGGGAAAAGTAGCGTTGTGATTGGGAAAAGTAGCGTTGTGATTGGGAAAAGTAGCGTTGTGATTGGGAAAAGTAGCGTTGTGATTGGGAAAAGTAGCGTTGTGATTGGGAAAAGTAGCGTTGTGATTGGGAAAAGTAGCGTTGCGATTGGGAAAAGTAGCGTTGTGATTGGGAAAAGTAGCGTTGTGATTGGGAAAAGTAGCGTTGCGACTGTCTAGATTGGGAAATATTTTAGGTAGTAGTTATTGGACAAAATATCGTCCTTTTTACAAAACAACTTTTTTATAGATATTTTGTGTGAAGTGTTGAATGTTGACAATTTCAGATTTGATTAATGGAGAACCGGAGCAATGCGTATTAACTGACAAGGAAAAGCAACTCTATCCTAAATGTGAGGGGAAAATTGAGGTAGGAAAATTTGGAAATACATCTGTGGTAATAAATTACTGAATTATGATAAAAAACAGGCGTTTGTTGATTTTTATTCACTCGCCATTCGAAGACGGAGCAAAACTGTGACTTATGTTCATCCATCCGTCCGTCCGAAAATTGGTTTCTGGTCAATAACTGTTGTAGGATAGATTCAATTTATATTGAGCACATAAGCATAGGACAAACCATAATAAAATGCTGGCAGGCTGTCAAGTGGGCCCTACTTTTTCTACTTGCCCTACTTTTTCAATTCTTTGGTGTTGGCTCAAAATATTTATTTTACCTGCATGAAGCACAGAGGTCGTATCACCGAGAATGTACAGTGCGGTGAATTTTTATCAATTTTGATATTCCAAAAGTAAGGAATCATCCCTTCTTTCCCTACTTTTTAGTAGTGATGAATTGACAGCCTGTGCAGGTCAATATCAATTTTTGTTACAATCTGTTACAAACATTTGGATTAGTTATGGCCCTTTTTCGACTTAAAAGATTGGTTTCTTGAAAAGCCCATAGTGGGGGCGGGGCGTCCGTGTCCTATGGAAACATTTTTTTATCCACAACAAGTGTTATTTATTCTGGAATGTACGGCCTTTTTTGCAATATCTTTTTTGTCAGCCCCCATTACTGCTCAATTGAGGCCCCTCGGCAACTATTATGCCCCGTATTTGAGGTGTGGCGGAAGTCATGAAGTGTTATCCTGTCCGATCATTCATCTGTTCATCAATGTGAAAAATAGGTTTGCAAACATTATCTCTCGAAAGGTAGATAGATTCAATTCATATTGGGCTCATATGCATAGGATAATAAAATACAGGTCAAATACGTTGTAGGGTATAAATGCACCAATTTTTATAGGGTTTATGGCCCTTTAAAGCTTAAAAGCCCATAGCAAGGGCAATCCATGTCCTATTGACACATTTAGTTGAAGTCTGAACCCTAATATAGATATAATGATCTGGATGTGTTGTGTTTTTCAGTGGATGAAGCAGATGTGGCATTCTGATCCGTGTTACGCTTCATATGGCGTAGATGGCTCAATGTGTTCCTTCATAATGTTTCTAAGTGAGGTAGGTAGTGAATGATATCTCGACCAATTGGAATTCGCCTAGGTTTTGCGCTCTTCGTGCAAAAAAAACAACATTTTTTCTAAGCTAAAAATTCTAATATTTTCGATGTTCGTGATTTGACAAAGGCAATTTTAGTTGAGATCCGACTACGATGTGATTATTCTTTAACATTTTATCAATAACGCAATCAAACAGAATCATGTATAGAACTAGTTTTGAAACGAAACCATTTTGTTTTGATTTCATGCTGTTTCTTTCATTTAAATATCTAAAATTATGAATCGCTTATTATCTCGAACTTAGGTTGACGCTAATCAAAATTCCAATTGGGCGTGGCCTAATATCTGTCTGTGTTATGTTCAATGCTTGTGTACTTTCACTTTTAGAACAATATCATGTGGACGAATCAGGGGTAAAATCGGCGCTCATGGTTAAGATCGATAACTTTATGTAAGCCTGTTGAAATTTTGCATAAAGTTTTGTTCATAATGCATTCAAAACTTCTACTTTTAACCCCATAGATAAAGTTAACCTGACTCTACAATCTGAACCATACCCCACCCACTGGATTTAAGCTAGCTGTAGACTTGTTCACATGTAACTAATCATTACCATGGTTATTGGAAGCATACACGAACAATATCAGTGATATACTTGCAATGAAATACGATATATTGTCATCTGTACTGTATGGCAGCAGCCTTATTGATTTATGACTATTGAAGTAAAGATTGAAGTCTATGAGAAGTAGACTTAAGATTTCAGACCTATACCAATAACTCAAACTTTGACATCTAGACATTTTGACTTGAACTTATTATTGATAAGTCTAAGCAAAGGTCTAAGCACAAGACTAGGACTTGGTGAAAAAAAAAAATGTTGGTGAATATGGCTCCTAGTGTCCTATAACTCAAAGTAAAAACAGATAAAAAAAATTCACAATCGGTGCATGGGTTAGAAGTATGGGGAGCACAACGAGTGCTGGCTTATTTAAATGGTTGTTGAATAACTTTAAAATTTAGATATGTTATAGGGCCTTAAGTCGATTCCTATGGAATATAGGTATTGCCCTGTGTCTGTTGTCCGCCGTTGTCCGTCGTCACGGTTTAGAGGTAACATTGGCATGAACCTTTGTCAGAATGTTTGTTTCAATGAAATCTAGGTCGAGTTTGAAACTAGCTCACTAGGTTCAATTATAGTACTTCCTTGTTTACACTCCAGAGGTCACACGTTTGACTTTATCTTTATAAGATATTGTTGAAATGTTTGCCTTAATTATTTATTTCAGATTGAAGGCTGGTGCCCACGGTCTGCATGGAGAGGATCTAACCTGGTACCAACCAAGGACAGTCCGGACACAGTGCATGTGGGTAGTCTTTTATTATTTTACACTTACGTACAGCTGTTTGTGTTGTTTCAAAACATTTCAAAACAAGTTATGAACAGTGTTGACCTTTTGTCTGAGACCTTTTCCTATATTATACAACATAGTTGTTTTAATTTGATCACTCATTTTTGTTCACATAGATGAACAACTATTCAGCATAATTGATGGAATTTTTATATTGTATCTTCAAATCTAAAGGCTGGTTATTAATCTTAAAGAATACTTTAAACAGTATGACAGTATGATGCAAATTTTTCACCTTTAATTGACCTTCACTTTTGTATCTCATTCACTTACGAATGACTGAAATTTCTTCCATTTTACTTGCATTTGACCTTCCTGTATGATAGACTCTTTTACAGTTGACAATTATTTACCGTTGACCTTCAGCAGCACTTGACCTTCTCCTGTGATTGACCTTCTGTTATTGACCTCTACACAAAGTTGACCTTCTGTGATTGACCTTCTATGATTGACCTCTACTCAAAGTTGACCTTCTGTGATTGACCTTCTAGGATTGACCTTCACATACAGTTGACCTTCTTCTGTGATTGACCTTCTTTGATTGACGTTCTGTGATTGATCCTCACATACAGTTGACCTTCACTTACACTTGACCTTTATTCTTGGTTGATTTTTTTCAGGCAAATATCACCACTGACCTCGATGGTTTGATGCAGTTGTTGAAGGATCCAAACGAACGTCAAGGTTACGCGTGGATAAGAATGAGAATAAAACGTATCTGGCCAAGATGGGAGGCGGCAATTCGTAGTCTGGCAGCCAAACATGATATGACAAAAAGAAAACCAAAAAAGGTGTTGCACTCATTAAAAAAACAAATTTTTTTTTTAGGTTTTACTGTCCCATATTTCCATGTTTGAATATGAGTTCATAAACCCATTATTCATAAAACCATTAAATATAATACAAATGGACCTCGTTCATTGGAATTCATCGGGTCCGAAATTCTATTTTCAAATAATATATGATTTGGAATAGCCTTTGACGTGCCTTTTAAGATACATCAGGACTTGATATTTATTTGGGATGATACCAAAGTATTCCGATAAAAGGTTGTTGAAAAAACAGGGTTCGAATGTAGCATTTTTTGTCCTAAGTCTTACATAAAATTGTAAAAACTTGTCTATTGTTGTATAGTGGTACAATAGCCTTGTGATAGATTTTCTTTCTTATCCTAGCAATTATGACATTTTATGTTAAATGCACATTCTGTCAAACTGATTCTAAGGGCAGATAAAAGTGTCTGTCAATTATTCTCTTCATGCCAATCATCTCCATTTTTAATCAAATTTCTTCACATTTCAGTTCTCTCCCCTGTTTGTACTTTACTTATATACCAATTTTATACCAGTTTTGTATAAATTTGTTGTTTTAGATTCTTATACATCTTGGTTTACTGTCCAAGCAGTCTGGATGGAAATTTGCTGAAATGCAGTTCAAAGGTAAATTGTGGATTGTTTATTCATTGCTAGATCACCATTTTATTTAGTGATGTTGTATTTGTCGGAGACCGTCAGATACAACAATCTACAGCAAGTGCATACTAAACTAGAGAACTAAGGTTAAAGCTACATGTTGTTAAGATTATAAGGATCATTCAATGGTGTCCGGTACGGATAGAAATATCTGGCACGAAGGTTACTGTTTTGGCGGGAACAAAGCTAAGCCGACGGCCAACATCCTTACTTGAGTAACTAATTTTAGGGTTTACATGCTTAAATTTAGCAATATTCTAGATAATGTAGATGTTTTTTTGAAGAAAATACAATGACGATCCTTAATGGTACGTGTCTCATATGTGCCTGTGGGGGGGGGGGCTGAATAGTGAGGTTAGGGGGGGGTAACCTGTTTTTAAATGTAATAGTAATTTTGATCTTGTTGATATGGTTGTGCTCGTATCGAGGGCTCAGCGCAAGACTATCCTTATTCCTATGTATTTATATAGGAGTTAGTATAGTCTTGCAATGATCCTCGATATACTGTGATTGAATATCAAGGTAACCTATCAGGGTGGTACTCAGTAAGTGAAAGATAACTGTAGATATCTTTGAATTTGAAAGAATTTTATTTCATGAAAATTTCTTGTTCAGTTATTTACAAGAAGTATTTTTATATGCTTTGTTACAAAATGATTATTTTCAGATATACAGTAAAACCTTCATAATTAGACCACCCTTGTGACCCTTGAAAAACTGGTATTTTTATTGAGGTGGTCTTTAAGTGAGGTTTTACTGTATGTGGTATTTTACTGCCATTTTGAAATTAATATTCAAAAGAATTTTGTATTCTCTTTGAAAATTACTTAATAAATTAATTTTGCAAAAATTGCATATGCACAAATTTTCTGGTCATGAATTGGTTTTTATTATTATTCCTGATTCTACAGGTGGTCCTCTTGGGGAATTGGTTCAATGGTCGGATCTAATTACAGCTTTGTATGTTCTTGGACATCACTTGACCATCACAAGTGAAGCTGACCAGTTAGGAAGGTGGGTGATTATCATTGTATCATTTAAGATGTGCATTGGTTTGAACTAATCAGAAGTTGCACAGTTGGTAACTTGATGAATGCATAGCCAGTAAAATCTTTCTTTCACATCATTCAGTTGTGCTTTTGTTATAAATGGTTTATTCAGCATCTTATTGATGACTGAATAGTGTCCTTATGTGTGAAGTGAAAGTTATCTAGCCTTCGAGTGCAATTCGATGAGCCTTCTCATGCAATTCAATGTCTAAAAATGCTGAAAATTTAAAGGTTTTTGTTACTATAAATAGTTATTTTTCTATAAATAGTAACATATGGTTACTATAAATAGTAGCAAATGGTTACTATTAATAGTAACTGGTTACTCTAAATAGTAACGAATAGCTACTATAAATAGTAACATGTATTGTAGTGCAGGAGGTCTTGCATTTTATCAATAAATAAATATTTAAGTTGATGTTGAAGTCAATATCATTAATATTTTGTCTGAAATGAACACTAATACATATTGAATGTTTTAAATCACACTGATATTTTCATGTATTTATATTACATATCCTTGAGTAACATAACCATACTTAACATAACAAAGAGAAAAAATGGCCTTTTTTTGCAGCTATAGAATTTCATGGGTTGATAGCAACTGTGAAAAGTCACTCTGTGAAATATGTTTTCTAGAAATTACTGTGGTCCGTAAATGATGTCAAAATAGATTAAAACCAAATGTCAATTCTGTTTACATGAAGTGTTTATTAATGCATAGTGTTACAAGTACAGTTTTTTGAATGCATGCAAATTAATGAGATATTTTTAAGTATTCTATATACGAAGCAGAACAAGTGAGGTGCATTGTGGGACAAGTAAACATTCTTGGTCATGTTCCCTTCGGGGCAAGTGTCTGACCTTTTAGTTTCAACACCTGGCGATACTGAGATTGAATAAATAGTATGGAATCTGTCAATTTTTGTCAAATTTGTTAGTTGAAGTCAGCGGTCACTTTGATTTAAAATTTCTGTTTTAAACTACAGTAAAACCTCGATAATAAGACCACCCTTGGGACTCTCGATAACTGGTCTTGTTGAGATGGTCTTAATATTGAGGTTGATTAAAGAGCATGAAAATACGTTATTTATTTTAAGGTGGTCATATTAATGGGATGGTCTTTAAGTGAGGTTTTGTTGTAATTTGTTTTACCGTTTTCTTTGTTTTCAGCATTAGATTTTAGAGCTATTAAACGGTTTGTCAGTCATAAACATATATTTCATGTCCAGTAATCAGTTTTGATATGTATTTATCGCATAACATTTTATAGCAAGAAAGGTCTATCTGCTTCTTAGTGTATATACAGATAGACCAGTTTCGCTTTCAACCCTAGATATCAACTTCAATTATATTCTGTTCCTTTTTAACTCATAATTATTTCAGCAACTAAATACAATACGGGCTCTGGAAATCGTCCCGGACAAATCTAATAGCCAATTCGGGCTACCAACAGTTGATTTGGATTTAATCTGGGAAAAGTCAGTTATACACACCTACTTAACCGCTAATGTGTACCCTATTCTGTGCTTGTACAACTAGCCTCCCATGTCGAACAAGTCAAAATTAACATGTGCACTAGTTCGGGACAACTTTATTTAAAGATAATTTCTAGAGCCCTGACAATATAGGATAATGATACTAATTTTAACAAATGCTTACTTATCGTCTTAGCTCCGGTCAAAGCATAAGGTCATTACAAGGTGTCTTCATTCGTTGCGGCTTTAATAATCATCGTTTCCGCTTCTCAGTGTTACCAAGTAATGGTTGCTAATAAAGAACACTATCCTCGGTACCCGGGATATTCATAACATATATCAGTCAGGGCAAACTGACGGTAAACGTCTTGTACTCACGAATAATTATTGAGGCGAAATCCAGCCGCTTGATTGGCCGCATGACACACACCTCATGCGATACGGAAATTGCCGAGGGAGTCACGGATGAAATCACTGTTCTGAGTGATCCAATGAGAACGCAGCTTTCATATCATGTTAGGCTGCCATTTTATCGATTTTGCTGATAGCTCTTCACAAAGGAGATTCCTTCTTTTCGTTATCGTCCATTTCATTGGTCGAGAAATGCTAATGAATATCCATGCATTATGAAGTTTGGCTAACCAATTTGCCCAGGGTATCATATATGTTATGAATAGCACGGGTACCGAGGATGGAAGGAACACCGGGAACAAGAAGAAATGCATTAAATTAAGGTTCAGTGTAAGACTATCACAACTTCTATATAAATACGTAGGAGTTATGATAGTCTTGCGCTGAACCCTCTATCTTAGTTTAGCTGGAAGGATTTTTTATTTTTTTGTCTCTCAGATATCTTCAAAGAGGTGTCCACTTGTTGTGGGGAAAAAACGTGTAAAAATCTATTTATAACGTTTTAAATACATCAAATTTTCCCCGATTCTTGGTTATTCAATACTGGAATTTTTTTTTCTAAAAATGACAAATATAGCAATTTCCATTTTGCTGACAACGACAACTAGTCTATTGATATACAGTAAAACCTCGACAATAAGGCCACCCTTGGGACCCTTTAAAACTGGTCTTCTTGTTGAGGTGGTCTTAATATTGAGGTTGAATAAAGAGCAAAACAGTGAAGATGGACTTGAAAATTGTGTTATATATGAGGTGGTCTTATTATAGAGATGGTCTTTGATTGAGGTTCTACTGTACATAATTCATAAAAGCCTTGGGATTTTGTTATTAATTTGATGTCACCAGTACATACGTGCAAAATGATATCGTTGCTTATAATACTCATTTTCCAAAAAAAAAAAAAATCACCAAAAGCTCATTTTTATCCCATCAAAACCTTGTTTAATTAATTCTGGCCGAGTCTTAGATGCAAAACTGTTGTAACTACAGAGGGACCTCATTCATTCGAATTGACAATGGGTCCGAAATTTTATTTCAAATAATATATGGTTTCAAATAGTCCATTTCAATTTGACAAGCATAAGAAGATACATCAGGACCTGATATTTATTTTGAATGATTCCAAGTATTCGAATAGAATGTTGTCGAATAAACGAGGTCCGAATGTACTACTTAACCGTTGTTTTGTGCCGAAAGCTCGTCGTACAGATAACCATTATTATCCTCTCATCGACTTATCGTCCATTCGTTGTCATCTAATTTCAGGGTTGTGTCCAAGTTAAGGTCAGACATCCAGAAATATCCTTATGTTTGAGTAAAATATTTTTCCGCTGATAGTTACCGTAACGCAAAGCATGTTACGCTCATCCTGTGCTATGTTATGAACCATTAATAATTCTAATACCTTCTCCTGGTTGTGAAACTTGCTTGTTTATACAAGTTATGCCTTCGTAAACAAAACTTTCTAGCTATAACGGGGGTGTGATTTTTCTGCGGGAATTCCGCCCGCGGATTGGGGTCGTCCAGAGGTCAATCTCGTGAATCACATAAATCCGTAGAAAATTAGTTTTGCTGGGGCGGAAGGGTACGAAATAAAATCTGGGTGTATTTTAATCTTTAGCGAGTAAATATGCAGGGCTCTAGAAATCCACTAGCCCGACGTCCCCAACAAGTCTTAATTGCTGATTTGGGCTGCCAACAGTTTAAGTTGAAGTTAGTCCAGGACAAGTCTTTTTCTAAAGGGTGGACTTGATGCTATGTCCCATGTTGGACAAGTCCGGACAAGTGTATTTCAAGAGCCATGAGATGGCGGGGTTTTGAACACAACCATGCTCCATGGGCATTGCCCCTTGACCCCGAACCCCTTGCCTTGGGTCAATCACACCTCAGTTTGTAAGTGCTGCATGCTAGTTTTTCATTTCTATTCTCAGCAGCATGTAAATAAATATGGAATGTGTAAAATTTATGATCCCATAATGGTATGAAATAAAGTCATGTTTTGAGGAACACGAAAAATCGGTCAATGGCGCTACCGGGATTCGAACCCGGGTCTAGGACACAATCAGACCTTGTTCATTCAAAATTCATCGGGTAAAATAAGAAATGGGGCAAAAACATTGGAACACTGTTGAATAATTCCTAGAACAGCCAGTTCTATTGGCTAATACGTAGCGTGGGTGAACGGCTCATGGCTTTACCGTCCAGTTTTCAGACTGGCAAGTAAGAGAACGTAATCTCCTAAACTTATTTCATATGCAACAAATCCATTTAGCTATGTTTACAACAAACTGAGATTAAGCAGACGTGAAAAAAATCATATTTATTAAAAACACTTTAACAACATGACCAAATTTAATTTTACTATTGTATTGGTAACGAGTTGACAGTTTTGGGGGCTTAGTGATTAAAACATTAAAGAAATTATTCTCTTACTAATAAGTGTTTTGAAAAGATTTAAAAAGTGGACATTTTTTCAAACATTTGTCAATCAAATAATATTACCCATGGTGCTAAGTTCCTTTGGCGTAATATGTGAACAGTTTTTATACGTTCATTATAATATCGGCAGATTGTCTCAAAGGTTTGACGTAATCTTGGATATATACTCCTGCTCAGGCGTTCATGAACTCGAGCATGTGAAGCTCCCTTTAATGCATATAGGGATTTTAAGAGGGTTTTCTCTGTTGACCTTAGTTGTCAGTTTATTGCAGCGTGGCCAATAAAGCCTTCCGTACATGCAGTTATGGAGTTAATCTCACTGTATTTAAAACATTTTATTATGTGATAAAGCTTCATAACGTTTTTTGTGCACATGTATTATACCGGTACATACGAATATTCGTTCGGAAAGTTGACCTAATATTCGAATACAAAAGTTCCCATTGGAAGACATCCCTAAATCATATATGTTAAATACTGATCATAATTAAGCCGCGGCCGTGGTCCAGTGGTTAGTGCGCTGGACTTGTAACCTGGCGATCCGGGTTCGATTCCCGGTCGCGGCAGGTCATACCCTTCCATGAAAATTTGACAAAATTGTCGATTTTCCTCCACATGTGGAGAAGTTGCCGGCTCCTTGTGGAAGGGTAAGTTAGTACTGGTAAGAATTCAGTCCAGGAAAAACTGGTTAGGTGAACCGGCCGCCGTGTATAACTGAAATATCGTTGAGAAACGGCGTTAAACTCGATGAAACAAACAAAACTGATCATAATAATGAAAGTGTATTCATTGGCTATACACTGCCCTCCAAAAGTTCCTGTACACTTCAACAAATGCCATTGTTAATGTATTTTCATATTTGTGTCACATGAATAAATTGAAAATGCTTTTTGACACAGCAATAATTTTCTGTAGAAGTATTTATAAATTTGTACTGAAACAAATTATCGTATTTTCTGTGTCAGATCATTTACACATACAAATGTTGGTTTCGGATGCAGGCTGATTGATGCTGCTACTGAGATGTGCAAATTGTTAGTTCTTAACTATCCATCACAGAAGTGGGATGAATAATTTTACTTCATGGTCATACATGTCTTATTTGAAATTCTGCATAAAAAAGTAATGAAATTCAAAATATTTATGTGTAAAGAAACTTTTGGATGGCAGTGTATATTTACAAGAGAACTGTGTCAAATAAAAAATAATTTCCCCACCTACATGCTCCAACTTCTATAACGTTGATTAATTACGAGTGTTGAAATGAAGATATTCATAAGTTTGACCTAATCTCTTATATGTATCATTTGTTCGCAGGACGAGGATGTACCAAACCAAATTTTGCGGTAAATCCAATCAATGTGGGAGTTATTACAGTTTTCATTTTAAAGTTGGCGGATTTTTGTGTTTTTAAAGCAGCATTACATTTTTTTTTCTCGCTTTTCTCAGATGTCTTTATGGTAGTTTCAAACCACCTAAATTGCATTTCATTTTGCAAAAAGATCTGTCGTTAGTTTGATAGTGGCATTTTCCTTAACGGTATGTAGTCGATTCAATCGTCGAACGAAAGTATCGATTTTGACCTATTGAACTCTACTTATTGTTTTAGATTACAAACATAGAATAACTTTGGGTTTTGTTACATCAAAATCGTTTTTTTCATACGAGTCACAAACAATCACATTCAGCAGTATAAAGCGTAGAGTTCTTCGGTGACCGCCACGTTTCTTAGAAGAAAGCCCGGGGGTTAAATGTATTATTATTACAAATTATGTCAAATTCAGGGAAATATAACATACTTTAGTTGGGAAGAATAGCATTCCTCACCAAATGTATAAAAAAATGTTTACATACATTAATTACGTAAAATATGTAATGCCGTTTTATCTTCTCTTGTAATAATTGCGTTCTGTGTAAGTGACAGAGTTCGTAAAGTGGAAATGCTTGCAAATTTAATGAAATCGAGAAACGCGCAAAAAATGTCAACCAGCGTAAATTTCCTTATTCACAGAAGTCTGGTTTTTACATACTTGACTGTTTAATGTAATAATACAAACGTGATTAGCAAACATTGCCTTCGGAAAATTATCCGGTATTGCTGGTTCGCGACCGTTTTGATTTGCAGAAATGACCACTTATACAGAACTGTAACAATAGCGTGTCAGTTATGTATAGCTTGAACAAATTAACCTGATCCTTTTGACCTCTATAAGCATAATATCCCAGTTGATATTTTGTTGATATTTATCTTTTGGCTTTCTAAGCGCGAAGTAGGACTAAAAGGCACATGGTATAGTATCATGATAGGTTGATATTTTTCCAGATTCCACTAGGTGCTGAATCTCATGGACCCTTTTGATATTTTTTTGACTGGTTTTACCATTTTATAGCCGAAATACCTATAATTTAGAATAAAAATGAACCCTTCAGCCTAATGGTCAAAATGTTGCTTTTTGGAAATTGTTTGGATCTAAGGGTCAATTCCAAGGTCAAATCGAGGGTTCAATGCAACACTGTCGTAACTCCTATATAAATACATGGGAGTTACGACAGTGTTGCGTTGAGCCCTCGAGATGGAACCCCTGTTTTCTCAGACGACGGGTAGACGCTGTGAAAGCACGATTCGCTTGCGAACATTTGATATATGCTGCGTAATAGCGGTGTTATATATTCATGCATAAAGGTCAGGATCAGGTTAACTTTAGAAGCTCTAATTCTACTAAATGGCTTTATTACATGTAATAGTATTTGATAACTTTAGATTGCCATTTCTAACAATTGAACCCGTATCTATGTGACTATATATTGCATATTTTCAGATATTATTCTAAGCTCTACAGCTAACAGCCAAGACTTATCACTCTTTTGAAATTGTTCTAGTAGCTGCCTTATCTATTATTGACATATAATAGAGATAGGGCACTTGCTCAGACCTGCTTGTGAAGCTTTAAAGCCTGTATTAACCCTTAATTTTTCAAAAAACCTATTAAAACCTTCATTCAAAATCTGTAATTTACTCTCCAAGATTTCGAAATTTTCAATCCATTTGCTGCATTGTTTGGGTGCAATGAATATTATATTCTTATTGTATTAATCACTTGTGATAACAGCGTAGATAGTAACATATATTGTGGATTTATAAAGTGCAGGATCTGCTACGAAACATTTTGTGTAAGAATACATGTCAATAGTCTAGATCATCAGACGCCTGCATCTGATAATGCTAGGTCATTGAAGCTTCGATCAGAGCTGCCGAGTGATTCAGATCATTTGACATGACTTCCGACCCCCGGCAAATCTTCAGGATTGAGGACCCCTGACATGTACAATTTATACTTTTGATTAACATATTCATAAGCCACCATGTTTATCTTTATCTTGATTGTCATTTTAATCTGCTTCCACTAAATTGTTACATAAAGAACGGACAAAGGGAGAGAACTCTCGCAGGAATAAAGGGAGAGAAGTCATGACTATCTCCTTCTAGTTCAGTTTTCCGAGAAAGTATGAATTGCAGTGATAATGTAACATGCTGACTACCATGTGCGTCTGCTTTTGTTATACCATATAATACTGCAATTCTTGCGCTTTAATTCCAAGTCTAGCTATTATTATGGGTGCTCGTTTTTATACACCTGATTTTGAACTTACAATCTTTTTTGGTTGAACTCAACTCGTTTTTTGCAATAAAACCATGCTTTGTTGCCCTGTTTAATGGATAAAATGTGTTGACTATGGCAACTTCAGGTAAGGTTGTTGAAGAGAGGTTGTTGACCAAGAGAGGTTGTTGACCAAGAGAGGTTGTTGAAGAGAGGTTGTTGACCAAGAGAGGTTGTTGACCAAGAGAGGTTGTTGACCAAGAGAGGTTGTTGAAGAGAGGTTGTTGACCAAGAGAGGTTGTTGAAGAGAGGTTGTTGACCAAGAGAGGTTGTTGAAGAGAGGTTGTTGACCAAGAGAGGTTGTTGAAGAGAGGTTGTTGAAGAGAGGTTGTTGAAGAGAGGTTGTTGAAGAGAGGTTGTTGACCAAGAGAGGTTGTTGAAGAGAGGTTGTTGACCAAGAGAGGTTGTTGAAGAGAGGTTGTTGAAGAGAGGTTGTTGACCAAGAGAGGTTGTTGAAGAGAGGTTGTTGACCAAGAGAGGTTGTTGAAGAGAGGTTGTTGAAGAGAGGTTGTTGACCAAGAGAGATTGTTGAAGAGAGGTTGTTGAAGAGAGGTTGTTGACCAAGAGAGGTTGTTGAAGAGAGGTTGTTGAAGAGAGGTTGTTGACCAAGAGAGGTTGTTGAAGAGAGGTTGTTGAAGAGAGGTTGTTGAAGAAAGGTTGTTGAAGAGAGGTTGTTGAAGAGAGGTTGTTGACCAAGAGAGGTTGTTGAAGAGAGGTTGTTGAAGAGAGGTTGTTGACCAAGAGAGGTTGTTGAAGAGAGGTTGTTGACCAAGAGAGGTTGTTGAAGAGAGGTTGTTGAAGAGAGGTTGTTGACCAAGAGAGGTTGTTGAAGAGAGGTTGTTGAAAAGGAGGTTGTTGAAGAGAGGTTGTTGAAAAGGAGGTTGTTGACCAAGAGAGGGCTGCTAGTTTTGTGTCTTACTTCTTTGGGTATTATAACACATTGTTCTAGTTCTACTCATTAATGTTCATGTCTGGTCATAACAATTAATAACATGTCTCTTATTGGGAATTTTATTTAATAATATATTTATAATACCGAACCAAAAAACGAAATCTGAAAGGGGAAGTAATCGAAACAAAACCGAGTAACTCTTGTATTATTGCAGCCCAATATGTAACATTCGCATTTTCCTTCTAAACAATCAGTTTTCTATGTATTATGTATTTTAAATGTAAATGACCAATAGCTCCATCTATCTATACCTGTCCCTGTCTGACTGGAACTGTTTTATATACAAATGCCATGAATGCATATGTCCGCATGCTCTTAAATTTTATATGTTTCTTATTTTGAAAGAATTTTACCTTTTTTGCAGATTTATATTTGGTATGGCATTTTGCTTGTGTGTGTTATTGGCAACTGATTAAATACAATTACATTACACGGTTTGGTGCAAAACTACTGTATAGTTCGCTTTTATTTACTTGAGAACGGTAATAAACAGATCGAGCAGTTATCAGCCAATGAAAATAAGTTTTGGAAACTATTGTCCAATAGACAACGTGGACACAAGCATGGTTATTTCTGCTTCTTAATCACATCCAAGTTACATTACTTTTGCACCAAACCATGGATTCACTAACCTTAATTAGTTATGTAATTAGTAAAACTGAAAAAACTGTGCCCATAGTTAAAGTTTCAAAATTCATTTTATTCTTTGTAATGTGACTGCTCTGTGTTAAATATCATCTTGTTTTGTATTTATGTGAATTTCATTGTTTGATATAGATTTACATTTTTTGAAGCATTCACTCATTTATTAACCAATCTGTTGTGAGCCTTATTAACAAACAGAACCTGTGTCTATTTGGCAGCCTTATCCAAAAATGAAAGTCTATTGTGAGTCTTAAGGACAAACAGAACCAGCCTACTGTGAGCTTAATGGACAAACAGAACCAGTCTATTGTGAGCCTAATGGACAAACAGAACCAGTCTATTGTGAGTCTTAAGGACAAACAGAACCAGCCTACTGTGAGCTTAATGGACAAACAGAACCAGTCTATTGTGAGCCTAATGGACAAACAGAACCAGTCTATTGTGAGTCTTAAGGACAATCAGAACCAGCCTATTGTGAGTCTTAAGGACAATCAGAACCAGTCTATTGTGAGTCTTAAGGACAATCAGAACCAGCCTACTGTGAGCTTAATGGACAAAAGGAATCAGTCTATTGTGAGCCTTATGGACAAGCAGAGCCCAGTCTATTGTGATCCTTATGGACAAACAGAACCAGTCTATTGTGAGCCTGATGGACAAACAGAACCAGTCTATTGTGAGCCTGATGGACAAACAGAACCAGTCTATTGTGAGCATTATGGACAAACATAACCAGTCTATTGTGAGCCTTATGGACAAGCAGAGCCAAGTCTATTGTGAGTCTTATGGACAAGCAGAGCCAAGTCTATTGTGAGCCTTATGGACAAACAGAACCAGTCTATTGTGAGCCTTATGGACAAGCAGAGCCCAGTCTATTGTGAGCCTTATGGACAAAAAGAATCAGTCTATTGTGAACCAATTTATGAGAGCTATGTGAACAATGTAGACTGTCTACTTTGAGTCGTAGGTTGCAATAAACTAAACCAGTCTATTATTAGCAATTATAATTCATATTATTGAAACAGGACTTTTGTAGGCCATAATATCAAATGAAACCAGTCAACTACAACCATCTTTATCTTATTTCTTTATTTTCTTTCAGTATCGTGTCTCAGCTTCCTGCGGCTAATTCGCCATGCCAGAGCCGGAAGGAACTTCCTGTGAATATTATCTACATAGATATCGTCGGTTTGAAGCAGTTCAAGAAATACGTGAAGACTGGTTATGGGAAATTCAGGTTTGATTTTCAAATTCATTGTCAACCATTCTTGTCATGCTCTGTTATTTAACCCCATGAAGCGTGCCTGGCTAGCCCAGTTGGAGCCGTGGTTAGTCCGCTGGACTTGAAATCCGGCGATCCGGGTTTGATTTCCAGTCGCGGCAGGTCATGCCCTTCCATGAAAATTTGACAAAAATGTCGATTTTCCTCCACATGTGGAGAAGTTGCCGGCTCCTTGTGGAAGGGTAAGTTAGTACTGGTTAGATTTCAGTCCAGGAAAAACTGGTAAGGTGAACCGGCCGCCGTATATAACTGAAATATCGTTGAGAAACGGCGTTAAACCGGATGAAACAAACAAACTAGCCCAGTTGGTAGAGCCCCTTTCATTATTTCACAAACAGCTAACTTGAATTGCATGAAATATTTTTTGGGTTTGCATTAATCTAGATTTTTACAGTTTTTACTATGGATGTCGACGAATATTTGGACATTATACTGATTCGGCATTCGAATATTTGATAAAATATATTTTTTCAATGTAAAAGCTGAATGCAAGTGTATTAAATTTCAATGATGGGCATTATCGCATCGAATGACATTTTACATGTGAAAATAATATCTACTGGTGTTAATTGACAACTTAAGTGAGCAGTTTAAGGCACAAAAGTTTAACTTCGAATCTCAAAAGTATTTATTAAAAAAGAAGGTCGAATGTTCCAATATTCGAATATTCCTTCGGAAGGTTGACCGAATATTCGAATACCAAAATTGCCATTCGTTGACATCCCTAGTTACACATGTAATGTATACAATACATAAATACGTTGTTTAAAGAAAGTATTTTTACTTCAAGTAACTAGGCGCGTAGCTACCTGTACGCAAAATAAGCCATTGTGTACAAATGGCTATTAAAAATAGAAAAAAAAACACAACAAATGCAAGAATCAAAAGTTTAGCATTTGTATGCAAATTGAGGTATAATTTTTTTGAACATAAAACGCTTCAAAATTTACTCTATTGCTTGTGAAAATCTCACCTGGTTGCATCACTAACGTTCTAGAAAACGGTGTTTTTCCAAGTTACCATGTCCCTAAGCCCCTAGATTGTTTGTGTACACATTCTGTCACGCCCCTAGTAACATATGCAGCATTTAGAAATTAGGTACACTTGCACAAAACAAGTAGAGGCGAAATACTTTCTGATAAGGATTTTTAATGTGTGATTGATATAAATTGATTACAGATATAAATACAGTTGAGTCTTGTTTATTCGACAACCTTCTATTCGAATACTTGGTAACATCCAAAATATATATCAGGTCCCAATGTATCTTCTTAGGCACGTCGAATTGAAATGTGCTATTCGAAACCATGTATTATTGGAAATAACATTTAGGACTCTTGGGCTCGGAAACTTGATCCGCTAGATCCCAAACAGTGTTCCTCGAGGATATATTTCTGTCTTGCTCTCCGAATCTTGATCTTCCTTGTCTTGTTTTATGTCTTCATTTAGCGCTGGGATCTCACGTGTCTTAATGGACTTCTGTGCTGAATATAATCTTGACAGAGTAAATACTGTTGTAAACAACATGGCGCAAAGTACGGTTTCACCAAGTGATAGATAAATAAACCACATCGGCGACAATTGCTCCATCATGTATCCTAGCAACAAGGGGTTCACCATGACGCCTGCTGACCCAGATATGAGTAGAATCGAAGCTAATCTTGCTGTGATAGGGGTCACATGCTCTTGAGTCCATGTAAACAGAGTTGGCAATATGCCAGACATGGTGAAACCTGCAAGCGCCACAGTGACCCAGATCAACTCTGTATGATTGAAGAGTACGCTGAGTAAAAATCCAAGAATCATGAAAGCGGAACTGATGTATGAAAATACAATTAATTTTGTTGACGTTATGTAAGCCAGTATGAAAACACCAATAAAATTTCCTGCCGCGTACGTTGCAAAATAAACGGAAGTTATGGTCGAGGCCGATTGTTGACTCCACGAGACTTGTTGCATGACGAAAGTTGTCAAAAAGCTTGGGAACAGATCTATGTATGCCGTTGCTATGAAGGAATTAACGCATAAAATAATTAGAACAACATGCTTAATTTTCTTCGGTAGTTTGTTTTTATCTACGCTTTCGTTACTATACTGTCGTGAAGCCATCATGATGCGTCGTTTCTGTAAAAAGGCGATGAGAAACGGCACAGCAGCGGTGAAAACAAGAATTCCTGTGATTAGAAAGGCGTAGTGAATGTTAGTTGATCGACTCGTAGATGAAGGATGTGTTTGTGTAACGTTAACGTAACTTTCCGTTACGCTTGATATAGTGTTCAATAATGTCGAGTTGTACGTGGCATTTATCTTGTTTGAAGTCGTCTGGATGATCTCAACTGGAAGATTATAGGAAGAAATATTTAGTACAAAGATAAATAGCAATGAAACTGGAAGTGGTCCAGGACTAATTTAGGGCCTCTTTCTTAAGATCTGAAGATCGTGAGTTCGAGCCCCTCATTGAGCGGGGATTTGGTGACAAACTGCAAAGTCCCTAAATTTGATGCGAGTACTGTTAAGTAACCCAGAAATATCCTGTGGTGACCCTTTATATGTATTGAATTTGTATTAAAAGTATTTGCATGTAATGTTTTCCATTTATGGGCCCACCCGGCAAGTTCAGTTGGTAGAGCGTTGGACTGTCACCTGACAGATCTGCTGGCACATTCAGGTTTGATTCCCGGGTTGGCCTGGTTACGTTCTTCAATGACATTGGCAACGGTTATTTCCTCTCCTCCTAAGGCGAAGTTGTCAGCTGATTGCTGAAGAGCATGTTCTGGACGGTAATTAATTCCAGGGAAACTAGTTAGGTCAACAGGTCCCAAAATATGACTCAAAAATTGTTGAAAAAGCAGCTCAAAACCAGATTAAAACAAACATTTTTTACATTTATGTAAAATAAGGAATATTATAGATTTATTCCTTCCCAAAATAGGTATCAAACTCGTCAGAAACATCAATTTATTAGGTTAAATTCCCAGCTACCTAGTGCTTGAAATAACATTGGAAATACTCTGATAATAATGAGTGATAAGTCCTACCTGTAGATTTACTCACAAATGGTTGAGTTACCAACGGGGCAAGAATTCCACCTAAAGCAGAGAGTACATGCGTCATTTGTACAAACGGTCCTCCATCTCGGGCCCAGATCGCGAACAACATGGAATGAAGACCTGAAATAAATGAGCACCGCTGTCTACATGACGCGTACCAAACTCCTCACAGCATTTATCCAGGGACGTTGTGTTTAAGCCTCGTATGTTTGGCTCACTGGGCAGCAAAAAAGTATAACAACATATTCATATGAATTTGATTTCAATGTTTGCATTCCATATCCGAAAAATGGACATTCAGGGATATCAATAAGAGCTTTGGGCCGCTAAACATACCCAGTAACTTAAGCATCATCACTCGGCTACTTTTCTTGTATGAATGATCATAATGAAGGGGAGGTACCCCACAGACTCCCGCCTACTTGTGGTGATGTCCCTGCTACTTAGAGAATAAGTGGAACCCGGAACTTTATGACCAGGTAAATGTGGAAAAGTGAGTAGCTGGGAAGGCCACATTCACAAATAAGCACTTCCCAACACAAAGGGAGGAGGAACACTCAGGGAAGGACACCAATATAACAGCAGGCAACGGACCAGGGGCACACTCAGCTATGTGGACCATTACCTATTGAATGGTGGCCCAGGGAAAAATTTGGAGGTCATACCGTATCTATAGTTATAAGTAAAATATAGCTATGGCCCCATTTTTGGTTGCTTGCTGGGCAACGATTTCGGAAACGTAGGTGGTCCTTTAAAAAATATGGTCGCCATGGGCAACTGGGTGACCGTAAATTTTACTTCCTGGTGTTTTACATGTTTACCCTTGCACCTTCTCAGTGCCGAATGTTTCATAGACTGTTGTTTTCCTGGGGGAGTCTGTGTGAAAATGTATGTAGCGTTCCCTTTAACAACTTAATCTCTCTTTCATACAAATATTCAATAAAATCCATTTATGATGAGTACTTCAAATTCTTCTTTTTTTGGCCTCAAGAGACTGATTTTAGTTATTTTCGTAAGCAGGCTATCTTTTCTCTTCGTTTACCTGTATCCTGGCCTCCAATACAAATACCATTGATTACGCGGATAGCAACCATTGCTGGCAGAACAGGTAACCATGGCAACACGCTGATGGTGATGGCGGTTCCAAGCGTGAAGAGGAACAACATCATACGGGGATTGAAGCGGTCTTGAACTACAAATACAACATACAATATAACTGAGGATTGTCACTAAAGTTTAAAAATTGAAGTCTGCAGAAATGATTCAGAATTTTTCAAAAACAGATCAAAATGGCTTGCAATGAAGCTTTTCATTGGTTGATATCAGAACAATAAGCTAAGCTACAGACATATTGACGAATCAAAATGCTTGATAGACTCTCGGTGGTTGATTACAAATGATAGAAAATTCTCAGATGAATTAATCAGCTGTGAATTTGTAGAGACACCATCTCTGTACACAGGAGATTATCACAAGTTCTCTCCCTTTATCCCTTCTATAGTTCTCTCCCTTTATCCCTTCTATAGTATATGGATATGGTATAAGTCTGCAAAGTTCACAGATCATACCACAGGAGTTAGTCACAAGTTCTCTCCCTTCATCTCTTCTAAAGTTCTCTCCCTGTATCCCTTCTATATAGTACTAAATATACTATAGAAGGTATAAATGGAGAGAATTCTTACAAGGATAAAGGGAGAGAACTCGTGACAATCTCTTGTAGATCATACTTACTCAATCCTGCAAGTAAACAGCCTCCTAAGTAGCCAATGGCGAATCCAGTGAACACCCACGTAGCTTCTTGTAACGACGCTCCAACCAGAAACTGTAGATCCGGTGTAACAGTCCAGAACTGCCCCGGTCCAGTTCTTCTCCGGGGAAGAACTGGACCGGTCCAGTTCTTCCCCGGGGAAGATCTGGACTAGTCCAGTTCTTCCCCACCCAGTCCATTTCTTCCCCCCCTAGAAAATAATTTTATTTTCAACTTTTTACCCCTGGACAATTATCTTATTTTTCATCTTAGGGCGGGGAAGTTCTGGACTAGTCCAGTTCTTCTCCCCTTGGAAATTATTTTATTTTTCATCCTAGGGTGGGAAAGTTCTGGACTAGTCCAGTTCTTCTCCCCTAGTAAAATATTTTATTTTTTTCGTCTTAGGGTGGGGAAGTTCTGGACTAGTCCAGTTCTTCTCCCCTAGTAAAATATTTTTGTTTTAGGGCGGGGAAGTTCTGGACTAGTCCAGTTCTTCTCCCCTAGACAATGATCTTATTTTTCATCTTAGGGCGGGGAAGTTCTGGACTAGTCCAGTTCTTCCCCACCCAGTCCATTTCTTCCCCCCCTAGAAAATAAAATTATTTTCAACTTTTTAACCCTGGACAATTCTCTTATTTTTCATCTTAGGGCGGGGAAGTTCTGGACTAGTCCAGTTCTTCTCCCCTTGGAAATTATTTTATTTTTCATCCTAGGGTGGGGAAGTTCTGGACTAGTCCAGTTCTTCTCCCCTAGTAAAATATTTTATTTTTTTCGTCTTAGGGTGGGGAAGTTCTGGACTAGTCCAGTTCTTCTCCCCTAGTAAAATATTTTTGTTTTAGGGCGGGGAAGTTCTGGACTAGTCCAGTTCTTCTCCCCTAGACAATGATCTTATTTTTCATCTTAGGGCGGGGAAGTTCTGGACTAGTCCAGTTCTTCTCCCCTAGTAAAATATTTTTATTTTTGTTTTAGGGCGGGGAAGTTCTCGACTAGTCCAGTTCTTCCCCCTAGTAAAATATTTTATTTTGTTCGTCTTAGGGTGGGGAAGTTCTGGACTAGTCCAGTTCTTCTCCCCTAGTAAAATATTTTTGTTTTAGGGCGGGGAAGTTCTGGACTAGTCCAGTTCTTCTCCCCTAGACAATGACTGACAGATTTGGACCTATTATCAAGAACTGGACTAGCCCAGAGCTCCCCCCCCCCCCCCCCCAATCTTCAGTCGAATAATAGGGGGGAATAACTGGACTGGTCCAGAACTTCCCCACCCTTACATGAAAAATTAGATTATTTACAGCGTGAGAAAGTTGAATATTAAATAATTTGCTAGGGGGGAAGAACTGGACTGGTCCAGAACTTCCCTACCCTTACACAGAAATTAAACAATTTACAGCGTGAGAAAGTTGAATATAAAATAATTTGCTAGGGGGGAATAACTGGACTGGTCCAGGACTTCCCCATCCTAGCATGAAAAATTAGATTATTTACAGCGTGAGAAAGTTGAATATTAAATAATTTGCTAGGGGGGAATAACTGGACTGGTCCAGAACTTCCCCACCCTAACATGAAAAATTAGATTATTTACAGCGTGAGAAAGTTGAATATTAAATAATTTCCTAGGGGGGAAGAGCTGGACCGGTCCAGAACTTCCCCACCCTTACACAAAAATTAGACAATTTCCAGGGTGAGAAAGTTGAATTTTAAATAATTTCCTAGGGGGGAAGAACTGGACTGGTCCAGAACTTCCCCATCCTAGCATGAAAAATTAGATTATTTACAGCGTGAGAAAGTTGAATATTAAATAATTTCCTAGGGGGGAAGAGCTGGACCGGTCCAGAACTTCCCCACCCTTACACAAAAATTAGACAATTCCAGGGTGAGAAAGTTGAAAATAAAATAATTTCCTAGGGGGGAAGAACTGGACTAGTCCAGAACTTCCCCACCCTTACATAAAAAATTAGATTATTTACAGCGTGAGAAAGTTGAATATTAAATAATTTGCTAGGGGGGAAGAACTGGACCGGTCCAGAACTTCCCCGCCCTAACACGAAAAATTAGATAATTTCCAGGGCGTGAAAGTTGAAAATAAAATAATTACCTAGGGGGGAAGAACTGGGCCGGTCCAGAACTTCCCCACCCTAACATGAAAAATAAGAACTTTTTCAAGGTTAAAAAGTTTAAAAAATATAATAATTTCCTAGGGGGGAAGAACTGGGCCGGTCTAGAACTTCCCCACCCTAACACGAAAAATAAGAACATTTTCAAGGTTAAAAAGTTGAAAATAAAATGATTTCCTAGGGGGGGGGGAAGAACTGGACTAGTCCAGAACTTCCCCACCCCAAGTTGTAAAAAATAACAAAAAATCCTAGTGGAGAAGAACTTGATTAGTCCAGAACTTCCCCACCTTAAGAATAAAAAATAAAATAATTTCCTAGGGGGGAAGAACTGGACCGGTCCAGAACTTCCCCACCCTAACATGAACAATAAGAACATTTTCAAGGTTAAAAAGTTGAAAAAATAAAATAATTTCCTAGGGGGGAAGAACTGGGCCGGTCCAGAACTTCCCCACCCTAACATGAAAAATAAGAACATTTTCAAGGTTAAAAAGTTTAAAAAATAAAATAATTTCCTAGGGGGGAAGAACTGGGCTGGTCCAGAACTTCCCCACCCTAACACGAAAAATAAGAACATTTTCAAGGTTAAAAAGTTGAAAATAAAATGATTTCCTAGGGGGGGGAGAACTGGACTAGTCCAGAACTTCCCCACCCCAAGTTGTAAAAAATAACAAAAAATCCTAGTGGAGAAGAACTTGATTAGTCCAGAACTTCCCCACCTTAAGAATAAAAAATAAAATAATTTCCTAGGGGAGAAGAACTGGACCAGTCCAGAACTTCCCCACCCTAACATGAAAAATAAGAACATTTTGAAGGTTAAAAAGTTGAAAAAATAAAATAATTTCCTAGGGGGGAAGAACTGGGCCGGTCCAGAACTTCCCCACCCTAACATGAAAAATAAGAACATTTTCAAGGTTAAAAAATAAAATAATTTCCTAGGGGGGAAGAACTGGGCCGGTCCAGAACTTCCCCACCCTAACACGAAAAATTAGATAATTTCCAGGGCGTGAAAGTTGAAAATAAAAAAATTTCCTAGGGGGGAAGAACTGGACCGGTCCAGAACTTCCCCGGGGAAGAAACAGACTGGGTGGGGAAGAACTGGACTAGTCCAAAACCTCCCCGGGGAAGAACTGGACTGGGGGGAAGAACTGGCCTGTTACACCGGCAAGGCTGGCCCCATCTGTCCGTAGACCCAACCCTGACAGGATAGAAATAAGTGTTACACACAGATGATACACAAATCAATTGTTTGGTTTTTACTCAAGAAATACATGAATGAGAACCTGTTAAAGGAACCTAGTATATTTTTCAGACAAAATATCCGTAGTAACAAAAATGAGAAGATTGGTGGTAATTGCCTTCATACAGATGTACTCTCCCACACTGCATTGTCAATTTTCTTACATGTTTACCAATGCCATAAATTCAAGTGACAATCGTCTGTGTTGAACCCGACAACATCAAAAACAAACTAACCATGGTTGTTGTGTTCCAGAAAAGAAAGATGGTGTCCAGAACCTTGTATCGGAATTCAGGGTTACTGCACGATTGTTGTTGTTCTTTGTCGTCGTCATGCCGATCTTTATCGTCTTCTATGCCAAATGTCAGTTTCTTTCCTTCTGAATTGTCATCTATGTGGCGTGGTGTCTTGAAATTATAACAGTCAATAGAATAAACAGAGTTGACCAGTGAATATTACCCTGTGAGTAAATAAACCGAGTTGACAAGTGAATATTACCCTTTGAGTAAATAAACAGAGATGACAAGTGAATATTACCCTTTGAGTAAATAAGTTGGTTTTTTCTCCGAGTGAAAAAATTTCAACATTTTCCATGGATTCTCTATAGAGAGTATACGGTGGAACACTGTCGAAAAATGAAACCAACAGTGGAATTCCATTGAAAACTGCGGAAATTATGAACAGCGGGAAAACTGTGGAGTATTTCGGACTGATTCCCGAATAAATAATGCTGTGGAATATCAAATATCAAGACCAGTGTTGGTTCAGTGGAAAGCTGGACTTAGTTTTCAGGTGGTCCGATTATGGAGGTAACTTATGGAAAAAAAATTGAAACTAAATGGCCTTAATTGTCAGGTGGTCTTTTAGTGAGCTTGTGGCCTTAATTGTCAGGTGGTCTTTTAGTGAGCTCATGGCCTTAATTGTCAGGTGGTCTTTTAGTGAGCTCGTGGCCTTAATTGTCAGGTGGTCTTTTAGTGAGCTTGTGGCCTTAATTGTCAGGTGGTCTTTTAGTGAGCTCATGGCCTTAATTGTCAGGTGGTCTTTTAGTGAGCTTGTGGCCTTAATTGTCAGGTGGTCTTTTAGTGAGCTTGTGGCCTTAATTGTCAGGTGGTATTTTAGTGAGCTTGTGGCCTTAATTGTCAGGTGGTCTTTTAGTGAGCTCAGCTTTATTAGGGAAAATAGCCAGATTATATCAAAAACAGCAGAAGGACTGGTATCTGAATATTGATATCAATTAAATTCCTGGTTTTACTGGCTTGGAATACCATTGTATGTGCATTAGCCATACTTCAGGATCTTTTCCCATTGAAAATCTATTAATATCAATCAGATAAAAAAAAGGATAAAGACATCGCGCAGGAAATGCCACGTACATCCAACCCAAAAATACTGACCTGTTCACCAATTTCCTGAAGAACTAGGTCAATTGGATTAATTAAAGGATCTAGATGGAGTTCAACACATGGATCATCAAATTCTGAATGAAAATCAGTCTTTATTAAATCCATGTCATCAACTTGATCCTTGTCTTCAGCTATTAAGTTGTCATGCTTAGTTAAACCTTGGTTCAATGTATCGTCCCCATCTTCAGTTTCCTCTTCATGTGCTTCATTCTGATCAGCTCTATTCTCACTGACATTTTCATCATCATTATCTGGAATTGGTTTCGAAAGTTCTTCTGCGGTCTTAGAATTCTTATCCTCATCTAGTTCTATGCCTTGTTCATCATCCATGTTTTATTTGTTATTCTTCTTAGTACAAAGATTTATAATCACATGTCACAGAATTTAAAATTTTCAACTTTCTTTCTTATTCATCAACTCCTTTCACTTCTGTTTCACTAATTAGTTCAAAGCTTTTGCTGTAATGATCCTCTGAATGATCCCTTTGACACACAAGTTTTATTCAGTTTAAATAATATGCATTATACTATATGCAATCTTTCTTAACAATTCATTTTCACCCAAGTTTCACTCAATATAAACCTTTCGTACAAAGGTTCTTTAAGTCTGTTACATTAACCTCACAAGTTTAAAACAATTTGCTCTAAAAATCCACACTTTGCTCACTATTCACAAACATAGTTAACTCCAAAGAAGCATCCATCTATTGCAAGATTTTATGTTTAACCTTCCAAATCCTCCTCTGATTCTGATGACCTTTCGAAAACACTCTATAAATAGCTGCTGGGAAAGAAATGCAGGTCAAGTTGGGTTTATTGAAAACATTCCCTATAAATCATGACAATGTTTAGCTGGTCAGTGTGTAGTGGTCAGTGTGTATTAAGGTAGTAGGATTATTAATGGTCAGTGTGTGACATAATGGTACTTCTCTATAGTGCATACCTAGAGGTCAAGCGGTCAGAAGTTATTTCATAATCATAATAGTACAGTCAGATCAACTCAATATTGATTTACTTTCCCTTTTGATCTACTGCAAGCAAGAGAATTTGCAATAGTAGCAATTACTACTATACTCCATGCCATTAAAAACGCAGCTAAAAATTGTCCGCTTCAATACGCTGACATTACAAAAAATAATTACAGTCAAACCTGTGTTAAAGACCACCTGCGAACAAAGACCACTATTGCAAAACCTGTCTGCAAAGACCACCAATATTATCTCCCATCAGACCATTTTCAATGATATTTAATCTGTTAATAGAGACCACCTGTAAACAAAGACCACATTTTGCTGTTCCCATGGGTGGTCTTTACAGACAGGTTTGACTGTATATTTAAATTCTCTAACATAATTTCCAAAATTTAATCAGTTATGAAATATGAATACTTAAGAGCCTAAGTTTTATTTCTCTTTGAGGAACGATTTACACATTTGTAACAATTAAAGGCGTTTATCACTTGGAACAAAATGAAGGCTAAGTGAAATAGTTGTTTTTTTTTATGGCGTTAAGTATATTAGATTGTCCTATTTATGGTCAAAATTAATGAAATGGTAGCTAGGGACCGCAAATTATGTTCGAGTGTTTGACCTATCTCTGTTCGAGTGATTTACTGTTAGATGAAATAAGAATGGATTTTGCCGGGACTTAAGAACCTGTTTGAGGTATCTATTGTATTCAAGCCAAAACTGTTCGAGTTTTAGAAGTTTTATTGTAACTGAAAATAACCAAACTTCGATTAATTGTTGCAGCCCTAGTTTTGTACAGGTTTAATTAGCGTCCCCGCTATTGATTTCTGTTCAATTAACGAACGTTTTGTACCAATCTTTTGTTGATGTCACTTAACTACACTGACTTATCTCATAACATCAAACTTAATTTTCTTGTAGAGAAATATTGACCGGTCGGCTCGTTTCTGAACCAAAATGCTTACTAAGATGCTTGCGATTTTTGGTTTGGATAAATGCTGGAGTTTATATATTACAATCGAAATTTATATTCGTCTGTTTGTCTGTCTGTTCATCTGTCTGTTCATCTTATACAGATTCCTGTCTGCTTCGTATCTTTCTACCCGACGAATTTCAAGTAATTAGGTGCTTGCTTTAAGTATAAAATGAGACTTCATGCACAGTGCGACATTCAGTCAAATCAGTTCAAGGTCATACGAAGATATCAAAGGTCGTATTAGCTCAGTTTTGGGAGAGAGGTAGATTCTATTTTTATTTGTAAAATACAACCTTCTAGTTATGAGTTAATTACTTTGGGATGAAATTCTTTACGATAATGTTTTATATTTTCAGTTGTTTGTTGCGGATTGTGGACTCATTTGGAACGGAGCCAGCTTTCAATCTTCGTTCGTTCGCCAAGAGGAATAAAAAGCTAACCTCATGGGGCGGCCAAGATTTGCAACCTCAGCAATTTTTTAATATGTTTCGTATGTATTCTTTCTTAATTTTATTGAAATTATTTTGTCTAAAAAAACTTGTTCATTCGAATTCATTGTTATCCGAAGACTTGGAATAACCTGAAATAAAGATCAGGTCCCGATGTATCTTAGTCACGTCGAATTGAAATGAGTTATTCGAAATCATGTATTATTCGAAATAAAATTTCGAACTTGATGGATTCAAATGAACGAAGTCGGACTGTATATTTACATTGTAGATGATGTAGGGAGGGTATAATAATACTCAAGTATAGCTGGAAAACCTTAGCCTTGAACTCTTGACCTCTGTGAGCGTAATTTCATAGTTGTCGACTTGCATACATTAATCTTTTACTTTTGTACGCATTAAGTATTATGAATATGCGTATGGTGTGCTACAAACAACACAGGTTAAATTAATGAAAACAGTGTAAACGATTTGCATAGGGGCAAGAATTTCTGCAACTGGAACAAAAAGGACCGTTATTGTACAATTCGTTCGTGGGCATTGATATACAGTATAACCTCAATAGTTAGACCACCCTTTGGACACTTGAAAACTGGTCTTCTTATTGAGGTGACCTTTATATTGAGGTTGAATAAAGAGTAAATAAGTGAAAATGGACAAGAAATTGTGTTCCTTATTTCGAGGTGGTCTTATTGGTGAGGTAGTCTTTAAGTGAGGTTTTACTGTTTTCTGCATAATTACAGATTACTGCGATGTTATCATTTTTCCCTGTCGTAAAACCTAATATTAATTTGACCTTTCTAAAGCAACAACCTTACGAGAAGTAAGGGTCATAAATGTCCACGGCCCATTACCGTTGCGAGCCTGCGGGGCCCCAGCTCCTATGCGCATGTCATAATAGTAAAGTCAGTATAAACTGACGCAAATAGTGTCTTCAATATTCAAATCCTCAATCCTCATTTTCCGAGATATGGATTGGACGTATCGTCAATGAAAGTTCTGACGTTGTGAATATTAGCTGTGCTGTAACCCTTCACCCACCTCAGCCTTCGACTTTTAATGCTGATTTATCATTTAGAGTTTTTTCGACTTTTGAAAATGATGATACGCACGGGCGTAAGTGCGTATGCCCAGCTACGGGCCTGCTTAGTGGCTTGCATATCAGTGTTGTGTATACCAATCAAATCTTACGTTAACCACTAAACCATCTTCTCTGTAACCAAAAAATGTTTTGTAACCTTGACGCGGATTGGTTAACCTTTGGATAAGGGGTAAGTTACCTTACTGAAATCTATTTTGGATCTGGAGTGACCAGTGATCGTAACATTGCGGCAATTTTTTTTTGTTGCACGACAAATCTTAAACCTTCAATTACGCGGACCATCTGTTTACAAGATTTTTATTTTTACAGCTCATAGTCCGGATAATTCTTTCATGGGGTTCGTCGTTGAACGTCATCTGAATGAAACCAATGCTAAAGATATAGAAAGGAAAAACCTGGCGGTTGTGTACGGGAAAAATGATTATATGTGGAAGGTAAGGATGGCTGGGAAATTTCGTTGCCTTATTTCCAGAACCCCGGAACTCAATTTTTGGCGGTTTTGAGTATTTGGTATCATTGAAACCATCTTTTCAAGCTCTTTCTATCTGTACTAACTGTATTGTTCTGGAATGCTCATAACTTAAATAAAAACCTGTATGTAACAAGCATCTCAAGAGGGTAAAACTTTAAAGTTGTTTTACTCCAAAAAAGAAAGTTATGGGGTTCTGGAAATAATGCGACGATTTATTTATCATGTTGGAGATAAACATTCTGGAGATATTTTTAAGTCCGTAAAAGGGACGCTCTTGGTAATCTGTACATTTGTCTGTGTGTCCAAAATGGGGTCAACTATCACATTTACACTGGTCATTGGATTCCAATGAAACATGACATAAATATTTCATTATATGAAACTTTACATAAATGTTAAGTATGAGGAGAAAATGTATCACACACGAAATTCAATTCCGGCAAGGTCAGGGTCACTGGCATATACACTTATAGTTATTTTTATATAATATATAATTTAATCTTCAGCACAATAGCAGTATGGTTGCTTAGAGGTCTTTTTTTATTGAGAAAAACAAAGAATATGTGAAGTTACGCGTGAGAAAAAGCATTCACATGTAGATCATTTAGATGACTTATTGTAGAGTTGTATAAGGTAAAATGATTTTATCCTGTGAGCACGAAGTTATTATTTTGAATATTTATGTACCGTCTCCCTTGGTTGAGTGGTTGAGGCATCCGCTTTGGGAGCGGGAGGTCGAAGGTTTGAATCCCCGCAAGGGTCCGTTCTGATATGGCCGGTTGGTGAGCCGCCAGCTAGTTAAATAATGGTTACCATGCGCCTACCTGCCTGGTGCTTGGCTTCAAAGGATAGGAATCGGGAAGTAAATGTGCTCGGAAAGTAGGTGTCTCGTAAGTCAGAATTGGCTGGCCCTTTAAATAGGGGTGACACTAAAATAAATAAACACTTTACATTTATATATTTACAGGATAAAGAGGAATTTGTAAATACAGTGAACAAGTCTGGTTTAGTTATCCATGGAACCGTATATAATGATAACCAGTCTACTAAACTCGAAAACATTCCAAGTTACGTGATAAACCATGGAATTTTAAATGGAGAAGATTTACATACCTTGTTAAGACAATCGAAGGTTTGTTACCGTTAATTGTTTATTTATCGTCGCCACCAGTTTCCCATATGGGCGACGCCTCCCGAAGAATGTTAGTCATTTTAGATTTTCGGAGGATACTGCATGATACAGAAGATGCCTCAGTTTCAGAAACACCCCTGGTTGTTTTACGTGTCCGGTGTGAAGCATCGTACACCGGATTTCGGTTTTTGTCTCTATCTTTCTTGTTTAATTTATATTTCTTATTTATATACTGGTCGACAAGTATCTTTGGACAAAAATTCTAGAGCCCTGACTTGCATTTTGCTGAAGAGCCCATAGTGGGTGCATCCGTGTCCTGTAGACGCATCTAGTTGCATTAATGTGAAGATACAGGCATTTCAATGGTTCGTAAAATGCTGCTGGCTGGCGTCAGCCCTCTTTACAAGCTTGTTATTAACAAAGTATTTACCATTTCAGATATTTTTAGGGCTAGGGTTCCCTTATGAAGGCCCAGCCCCTTTAGAAGCTATTGCTAATGGAGCTGTTTTTATTAACCCAAAGTTTGAAAAACCACATAATCGCAATACTGTGCCATTCTTTAAAGGAAAACCTACAGAACGAGAGGTAAGTGTAGCAGTTACCTCCCTTTAACAAATTCCAAAAAATTATATAATTGCTTTATTGCTGGATTTACCTCACTTCTAACATGATCTTAAAATAAAAGACTTATTGCTAGAGTTACTTCCCATCAACATATTCTAAAAATAGCACAATGTTTTTTATGCCCCCCTCCGAAGAAGAGAGGGGATATTGGTTTGCACATGTCGATCGGTCGGTATGTCTGTCGGTTGGTCCGTAACCTTTTCGTTTCCGATCAATACCTCGATAACCCCTTGACCTATCATCCTCAAATTTGGTTCACACATTCACCTTCTGTAGCAGTGATACCCTATTGATTTTGGCATCACATGGTCAAAGGTCAAGGTCACAGGGGGCATAATGTTTTACAAACATCTATTGCTTCATAGGAGTTGCCTCCCTTAAACAAGACAACAGATAAAATACTTATTGCAAGAGTTACTTCCCATCAACATATTCAACTACATGTGTAGATTTAAATATATATTGTGAGAAATGTATTTCCAGTTGACTAGGTTGCCTGCATTACATGTATTTATTTCACTTAAGCAGCAATTATTTTATTTTATTTTAGTCAGCATTTAATATTTTATTTTATTTCCAGTTGACTAGTCAACATCCATACGCTGAACAGTTTATAGGTGAACCGTATGTTTATACTATCGATATCAATGATTCCGAGGAGGTTAGAACTACGATACAAAAAATATTAGATGTTGACCACGTAAGTACATATACATCAAATACCTCATGGTTTTGTGCTCTTACTTGGGCCAGTTTTTATGCCCTCACCATTCAAAGAAAGGGCATAAAGTGTTACCCCGTCTTTCCGTCTGTCTGTCCGTCCTTGCAAAATATGGTTTCCGATCAATAACTCTTGAAAGAATGGGCGGATTCAATTCATATTTGGCACATAAATATATATGATAATAAAGTACTGGTCAAGCTTGATTTCAGTTACAATCTGTCAATGTTTGGAGGAGTTATTGCCCTTTTTGTGCGTAATAATTTGTTTTCAATTGGTATCGCTTCAAAATTGTTTGACCTTTACCAATGATTCATTCTGCTGAATTGCCCATAGCGGGACATCAGCGTCATATGGACGCATCTACTTATTTTGTAAAAGTGAAGGGTTAGATCAATGTCCAAGGTCACGATGAGAGGTCAAAGGTAAAAAAGGGTCTAAAATAACTTGTCTGGAATATGACTATGTCATTTGTCGGGGGATCATTTAACGTATATGGCACAATTATTTATTTTGAACGTTAATCATGATGAGACGGTGTGTCACTAAACACTTGTTATGTTGTCATTTCAGTTCAAAGGTTACTTGCCATACGAGTACACAGAAGAGGGGTTCATACAGAGAATGAATGCATATATTGAACACCAAAATTTCTGCCAGTTTCAAAAACAGCTTACAAAATGGCCGCCAGAAAGTAACGTGCATATTCTGTTTGGTGAAGCCGGAAAATCTTGTAAACAAGTCTGTTGGGAAAAAAGTAAGATGCTTATACACTGTACAGTCGGACCTCATTCATTCGAGTTCATTGAGTCCGAAATTTTATTTCGCAATAGGGTATTTCAACTCGATATGCATAAAGTAAAAATTCCTAAAAACGACAAATTTTTCGCCATTTCAAATTGCTGTAACTTTTCTTCTAGAAGGGATATCTTCATAATTCAAACTGTTTTACAGAGGTTGTAATGAGCTCAATTGACTGGGGTAGCTAATCTGGACCTGATATTTATTTCGGATGGTACCAAGTATTGGGATAGATGGGTGTCGAGTCGAATAAATGAGGTCCAACTGTATATTAGATTTCAATCGTGTTTCAGTCTCCACATTTGAATTATTTAACTTTATTGTACTTGAATTAGGAAACAAGTTCTTATTTTATTCACTCTTATTGACCGACTGCTTCATCGGTTACACGCAAGGATCCAGGATTGTAACGGAAACTTACGATCAGCACTCAAATCATGTGTACGTGTAATTTTTAAGAAAATTACAATGCAATGTTCCAGAGTACGTCTGTATGAAGGCATTAACACGCCATTTTTCCAAAAATTATTACTTGATAGAAAATAAGACGATGTACCTTTAAGAGTAAATACTGATTCAGAGTAAATTTGCAATATTTTTATATTTATGATTCCCTGCCGAAGTATTATCATTATAATTATCATCACAGTAAAACCTCACCACCTCAATAATAAGACCACCTCAAAATTAAGAACACAATTAACAAGTCCATTTTAACTGTTTTTTTTCATTTGATTCAACCTCAATATTAAGACCACCTCAATATTAAAACCAGTGTTCAATGGTCCCAAGCTTGGTCTAATTATTGAGGTTTTCAGTCTTATTATTCTGACTTTGTGTTATTCATTTTATTTATTCAGATCTCATCTGTGAACCCAGCCACTTTTTAGAGACGAATGCTCATAGCGCATTAATGTTGAAGGGAGCCTCGTGTGCTGCTAACAAAACTCTGATAGATATATTCTATCCAGCGTTAGATACCAAAACAAACGATTGTATTCTGCAGCAAGAGGAACTACTTTTTAGCTGCGTAGGAGCACAAGACAATTTACGCAGATTGTGTCCGTGCCGGAACTACATTAAGGGACAAACGGCTTTGTGTAGTAGTTGTGTGTGATGGCAGCCTTGGGTTTAGATTAAGAAAACATTTTTATCAACTCTTATTATTTTATACATTCATTGTAAGCCAAATTGTAGATTTTTTATTTGATTTTACTGTATATAATAGGAATTCAATTGGCATACATAGTTTCTATTGATAATGTATGGATCAGTTTTTATTTACATGTAATGTATTCAGAGACTTTATATTTTCAGTTTTGGGTCACGCCCTTTGACCTGTCCACATTACCCTTGATGATATAATATGACCTTTGACCTGTCCATGTTACCTATGATAATATAATATGACCTCTGACCTGTCCACGTTACCTATGATGATATAATATGACCTTTGACCTGTCCACGTTACCTATGATGATATAATATGACCTATGACCTGTCCACATTACCTATGATGATATAATATGACCTTTGACCTGTCCACGTTACCTATGATGATATAATATGACCTTTGACCTTAAATAGTTATCAATTATAGTATTTCCCCCAGAATTGCACCTCTCTTGAGCAACTTCCTCCTCTCATGCAATTTTAACAACTGTTTAGTCTTATGTCAATTGTTAACAGCTGGTCAACTTTTGTCAGTGCTATGTGAAGAAGTGTTCTAATTCTGATCGAATTAATTCAGAACAATGAGTAGAGAACGCGTAATTTAAAGTCAGACAAGATGGCGGAATGGGGTGCGGTTAAAAGGTTAGAGGGGGACAGTCCAGTATTCATTGGCATAAGAAATGCATTTAGATGTACATAATTGTATGTAATAACCAATTTTCACATCGATTTTGGACAAATGATTTACTTTCATTGATTTAGTAACATCTAGTCAAGATTATCTAGTCAATCAGTGAATACATTTATACAACATAAAATAATACTTTGGTCAGTTCAAGATCCCCTCCATCCCTACAACATCTCCCTCTCTACAACAAACATGTTGCTTGTCCCCCTAAGATGTTGCTCAAGAGAGGGACCACTGTACCTTAAAATTGTAATCTATGTATAGAATATTCTATCTCGTCAGTATTCATTGACCTTCTACTTTTAATCGGAGGTTTGACCATTCAATATGACCTTTGATGATACAATATGTCAACCTTTGACCTTTGAATATCACCATTGATCTCAAAATTGCAGTATTTATACAGAATATTCTATAACACTTGTGTTCCGAAACCTTCAGTTAGAGATACTGACATTTCACCTTTCAATATGAATTTCTCATATCTCTAATGACCTCTGACCTTTCAATATGAATTTCTCATATCTCTTATGACCTCTGACCTTTCAATATGAATTTCTCATATCTCTTATGACCTCTGACCTTTCAATATGAATTTCTCATATCTCTAATGACCTCTGACCTGTAAATCTTGTGTTTTTTCTGTTACACTGTTTTGCATAATAATGAAAATGGCTTTAGCACAATCTTTTTGTACCCTTACTTAGAATCTAATTACGTTGTCCGTGACAACTTCAGAAAATTTTCATCATACTCGGGTATTGTAAGCCAATGAAAAAACACACCACCATTCTAGGTTACAACAATGCCACCGTGTTTGTAATATACCTAACACCAATACAAACGCAAGCATTTCACTAAACCTTCAAAAGGAAATTAAACCATGGCCCTAGTATTCATCTTTCATAAACGTATGTACTAGCCCCGCATATACATGTCTCTGTAGTCCGACTTTCACAAGCGTCTTCGTAACAGCGACAGTGACGTCCGTGGCTGGACTACGTGTTTTATGAATTGTTGTTATCCCAGAGATCTGTGTGGAGAGGCATTGTCTTATGTATGTGGCGTTCCCTGTAGCAAATTATTCACTCTCTTTTAATTAAATCAGGATTATACTAGTGCTAAATATTTACTCGAGGACTCTTGATTATGTTGAAGAGATGGTGGCTATGAAGGTTTATAAAAAAACTTCGACTTCTTATTGAAAGCAGGGTTCAGGAAATTCACTAGCCCAAAGTCTAGTAAAAAGTCTAGTAAAAAAGTCTAGTAAAAAGTCTAGTAAAAAAGTCTAGTAAAAAGTCTAGTAAGAAGTATAGTACAAAGTCTAATGAAAAGTCTTGTAAAAAGTCTAATAAAAAGTCTAATAAAGTCTAGTAAAAAGTCTAGTAAGTCTAGTAAAAGTAAAAAATTCTGATTCATGGGATGACTGCAAAATGTACATTGTCTATTTTGAGTGTTTACTGTTAGCCCTGTATAGTACCCTGTTAAATGTTTCACGCTAAACCCTCGATATATTTGCTTTATACCGAGTTGAAATGTTAAATTTTATTTTGTGATTATTACATTGCTGTTGTTTAGTAATTTGTTATTGTGTGAATTCAATCAATCCAAGGCCATTATTGTATCTTGCCAAACATCAATGTTATATGTTAAAGTATCGTATGTTAAAGCAGCATGACTGTTAAAAGTATCATATGTTAAAGCAGCATGACTGTTAAAGCATCATATGTTAAAGCAGCATGACTGTTAAAGCATCGTATGTTAAAGCAGCATGACTGCTAAAGTATCGTATGTTAAAGCAGCATGACTGTTAAGTATCGTATGTTAAAGCAGCATGACTGTTTTTATAATTAAAGGTAGATAGTCTTATTTTCTGTCAAAATATGTCTAGTGATGATTTTTAGTGCATGTTAGTGCCTTCATACAGTTGTACTCTAAAACATTGGATTATAACTTTTCTTTAAACGTGTTGTAGAGTTCATCATTCTGTATGAAAGCAATTACCACCAATTTTCTCATATTTATAACTAAGGATATTTTGACAAATAAAGAAGACTATGTACCTTTAATGTATGTTATTGTTTTATGTTAAATATTTGGTAAGGAATGACATGCTTCATAAATGAAAATATTTCTTATTTCTCTGAATTTGACAAATTTTGCAGGAAATACTGTAAAAGTGGATAATATTTGTGTCGAAAATGTTTGTGAATCACCAAATTTACTGTGATCATAATATCTGCACATCGTAACAATCGCTATTATATAATTGGTTGTAGGGCAGGGAGTGCTTTGGCTATGATTCCATGGAGTACCGGACTCCAAGTAGCGACGACACAGTATGTAGATAAGAATATACTTCTGTGAATGTGGAAATTTACGCTGTGGAAAATGTTAGCAAAATTTGTGCATTTGCGAAATTTGCTAAATTTTCCACCTTGCAAACTTTACCACTTATACAGTATGACCTGTTACTCCCTTCTTCTGGATGACACTTTGTTGTCTCGAAAAAGGTCTATGTACTATTGAATGTGACGTTTTGTGGATTGAAACATTTACATGTAGTCTTAATTATACCTCTATACGTCATTAACTGTTTGTTGTTAAAAACGATAAATTTTCTAGTCAATTAGGGCTCAGGTAATCCTTACTTTCGTTTTGATGTCTAAAATCGGCTACTTTATTCGGAAACATTTCAGTATCACACTAAGTGAAAGTTGTTTTGTGAAATGAAGTGCATTGCGGGTAATCAGCAGTAAAGAAAGTCCTGTCACTTTAATCAAGCATGTAGGACGTTAATAATTTTGTCCAATATCAGTTGCCAAATTTATATATTTATCTTCAAATATATGTTGCACAAAATGGTTGAAAAGTATTAACTATACTTTTAGGAATTTCTACAGACCTTAGTGATTGTTATTTTATTATTAAGTCACAGATTTTGTGCCGTAATATTGTAGGTCAGCTGTCGTAAAGAACTAGTTACTGCAGTGTTGTGCCTAATTCTCGATATATCAGTTAAATTGTGTGTGAAAGCCGAGAAATCTGGAAAACCGTATAATTCGGCTAGGGACTGGCGGTCTGTCATTTAGCGGTGCATTTCAATAGTTGAGGCGAAATAATTTTAACTTTAATGCTCGTCGTAAGCGAAGTGATAGCGAAATCTGGCGACTTTTTTAGTGGGAGGGGGGACCACACAATTTGGAAAAAACGGTCCCTGATGTAAACCTTCTAACAGTAGATGGAATCAAAAAAATTGTGTTATATCAATACATGTCCGTCTCACAAACCCTTTTTATACACTTTGTACACAAGTTTTATCAAATTTTTTATCTTTTGTGCTTCTTTAATCCATCCTCACTTTTTTTTATTTGTTCCCAAGTACAAATAGTTGCCTATTTCTAAGATATTGGGGAAAGTCCTTTGTACAAATAAAATTTAACTGTGTTTCTGGTACAGAAGTTAACTTGTAATTTTTCATTTTTCATTTTTTTTTAATGATGCTTCATTTATATAGTTACCGGTATATTAATTTGGTTAATCATTATAAAAAGATTGCTTTATCACCATTGGTCGACAAATTGGTCAGATCTCGTCCGGTAAGATTTTTTTGTTTGTCCGCAGAAATCTGTGAAATAGCTTTAACGCATAGGCCCCACATACTCACCCCATCCAACCCACCAAATCAACCAAAATGAGCAATTTTTGCTCTTTTAGCCGAAATTTTTTGTTCCTGTAAAAAATAAATGTATTATTTTTACAAATAAACCTTTCTACCCCCACACATTGTGGGTGAATGTATGTCAAAACGTTCTTATGGACGGCTTTAATGTTCGGATTTAATTCCGAAATTTTAACTTACTTTTTATCGTCTTTTTTTATTGTCCTTTTTATTATTTGTTTATTTATGAAATCAAAATAGTGTTGTTTTTTTGCAATACATAATATGTGTACATGTTTGCAACTATTAATGTATGACTTTAAAGCTTTAATGTACATAAGTCTTGATCTTTTGTCAAAATATGCTAAGTCGTAAATATGAGGAAATTGGTGGTATAATTGCCTTCATACAGATGTACTCGACAACACTGCATTGTCACTTTTCTTGTTTTCCAAAACCCACAATTCTAACACAGGTATTTTCTATCCTGACCTACGCGCCAAGTTAGCGTTAGATCTGATATACTAGTATCGAACTCGTATATTGCAGTTCCACGTTACTTTCAGAAAAGTTACAATGCAGTGTTGAAGAGAGGCATTTTCTCAAAAATATTTCTTGGCACGTTTTGATAAAACATATGACTTTGTACCTTTAGTTCTTGCCATCCAATGGTATAGTCTATGATTTGAGAACTTTTATCGAGAAATGTGTCATAAAGCATTCTATAGGGATGCAAATTAATGTCTGTTTTTTATATATATATGTATATTGTATCGTTGGTTTTAACATTGAATATTTTGAGCCCGACAGTACTGTCTCGCCAGTTTTACAAATTTGTCAAAACCGTATCTGTGATTCCAGTTTATTCTAACCAGAAGTGTTTCTTCTGAGTTATATTTTGTTTCAGAATTTTAAAAATGCCGTAGTTGCAGGTTAAGATTATAAGAATCTTTCGACGGCTTCAGGTACGCATAGAAATAAAGATTTTTTTTGTGTCAACAGACATAAATGGGACATTCTACCTTTAAGCCAAAATTGGTAACGATAGAAATTTTTTGCATTGATCCGTTTTCAACGGGAATCGTCTTTAACGCATTAATCTTGTCCTATCCTGTTAAATTGTGTCGTTTTCTGCATATCTTGTTGATTTATTGTGATAATTTTCTAGAGTTTAGACTTTAATGATGCTTATGAAAAGCTGTTTATTTGTATATATTGCTCAAAAATGATTTTTATTTGTTGTTTTGTATTTTAGGTGTTTTGTCCTATTTCAGTTTTTAGTTCATTCATCGATTCATTAATGTAGATCATTTTTATTTCCCGAGTCATCATTTGGTAAATTCGTGATCATTTCAGTTCAGATTATCCTAGACACCCAGGCTATTCATAACATATTATACGATACCTTTGGCAAATTGGCTAGCGAAACTTGCGTAAAATGCATGAATATCCATTAGCACTTCTCGACCCATGAAATGGACGATAACAAAAAGAAGGAATCTCCTTTGTGAAGAGCTATCAGCAAATTCGACCATTGAAAAAGTGTAATATGAAAGCCGCGATCTCATTGAATAGCTCAGAACAGCGATTTCATCCGTAACTAATCGGCAATTTCCACATCGCACAAGGTGTGTGTCATGCAGCCAATCAAGCGGCTGGATTTCACTGCATTCATTATTCACGAGTACGAGATTTTTAGTCAGTTTGCCAAGGGTATCATATATGTTATGAATAGCCTGGGTACCAAGAATGCATTCACATACCAAAGTCTTAGTATTTAGTTCAATGTGCCATCAAAATATTAGCTAATATTGAAAATACATTGTAATTCGAGGGCTTAACGCAACACTGTCTTAACTCAGATGTATCTATATGGGGGTAATACATTGTTGCATTGAGCCATCGGTATGTTCATTCTATTTCTGTGTGAAATTAATGAGTTTATAGTTGAATTCAGCGGTTATTGCAAAATATAGTACTTGTAATTTCAACCCTTATAAAATACAATTTTTTAAATTTCTTTTGTTGTCCAAGGTGGATGTGACTTATAATGCTGTAAAAATTACTAATTTATCCTTCAAATAGGCCGAATAAAGCCCAAATTTGGAAAGTTTTTGTTATTAATATTTCAACAAAATCATTATTATTTATATTTGTGATCATATACACATGCTTAAATGTTTCAACGTGTGTTAACCATTCCTGATTGTGTTTAGTGAAGTATTATGGGTCATATCTTGTTTTTAAGTATTTTGACCTTACTTCAAGGTCATTCGACCCTACTTCAAGGTCATTCAAGGTTACAGCAGCTGTTGTAATACTGGATGATAATTGTCTACGCAGTATGTTCATGTTATTTGATCATGCAATATGAAATAAAAAAAATTAAGAAAATGTGTTCCGATGATATATTCCTTGTATTGATAAAATTTTGCATAATGATGCAATTTGGGGCACCGCGGTCGAGTGATTGTGGTCGCTGATTTCAAATAACTTGCCCCTACTGCTTTGGTTTCGAATCCTACCTAGGGATGTAGAATAGGTACAGGGAAGCTATTTCGCTGGCTTACATGTCGGTGACTCCACCCATGTGTCTGCCTGGGGTCCTACTTCCCCTAATCGGTGGAAGACTACATGACCCTCGCTGTTAATATCGAGATCTTGTACTCATCCAAGTTATCAGTTACACATCTTGTTGCAGTTACTTTAGTGTGCCATTTAATAGTTCCAACAATGGACAATAATGATTCGTACCTTCTGTGAATCTGGAAGTGTTGAATACAAAGCCCGTGTTCAATACTGAACAACTTCAGTGCTTTCAGCGCTTTGATTAGCCCGAGCTGTATCAAATTTCTACAGGATCACTATCATGGATTCCTAGAACTGCTGTCAGATTTAAATGCGAAGACAACAAAACAAATACACAACTAGGCGACTGATATTTTATTTCTATTCGATAATACAAGACTTAGTGTTTTACACACATAGTCAGAATATGCAATAAGTAATGGATTTCATTAGAGCCGTCGATACATATTGATATCAATATATGTCAACCATATTATTTTGTCCACCAATACTCAACAAACACACGGCTAGACGGCAGATTTGTTTATTTTTACTTGATAATACAAAGTTTTTTATACAGATATAATCTGCACTAAGTAATGAATTTTATTAGGGCCGTCATTGATACAATCGATACCGATATATCAACCATATTTTTTTGTCGATCAATATTCGATACACGCTAACAAATATCAATATTATGGCGGGAAAGAACAGGAGAAAGGTACAGTCTAAAATTGTGCCAACACAGCGTTACATCGCTGGGTAGTGGGCTGCTTGTACGTGGATAGTTCGATCCAAATGCTAGCAATATATGTGTATGGCATACTACCATAAACATAAAGGAAAATAAGAGTTAATAGTAAATAGTAAAGGAATTTAAAATTATAATCGATAGATGTTGATATCACTATTCTATACTCATAGATACATATACCCACTAGCAGAGGGAATTCTTAAACAGGATGGTTTGATCGCTGTTTTTGAATAACTTTGAATACTAACACTAATCAGATACTTATAAGCGCCAGCATAGGGAATCCTTAACCGAGATCGTTTGATCGCTGTTTTTGGAATAACTTTTAATACTAACACATAAAAGACATCTGTGTCACTAATGACAATCATTTGAAGCTGCTAAGAAAGTTGCACCACAGACTTATGACAGGCTGTAATATATTAATAATATTAAGTTATATCAAGACACCTATTACTGATAGGACAGCCTACATCAGAATACAATACCGTTTACTATGGTAGAGCTGCAAAGACTTTTCACTCGACAAAAAAGAAAGGACAAGTCAAGAGGTTAAAGTGAAAATCATCGATGGGTCATCAAAAAAAAGACCCACAATTTTTTCCAGGATACACGCACATATGGGAATGCATACCCTATGCTTTAATCCAAATCATAGAATAAACCACTGAACACTGCCTACACTGTCTTCAACAAATCATGTTTGCTTACGCAAGGCCAATATCACTAATGACCTTCAATTGAAGCTGCTAAGAAAGTTATACTTAATGCATGTTATGTATTACTATGTTTTATATTATTGTTTTATTTTTTTAATATCAAAATATATGTTTTTTTATAAAACAAAGGTCAGATCCCATGGAGGGCGATGGCCATTAAGGTTAACCCTCGAAATGATGCATTTTACAACACCATTGCTCGGTTATTTTATTTGTACAGCTGTCTTGCCGACTCAAGATAACTAAACAGACCCACATCAGTATACAATGCCGTTTACTTTGGTAGATATGCAAGGACTTTTCACCCAACAAACAAGAAGTTAAAGTGAAAATCATCGACGGGTCATCAAAAAAACAGACCCACAATTCTTTCCAGGATACACAGACAAGGAGTCAGAAAATAAGCAGAAGAGATATGCGGAAACGAACACAGTTAATAATTACTTCCCTTTACAACATGCCGAAAGAACCAGGGAATGATTGGGGAAATTGAAGAGTTCAAGCAAAACTAGTCAAATCTGAAGCATAAAGAAGGAAGCCGATTGACAGGTTTTGCGTTCATCTCTCAACATGTAACGGCAGTTATTTAAATTAAAGAACTGAATTTCCATTTTTACATTCAGTTACTTCAACACTGCTATCGTAATCACACGTCGAATATGGAATGCACACGCCATGCATTATTCCAAATCATATAATCAGGCATGAGAATGCAGAATTTCAAAAACAGATGAAAAATTCAGCAAGGGGTCCATGGGGGCTGGGCTGTTGAAGCTCCTGGCTTTTAAGCATCTAAGATGGCTTAAATTGTCTCAAAAACGGCCCTTGCAAGCGTCAAATCCGTGGAACATTCTCATGCCTGCATTATAAAATCACTGAACACTGCCTATGCTGTATTCAATAAATCTTGCTTGCTTACGCAAAGCTGTCACTAATGACCTTCAATTGAAGCTGCTAAGAAAGTTATACCCGACGCATGTTATGTATTACTATGTTTCACAGATATAGACGCCAACTGGGTTCATAAGTCATCTGTAGGGGTCCGGAGAGGTGAAACATGGGAGTTGCAGTAGATGGAAATGAAGCGATTCGGCTATGTATTTGAACATTACCATATATGGATATTTCTTAAGTTGAAATTATGTTGTTAGTATATATTATGTAAAGTTATGATGTCAATGTGTATTTGGCCAGTTATTGAACACTTTTAAGATAATGATAATTGATTATGGACATTTGAATGTGTTGCAATTTCAGAGTTATTTAATAGATTACGGTCAAAACCCGAAAATACACGCTATGTATCAATGAATACCTACACAGTGCAATGTAGTATAACATGCATACATCTGTACAGATAAAGTTGTCGTCTTTAACATACACTTTGTTTCATAATTTTATCTTGTGTAATAAAGAAGTTGTGCATCTTAGAAATTTGGAAAATATTTAAATTTGATTCGTTCTTAGTTGTTTTCCTTGCGATTCCCATAATTGGGGCCGGTAATCAACTGGCCCGACCCCCTGGCCAAGTCTACTGACCTCATCAGGTGCAAGGGTGAACATCTACATATAATTGATGGCCAACGGGTAGACATTTATATTCATCTTTTATATATATGAAATATTCAAAATATAATTGTCGTGTTACGGACCATTATCATTTCCCTAATTGCAATTTTCTTCAGTTTTTCTTAGTATATCACCCCATGTTTTATTTTTTTATATCAAAATATTTGTTCGGTTTTATAAAAATCAGATTGGAAAATAGGAGGGTCAGAATGGCCCTTTCAAGAAAAAGTAGGGAGCAGGTAAAAAAGTAAGAAAAAGAAGAAAAAGTAGGGAGCAGGTAAAAAAGTAAGAAAAAGAAGAAAAAGTAGGGAGCAGGTAAAAAAATAAGGAAAGAAGAAAAAGTAGGGAGCAGGTAAAAAAGTAAGGAAAAGAAGAAAAAGTAGGGCCCACTTAACAGCCTGTGTTAAAGCTTTCACAATACTTAAAGATGAAACAAAATTCTGTCCAATATTGCATGATCTATCCACCCATAGTTCAAATGCCAGCAGATCAAGATTTACAAACTCCCTAGCATTATAACATCCCATGTAGGGAGAGGAAGTGAGCCACTGAAGAATTAAAAGGATGTATTTCTCACAGAATGAAGCTACAAACAAAGAGATGTTTATAAAACATTTTGCCCCTTTGTGACCTTGACCCCAAAACAGGGTTCCTCTGCTACCCAATATGAATGTGTGGACCAAGTTTGAGGATGATAGGTCAAGGGATTCTCGAGTTATTGATCCGAAACAAAAAGGTTACGGCCCGACCAACGGACATACCGACTGACATGTGCAAACCAATATGCCCTCTCTTCTTTGAAGGGGGGCATAATAATTAAAGACTTGGATGACTTAAGGACAAATGTCTTTCTCTAAGTCAAAGACAGCAAAAGAGAGAGACCAACAGTTCAAGTAAAGAAGAGAAAATTTTCCTGAACTAAAGTCTTTGAATGTAGCAACATCAGGCTTTGCCAGACGCAGGTTATCTGCAATTTTTTGACATAGGACTGATGTTTACAACTCACTGTACATCCCGAGGACCTGCAAAAATGACCGCACAATCCGCATTTAAGATATATTATTTGCGCTCTTTTCCTGTTCTTTTCAGTAATTAAATTTACCAACATCATTCGGCCTATTCTTGAGAAGATACATCAGGACCTGATATTTAATTCCAATGATACTAAGTATTCGGACAGAAACGAGGTCGGACTGTATTCACAAATGTATACTGAAATACACGTTTGATTGCATTTTGAACATGTAATGACAAAATAACAACTGTTGTTAATGACAATTTCAAATCTGCAATGTTGCAGCACACACCATAGATGCTAACGACACAAACTGTACAAAACATCTTCAAGCCCAACATCATTATATTTACATCACGACCATGACTTCTTGTTTTTTGGTCAACACATGAGACATCCCATGGAGACAAACCCGTAACAGGTCCGATCAAAATCATCCATCGAGAACCATGTTTTATTCCATTTTACCCATAGCCTACGACAGCTCGACATCATCAGCATCAGCAAATATCCGTAACAGCAAGAACAAGACCCTCATTTATCAATCAATGTTCCCTTGGGTCGCATTTTCTTGGCATCTAACTCAGCCTAAAACAGAAGTAGTAAAACATTCAATATTTCATCATCTTTGGAAAGTTAAATATAAGTTTCCTTTTAAAAGTTATGTCGCTGCCACCATTTCAGTCAATGTTTATTGGGACTAAACTAATAAGATCGTTGCCAAATAAACATGTTTACACATAGCAAGCATGTCAAATATATTATACAGCATATGAATATGTAAATACATACTTACTTATAACAATAAAGTCCCTATAAAGTTCAAGGAAATTTGCCCATCAACATGGCCGACTATTCAGAACAGGGGATGTAAATATTGTAAATGTGGGATCTATCTATTAAAATCACCACAGAGACCACACTTCTTTTTTTGGTTTGAGACGCACGAACATCCAACTGGCAGACATAATCACAGTACAAAGGTTCCATTTGACCCTGGAGTTGACCGTGGGACCATTGGAATTTCCAAAAAAAAAAAAAGCCACATTTTGATCCTCAGGATTCAGGGTCAATTTTTCTCTAAATTATTGGTAATCTGACTATAAAATGGTAAAATCCGGTCAAAAGCTATGAAAATGACCCTTGATATTCAGCCCCTAGCAGAGTTCCTGACAGTAATTACCTGTTCCAGTAACTTCCGTTTACTCATACCCTTCCTTAGCATCTGTTTCTCAATAACTTTGGCATTGGCAGCGTACGAGTCAGCAATCTCTTTCTATAAATAACAAATGTTTATCAATGAAATGCACGTAAATCGATCATTCAATCAATAACATACTGAATAATCACACATGATGATAAAGTATTTATTTGATATATATATGTTATTCATAATTTTTTGTACCACATTTACAGTCAGAACTCGTTTATTCGACAACCTTCTATCCAAATACTCTGTATATTCTGAAATAAATATCAGGTCCTGATGTATTTTCTTATACATTTCAAATTGAAATGGGCTTTGTCCAACAATGTATTATTTGTAAATAAAATTTCGGACCTGATGAATTCCAATGAACGAGGTCCGACTGTAACACGAGAAAATGGTCCTTAGAACAATGGCTACTCAATTTGGTTCTCCAGCTTTCTAACAACCTTCACTTCATTATGTAATCAAACATTTATTTTGACTTTGAAAGGCCGTTTTTTCCTTAGGTTTTTGATGCGACCCCGTACAGACCCTTTTCTAAGGCCGAAGCTCAATTATTTGACAAGATTACAATCAGACTGCTTCCCAATACTTACTGCTTCCAATTCTTCCTCTTCATCCTCCATGGTCGACACGGTAACAGAACTGAATTTTCCCATATTCTTTGTATGCTTCGTCAAGGTCACCTAAAAATGTTAAAAGTATAATATATGAAATAAGGCTTGTTGAATGAAGTTAGCATAAGTGCTTGCAATATAGTGAGGTACCACATGAAATATATTTAATAAAACAGTGCAACAGGTAAGCGCGATACATAATAATACATTTAATTTTAGGAATGTACCTGTGTGTACTTATCTTACACACCAATTTTTCACCAAGACGATGAAACACTACCAGAGTTTTATACCCTAACACATTATGTGGAGATGTTCGGACTTAATTGTTGACTGTATTCAAGCAAAAATTATCCTTATAAACCATAAAACAATAGGAAGATAGACTACAATTTATTTTCACGAAACTTAAATAGTTTTAAACGACCAATTCAGAGCTTTAAATGTTTTTTGGTAAAAATCATTTTGTTTTTTTTCGATAAAACGATGCTTATCTGTAGCTCTGAATACGCCATTATTTTTGTTGAAAAGAACTGGTCAACTAGAAACTAGATTTACCTTCTTTGGTTTAGCAATCTGACTGTATACATCTTTCTTGACACCTTCCGTCTTCATGGATCCATCAATTATAAACATGACAGTACTACGTCCCTGGTGATGGTATGCTATCCACAACCCGCATCTAGAAATATCAACAAAACCAACTTGTAATATGAGAAATCACTTAAATGATTGAATATATATAACATACAAGAGAACTCTGAAACCTCCAACAGTTTAGGCTCAAACTCAGAAGATACCTCAAACAGTAGATGACACCAGTTCGAGGTTTTGAAGTTTTACTGTACAGCCCTTTTTATAGCAAATTTGGGGCCGATATTGGGCCCCATTCCCCAAAGAAAAAAGGGACAAGAAATATAATTCCACTCAGTAAAATAATTTCAAATTTTAGCCTTATAAATACCCCATTTGGTGATTCATGATGCAAATTTCCCCTATCAAAAGGACCCGCCATACTTCCCCTTAAACTGAAAAAAATGGCTGCTGTATCAGTTCGACACCTCGCAGTGCTACTCAGACATGTCTGTGACAAATATGTCATAGCAATGTTTGTTGCACATCTGGACTTTATAACTCGCTAGACAGTAGATAGGATTTCTAATCACCACTGGTGATATGACAATTTAGCTAGTGGTCAGCAAATTTTTGAAATAAATCAAAATCTTTCGAATCAAACATGAAACCCAATGCATACACAATATCTAGTTTATTTACCTCTTGCATTTCTGTCTATACTGTTTCTCAATTCCAGCAGGTCTGAAAATGAAATAAGAATTAAATACAATAAACATAAAGTTAACAATGTACAACTACTAGATGGAAGTTTAAGCCAGAAAAACACAGAGCCAAATCCTCAATCCTGACAACTAAGCGAAGGGTCTCAGGACCTTGTACTCAATTCCGTTTATGTAGCAGATTTGCCCCTTCCCCCCATACTATGAATCCAGAATTTCGACACTTAGGTTGAACTAAACAATAAAAATTACCAACTAGGTCATCAGTAATAAACACAGAGAATGGAAATGATCAATACCTCGAATGCTTCTAAATTTGCCTCTTGACTAAATTGAACCAGATTTTTTTCTTCAGATTTATTGGAAATTTGTACATTCAAATAGGGAAAAAAAATTGTCATTGGGAATATAGCCGAATAAAGGCTTTAAAAGCTGCTGAAAAAACCTGGAAACGTTTGATGATACCTTTGTAGATACACAATCTCATCTGGGTCACAAGTCATTTTGTAGGCATGTTTAGCGCCGTCAATAACACGAGCACCATCCCGAGGTCTTAGTGGCAACTTTTCACTTGGACAATCTGAAAATAGATTTAAGTACTGCTGTATTTTGCGAAAAAACATAAATTAGCAGAAAGTACCGAGTTCTACAGGGGTTCAACTTCAACTGAGTGCTAAATCATTTTAATAATGTGTTACCAGATCTTACCATTTGATGACCAAATTCCTGTAATTGAGATAAAATTTGACCCTTTAACCAGAATCCTAAGGGTCAAAGTGTGGCTTTTTGGAAATTTCAGGGGTCAAACGGTCAACTGAAGGGTCAAATGGAACCCCTGTTTCTTCACGGATGACTGAAACACGTATGTCTGGAGAAGTGGAGAAAATGGTTCACACAAAGTGACAAAGCACAGCACTGTCTAACGCAGAATTCCACTCATACACCCTTACAATTACATTGAGCCAAATTGTACTGCTATTACCATGCTGTATTTTAAAGTGAATATGTCCGGAATGTTTTAATCTTTATTCAGTGAACTAATAATCGAAGTTCGAAATTGCGTGAGACGAATATTCGTACCAAAAACACCTACCAAGAATTAAGCACATTTGCCCACAAATGCAGTAGTAAACGTTGAGGGGTCTCTCTCCCTGATATTCCTCTTCGTCCTTTGTATCAGTACAAACAAGAGACTTTGAGACAACCTTCGGCATGTTGTTATTTTTGTTATTTTACCCACAGCGTCGTTTACAAGTTTCGCCTAGGTCGAACGTCCATAACACGATGTTTCTAGCGCTTTGATTGGCTAACGTTATTGTGTATAAATCGAGTATTGAAATCTGTTTATCTGCGGCACCACTAGAAATCAAAGTGCTGTGAAATTCCATAAGAAATGCGAAGAGGTTAACAACCTTCAAACATAAATATAAAATTCACCTTTTAAATACTGCATCGCAGTAATAACGTTGCATATTTAATTTATTTTGACATAATATTTTGTTCATATCAATTTATATGATATAATTGATCGAGTGTCTGTCGGTGAGTGAATTAATTGAATTAAATTGTTATATTATAATAAATAATGCAGTGTGTAAATCTTACTTATATAAATGTGATTATATTGTGTAAATGTTTTTAATTATTATTGTTTAACAGAATGCCACATTGTAAATATGATGTTTTTATAGTTGTATAATTATGTCATAATGTGTAACCACCTTCTCAAATAAAGATGTAATTATTATTATTATTTAAACACGATCATAATACAAGAGAGACAACTCTAGCAACATTCATTTGTTATTAATTTGCAGAGTTAACTAATACTATGACGTAATTGAAGGGGAATAAGTGCGCCACATGAGGGGATCCAACCCACGACCACCTAAACACTAATACAGCACTCTACCGACTGAGCTAACCGGGCGGCCGTCTAACCACACACCACTACAACCATAACGCATGTACTTGTAAAGAGATATCACTGGCGATTAACCGATTATTAATCAATGCAGGGATATTTGTAGGTCACTACAAAACAAAATTTATTGCAAAACGACATTTAGGGAATTACAGCACGTTCTATATGATAATCAAGACTAGATCTACACAAAAATCTGTGTTTCACATTGAATTTAATATAGCAAATGTGTTTTCAGATACAATATTTTACAAATGAATGTATATTATCCTTTTCCTTAAGAAAAGGGGCCGTACGTATCAATGTTTACCTATACTTGTTTTGCTTCTGCTCGCCACTGAACCATAAATCTTTTACTGAAATGTTTCAACTAGCTGTTGCAATTAATGTGAAAACATGAAGTTATCTTTATTGCGGTTTCTCAGAAACGAGACTCAGTGCATTTGAGCCAAAAAATCTCAGAGAATGCCACAATTATAAGTCAATATGGCTTAATTATTTTTCTAAGAGAATATTGAGGCATGCATATGTATACGATACATTTCTCTCATCGTCTGGTTTTATTCTACGACGTCATTTTACTATGACGCCATTTAACAGCATCAACGTTCTATCTCATAGTATGTTTGATAAAATAACTTAATCCGTCCTTAATATATACACGTAAATTTGTCTCGTTTTCCTGATATACAAAATTGTATTAATTTATATCCAAATTACTTCTATGATTATGTCGTTCTATTAAATTGTGTTGTGTAAATACTGTTTAATATGTTTTATGGATTAGTTGCGGTCTACTTAGTGTTAATGTTGGAAAGCTATGGCCATATAACGGTTAAGTGTGAGGTTAACTAGCTGTTAAATCGATTTAAACCCTCAGTATTTGTTATCGACATACACTAAAGAAGGGATATAGAAAGGGAGAGAACTCACGACAAACTCATGCGACAGTTACTGTCCAGTTACGCTCCAATAAACCTTGTCTGGACATATCGTCATTGTTTCTCCTCTATGCCAATAGTGTCAGCGTTTTATTTTCATCTTAATATAAAATTTCACCTTGCTAGGTAATTAGTTACCCGCGATTGTTTGTACGTATACATTGTCATTGTTTTCCTCTACATGCATAATTATGTCTATATGTCCCACTAGATAGTTCTATACAGGATGTTTATGACTTAACAGTTAACTAATAAGTATTTCTGTCGAAGATTCTTATATATTAATAAAATTAACACAATTAATTATCCTATCCCCAAGACATATTATGATCTCTATTGACAATTTAGAACAATTGCGCAATAACTTATTTGGGTAAAACTATTTTTTCATCATCAAAGCCGGTGTAATCGACATTCTAAAAATTCTACACTCATGAAATGATAGAGTATGCTAGAGTTAACCCTCATACTAGCAAAAGAAGTAATCAAAGTGGATAATATCTCATAAATATTCCTCTGATACAATAACATATTGATATCCACTTTTGGCTAACCCTTTCACAACAATGTTATTCACTTCTTTCTTGATTTCCTCGCGCTTTTTATTCTATTACAAAGAAATCGTTTGATGGCTAATTGAATATCTCTTGATCATGTCAATCATCATGGAAACCAATTTATTAACCTTCCTGGCTTAAGAATGATAAAGCTTACGGATGATATGTTGTCACAATACGTTCTGATGAAGGGTCTATCCAAGGGTCAAGGGTTAGGGAAAGGTTAATTAAGCTTGCTATAATATTTAGATCAGCGTCTTTTGTCAATATGACAGTTTTAATGTTATTTGGCGAAGTCATTACCGACATTATTAGTTTAAACTGACAATTAATATTATTATACATGTATACTCAGTACATTTAGAAACTCATTTTAATGAGAATACTTGTCGATTGTCATGAAATTTAGTATAAATGTTGCGTACACATGCAATAATATCGTGTCAAGTTATGTTCTTGTATCTTTAAAGTCAGTCGATGAAAATTTTGATTTTTTTGCGTTATTTAATGTATTATATCAATTTACAATGCTAAGTACATGATTTTAGTACACATTTTAGACTCATATACTATTTTTTACCTGCTTTGATTAAATGTATCTTGGACAACGTTCCAATAATCTATGGATATATCTTGCATTCCATCTGGCGTCCTAGAAGACTGTTTCAGAATACACAATGTGTTCATGGTTATCGCAGTCACTGAATTAACCGCATAAGAAAAATATATGAAACAATTGGACGATAGCGCAAAACTATCACGTAATATGGTTTAAAATACAAAAAAAACTCACACAAAGACCACCTCAATAATAAGAAAACCAAGTCCAATTTTAGAGTTTTGCTCTTTAAACAACATCGATATTAAGACCTCTTCAATATTAAGACCAGTTTTCAAGGGTCCTAATGGTGGTCTTATTATTGATGTTTTATTGTATATTTTTTGTATTGAAAACTAATTCTGAGGCGATATATCATTTGGAGTGCTTTTTATATAACCTTTGCTATGGAATGTTTTTTACTGATTTCCGGTTTCATATTGAGTCTAAGTTACACATAAATCCCGAACACAATAAGCGCTACAATATAGCGTCGTATATACGAGTTCTAGCAGTGAGTGATAATGTTATGTGGTATTTTGTAAAATATATTTAGTTGAGCTGTCGCTGTAAAAGACAAAAAATATAATCCCTAGATTTCATTACTTTTATCATGGTTATAGCTGATCGAATGATTGTTTTTGTTTGACGCATGGCGCCAGTTTTACGTGGTTTTTCTTCCAATACAATATTAGTTAAGACAGTCAAATGTAGTCAACGATTCGTTCATCACCTAAAATGAACGATTCACCCTTGTTATTTACTTAGCTCTGATATATTTTATTGCTCTGATTTGGTCATATTTGCTTCACAATTTGCGTCTTCAAGGACAAATCTTACCGCAAACATGAACATATATAGAGCTATATATATATGCAAATGTAGACGACTATTTCAACACTGACAATTTAACTAAACATATCTTTTGTATTTGCGTTTATCTAACGTCGCCACCGGTTTCTCTCATGGGCGATGCCTCCTGAAGAATGTTAGTCATTTAAGGTTTTTGTAGGATGGTGCATATGAAACAAGAGATGTCCCTGTTCCAGAAGCACCCCTGGTTATTTTACGTGCCCGATGTAAAGCATCATACATGGGACCTCCGTTTTTAAAGTCTCGTCCGAAAGACTGTCAGCAGGGAATCGAATATGCGATCCATGAATTACTAGTGTAGCACGTTACCACTGGACAAGGGATCCGCTATAATGAGAAAACATTTGGGTGACATACTTAGTTTATTCAAGCCCTGATTACAGTTTGACCCATGGACGCGTGCATTTGGTACAGTGTTGTTTGTGTATAACATTTTAATGTCCCTAAATATGGTCCGAAGTGTCTGGTACGAAATGTCTATGGTCCGATGTGTCCTGATACCAACGTACCGAGCATTTCCGTTTTCAAAGCGAAAGTAGGGTTCAAAGTCTAACATAGAAAATGGCGTTTGGAGGGCGTTCTATACTGAAAATGTCTGACGAACCATTTGATTTAGTCTGTACTATATGTGCAGAATACAACAAGACAGTAGAGGCTGTGAAGTATTGTGCAGAATGTAGTTATTGTTGTCAATCTTGTACCGATGCGCATAAAATCCCAGCATTGAGAAGTCACAATTTGATGGATGTCAGTCGAGGAAACCAAGCGAGCGGTCAGTCAGCCAGTTTGTTGGAAATTCCTACAGAACGGTGTAGCGTACATAATGGGAAAGTGGTGAATATGTACTGTGAGTGTCATGATGTTGTTGGATGTTCTATGTGCTTCGTCAAAGATCACGAGTAAGATTTTATTTACATCAATATCAACTTTATGATGGAATTATTATCACATCTCCAACGGACATATTTAAACCATATGTCCGTGACTCTCCAGAACACAGTTAAAAAAGTGCGCCAGAACCCTCGTCCCACTAAACGCTGACCGTAAAGACTGTACTCCAAAATATAAGAAGTGTAGATCTACATCACATGATCATTTTATTAAAATTGATTTATAATCATTTCCGTTACTCACAACTTTTTTTAAATTTTACAAATCTTCAATTGGCAGAATTTATGTGTATAAAAATTATCATTCAAGATGTATAATGAATCCAGTATTTACTTTCAAATTTTGCATTGTTTAACAATTCCAATAAAAGCAATATGCTTCTTACGAACCTCTCCTATGTTTTAAATGTGTTTTCTATTCATATAGATCTACATTTCATATTATGCAGAACATAATTTTAAATCATTCAATTTCAGATCTTGTCAAGACAGTCACATCCATTCCATACCATACATGATTGACACCATATTTAAGTTGTCTGACTGCAAACAGACTCACAGTCTTCTGAAAGATATGATGGTATCCATGGAAACTGTAAGTAAATCGAAAAATTCACAACTTCGAACTTTGACTAAAGCAAAGAAAGAGGCTTTAGGTCAAGTCAGTACATTTCAAAAAGCATTGGAAGCCATCTTGAGTAAAATTGCCGAGTCATCACGCAAAGAAATAGAAGTTGTATACAAACAACTAGAAACAGAAATTCAACAAGGCAAGCACAGTTTTAGGAGCATCTATAAAGATTTGCAGACGACAGACGACAAGCTAAATCAACCAGAAGGAAATAGAGCCCAACGTTTTGTTTGTACGAAAATTGCCCAAGAAAAAATGAAAGTAGCCGACCGTGAGAAGATGAAGCAAGAATTACAACATAATGCAGACGAAGAGATGTCATTCACTCCAGACCAATCATTGATGATATATATCCAAGCTTTACATGGTATTGGTCAAGTACAGAAACATAGAAAGCAGAAACACCACATCTACAAAATCAAACGAAGTAGCACTATTACCATAAAACGTCCTCGTGATTCTTATGCATGCACTTCCCGTATATGTTGTCCGATACATGATAACCAACTACTTGTCACAGATTATAACAATAAGACACTAACACGTATTGATATAAAGAAGATGTCAGTTGTTGACGATTGCACTTTAGATTCTGCACCTCATGGTGTATGTTGTATCAGTAAACATGAAGTTGCTGTTGCATGTCCGGATGACCGCAAGATCCAGTTTGTTTCCATTCATAACAAGATGACTCCTACAAGACAAATTAAAATGTCTCATGATTGTTATGGTATAGCTTCGAAGGATGGTCAGCTTTGTGTGACAGAATGGGGTGGTGCTTCAGTCTATGTTTATGATATGACTGGTACCCGACTGAAGACAATTACACAAGACAATGCTGGGAATCAGCTGTTTAACAATAGTCACCATGTTACATTCAATGAAAGTGGAGACAGAATGTTTGTTGGAGGTGGGAACAAAGGACTTGTATGTTTTGATGGGATGGGAAATTATTTGTCCACTATTACAGACACTGACCTGAAGTATGTAAATGGTGTATGTGTTGATGGTAGAGGAAACTTGTTTGTAGTTGGGTTCAGGTCACATAATGTGGTACAATTCAGTGAGAATGGGAAGAAACGTGGTGTGGTTGTAATGCAAGGAGATGGATTACAAGATCCACACTCAGTGTGTTTTCATCAGGGACTGAATAGAATGTTTGTTACCATGCGAGGCAGTGATGTAGTGAACGTGTATGAACTAGAGTAATCAAACATATTGTGAGATAACAGAGTTGTCCATTCTGTGTACATGTATTATTGATATATATAATATAAGTAAAACTTACATAAAACTTAACAGACATTTTTAGATGTAATCAAATTTTATTCATGACTGTTATATAGCATCTTTATATATAAATTGTTTGTGTTTATAATATTGTTGAACTACAGCATGTTTGTACTTTTTAAAGGGACATATTATATTTTCTTGTCTCCTCAAATAGCTGTATAGATTGAATATTGAATCATTTGTTCTTGAAAATCAATACTTTTTAAACTAAAATGCAAATTAAGGGAGGTAATAAAATATTTAAATTTGATATTTTGATTGTAATATTATGTATGATAATAAATTAAATACACACAATTAAACAGTGATAATATTGTTGTAAACATGTATATATGGCATTATAATAATTAGATAATTAAAAAATGAATATATTTTTGTTTTAAATTATTTAAGTATTGAGTACAAATGATATTACATAGTTAATACATGTTTGCTTGTACGAGCGCCCTGGTGTAATAATTATGTATCATTCGTTAATCTCACTTGCAAGTCCATATACTAGCAGGCCCTTTTCTATAGTTCCCACAGATCAGACTATTGGACTCATTCTCAAAGCCAAATATATGGTTTTACCCAATCAGAAAAGAAATCCCAATCAGAAGCACCTCGTCTCCTGGAGTGACCTGGTATGTCTTGAAGCTCTTTGAATAACTCTAGCCGTTATTGTCCCTTGTGCCATAGATGTTTGTGGACATTATGTGTGTCTTTTTGACAGTTGATATAAGAAATGTAGATGACAATGCTTGTTTATATAAAATTTAGATATGAAAAGCCTGTTCTGTAAACTATGAAAATTCCCAAAATTGGATTTGAAACGATTAAAGTTTTCCCAAATTGGCAAATTTTTCGACGCAAATTTTCCAATTTATCTAGTCTTTTCACCGAAATGGACAGAAAAAGGTCTGACTAGGTGGTATTATTTAATGTGGCATGCCGTTGAATATAGTTCTCGTAGTTTACACAGAAAGACAAATATTCTAATAAATGAAGAAAAACTAAGGATGCAGTGTTCAGTTTGTCGGAAAAATCAGGTGGATAGAATGTTGAACATCAAAGTACGAGGAATGGACAATGCAAGACAAAATAAGCATAAAGAAATAAGACACCCCAATAACCATTGGACTATATGATAATGGTCATTGTACCATACCTCCAAATCGATATACTAACACTGCAATATAAAATGAAGCTCAAAGCATAATGAACAAGCAGTTTATGTGCAATCATGCAGCATAATCGAGCATGAAGTGATTAGTTCAAATCTTTCAAGAAAGTATAATGTCCTATGTAATTACACAACTATGAACTAAAATGACATAAAGCATACTCTAATGTTGGTAGCATTGATTACATTAGTCCAAACACCTGTATTTAATTACCTTGATGAGTTGAACTGTGTCACCTAACCTTTATCGGAAGGTTAACCAATCTGCGTCAAGGTTACTTGTAAACGTTGTTCGGTTTGAAGAGAAATTGCATTGGGGGTTAACGTAATATTTGATTGGTTTAGCACTGATATGCAAATAGCAAAACCATTTTAGTAAAAAATAGCCGAGGTGATCCGATTGTAGTGGGCTCTAAATTGTTTACACATTGTAAAAATGTTTACTACGGGAAAGAGATAATGTTGTGGAAGAGAAATGGTTGCTTACTGGACGGCCGCTCTGGAGAAGTACATTCTATAGTATTGTTCAGAGACAAAACGTTAAAACTGATGTTGCATATCTGCAAGAAAGATTCACCAATGCCAAGTTAAAAACTTTGAAAATGTCTGCTTGTCAAACAGAAAGGTATGTCTTGTTTCTTGTCTAAAATAGGCTTAGTCGTAAATATGTGATAATCGATGGTAAATGCTTTCATGCAGATGTACTCTACAACTATGCATTGTCACTTTTCTTACATGTTTCCCCAAACCACAAATACACGATTCCAATACAGATATTTTCTATCCTGACCTATGCGTCGAGTTAGCGCGCTAGCGTAGGACATTCCTGTATCGGACTCGTGTCGTATTATTTCGAACAATACATGGTTTCGAATAGCCCAACATCAATGAAGGAATCGAGCAAAAAATGTAAAGTGCACATCTACCCCAAAAGCACAATAAGTACACAGAGTACAGTTAAACCTCATTTATTCGAAAGCCGTCTATCCAAATACTTGGTATTATCCGAAATTAATATCAGGTCCCGATGTTTCTTCTAATCACGTCGAATTGAAATGGGCTATTTGAAACCATGCATTATTCGAAATAAAATTTCGGATCCGATGAATTCGAATGAACGAGGTACGTATGTATATTTATAATTTTATATACAAAAACGACAACAATCACAAAGGCATAAGGGACACAAGTTTCAAACATAAATAATTGCTAAAAATAGAAGTAAATAGCGGGCCCATTAGAACCATAGTTTAACCATGACTATAAAACACATCAGTAAAACCTCACTTAAAGACCATCTCAATAATAAGACCACCCCAACAATAAGACCACCTCAATAATAAGACCACCCCAACAATAAGACCACCTCAATAATAAGACCAAATCAATAATAAGACCACCTTAATAATAAGACCAAATCAATAATAAGACCACCTTAATAATAAGACCAAATCAATAATAAGACCACCTCAATAATAAGACCAAATCAATAATAAGACCACTTTTATAATAAGACCAAATCAATAATAAGACCACCTCAATAATAAGACCAATTCAATATTAAGAATTAAATTTTGAAATTCATATTCACTGTTTTGCTCTTCATTCAGCCTCAATATTATGACCATTTCAATAATAAGAGAAGTTTTCAAGGGTCCCAATGGTGGTCTTATTATCGAAGTTTTACTGTATATTTATCTTTTATAGTCACTGAACTGATAAACGGATAAGTCGAACTATAGACGCAGTAAATGAATGTTATTTCGAGTATGGAAGTTCATGTGTTTGTTGCTTACTGAGACCTTTATTACATTGTGTCATGAAACGCTGATATTCCATACAATGTTGTAAACTTATTATTACCACGTACACGAATTCTTCAGATTTGTTGAATTCCTTGAAGACATTTAAGTTCGTCTGTTGCGTTCTACGTTCGTGGATTACAGCATAAAAAGAAATTGCTGTCTGTTTTGTCAGACAATCATTAATTATTATTGCTCAAAAACACAGTATCTATTTCAGCGTACAACTCTTTATATATCGAACACCTAGAAATGGTACTTGTTAAGTTATCATGAACTAAGCGAAATCACAAAAATGTATAGTATTAATGATGATGTGTTATGTACAGAAAATCCTCAATAAAACGACCACCATTCAATAATAAGACCAACCATGGGACCCTTGAAAACTGGTCTTAATGTTGAGGTTGAATTAAGAGCAATTCAGTGAAAATGGACTTGAAAATTATATTTTGAGGGGGTCTTATTATTGAGGTGATCTTTAAGTGAGGTTTTACTATATTTGGGTAAAAGTATTTTATAATCATTAACTCCAGTGTTACTGCCATGCTAAAAAGTCTACGCTCTTTAACTGATAGAATATGTTACAGTTACCCTCAATCTAGCAACAGATGTAATCAAAGTGGATAATATCTCATAAATATTCCTCTGGTTAGCACAGTCACTGAATTAACCGCATCAGAAAAAATATATGAAACAATTGGACGATAGCGCAAAACTATCACGTAATATGGTTTAATGACAGTAAAACCTCACTTGAAGACCACCTCAATAATAAGAACACAAATTAAAAGTCCAATTTGACAGTTTTGCTCTTTATACAACATCGATATTAAGACCACTTCAATATTAAGACCAGTTTTCAAGGGTCCATAGGGTGAGCTTATTATTGAGTTTTTTTGTATATTTGTTTGTATTGAAAACAAATTCTGAGCCGATATATCGATTTGGAGTGTTTTTTATAGAACCTTTGCTATGGAATGGTTTTTACTGATTTCCGGTTTCATATTGAGTCTAATTAATTATACATAAATTCCGAACGCAATAAGCGCTACAATATAGCGTCGTATATACGCAATAAGCGCTCCAATATAGCGTAGTAAATACGCAATAAGCGCTCCAATATAGCGTCGTAAATATCAGTTCTAGCAGTGAGTGATAATATAATCTGGTATTTTGTAAAATATATTTAGTTGAGCTGTCGCTGTAAAAGACAAAAAATATAATCCCTAGATTTCATTACTTTTATCATGGTTATAGCTGATCGAATGATTGTTTTTGTTTGACGCATGGCGCCAGTTTTACGTGGTTGTTGCTGGAATACAATATTAGTTATGACAGTCAAAAGTAGTCAACGATTCGTTCATCACCTAAAATGAACGATTCACCCTTGTTATTTACTTGTTATTTACTTAGCTCTGATATATTTATTTGCTCTGATTTGGTCATATTTGCTTCAATATTTGCGTCTTCAAGGACAAATCTTACCACAAACATGAACATATATATATGTATATATACAAATGTAGACGAATATTTCAACACTGACAATGTAAGTAAACATAGGAATATGAGAAATATTTGCGTTTATTTATCGTCGCCACCGGTTTCCCATATGGGCGACGCCTCCGATAGAATGTTGGTCATTTAAGATGTTTGGAGGATGGTACATATGACACAGAAGATGCCCAAGTTCCAGAAGCACCCCTGTAAAGCATCGTTTACGGGGCCTCGGGTTTTCAAAGTTTCGTCCGAAAGACTGTTAGTATTGTTAGTGATGGAGCAGGGAATCGAACCTACAATCCCTCGATTACTAGTCCAGTGCGTTACCACTGGACCATGGATCCGCTACATAGAGAAACGTTGTTGGTCCGTAGTGTCCATATAGATTGTCCGAAGTGTCCCTACAGATGGTCCGAAGTGACCCTACAGATGGTCCGAAGTGTCCATATAGAGAGTCCGAAGTGTCCATATAGATGGTCCGAAGTGTCTCTATAGATGGTCCGAAGTGTCCATAAAGATTGTCCGAAGTATCCCTCTATAGATGGTCCGAAGTGTCCCTAAAGATGGTCCGAAGTGTCCCTATAGATGGTCCAAAGTGTCGCTCTAGATGGTCCGAAGTGTCTCTATAGATGGTCCTAAGTGCCCATATAGATGGTCCGAAGTGACCCTCTAGATGGTCCAAAGTGTCTCTATAGATGGTCCAAAGTGTCTCTATAGATGGTCCGAAGTGTCCCTATAGATTGTCCGAAGTATCCATCAAGATGGTCCGAAGTTTTCCTATAGATGATCAGAAGTATCCCTAAAGATGGTCCGAAGTATCCATATAGATGGTCCGAAGTGTCCCTAAATATGGTCTGAAGTGTCTGGTATGGAAAGTCCCTATAGGTGGCCCGAAGTGTCTGGTACGAATGTCCCATGGATGGTCTGAAGTGTCTGGTACGATATGTCCCTATAGAAGGTCCGAAGTGTCTGTTACGAAATGTCCATATAGATGGTCTGAAGTGTCTGGTACGAAATGTACATGGTACGATGTGTCCTAGCATTTCCGTGTTGTTTTCATTGTTCAAAGCGAAAGTAGGGTTCAAAGTCAAACATAGAAAATGGCGTTTGTAGGGCGTTCTCAGCTGAAAATGTCTGACGAAACATTTGATTTCGTCTGTACTATATGTGCAGAATACAACAAGACAGTACAAGCTGTGAAGTATTGTGTCGAATGTAGTTATTGCTGTCAATCTTGTACTGACGCGCATAGAATCCCAGCATTGAGAAGTCACAATTTGATGGATGTCAGTCTAGGAAACCAAGCGAGCGGTCAGTCAGTCAGTTTGTTGGAAATTCCTACAGAACGTTGTACCATACATAAAGGGAAAGTGGTGGATATGTACTGTGAGTGTCATGATGTTGTTGGATGTTCTACGTGCTTCGTCAAAGATCATAAGTAAAATCTTATTTACATCAATATCAACTTTATGATAGAACTATTATCACCTCTCCCATGGACATATTTAAATCATATGTCCATACCTCTCCAGAACACAGTAAAAATGCGCTCGAACCCTCGTCCCCCTAAATGCTGTTGAGGCCGTAATCCCAAATATAAGAAGTGTAGATCTACATCACATGAACATTTTATTAAAATATATTTATAATTATTTCCGACACACACTACTTTTTTTTAATTTTACAAATCTTCAATTGTCAGAATTATCATTCTAGATGTATAATGAATCCAGCATTACATATACTTTAAGTATGTCGATGCTCAATTTTGCATTGTTTAACAATTTAAATAAAATCAATACGCTTCTTACGAACATAGTCACAACCTCTCATATGTGTTAAATGTGTTTTCTATACATATATATCTACATAGATCTACATTTCATATTAAGCAGAACATATTTTCAAATCATTCAATTTCAGATCTTGTCAAGACAGTCACATCCATTCCATACCAGACATGATTGACACCATATTTAATATTTCTGACTGCAAACAGACACACAGCCTTCTGAAAGATATGATGGTATCCATGGAAACTGTAAGTAAATCGAAAAATACACAACTTCAAACTTTGACGAAAGCAAAGAAAGAGGCTTTAGGTCAAGTCAGTACATTCCAAAAAGCATTGGAAGCCATCTTGAGTAAAATTGCCGAGTCATCACGCAAAGAAATAGAAGTTGTATACAAACAACTAGAAACAGAAATTCTACATGACAAGCAAATTGTTGATAGCATCTGTAAAGCTTTGCAGACGACAGACGACAAGCTAAATCAATCAAAAGGAAATAGAGCCCAACGTTTTGTTTGTACGAAAATTGCCCAAGAAAAAATGAAAGTAGCCGACGGTGAGAAGATGAACCAAGAATTACAACATGATACAGACGTAGAGATATCATTCATTCCAGACCAATCATTGATGGAATATATCCAAGCTTTACAAGGTATTGGTCAAGTACAGGAACATAGAAAGCAGAAACACAGCCTCTACAAAATCAAAGGAAGTGGAGATATTACCATAAAACTTTCTCATGATTCTAAGACATGCTATTCCATTGGATGTTGTCTGACACATGATAACCAACTACTTGTCACAGATGACAACAATAAGAAACTAAAACGTATTGATATACAGAAGATGTCAGTTGTTGACTATTGTACTTTAGATTCTCTTCCTTGTGGTGTATGTTGTATCAGCAAATACGAAGTTGCTGTTGCATGTCAGTATGACAACAAGATCCAGTTTGTTTCCAGTCATAACAAGATGACTCCTACAAGACAAATTAAAATGTCTCATGATTGTTATGGTATTGCTTTCAAGGATGGTCTGCTTTATTTGACAGAATTTGGTGGTGTTTCACTCTATGTTTATGATATAACTGGTACCCGACTGAAGACAATTACACGAGACAATGCTGGGAATGAGCTGTTCAGCAATTGTCACCATATTACATTTAATGAAAGTGGAGACAGAATGTTTGTTGGAGGTGGGGACAAGGGGCTTGTATGTTTTGATGGGATGGGAAATTATTTGTCCACTATTACAGACACTGACCTGAAGTGTGTAGTTGGTGTATGTGTTGATGGTAGAGGAAACATATTTGTTGCTGGGAGCAAGACATATACGGTGGTACAATTCAGTGAGAATGGGAAGAAACTTGGTATGATTGTGAAGCAAGGAGATGGATTACAACGTCCACAGTCTGTGTGTTTTCATCAGGGACTGAGTAGAATGTTTGTTACCATGGAGGACAGTGATGTAGTGAAAATGTATGAACTAGAGTAATCAAACATATTGTTAGATAACAGAGTTGTTCTTTCTGTGTACATATATTATTGATAGAATATAAGTAAAACTTACATAAAACTCAACAGAAGTAAGGATACCAAATACCACAAAACATGTTTTATATGCTAACAACTACTACCATATATCCGGTTTGTTTCAACTTTATACGTAATCAAATACTATTTATGACTGTTAAATAGCATCTTAAGATATAAATTGTTTGTGTTTATAATTTGTTGAACTACAGCAAGTTTGTATTAAAGGGACATTACATTTTTTCTTCTCTCCTTTGATATAGATTGAACATTAAAGCATTTTTTCTTGAAAAACTTAAGGGAGGTAATAAAATGATTGAATTTGAGATTTTGATTGTAATATTATGTATGATAATAAATTAAAAACACACAATTAAACAGTGATAAGATTGTTGTAAACATATATATATGGCATTATAAAAATGAGATAAATAAAAAAAAAAAATATATTTTTGTTTTAAGTGTAGAGTACACACGATATTAAATAGTAAATACTTGTTTTTGCAAATAGTAAAACGCTGACACAGAATAAATATCTGATACTAGTATATTAAACAGCATGTCACTGATTGTATTATATGTTGATGCTTCCCTTCGGTCTGTGTGGGGGGCACTGTCTTAGTATGTGACGTTCCACTTAATATTTCTTACACAAGTTGACTCAATGTTAAAGTTGTAAGTATCCCTTTTATAATATACAGTAAAACCTCACTTAAATAGTAAGACCACCTCGATGTTTAATGCCATGATTTTCATGTCAAATGTCACTGTTTTGCTCTTTATTCTTCTATACTACTGTTATTTTTAAGATTTAAGTAATATTTTGCAATTAAGTATTATTAGTATTAGTATTATTTTGATTTCTTCCAATTGCAATCGAATTTAATTGCGACATAGTGACAAACAAACTATGTGACTGAATTTTCCCCAGTTTTTGCAATCAGTACATTGTCTTTCTAGCTGTAAATCTGGCATAAGTGTAACAAGTTTTACAAAGATATTTTTACTTGGTTTACGGTTTTATAGTTGATGTTTTTGAGCATGTGTTTTTGTGATTTTTAATGTTTCTGTATTATGTTTTTTGCTTAAATCCAAAATAAAATTTCTGTTCTGTTATTTAGAACGTCATTAAACCATAAAACCCTAAAATCCTCGAATTCATTATACATAACTCAATATTGCACTTATAATATATATTTATTTACAGCATTATCAATTATGAACTACGGTGCCCCAAAAGTTCACCACAAATATATAACTTCCGGGACACAGTAATACAATGGGGTCTGGCCCAGTAAGTATGTCTGGCTTGGGTTGAATATACATATATATATATGTGTGTGTGTGCGTGTTTGTGTGCGTGCGTGGTAGTGTATGTGTGTATATATATTTCTTTTTCCTTTCTTTTTCTTATATTGTAAATGTATTGGAATTAAAGGCTACACACCATGTTTGAAAATTAACTACACTAATGCAGCCGTTTCCCTTTATAACACGTGATATTTATTATTATGTCATATTGTTTATACTGCTAATGTTTCCCACTTATGCTTTCTGTAAATAAAATCTTGAAAAAATAATTCCTCATTTCTTCTTGATTTATATAGATATAGATCTACATAGTACAACGTGATGGTGACATTTTTATTGTGATATTGCTATCATCTTAACATGCCTCCTTCAATGTGGTCCCAATAATGGGTAGATATAAGACAGCCCCAGTATATATATGGTTTTAAGTATATATGTATTTATATACACCGAAACCTCACATTTTGACCACCGCAATACTAAGACCATCTCAAAATTAAGAACACAATTTGCAGGTCAATGTTGACTGTTTTGCTCTTTGAAAATGTCTGCTTGTCAAACGGAAAACCACTTTCTACATTACTATCCTCATTACACTAGACAGTTTAAGCTAAAAACGTCCAATATGTCAAATTAACTGACCAGTTTTAAAAGGTAGGTATTGATTTCTTGTCTAAAATATGCTTAGTCGTAAATATGTGATAATCGGTGGTAAATGCTTTCATACAAATGTTCTCTACAACTATGCATTGTCACTTTTCTTACATGTTTCCCCAAACCACAAATACACGATTCCAATACAGATATTTTTTCTATCCTGACCAATGCGTGGAGTTAGCGCTAGCATAGGACATTCATGTATCGGACTAGTGTCGTATAATTTCAAACAATACATGGTTTCTAATAGTCCATCATCAATGAAGAAGTCAAGCAAAAAATGCCACGTAAAGTGCACATCTACCCCAAAAGCACAATAAGTACACAAAGTACAGCCGGACCTCATCCATTCGAAAACCATATATCCGAATACTTGGTATTATCCGAAATAAAAAGCAGGTCCCGATGTATATTCTGATGAACTTCGAATTGAAATGGGCTATTCTAAGCCATGCATTATTCGAAATAAATTTCGGACCCGATGAATTCGAATGAACGAGGTTCGACTGTAACTAGCTTTAATAGTCACTGAACTGATAAACGGATAAGTCGAACTATAGACGCAGTAAATGAATGTTATTTCGAGTATGGAAGTTCATGTGTTTGTTACGTACTGAGACCTTTAGTACATTTTGTCATGAAACGCTGATATTCCATACAATGTAGTAAACTTATTATTACCACGTACACGAATTCTTCAGATTTGTTGAATTCCTTGAAGACACTTAAGTTCGTCTGTTCCGTTCTACGTTCGTGGATTACAGCATAAAAAGAAATTGCTGTCTGTTTTGTCAGACAGTCATTAATTATTATTGCTCATAAACACAGTATCTATCTCCGGGTACAACTCTTTATATATCAATAAAACGACCACCCTTGGGACCCATGACAACTGGTCTTTTTAGGTGGTCTTTATATTGAGGTTGCATAAAGAGTAAAACAATGAAAATGAAGTTGAAAATTGTATTCACAATAATGAGGTGGTCTTAATATTGAGATGGTCGTTAAGTGAGGTTTTACTGTATATAACACTATTTCGTATACAACGTCTTAATTGCATTTTAGAATATTCAGAAAAAAACTACTTTATTAATGTTGTTATCGAAGACAGAATAATGTGCTAGAGGGAACGTCACGTACACAATACAATGCCTCCCCACACAGACCTCCGGGAAAACAACAGTCCATAAAGCATCAGGCATTGAGGAGGTGCGAGGGTAAATACGCAAGGGAACAGGGGCGCAATGAATGACCTGGTCGACCATAAAGGACAACTAAGGAGAATTAAGGAGGATGAAAAGGGGGTTCATTACATATTGAAGAGACTTTTCACGTATGAATACACTGTGTTTACATTTCAGACCGTTATTTAAAATGGAGTAGTGCAATGTCACAATCTCTAGAAACAAATATCAACTAAACGTTATTGAAATAATTACAAGCAAGCTAACGGGAATTGATCTAATACGACATTCCAGCAACCTTTAAATGGCTAACTTGTAATTGAAAAGATGTTTTCATCATTGTTATGGCTTTAATACTGGTGCTATAAATATTGCATTTGTAACAAAGTCGATTTCATATTGGAACACTTGTTCTGTTTCGGTTTTAGTAAACACTATACGTTACGTTCTAATCGACAATCCCAGCTCATGTATACAGATTTATAATACTAATAGAGACTAATACAAAATATTATTGACATAGCTTTTATGGAAACATAAATATTTTTTCTTCCCACGCATGCTTTCATTATGCTGACAATACTAATACGGAAGACCGATTGTGACTTCATTAACAATCATTTCATATTTTGAAAACCGTTAAGTAACGATTACAATGATGCAGTTCATAACTTATATAAAGGACTGTGACTTGTGACCTCATCAAATTCATGATTTCACATTTTAAACAGTACGAAATGCACAACATATTGTTTGAAGTCACCAATGGTCTTTCGTAGAATACGATTGTAAATATGCGTAAGTCTAAATATCGGGCGTTTGAAATAAATCCAATCATACTAGGAATGGTAATCAACCAAGTAAACAAAGGAAATGAGATTTTATCTTGCAAATGTTTGAAGAAATGATTTATTGTATTCGTGGCGTAGTGATTCTGATAAAGTAGGACACTGTATTTCGCCACTGATTCTGAGCATCTGTCTTAAATGACGGACTACTTTGTTTGGGTGTCTACCAACCAGTCGGCTTAAATATAAGCCACTAGTCTTGGAAAATAGCACTGGAAAGCACCCAGTTCTTTGGCACCACACATTATTGGACATGCAGCATTACATACGATCTTTCATAGCCTTATAATTATATAACATACGGTGTACATAGTGGTAATATCAACCATGTATTATTATCGAGAATTCCCAAGTTTGATAAGTTTCATTTCCAAACAACCAGAAGGTCATAGACCCATGTGGTACATATACACATACTTTTATATAAACATTTACATTACTTATACATTTACACGTACAATTAACATACATACTTGTACATATACATACATTAGAACAAACATTTGAAACAAATGAAATAACAACAAATTTGCGTGACGTCACAACAAAACAAGTCTGACGTAGATGATGATGCCATTGTTAAATATTTATTTTATACGAAATCTGATATTTTATTTCATTGAAAAGTATTGTCTTGTTCATTTGAATATGATCTTTGATATACTCATTTGAACCCATATCTTTGGTTGAACAATTGTAGGAACTACTTTATCCTGCGTGAGCTTTTGTTTATCGATGACCGAATTACACATGTCTTATTGCGCTTGCATACAGGAGGTCAAGGTAATGCTTTGACGACAATCAGTTGTTTCTGTTGTTATGTCATAAATAGAATCATATATTCGTAGTTTTTTTATTGAATTGAAATTAAACTTGTCATCTAAAACCGACAAAACCTCGTTTTGATCGGTTTCAGATGACGTGTTTAATAAATTCAGTACAAATAACCACTTATGTAAGGTTCCCTACGTATTGCCACACGTATGATTAGTCGTGTATCCTATGAGGGTTTTTCCCCCTAAGGATGAAATTAGTCCCTACATGAACACATCAGTTCGACTCACTTAATCGATATTTGCCGAAAATTCAAACATCACAGGTCTTTAAAATCGGGTAATGTGAACGTATAATTAAATGGTCTGATTAACTGTCCTAGTTTACTTGAGTGAATTATAACGTATTTTAGAGCGTGTTAAGCAATAAACCAGAATCCAATGTAATTATTCCCCCTTGCATGTCAGGAATCTGGCAGTTTGAAACTTAATTTATTTCTTGATTACGTGTTATATGTCGATTTAACACGATCAAATGTAATCCGAATTCTTTAATGGACAAAACCTTAATGCTTGTTTCTTTACGTAATGGAAGTGAAAATATTGAATATAGATTTTCTCTGTAAATATGCTTGACGCCATTAAAAGCGCGACTATTTGATAACTGGTCTTAATATTGAGGTGGTCTTAATATTGAGGTGGTCTTAATATTGAGGTTGAATAAAGAGCAAAACAGTGAGAATGGACATGAAAATGTGTTTTTTAATTTTTAGGTGGTCTTATTAATGAGGTGGTTCGAGATGTCGTAATTTTAAGTCCTATTTTTTGGTAATCTGACTTTAAGTCAAATAAACAGTTAATGTCATATACTGAGTTTGGGTTTAAATACAGTTTGATACTCATTTAAATACCACCTCAAGATGGATATATAAAATATTTGACATCGTTGATTTTAATCTCGATTAATATTTCTCTGAAATTGCAAATACAATGTACTCGTATAAACATACTATATGTGATGGAATATCGCGGATCAGACAACAAAACAAATGCATAGCAATTTGTAATACAGTTTCTACGGATTCCTGTTAGGGCCATCGCGATCTCGCCCCTTGACTTTTTAATTGACCAAGAAAAAGTTCTCGCATCTTTTTTCTTTCAAATGTGTAGTACTATGTATACATAAAACTTCTGTGTTTACATTTGAAATTCGATTAAAAATGCGAGATTTGACATTAATTTATTTCAGTCAGCATTTTGTTTTCATCCAAACAAATGAAATGCTGTCTAAATAATTGTAAACTTTCGCCAAGATTTATTAATTTATAACAAATACCATCTGACTTTCAGACGTATAATGTTTATGAACTAGGCCCCAAAGTAAGATTAAAGTTTTGGACCCAGAACTCAAGTCGTAATTGTTCGAATGATTTAAAGCGTGCTACATAATTCTTTTGAGAGCAAAGTAATCAATAACGATGCTCCTTATGCAATTATTACTCCACTTTCTGACAGTTATTATTGAGTACATGAAATATTATACTGGTGAAAAGTGCTAACCTACCAGAACTATTTCACATCATTTCTAAAAGCTACACTAATATTATTTTCTTTTTTTCCTGCAGTTAGCGATTACATGTACATACTAGATAAACGAATTGAACTACAGTAACACCTTAATAATTAGACCGCCCTTGGACCCTTATACATGTATTGAGGCTGAAACAAGAGCGGAACAGTCAAAATGGACTTGAAAAAAGTGTGGTCTAAATTTGAAGGAGGTCTTATCATTGAGGTGGTATTTGTGTGAGGTTGTACTGAATTTGTAAAATGTTGATGGAAACCCATCAAAGTCATGTTTATAATTTCAGATGGCTTTGTCACGATGTTGTAAGGACTCTCCAAAAACAAAGCTGTGGGTTAGCACTTTTGACCAGTAGGCCTATATACATGCGTGAAAGGCAATTAATTTCTTTATTACGTGTTTCAAGTCTAACTAACGCCGTGAAATGTTAACAAAATTACTTAATGGACAAAAACTTGACGCTTCAAATATTCAGTAATGGGAGAGAGAAGACAAAAGTCACAGAGCATCGATTGGAATCATTATTTGAATTTGATTCACTTTATTAAAGAGTGAGTGAATGAGAGAGTATAGGAGAAAAAACTGTTAAGACGCGCCGAATGGCAGTCAAAGCCAATGCTGATGATTTGCAAGAACGTTAAAAAGGATCCCGTGACAAATGAAACGAATATTCGTAATGTTTTACATGAGACGCCGTTTTTAGTTGTCCTATGGCAATTTTCGACAGTCGCATCGTTTAACTACGAAAACTACTTTTTTTCCGGAAACGGCGCAAAACTAACAGGTAAGTGAATCGGTTAAAATGGTTCAACATCTGAGCGAAACCTGCTTAACATACTCAATACTGGTAGTAATCTTAAATGCGCAAATAAATTTAATGGTTTAACAATGATGTTTCGTACTTTCTGCGAATCTGAAAGTGTTGAATACAAAACCAGTGTTCAATACCGAACAACTCATGTGCTTTCAGTCCTTTGATTATAATTCGTAAACACGAAGTGCATAACGAATCACGATAACTTTACAACTAAGCCACACTTTGACACGTTATTTGGTAACTGGTTGCCAGTGTTTCAATATGTTGTAATCCATTTCAGAATAGATAAATATTACGCTGTCAAAACTCAATATCGTGATACCAGGTTTTATTTTTTAATTACAAACATATACAGTCGGATCTAGTTTATTCGACAACCTTCTATCTGAATACGCGGTATCATCCGAAATAAATACCAGGTCCCAATGTATCTTCTAACGCACTTCGAAATGGAATGGACTATTGGAAACTATGCAATATTAGAAATAAAATTTCGGATCCGTTGAATTCGAAAATCCGATGTTCGACTTCAAAACGACAAATATCCTGTAATAGGCGTAAATAGTTTCTTACAAAAACGTTCAAATAATGATAATTGCTATAAAGCAATACATTACCATGGATAAAAGGAAACGAATGAATGCCAGCCATAATGTTCAATAGAAAAACAGGAAATATTATTTGATTTCGTACGAAAGGTCATTAGACATTGTTTTTGCAGTAAGTCTTACATGAGAAGTTCACTGTACATAAAGGAGAGATAATCATAAATCAGAACTTCCCCAGGCAGATCTAGACAAAATGGGAAAATCAGATTAAGTTGTTACTGGGAACGCCACATACATAAAACAATGCTTCCCCACACAAACCCCAGGGAAACAACAGCCAACGACACATTAGGGACTTTGGAGATAACATAAGAATAAAGATATAACCATGGGAGCAAGGAATGGTTTGACCGACTATCAAAATCAACCAAAGAGAAATTAGGGAAACAACAATAGAGAAAATGACTGAATGAATGGAAAACATTATAGGACAAGTCAAGAAAGCCAGTAGCCCCTGGCCGAAAAACATGAACAATCCATCAAGTCAATGAACCCCACATGCGAAAAGAGGAGCTTTACATACAATCAAAAACATAAATAGAAATAATAACCACAAAGTGATTTACAGACTTGGAACTGTCAGCAAAATACTGGGGGTTTAAATCAAGGGCTGGACATCGAACAATACCAATACAGACAAAGAGAACCAAAGCCAAAATGAGATTGTTTGGCGGGCAACTGTGCATGATGGTATTTGTCTTCATACGATGTGAAAGTATCAACTGTCTCGTCTGTTATAATGTCATTCGTATTATAAATACAGACTGCGTTGTTGATTCAAATCGGATACTCCATTAACTAAACACAAACAACAATTTCCTGCTCCTGTCTTCCAACAAACAACATATGTTTCTATGTCTGGTGCATTTATCATACCGAGGTAATTGGTATATACAAAGCGTAATATTATTTCCTTTGTGTCAGTACTTCTGGTTAACTTGGGACTTGCACGATACAACAACACGTGAACTATGTTATTGTGTGACATGATATATATCATCTGTCAATTTAATTGGATGAGCAAACCGAAATATCCAAAGGCAATTTACTGAAGATTTATATCTGGATATTTGATCAGATTACAAATATTAAGTGTTACGCAAAATACGGTTTCCAGTAATTACATACACAAACCATTCATCAACCACATAATTTGGTGTCAGGATGTCAGTTTTATGTCTCTTAGGTGTCCAGTAATAATAGTATCACGCACGAACAGAATCCGTTCTGGTTAATAACACTTTAGCTCAGCTTTGTGTGATTTGATTTCTTTACTAGTTCCGTGATGTATTTCATCCACTGAATCCCCGCCCTGTTCATCCTTCTTAATTCTTCTTATTCTTCCTTTATGGTCGACCATGCCATTCCTTGCGCAACTGTTCCCTTGCGTATTTGCCCTTGCACCTCATCAATGCCTGATGTTTTGTGACTGATGTTTGCCCGGGGTCTGTGTGGGAAGGCATTGTCGTTTCCTACAGCAACTGTTTACGTCGTGTTGGGTTGGAATTTCATGCTTTTTGTCAACCGTAGTTCAGTCATATAAGGCGGTCAATTAAATTAATTGAATTTAAAGATCGTCTTCACAATTCATTTATACACCAACATGTTGGTGCTGGGAATTAATGGAGGCGTCTTGACAAGGCTCTTAAATTCAAGGATAAAACAGTCGTTGAGATGTCTCATGAACGTTACCCCAAGACACTTCTACTAAATAATCTAAACTTACTGACAAACCGTATATGGTCACAAGGAAGACGATTCCACTGTTGTAGACTACTGAATAATGCAGTATTTAATAAGAAAACATATTGAAACGAAATGACTGAATTATGGACGGCTCTTGTCATATATATTGTTTTTTTTGTGACAACGATTCCCCCATTCCATATTTTTGTATATGGATAACAGATAGGTCGATGCACAACAAAGGAGTTTGGTTGCGCCTCTGTTACCTTAAGTATGTACCCTTTATATCATGCCTTATGTTTTATGGATTGTTGTTTTCCCGGAGGTCTGTGTGGGGAGGCGCTGTGTATGTGGCGTTCCCAGTAGCAACGTTGTAATTCTCTTTTAATGTTTAATGTTTATAATTTTCTGGTTCTCGTTCAGCATATCTATTATAGTCAAGTTTCATCTGAACCTTTTACATACATAGTCAGGTTAAATCTCCCCAAATATCATTAAAATTGTATATGTGATTATTTTAGAATAGCTATTTCTTTTACTATGTTGTATTTTACAAAGTTAAATAATATTTCCAACAGTGTGAATGTAGATTGAAACCTCCAGTATATTTTCTGACAGTTTCAAGACTGTAAATCGCTGTGTGGTAATTGCTTCTATTAATGTTTTTTAGATGCATGTTAAGTTTCCCTTTTCCCAAGTGCAGTTTCTTCACTTGATATATTATTCATGTTCCGTTCTCCCCCGTTGTTCTATGATTACTGACGTTTGAGATTGTTCTGTGATATATTCCATCCCTTACATTCCCCCTTGTTGGAATACATCACGGAACAAGTCTTTGATAATGTCAAATCCATTTTAACTAACAGTTACATGACAATGTAATTGCTTTTGAATGTCATCAAAGATATGTCGAACTCGGTGCATTAAAAGTGCTGTTTTATCTCTGAAGAAAGCTGCAAGATTGCAAAATAGTCGACACGTCTTCCTTTTGGGGGATATCAGTCATAGTAATATAAAATGATTTCGTTGCCTCAAATTTTGGGGAATTGTCCAGCGGGGATTTTCTTATCTACACAGTTCGCTTTATATCGATGGATGATGATGGTTGGATATGTAGGAGGTGGTGTGCATCCTTATACTAGTTTTGACCTTTGACCCCCATTGGTGTTCTGGCACTGTCTGTTCAAATGCGATACTCCTATTTTCACCAATCATTTTATGTTTGTGTCTTGTCCTTTTTGCCTTTGGATTTGTCTTCTTTTGTATGTGTGTATTTCAATGTGGCCTTGTGCTTATGGTGTGACCATGTACTTTGTTTTTGTCATATCCTACAGAATTTAGGGAAACAACAATAGGGAAAATGACTGAATGAATGGAAAACATTATAGGACAAGTCAAGAAAGCCAGTAGCCCCTGGCCGAAAAACAAACAAAAATCCATCAAGTCAAGTCATCCTTCATTTGAGTAGTTACGTTTGTTTGGTTACGCCTCTACTCCACTTTGATAAATGAACTACAAGTTTTAGACAACAATGACATACTGTCGGACCTCGTTCATTCGAATTCATCGCATCCGAAATTGCATTCATATAAAACATGGTTTCGAATAGCTCATTTCAATCCGACGTGCTTAAGAAGATACATTGGGGCCTGATTTTTTTATTTCGGATGATACCAAGTATTCAGATAAAAAGTTGTTGAATAAACGAGATCCGACTGTATATCGAATTTTGGCAGAGCTTGTACCATCCAAACACTGAATCACAAAGAAACAAAATTTCCCTTGTATGTATATTATTGTTCATGATAACATCTATGGCTATATTTGAATCTTTTCAGTAATGACAAGAAAATAAGTTCAATAATAATACTTTTATTGGTATGTATCCTAAAGACACAAATAATACTGTTGAATGCATAAAAAATGAAACATATGTCACCTCTATTTACAAACAAAGTTTAGTAAAATTATAAAATAGAATTAGCTTCTGTTAATTTTAGTGTCCATGTACCGTGCAACCTCACCAAAGCCAAACCAAAAACGGGAGACCACAAATGTTGCCTTTTGTTTCAAGGTATTTGAGAGATGTTGTTGCTCAAGAGAGGGCCGCTCTGGAGAGGCCGCACGGCACTAATAACTGTACTTCAGTTATCCACATAAGATATACTTATAAGGCATGTTATGATGTTTACAACCAATGTTACCTCTTGCCATCAAGTAAAAGTCACATTAATTGGAACAGACCCTGCTTTTAATGTTGTATAAACAAAACAAACAAATCGAAGCGCTTTAACCAGGACACCGACCCGAGCAAAGCCATTTCATCTCGATTGTACAAACCTCGTTACAATAACACATTTGGAACACCTTGTCACCTTGATCTAGAGTAGGAGGACTATTTAAGAAACTATTCACGCATATACTACATGGTAACGGTTGCTATGGACGCCACAATCTGGTGAAACACAGTTTTAGTTCTCTGAATATTGAATTACTGAAGAACAGGTAAATCCAAGGGTTTGTACAGCTGTTTAAGCTGGCCAAGAGCAGAATGATGGTATACGCAGCACCTGGAAAGAGAAACATATTGATAATGCGTTGTTTGTAATAGCTATGAGTAGTAGTACTAGAACACTTGAATTTAAAGTTTGACACATTTATAATGTGTTATAACTGAAATATTGTAGAACTTGCATTTTAGCATAAAGCTTCTTTCAACAAGGTATATTGATATCTGTATTTTAAAACGATCATTTTTACTATTTTCTTTATTTCCTCTCTGTCATCCTTCGATGAGCAAATTTGAATTAAAGTATATCTAAGTATCCATGTTAAACTGACTGTCGCTTACTATGTTGTACATATGTTTATTTTGAACATGGACTATTACAGTCTATTTCAAAGGTGTATTGTATATAACTATGTTGTGAAATAAAACTTCTTCTATAAACAAGGATGCCCCATGTTACTGCAGCAATAAAGATAACTTTTGCATGTCAATAATGTACTGAAACTTTGTCTCTAAAAATAACTTAGGGGCCAGTACTTTCAGTAGGGATTTCATTGAAACAATCGATATATCAATATTTTGTCTGCCAATCGATGTTCAATACACATTTACAAATATCGATATTATGGCGGGATTTCACGTCAGTGCATTGAGGCCATTCCGAGATCCAAATGTCAAATCACATTTTTTTGGCTTTCAATAAACACCTACTCCTTATAAAATGTCTCCACCAACTTCTGGCTCCATCAATTATGTCTAGAACATATTTGCTTGATATGCTGATATACGATATATTAATTTAAACCGACATAGAGATTCCATTTCTCGTGACAACCAGAAAGTGTCTGAACAAAGATATGAGTTCATCCATCTTGTCCAGATCATATTTTGCTTCATATACAACATACAGACTCGTTCCAGTACACATTTTATTGGTTTTACGTGCTAACCCGGATGTACTAGCTCACAAAGTTTCTAAAAAGCTACTGGATTCATCGTCTGATAATTGTGACTGCAGTAGGCTTTAATTTGTCTCAAACAGTAAAAGCATATATATATGTATAATAACCGGTGTACATAAATTTAAATGAATCTTGACATTACATTACTTCTACACTTTAAGCCAAGATATATCTCCTGCATTGTTTTATCATCCCCCTAATAAAGTTATACAGTTCCACATTGGAAATAAGTGCTGTTCAGCTACTTTAATGAGTTATCTTTGGTATGAGATAAAAAATAATGTATTCTTAAAATGGCATTTTTTTTGCAAACTGTCTTAATGTTACCCTCTTAAATCAATTGCTTAAGCCTGTGGTGTGTCTTTATGAGCTTAATTTACTAATGTCATCACTCAGTATGATTTCCTTTTATGTTTACATAAGCTTTGTAATAGTGATGCTTATATACTGACTGGGCTTTAAATTTCATTGTATGTACTGTATAGATGGTTATTGTAAATTATCTTGTATCGAAATCAATGTATCAAACGTATATGATTCAAATGTATTGCACTGTCAAAAATGGTCGACGTTACCCTCTCAAAATCACTTTCATCGTTTCAGATCGCTTTGTCATAAAGTAGTCATAATCTCTAAACAATATGACGCGTTATGTCTTTTGACAAGTGTACATTATTTGTATCTTTTCTATGGCCAATCAAAGTACGAAATCTCTAAACAATATGACGCGTTACGTCTTTTGACCAGTATACATTATTGATATCTTTTCTATGGCCAATAAAAGTACGAAATCTCTAAACAATATGACGCGTTAGGTCTTTTGACCAGTATACATTATTGATATCTTTTCTATGGCCAATAAAAGAAGCAAACGTCTAATTCTGTCCTTATCCATCTTGCCTAGAACACATTTGCTTGATATTATACAAACTCATATCAATATACAGATTCTATTTTTCATGTCAACCTCTGGTCTTTGAAGCAATTTTCGTTATTAAGTCGGACGATTTATGGAGCCAATTACACTAATACTGTTCCTGCCAAGATACTTTATCATTTATCTAAACATAACGAACGACTTATGATATTAGAAGTTATTGATTTGTCTCCGTGTAAGAGAACGCTTATTTGTATAGTATGGACATTAATATTTCAGATCACCAACAACTTTCACATCTATATAAATTTATGTACTTTTCCCCATCGATAACATACATGTACTACTTATTGTCGATTCAAAATTAGTTGAGAATTTTGTTATTGTATTGTCTGTTGGTCAATATTTTGTAAAACATATTTTCATTGGCTGACCACCACACAGTTGCTTACAATCTTTCTCAAGTTAACACAAACAGGCTGTACAGACATGATATTTTAATTGATTTCTATATTTCCTTAACATAAATATAAAACAAAGATGGTTGTTCTGTTCAGCAGTGAATTCTTTGTCTCTTTACAAGCTGTCACTTTTCGACGTGTTTTCCGGTTTGATGACATGTGTATAAAGTGCTATTTGTCACTTTATATGAAACACACGCGTTCTTCTATCTGCGCATGCGCGGGAATCAAATTATCGTTGGGGGGTAAGTAATAGCATATCCTCTCTAACACAATATCTCCCTTTTTTCTAAAGAGAGATTAAGTTGTTACAGGGAACGCCACATACATAATATATTGCCCCGACACAAAGACCCCCGGGAAAACATTAGTCTACAATACATTTGGCACTGAGGAGGTGCAGAGTAAACATGTATGTAAATACGAGTGCAAGAACAATTGGGAGAAATTAGGGGCGGCAATAAGAGGGGGAAAGTTTAATGGACGGAATACAAGTCAAGAAAGTCTGTTATATTAGAAGAGAGAGAATAAGTAGGTACAGGGAACGCCACATACATAAGACAGTGCCTCCCCACGCAGACCCCGGGAAAACAACAATCCATAAAACATAAGGCACTTGAGGAGGTTAAAGGGTACGTTAAGGAACATAGGCACAAGGAATGGCCTGGCAGACCATAAGGGATAGCTAGGAGAATGGGGGAGAAATTACTGGATGGAAAATATCACAGGACAAGTCAAGACGGCTGGCATCAATAGGCCGAAACTGGACAGGAAATAACTTGAACTCAATATAAAGTGACGGATTTGCACAGGGGAAAGGGAAATATAAAGTACATTCAAAACACAAACAGAAATAATAGAAAGGGGGAGAAAAGAACATGAACATTACATCAATTGAAAGAACTGCACATGGGGAAGGGGTACATAACATACGATAACATAAATAGAAATAATAACCACACAGCGATTAACAGCCTTGGAACTGTCAGAAAAAATACTGGGGTTTAATTCGGACGTTTTATTCTTCGAATATTTACTAACTTTCAAAAGCACAAATCCCACTGACACTACTCGGGTTAAGTTACACTTACGAAATAGTTTTCGATGTTTGCGGATACATGTGAAGTAATTTAAGAAAATATGATAAAGAATAAAACAAGAATAAAACTTCACGCTGACGCAGACAACAATGATTTTGGTAAATCCAGGATTTTGGTAAATCCAGGATTTTGTTATAGTTTTTATGTTACACATTTATTAATATAAAAGAGAGAAAATACGTAGCTACAGGAAACGCCACCTACATAAGACAGTGCCTCCCCACGCAGACCTCCGGGAAAACAACAATCCACAAAAACACAAGGCTCTTAAGGAGGCTAAAGGGTACATATGTTGAGGAACAGAGGCACACTGAATGGCTGACAGACCATAAGGAATAACTAGGAGAATCAAAGCGGACAGTGAAGGAGGGGGGGGGGGGGTTAATTGATGGAAAAGATCACATGACAAGTCAAGTCAAGACAGCTGGCAGCAATAGGTCGAAATCTGGGCAGGAAATTACCTGAACACCATATAAAGTGACAGAATTGCACAGGAGAAAGGGAAATATAAAACACATTCACAACATAAACAAAACTAATAACCATACAGCGAATTACAGCATTGGAAGTGTCAGTAGACATACTGGGGGGTTTAACTCGATTTAACAGCTAGCTAACCTCACACTTAATCGCTATATGGTCATTGATTTCCAATATATATGTCTGTTGTTATCAAGGTATGACTGGCAAGCAATATTTATCGTAAGTTGTCAAGTAAAATTAATGATATATTTCTGACATCGTTCTGTGGCTTTGTAGAGGGTTTCTGCCGAATAATGATGAATGGAATTAAGCTCAGCAAATTTCTGTCGTCATTATAACAAATTGTGACGATTCTATGCATGATTTTTCTTTTCATTGAAAAAAATCAAGCAAGAATATTAATAAATGTATTCATCCCCCTCTGACGTAAGCATGTTATGTGACCATTGTTATTGAGATTAAATGTATGGTCCATTTCAATACAACGGGCATTTTTACATAATCTAACAAAGCCAAATGGAAATGACCTTTTTCCGAGACATAGATGTCAACATTTTTATACATTTTCTAATAATTGCAGGAATTATGTCCCACTTTCACGGAATATTTATTCATAGGAATTATCGGCACACTATGTGACATAGGTCTACATTGGACCATGGATTTTTTTCTTTCTCGTTCATTGAGAAAAAGTAGAACAGAGAAGGGCGCATTTACAAAAGAAGGCTTTCCCGCCCACATTCTTATGGTACGTTATATGGTATAGAATGGGGAGGGGTTGGAGCGGTTGTAAGATAAAAGTTAAAAAAGTGCGGTATGGGAAACAGCACCGGAATGACCGAGGATACATCACTTTATGTTATTAAATGTCATAATACGGCACGTGATACGAATATAGATATTGCCCATATTGTAAATACACTGTTGAAGACGAATTTCATTTTTTTATTGTATGCCCATTGTACTCAAGTTTAAGAGTTAAATATATACCTTGCTTATATTACGAACACCCAACTTTTCAAAGATTTTATAATCTGACGTCATGTCGAAATGAATTGATTATCAAAAATACAGCTTCATTTGTAAACCATGCTTTTAACTTGTGAAATGATTATATCTCTGAGTAATATTGTTTAAGTTCCTGATAAAATACATAATATATATACTAGTTAATGCATAGCAAAATAATATTATTATACTGATGTATATTAGTGTATGCATTTAATGTTGTCATACTTGATATTGAAATTGTCTGACCTGTTATACCTGTTGTAATGATATATGCTTTGATGTACGAATGATTGGGCCGGAAGCCCTTTATCATGAAAATAAACAATACAATACGCAGTCCAAGCTCTCCAAAGAAACATCCTTTGTGTGACGCTCATATTTGCTGTTTTTGAGATGCTATTGCTTAAAACAAGGATCAATTGGCCCATATTCCCAAAGGCAAACTAATATTGTATAATGATGATTTAGAGATTTATGCAATGGAGAAGGCGCCACTGTAAATGATTCACTGTTTTTCTTTCTCGTCCATCGACTAAGTGCTTTGCTTCGTGATATCATAATATATGTGTTGCAATTTACGCGCAGCCCGCCATGACAACCTCAGTTCGTAGAGCGCAAGGCAGTCTCCCGGCAGATCTGGGTTCGATTCCAGTGTTGGCCAGGTTATGTTTCCCCGTGACATTGGCCAAGGTCATGTCTTGCGCATAAGGAGATGTTGTCAGTTGCTTGCAGAGAGCAAGTTACTACTGGGTGATAATTAATTCCAGAAACTAGACAGGTCAGCTGCTTGCCGTTAATGACTGAAAATGTCTTTAAAAAACGGCGTAAAACCTGATTAAAGAAGCAATATACGTGGTTTTGCCTCAATTACTCAGAAAATGGATTAAACAACGATATTGTAGACGATGGCAACGCTTTGGTAATATTGTGCCCTTTTCCATCCATTAATTCCCCCCCCCCCCTCCCTCCTTCACTGTCCACTTTGATTCTTCTAGTTATTCCTTTATTCCTTATGGTCTGACAGGCCATTCCTTGTGCCTCTGTTCCTTAACATATGTACCCTTTAACCTCCTTAAGTGCCTTGTGTTTTGTGGATTGTAGTTTTCCCGGAGATCTGCGTGGGGAGGCGCTGTATTATGTATGTGGCGTTGCCTGTAGCTACGTATTCTCTCTCTTTCACTATAACCAGCGTCTGCTATTCTTTTTGGAAATCGTTCGCTTGTAGCAAGACATGAGCAGTCACAAATGATAACATTATTAATAATTTAACAAATCAAGAAATTTGGCATTAACGGTGAATGATATATTGACCGTCCTCTGGGACGTGCAAGATGACCATAATTATTTCCATTGTCAAACTATATTGCACTCTCATGTGTCATATTTTGTCCTATAAAGAGAAAAGTTATGACAGCCTAGAGAACGAGCAAGCGATATATAAGACAACATATACCCTTAGAGGAAAATATACATTTGTTACGAGAGAAAATTCACAGGTAGTAAAGTTATAGAAATAAATGAGCATTGCATAAAGAGGATTTGGAAGAAGCACTCGACAATTTGTTCCTTGGTTATATATACTACTTGGTTTCAAACACTATCAGTAATATAGAGTATGTATTATTGTATACGTCAATTTATTTGTTTATGTTGGAAATCAATGACCATATAGCGGTTAAGTGTAAGGTTAGCTAGCTGTTAAATCTATTTAAAACCCCTGTATTTTTACTGACAGTTCAAGGCTGTAAATCGCTATGTGGTTATTATTTCAATTTATGTTTATAGATGAATGTTACGTTCCCCTTTCCCCATGTGCAGTTCTTTTACTTGATATAATATTCATTTCTTATGTCCACTTTTCATTACTGACTTTTTGACTTGTTTCGTGTATTCCATCCATTAAACACTTCCCCTTTGTTGTCTTTCAATTCTCCTAAGTTGATTTATGGTCGGCCAGAGCATTCCTTGCTCCCCTATTCCCTTACATCATGATTTACTCTTGCGCCCCTCTGTACCTAATGTTTTGTAGACTGTTGTTTTCTTGTGTATGTGGCGTTTCCAGTTAATACTTAATATCTCTTTTAATAAACATAAATGCATGGCAACATTAACATGTGTGTAACATACTGGCAAAGAAAAACCCAAAGACAAGGGAAGCCAGAGCCTTTTTGCTTGACTCAGCCAGCCAATGGCTTTAAAAGCCTATCCAAAACAACATCCTTTGTGTGACGCACCTATTTACTATTGTTGAGACGTTGTTGCTCCAGAGAGTTAAGTGTATAGTAAATTCTTACCTCAGGAAAGATGATTATATTGTTATAAAGAGGTTGTTATTAAGGAGATGGTGATAGTGATTAGTGATTAGATAATGCCCTTATACCGGATAATTTCGTAGTTTTTCTTGCTCAAGAAATCTGAGTTGGATGTATTTTTGTATAATTGCCGCACTGAATGCATTATTAATATCACTTCTAGCTCTCTGTAATTCTCCCATAAACTTTAAGCGCACAGAGGTCAGAATTTTCAAATTATTATAGCGGCCCCAGACAGTGTTATGCCACCGGATTAGTTTCTTTGAATATAATTGGTCATTATCCCTAGACAAAGATATTTTTCCCCGGAGAATTAAAGCTATAAAGATGTTCAAATACACATTAATGCTGGACGCGTTGCGATTTCCCTACAAAAAACCCCATCTAATGTCGTTTAACATTGCTGATTATTGCAATCGTGAGTCATAAAATGTAATGCTAGCTTAAAATTTTGTTTTTTCGAGGGCAAAAATGTGATATTTGATGTGTATTTTTTTTTGTATTTTGGTGATAATGGAAAAAACGATTTATTCGCAAACCATTTGAAGCAATATTTTCAGTAATGGCACAGTCAAGAGCAAAGATTTATGTCTGGTGTCAACGAGATGAAACAATTTTGATAGTTTACCAAAGGCTAAGTTAATATAAGCGATTATTGTCAACGAATATCTTCTAAAGTGGCTAGACATTTTTTTTGTAATTTTGGTACGTAATGCATAATCGATAATGTCGACAACAATAGTGTTTATTTAATTGAATTTTGATATATTGAGCAAGAAAAATGAAATTTAATTTCTCATTGTATTCCGGAAGACATTCAGTTGTCATTCAAGAAGCCTAGGCATAAGTTATTGAATGTGACGTCATTAAAATAAAAACGTACCGAAAATTCTTTTTCTATCTAAAATTAAAGGCTTCTAATGTCATTCTCAGTTCGTAATTAAACCGATTGCATAAAAAACACTGACAGGGGTAGGTTCACTTGCCTCCAAAATCGGCCCTGTGTCAAATTCTTTTGAAAACACTGTGATAACATCATTCAATGAATATTACAAAACTGCTTTTTTGAATCTGTATTATTGAAACTGTTACCATGGCAAAAAAAAATAGTTTTTAACAAATTTTTTTCTGTTTGCATTTAATGTTTAAAGAAATTGAAATTATTTACAATTGTTTTGGTTTGGTTGCCATGGTAACACTTTGAAATATTTAATTAATCGTTCTGTGAAAAATCAATTCCATTCTGACACAGGGCCGATTTTGGGGTTAAGTGAACCTACCCCTTTGACAGTACATGTATTTCTACTTTCGTTTTAATGTCTACTTTCGTTTTAATGTCTACTTTCGTTTTAATGTCTACTTTCGATTCAATAACGTGGCAATATGAAACTAACAGGAAGACGTCTTGTAGAATGAAATGGCATTTAGGTAATTGGAAACTACAACAAAGCCATAACAGAAGAGACGGGAATAAAAAAAATGCCACATCGATTTAATACCTTTCATCTATCTCAAAACGAAATCAAACGAAAATGTCGTATTTTCGAAGACGTAGTGAGGAAATGACGTCATTGCAGAAATCCGGCGCCGTACTAAACTGATATTAAAAAGTACTTCAGTCGTCTCAATTTATGAAAGTTTCATACGTACCGTAAAATGGCGCATTAATATCGTAGGCCGCCCACATTTGCGCTACAAAGAATGGAGTCCAGCAGATAGCATAGCAAAGTATGACTGTCAGTGTGAGTCTTATGGTTTTCAGTTTGGCTTGAGAAATGCTACAACTACTGCTTCGTCTGCCGTCAAACGATCTTGATCTATATGTTGTATCTACGTCGAGTGTACCAATTGACCTTTTTGAGTTTCCCGCCATTTCCAGGCTGTGGTCTGTTATGTTTGAAATTGTGTCGGGTGGTTGTCCGCCATTACGGAATTCCTGCTGAGCCTCGTTTTCGTCTTTGCGCTTTATACTGCGAATTCTCTTAGAAATACCGGATAGTCTTTCTCCAACCTTGTTGCACTTCCAAACTGTGACGCAAATTCCACCGTAGCAGACGATAAGTATGAGAGAGGGAATTATATAAACAAGAATAGTGAATACAGTTATATACAATGGCATTGTCCATTCAGGGTCGAATGTCGCCCAGCAATTGTATACACCATATGACGTCATCTCATACGAGAAAATAAACATCTGGGGGATACTGAACAAAAATGAAAGCGCCCATGCGACAAAGACCATCTTCTTGACGATTTTAGAAGAATATCGGCGGCTCAGAAACGGGTGACAAATGGCGATGTAGCGGTCAATTGCCGTCATGACCAGAACGTAGGAGGATGCATAAATCGCAAGCGTCTGGAAAGAGAATTAATTGTGTAAATGAGCGCCGCTGTGCGATTTCAAACCCCTTCTTTCAGTGACGTCATTTCCAGAAAACGTCACATGTGACGTCACCATGTACTGACAGTAAGCAATATTTGCCGTATAAGGCAATATGAAAACGAAGTAACCATATGGAGTAAATATTGGTTCCTGCTTGCAAAAAGTGACATCACATGTTGCGTTTTCTTGAAATGACGTCACTTACAGAAGAGGTTGTTAATCCCATAGCAGTGCTCATTAATCGTTAGTCATGTCCGTCGTACACATACAATTAAATACAGATTCATTTTGAATATATCCACCAGAGGGGAGACTAAGGCTACGTTCATTAAACGTCCAATGTAATTGCCACATGCATCGGAAAGCGTACGAGACTACAGTAAAACCTTACTTAAAGGCCACCTCAATAATAGAATCATCTTAAAATTGAGAACACAAATTTCAAGTCCATTTTCACTATTTTGCTCTTTTTTCAACCTCAATATAAAGAATATCTCAATAATATGACCAGTTTTCAAGGGTCCCAAGGGTGGTCTCATTATCTCAGTACCTGTTATTTGACACTCGGCTTAAATAGTTTTTATGATGAAGAAAAATAAATTATAGTGGATACAGTAATACAGGTGATATTTTGTAGCATTGTGAAAAAAAACCACATCAATATACAGTAAAGCTTCACCTCAAGACCACCTCAATGATAAGACCACCTCAATGATAAGACCACCTCAATGATAAGACCACCTCAATGATAAAACCACCTCAATGATAAAACCACCTCAATGATAAGACCACCTCAATGATAAGACCACCTCAATGATAAGACCACCTCAATGATAAGACCACCTCAATGATAAGACCACCTCAATGATAAAACCACCTCAATGATAAAACCACCTCAATGATAAGACCACCTCAATGATAAGACCACCTCAATGATAAGACCACCTCAATGATAAGACCACCTCAATGATAAAACCACCTCAAAATTAAGAACACAATTTGCAAGTCCATTTTCACTGTTTTGCTCTTAATTCAACCTCAATATTAAGACCAACTTAATATGAATACCAGATTTCAGTGGCCCCAAAGGTGGTCTTATAAATGAGGTTTTACTGTACCAGAAACAAAGCACATTCCTAACGAGTTGAATACAGACGGACCTCGTTTATTCGACAACCTCACCTTTCATAGTGTTTAACATGAATTTGGAAGCGAATATAGTTTTAACGGTGTACATAGTACAAAAATCAAGACTCATTAATCTCACGGCGTAAATATAATATTAGCTTATTACGACTCATAAACACCGTTTTTTTGGTAATACAAGACGACATGTATTGTTCTCATAAACTATAGAAAGTAAATTTTATGGTAAAACACGAAAACTTGTATCATATTTATTTCAACAATAATCAAATCCGTTGCTAAGATACAAAATAACGTTATTTTACTTTTTTTGAAAAAAAACGAGACAAACCATCTATTTTGTGTGAAATACGAAAGTGAATCGAAAGAAATGTTAGACACCGATGTATCTTCGTCGAATTCAAATGGCTTATTCGAAATAAAAGTTCGAAATAAACGACGTCCGGTTGTAATTTTTAACGATAAAAATATGTTAAGACAAAACATATTTACCTGCATATACTTCACGAGCTTGCAAAGTATGACCCCTCCATGGAAGACATTCGTGATATCCCATGCCAGCTGCGGCAAGACACTACCGAATGCGACAAATAGGTCAGCGATGCATAAATGTAACATCAGCACGTGCATCCGGGTCAAGGTCAACCTCTGTAAGGTCAAGGCCACGATAACTGTTCCGTTGCCAAGCACTGCCATAGCGAAAATGACACTTTGTACAATTATTTCAATCTTTGCTAAATCCTCATTCCTTGCATATTGAAAAATTGTAGAATTCGCGGGGCTTGATAAATTTCCCGAGCAATTTGGTTTAAATTCATCTGTGCATAATGCATAATCCATTGTTACAGTGTGAATTCGTAAATTATCTGCGTTTAGAAATTATACACGCATTTTAAACATATATTAAGCTATAATGACCGCAAAATAAATTTGTTAAAAACAAATACTATTTTTTGAATATATTACTATTCAGATAACGCAATATTCACTTTGCGAAATCTATCCAACATTCTCGTCAGTTAACATATTTCTAACTTGTCACAAAATATCTGAATACTTTTATTTCCGATAAGTATTTTCATTTACACTTGAACAAAATAACCACTATGTTACCATTTATGTTTCCAAAATGTTACTATCCATTCATATGATCAGCAAAATAAAAATCTCATACAATTTCTTCAAGCACTTTCAAATAAGAGTTATTTTTATAGCTTGAATGTGATAATATTCAAAGGAGAAGTGCCAACATCATAGCAACAACATACTTTCCATTAAGTTAACTTTTTTCCAGTTCATAAATTATGTTATTCCTCGGACAAACACCAATTATTCCACTGTTAATTATTATCAAGCGATACATTAACAATTGCTTCCTCGTAATCGAAGTTCAGTATATTGACGCCTTTGTCTTGTTAGCCAAACTCCGAAGTACAATTTGACTCCGATACCAAATAGCGCTTCTGTCCTACTCAACAACTCTCTATCAGGATTTTTGTATACCAATAGGAGTCCTCAGTTACGTCAAAGTCTTAACCATAGATGTTTTAAGAGCTCCATAATTTGGATGAGAGTGTTTATTTTCTGTGCAACCACCATACCAAAGCGGCCTTGTCTTGAGCAACAACCTCTCTTCAACAACACTATATTAAAACATTTTGGAGTTATAACCTTTGAATAATAGCCGAGTTCTTAAAATCCCGAAGGGTTTTGCTGGGGAGTATTTGAACGGTATATTTCAACCCTCGTATTGCAATGTGGTAGACGGATAGACGGTCGCCCGGCAGATACGGGTTTGATTCCCGGGTTGTGCTGCTATTCTGTGCCATTGACTACGGTCATGTCCTTAACATGTGTAGAAGTTGTCAGTTGTTTGCAGAAGAGTAAGTTACTGCTGTGTGACTTTTAAGTTCAGGAAAACTGGTTAGGTCAACTGGCATCCGTATATGCCGAACAAATTGTTGAAAAAACGGCGTGAAACCCGATGGAGACAATTGTTGTTATCGTCATTTGAGCGCCGCTGTACGATTTCCAACCTCTTCTATAAGCGACGTCATTTCCAGACAACGTCACATGTGACGTCACCATGTACTGTCAGCAATCAATTTCTGCCGCATATGGCAATATAAAAACGAAGTGACTGCATGCAGTAAATATTGTTTCCTGCTTGCACATAGTGACATCACATCTTGAAATGACGTCACTTACAGAAGAGGTTGTAAATCCCACAGCACCGTAAAATTTAAGAGAAGAGATGGCCTTGTGGATAAGGTGTTGGCTGTTGGACTAAGTAGTTGTTGGTTCGAGCCCATAATGTTACGACCACACATTATGTTCCTTATCTAAGACAAGTATTCCAAGCTTTACCAATTCCTAATTACGTCGTTCTTGAGTTACAAACAAAAATAGTTTATTCCTAGAGGACTAGTGTATTAATTTCACTACGAATCTGAGATTTATTCACAATGGAACAGTCTAAGCCCCAAACTAATTAACTGTTTGAGTAGCGAATCTTGAGCAAACACAATTTATATTCACCCTAACGTAGTTCATTTCGTTTTTTGATAAATGACAAAACTACAGTTGATCAAAGCGACATTTTTTAGTGGCATTATGTCAGATTCTCAAGCACAAAAAGCGTCTTTAAATAGATAGTTTTCAGTTTTCAGAGAGTTTTATTAAATTCCTTCAGTGAAGGCCACATACATCAGACAGTGCCTCCACACACAGACCTGAAGCCATGAAACACAAGACATTTGAGGAGGTTCAAGGGCACATACATAAGGGAACAGGGGTGCAAGGCCGACCATGAGGGATAACTAGGAGAATCAAAGGGGACAAACGGGGATGGGGAGCGGTGGTGTTAATTGATGGAACAGATCACAGGACAAGTCAAGACGGCTGGCAACAATAGGCCAGCGTTACCCTGTACACTAACTGACTGTTCCAATGATGTAAATCGCTATATGATTATTATTACATGTACTTTTAATATTTTAGATGAAGGTTAAGCTCCCCTTTGCCCATGTGCAGTTCCCTGACGTGATATAATATTCGTGTTCTCAACCCCCCTTTCGGCCCATGGCCACTAGCGTTCTTAGCTTGCCTTGTGGTGTATTTCAGTCATTCCATATCCCCACTTGTTGTTACCTTAAGTTATAGTTGTTTTATAAAGTCAACCAGACAATTCCTTTCTTTCAATTACTCAGACGTTTGCACTTACGCCTACTAAACTGCTAATGTTTCGTAGGTTGTTGTTTCCCTTGGATCTGTGTGGGAAGGATGCATTGTCTTGTGTTCCCTGTAACAATTTAATCTTTCTTTACATATTAATTTATAAAGAAAACTCATCCCGTTTTTTTTGCATTTTATCTACTATGTAATATTTACTAGACTTATTCATCAGTCACGCAGAGTTTTTTTGAAAATTATTTTAAGATGTCCATATTAAACTGATTCTCGAAAACTTTTTAGCAGGATTTTGAGTCTGACTTTATAGAATGTCTAGGAACTATATATCGATGGAGCATGAGTGTATTTGATGAAGCTAATTCCGAGAGGAGAGCAGAGTGATGGCATAGGAAGATGATTATCGAAATTAATCACCTTCCAAAAACAAAACTAATAATTTACCATTATAGAGACCAAAGGGGATTTTTTTTCAAAGGGGAAATTATCATGAAACATGCACGCTTAATGTCTTCAAATTTATCACAAGCATATGTACATAAGCTAATTAATTATTTCGTGATCAAAAACAACAAGAAATATCTTGAAAAAGATAGTCGGCCTAATGTGTACTTAAGATTTGTTGTGCAACTAAAAAATGCCGAGATGTTACGATTGCTGGTCACTCCAGATCCAAAATAGATTTCGGTAAATTCGAAGAATTCATGGATTTCGGTAAGGTAACGTACCCTTTATTGAAAGGTTAACCAATCCGCGACAAGGTTACACACGTTGTTCGATTGAGGAGAAATTGCCTTGGTGGTTAACGTAAGATTTGATTGGTTGACACACCACTGATATGCAAATAGCAAAACCATGTTGCGCCGAAAAATAATCCTCGATCCGGCCGTGTAATGTGTATTAACAAGGATACGAAATAACTTCCGTTACTCAAAAACGTTACAGTAGTGTATTATTGATTTAAACATTTTGCCCTTCACTCCTATATAAAACCACTTAAGTCTTAAGTTGCAACGAAGATAATTATCTGTATCCAAGTGTATCGTTTATATTGTGTTAATTAGCATCATCACTATTGTTGTTCGATTATATAAATACTTTAATGATTATCACAATTATTTAATATTAACATTGTGTATCATTTCTATATTTATCACAATAATGTTTATATCAAATTTTTTTATCATTTTTATATTTATCACAGTGATGATTATATTATCCTTTTTATCATCTTATGATTATCACAATGATGATTATATTACCATTTATTATCTTTGTGATTATCACGATGATTTTTATATCACCATTTTTTATCATTTTTATATTTATCACAGTGATGATTATGTTATCAATTTTATCATCGCAGTTAGAGTTGTTATTATTTTATTTTAATCACAATTATTATTGTATAACTGTTATTTTATCTTTATTTAAAGATGTATCTGGCTCATCTGAACATAAAATGTTTGAATTGGCTTTATCCAGTATTGTTGTTACATTGGCTAAAACATCTCTAATAAGAGCCATTGCAATGTAAAACTGATTGAAAAAATCTTTGTTTTCTCTTATTACTTACAGTCAAAACCTATAAAATAGCCTGATTGTTAAACAAACTGGAAGTTTTTTTAATTTAATGATATACAAACATCTTTCTTCATCAATTATTGATTAATACATTATGTTTGGTTAATTAAACAAATGGACAAACATTGAGCATAGTATAACTTTAAAGGTGCTGAACTCCAGATTGAAAACAAATCGTCGTTTTTGCAATTCCGCAAAATATGTGTAGTTGTATCATCATACACGTAAATAAAAGCTGTAGATGGTGAATATTTGAATAATTTAAAGCAATTAGGCTAATTAAATCGCCGTCGTAATATCGAGCAATCGGAGTTTTCCAGTTTAAAAATACCGCGGAGTTCCCATCCAGCATGCACCTCACGAGTCACATGATCAATTTGCAAAATAAACATACACAATGGCGTGATCCACTAGTGACATCGAGGAGATAATTGTTCAGTGATTATTTATTTGCGTTGCGTGCAAATAAATAGTAAGTGACTTATAGCTACCTTGTTTACTGCATTTATTCTTTCTTTGCGCTGATGAATTGTTTGAATGACAGAGACGTTCCGAATGTGCATGAGCTCAATGTTTACGGTTCTATTTTTAGATTTACAGGGTAGACTAACCCTAGTAAAATTTTAGATGGAAAAATACGAAAAACTACGCTATGACAATGTTTCGCAAGTAATGATGAATGAAAGTAATAATGTTATAGAGCTTTACGTGCAACAATATCAAGATTTTGTAAATATTTGACAATTTTCTTTTTTTTGCTCGCTCGTCAATCTGGAGTTCAGCACCTTTAAAGCTTGATTCAATAATTATGTGAACATATTAAAAAATAATAAAGTCATTGATATTTGTAGTGCCTACTCCATGCTATTAAAACTCTCAAACAAGACATCATGCTAGGAAAAGACTGGAAAGCCATAGATTAATTATAGATAAATTAATTCATCCGGGTCGACAAAATGAATTTAAATATCTGAAATCGCTTGCAAAGCCAATCAACAAATAAATTACCGGATTCTGGATAATGTAAACACTTAAACGGAATGAATTATCGGCAAAGAACGATAAAAGGGTTAAGCAGATGTCAACCAGCATCATCTTGTAAAACAGATCCCATGCACGATATGTCTCTGTCTGTGACACTCCTATCTCAGTTGCACTTAAAGATCTGTGTCCGATATTAGTAATCAGTGACTGAACAGTAACCGGTATACTTAGTTATCTTGATCGTAAGATATCAAAATGCTTGAAAAGTTCCGACCATTAAAGGCAAGTGAAAACAGATAAGAAGTCACAGTGTATTATATACAATATTGAAGTGCACAGCTTTCCGTCAAAATGCGATAAGAAGTCAAAATGTATTGATATACACAATTTGTCAATTCAACTGAATGAACATATAACTATAAAACCATACACAAAGTTTGAGGGATCGATGTATTTTAAAGCTTGTTGTTAGTAAATTGTTATTTGACTGACAAAGAGAATATGTTCATGAATAACAAACATAAGACATTGAGATTGTTATATTATTAACAGGTTTTAAAGGTTAGAAAATTGTCAACCTTCAGATCGGGTGTCATAGTCTTGCTTTAGAAACAGGACGAAACAGCAACATGGCAAGAGCAAACCGTATTTGCACATTATGTAACAGTCACGCTATAGAAGATGAGTTACACTGTCTGTTGGCGTGCCCTATATTGGGTGATTTACGAAAACGTTTCATTCCAAAAAAGTATTAGCGGTCGTCAAGTAATCATAAGACTACAATGTTATTGACATGTAGAAATGAGAAAATAATTCGATCTCTTGTATGTTTTATTTATTATGCTTCTGACCTGAGAAAAGAGTTCTTGAGCGTTTTACGTCTGTAATTGTAAATCATCCTGTTACCGTTATCATGCAACAACACATGTGTACTGTATATATGATTGTGCTATATACATGTGGTCTGGTGGCCTAAATATCGAATACATTTGTATTTGTAACATCATTTTTCAACAACTTTGATACTATTTTGTGCCCATTTCGTTTCCAGCTTTGTTGGTTCCAGAGTCCATTTCTTTTGATTTTGATTGGTACGCTGTTCAATGATGAATTAGCGCAAGCAGTGCCACATGCACGTATATATTCTCTCCAAACACACACTAAGGTAATGCCTCGATCACATGATGCTACCGGCACACATACTATAATTCTCTCCTTATAATTCCCCATTGGATTCTTTAGTAGCAAGTGTAAACAAAAACATAAGAAACTAGGTTAAACTAACTGGTCGACAGATAACACATTATTGAAGTTTGCATTGATATCAATTCTTAAGAAATGTGATAAGACCTATATGAGTCATTGTCTTTCGGACTCATCATTTTTACATTAAGGTAAGACCACTCTAATACTCATCACCAAAACTCTTAACCAAAATGTTTACATGAGTTTCGGGATCACATAAGACAACTATATGCAAAATATTACAAAGTTTAACCGTGCCGTTCTAAAGATTTTCAAGTTTTAAGATTAAACCGACTTGCCTTGAGAGGTCACAATTCCACTCGTGTTCTTCATGCATAAAAAAAGATTTTTCAGTTCAAAATGAGCCTATTATATCATTTCTTTGTGTTTTTCTTAAATGCTAGTTAGATCATAAGGGGGAAAATCGAAAATAGTATGCTTTGTAAAAAATATAGGTGGTACTTCATATGCATACACCCTCCAGTAAATGACGTAATTTTTAAGTCACTATAAGAAATACCAATTTTCAAGGTAGCATATTCATATATAATAACGTGAGTACATCAAAATTATCCTCAACACCTCTGTAGCAAAATATAACAAAATGAAAAACTTTTACCGTCCAGTTTTGCAATGAATAAATCCTGTAATATGCATGTATTAAATTTTACTATGCAGAATTATCCAACTTTGGAGAAACGTGGCATTTTTTAGAAACAAATTGATATAATTTATATTTTATAATTTTTTATCAGTTTTCTTGCCAAAAAAATCAGTAAAACAATAAATGTCTTGAAAAAAGCAAAGAAACAAATTGGGCCTAGCGGGGATTTGAACCCAGGACCGACAAGAGGCTTAATACATAGGCTAAGGATAGACATTGACCAAGGTGTTCCAAATGATTCGAATAGGGTAGCCTTACCTTAAGTACTAAACAAACTCGTTTTATGTAAAATGTTGTATATTATATTGTATTATTATGTTGTTCATAGTATGTAAATAAAATATGTTTACACTCATTTTGATTAGCCAACATAAGTATGTGAAGGAGCAAGTCTTAGGGTCAACTTGAACATGGAAATATTCTATATAATGCAGATGTTTTGAAATAAATTTGTATTTACTATCCTTATTGGGACTTCTATAGAGAGCGTTTTGAGCATGTTACTGACATTGAAACTTGAAATCTCACACTTTCTAATGTAAACTGTATTAGTCCTTATGAGTATACTAAAAGTAAGTCATGTGACTATGTCATTAAATTAAGCTCCGCCTTATGCTCATTGAATTGTATAATAACCGCTACTTCGCCTTTGTTTCTGTCAGCGGAGCGCACGGAGCTGTTAGAACATTGGACTCTGTAAACACACAGTGACATCAACACGTTCATAGGTATTTATTTTTTAATATGTTTCAATTGTTATAATGTTAATAATATATAGTTTATACATGTACATAAAATCGTAATTCTCAGCTTTTATCAAGAACATAATTGGATAATCATATATTTACAAGCAAACAAAAACAGGAAGTAAAACAAGTAGTTGTTGCATATCAGATGTTTGCAAATTTACATCTTTCATATATATTTCATAACTTATAAACGAATTATATTTTTGATAATAAACGAATTACGTATACAGTAGTTGCGTTTTTAAATACATTAACATAATGTTTTGTGGATACTATTTAATATAACTTAAATTTATAGGTTTCATAGTATTATGGTTTATTATTGTTATTGATGTTGTTTAATTAACTGCAAATGCCAATGAACTTATCACGAATTACAAATTAATTGTTTCGATGAGACAGAACATTTAAGTTTCCAGTAATAAATATTTTTGTCATCCATGAAAACATATTTTGGCAAATATTGACTAATAGACGTATCTTACTAATTTTACGGTACTCTTAGCTAATTTTGAATCAACTATACGTAATGTGTCAGGTGACAATTATATACGGAACTACACACTTTCGTAGACACAAATCATGACTGTTGTAGAGAGTATGTTGCACAAGAGAGGTAAACTTGATAGTCAATTCGGACTACAGTGGCCAATTGAAATCGTTGTACATGAGAAGTTGTTGCTCACAGCTACTTTGGTAATGTTGCAGTGTCCTCGCATATCATGCGATTAATATTTTTATAAATTATGGTAACAACTGTGATAATATTTTGATAAAAAGCAACATTCATGACCGATAAATTTGTTTATAAAAAGCGACATTCATGACCGATAAATTTGTTTATAAAAAGCGACATTCATGACCGATAAATTTGTTTATAAAAAGCGACATTCATGACCGATAAATTTGTTTATAAAAAGCGACATTCATGGCCGATAAAATTTAGATAAAAAGCGACATTCATGCCCGATAAAACTTTAGATAAAAAGCGACATTCATGACCGATAAATTTGTTAATAAAAAGCGACATTCATTACCGATAAATAAACAATCATGAAATATTTACTTTATCTAGCTGAAACTTTATTAAAATTTAATATTCAAATATGCATTATCACAGATTACATTTATAATGTATGTACCTGTATTTGACGAAAAAAAGACATTTGTATTGTCATAAATTAAAAAAAACTTCCAGTTTTTTAACAAACGGGTGTTTGTACAAATTGTGTCTCTTTGTAATATGATTAAACTAGATTGTTTTAAACGGTTTTACATGGCAATGGTTCTTATTAACGATGTTTTAGACTGTGGAAAAACAATATTGGATAAAGCCCATTAAAACATTTTAGGTTCAGATAATCGAGATACATCTTTAACATTTGAATGGATATATCCGTAATGCCTCGGTCACAACCGGCTGTACACCTGTCTGCGGCGGGTTGGACGCACGGGTCCGCACGTTTTTTTAAACCCACATGACCACGCAGGCCGCCGCAGAAGACTGTTGGACATGTCCAACAGTTTCTGCAATTGGCTACGTTTTTTAGTGAACGCACGTGGCACGTGCAGTCATCGCAAGTAGGAGCACGGAGATACACGTCCAACTTGCGGTGACTGCAAGGTTTGTTACTGGCACGATGCATATGTATTCTGCGGTGGCTGCAAGATCGCCGCGCAACCAACGTACTTGCACTGTGCAAACGAAGCAAGGTACCGCACACCGTACGGAAAACTTGCGCTCGCTGAAGAGCGAAAGTACGTTCGTCTTGTAAGGCCGGTCTGCCCTGGGGAAAAAACATCATTCAGTCGCCTGCACTTTTCAAGCGCACAAGAATTAGAAGCAATAAAAATGGGTCATAAAGGACGAAGCAGAACATAAATAATCAAGTAGGCGTCGGAGGAGAGGGATCTGCAGGAGCCTGAGATCCAAGACCAGGAGGCAGAAACGGCTCTTGGGTTCTCATGTGGTGCCGACGCAATCGATAGGGTAAGATCGGACCCAGCATCCTCAAGAGAGTGTTCTTGAAGCCGAAATGAAATCTTCTACTCGCCTGCATTGCGTTTGGTTAAGGCTAACACTCGCTCGAATTTCGAAACTGTTCAAACATTTTGCTACTGAACACACTGTTTGCCAAAAAGTGCGCGCCCACTGTGCGCCCACTCGCTCGCGTAACTCAGAGGTAGCACGCGAATTTGAGAGCCGAACACTGCGTTCAGTTACGGGTAACTGTCGCTCATGTTTTGTATTGTATCCCTGGCCCACCGTATCACATTGTATGCACATGGGGTACCAAATTGCAAAATGAACGCCGGGCTGGTTTCCTGACTTTACTGTCTTTGAGGCAGAGAACCAGAATACAAACGAGGCGGTCAATGCACTTGTTAGCGACGCGAACTGTGAGCGGCTTCCCTTAGCCGTAACTGAACGCAAGGTTGGTATATATATGTACGCACTTCATGCGAACATCGCGTGGGCTTCTTGCAGTCGCCTTTTGGAGCCGTTCGGAGTCGTACACAGCAGTGTGGAGCCGCACCTTACCGTACGTCAGTTGCACGTCACCTCCACGGGGTTGTATGTTCAACTTGCGGGTATTACGTTGGTGTTTCGTGCGGACGCTGCAAGACACCCGCAAGGGCCGTACCGCGAACGTAAGCTGCCTGTAGGATGTCTGCACAGTTGCTACAGTCGTGTCTAATTGCAAAGAACCGTAGGGATTTGCCTGCAACACGACCGCAGCTGCGGAAACATACGTGCAACATAACGCACGGTGAGTTGTGACCGAGGCATTAGTCAAACATGTACACGATATACAAAGTTGAACGACACGATATTAATAAATAAACGATAACTCTTTTATTTTCAGACATGGCGCCTGAAAGATGTTACGTTGTGTTAGTCATCTTTCTCGCCGCATGTTTTACACCAGCTAATGGCAAAGATGAAATATCTCTTTCTAATGATGACGCACTTTACTATCGTGGTAACCAAAAGACAGATGTTGCAATAGAAACCAACATCAATGCTGAACTAGACAAAGAAGTGGAGAATAAAATTTTCAAGAATACTAAGGCAACCAACGATGAACAGCTAGACGCAGTGGGAAAGCCAAATAATAGAATTCTTAATAATCCATGGTGGCCGTCCTTCCTCTTGGCGTTGATTAACAACTTTTACCATCAGCGTCTTCAAAGCAGAAGCCAGTTTGGTGTTCTTTACATGGCGAATACAAATGTACCAAATCAGAACGTGTTTCCTCTGAACTTCCAGCCAAGAAACTCGGACGGCACCCCAGTCATAGACAACCGAAATCCTCTTTCTCCGGCATCACCAAGTAACTTTATTAATTACGTCGCAGCTAGACCGCAAAACGTTCAGCATACGATGGTCCACGCTGAAGAAGCTATACTCCGTGAAAGTATTAATCTTTGGAACTCTTACCGAAATAATTTTGGCCATGCTCCAAATATGATTGTCCTATATTCGTGGATAATGCCATGTCCAACTTGTACAAATTTGATTATCAATCATTTCAACCAAGCCCCCTTCTCCAGTGTGCAATACAGAGTGGTCGCCTACACAGCTGAAGGAACCAACTCTAACTTGCCGTACATGACACCACAGGGAAATAGAAATAGCCGAAACATATTGAACAATAACAATATTACATATTGGAAACAACAATGCAATCGTCCGGACTTAGAGGCACCTGCTTTAGAGAAAATCACAGATAAATTAGAAAGCAACACTTGCAAGTTGCAGGATACGTTTCAAGGATGCTTTTTGGGATGTCTTGGAAGTGATCTCTGCTGTTCCTGCAAGGAATCTCGCAAGGCGTCAATGAATGTTGCTTTGGTCAACGATTTGGCGAAGGACTGTGCATCATCGGATGTAACGGTTTGTGCAAGAAGTTGGGTGCAGAATGCCTTCTCTGAACACCATAGCGGTGCAAGTTATTGTACTGATCTTGATTCCGCTCGTTCAAATATTCTCTCGTGCGTTGATACTTGCGTCGGGCGCCCATTGTCAAACCCACTGAATCCCCAAAACCCATCTTACTATCCCGGTTACTTGACCAAATTCTCGGACATATCAAAATATGCTCCAGTTGACCTTACCGATTTCTGTTCTGACATTAGAGCAGAAGGTTACCTTTGCAATAATTACCGATCTGATAGCTACACAGCCGGTAATTCACTTTGTCGAAGTGGTACAAGATGTGACTCCAAGGGATACTCATACACGTGGTGTTATACCGATTTCAGTAACAACTGGGATTACTGCTGTACCTCCAGTTGTGGCTTTGACAAGGGCACAGAATACTTGTGGTGTCAGAGTGGCTCCAAATGGCAATACTGTGGAGATGCCGGAGATGTTTCTGTGAAGAACCGACACTGCCTGGCGGATTTGCCTTGCGGCATGCATCAAGAGAAAGGCAAAGAGTCTTACTACTGGTGTTACACTGACACAAACAAGAATTGGGGCTACTGTTGTCAACCAGAGGACACATGTTCTACAAAGGGAAAGAGCTACAACTGGTGCTACACCGGTTATAAGAAAAAGACAAAATGGCAATATTGCAATCGGTAATATGAAAGCAGTCGTCATTGACACAAAATGAAATCATCGTGAATGAAACATTCTATTTCATATTCAGTAAGCAACAATAAACATTTTAAGACATTTTAGCTATACATAGCAAGGCTTACTTAATGTAATGATCAATGAAAAGAACTTGACGTGCAATATATATTGGGAAAACACTTTTGGCGTCACGTGGGGCATCGTCATAACCTCTCCAGTGGGAGCAGCCGACATATTATCCACTACTCTACCACTCATGTTCAAACTTTTACTTGTAACACTTAGCTATTAATCATTTATCTACTACTTATGAATGGACAAGATGTGGAAGAAACAGGAATATGTTAGTTTTGAAGTTCAAAATTACGAGCAGAAGAAAATGTGCATATACAATTAGGCAAAAGTTCTAATCTAGGGGTGCGAGAGACGAATATACGAACATTAGCTGTGCGTTTATGTGAGTGTTAATGGATAAAAATGAAATACTTATTTGCAGATTTACCATTAAAATGTAATGCTTTTTTGCATAAAATACCTTAAAAATGAATATTGAAAAACTGTATACCTGGTGCAGATACCGTTTCGGCAATTACGCCTCTGATTCATTTTGGGAAGTTGCTTGATGAAAAACAGTTTAGTAATGGTTGGTAACCAAGGAACAGTGGTTTGGTCATGTGACCAATGTACACAACTAAAATACTGTTGGAAAACGGCACCAAGCACGAATATACCGTAATTTATTTATTTTTTGCATGCGAATGTCAATATGTATGGCAGTATGGCTGGTGAACGTTCGTGAAAACTATAAACATCTCCCTTCTTTGCTAATAAAATATATATTCTCGTCGGTTGTTTATGTTTAAATCTTATTGCCTCGGAGATATGTGTGATGAAAATATGATTGGTCCTTGCTCAGGAGACAGAGGGTTTGAATTACGAACATAAAAGTATACAAATAACTTCGATCCTGCTAGAAAATAAGAAATTCAACCAAGATTAGATTCGAACACATGACGTTCGCATTTGTTCTCCTTCTCAACCAACTCGACTTCCTAGTTTTCAACGATCGGCAAAAATACATTCTAGTCGCCATTTTAGATCTGCAAGAGGTACAGTGGAACCTCTCCTGAGCAACATCCGTTTGTGGATGCACGTATTTGCTGTTGTTATGACGTGTTGCTGTAGAAAAATTAAATTGATTACTAATTGTTACAATAGAAAAAGTAATACTGTTGTTGGTGAGAGGATGTTGCTCTAGAGAGGTTAAATTCATAGTAAAATCTTACAACAGAAAATATACTGTATATGACAGAGGCTCTTTCGTTAAGGGGCTGCTTTGGCGTGGTTGCATTTTTTCTATAACGCCTCAGTCTGATGACTGACACAACTGAAATGTGGAAAACTACATACATCTTACAAAACTTATTAGACATTACATTACACATCAGGAAATAAGTGTTAAACAGAGACTATAAAAAGTTGACAAAACCTTGCTCGGACACACAACCAAATATACTTTGTAATGTGTGGTATTGGTTTCGAAGCTGTTTCACCGACAGTTTTTCATTAATACACAAAGTTAATTTGACATATCGTTGTACCTTGGTTTCCATCCAGTTGTAAATTTGTTCTTTCAGCAAGCAACTGACAACGCCTCAATATGATTCAGAGGTGGTGGACAAATGTCATTGAATGTATCGTCTTGAGTCATATTGCCATGTAGAATATAAACTTCACTCTCGCCACTTCCTACGATATGTTAATTGGCACACTAGTGATCTAACAACTGAGTTTGGTGGGCTAATGGTTGGACAAGATATTTGTTATAGCAATACTAATATCTATAAATATAAATCATTCCTTATTCGAAACACAAGTTGTACTTATTATGAAATACAAAACCATATGAATTAAGCAACACCAAATGAAGTAAAAAACCTTTTACGCAAGAGTTGTGTTGTGTCCCGTAATTAAGATAAACGGAATCGGAAAATTATCAACGAAATGAGATTCGTTATCAAACTTCAATGCTGATACGCTTCAAGGATCGAACCATCAGTTACTAATTAAAGCCAATGTTAGACTTGTTTAAGTCTTTTATTATTCGTATTAATAACTCATCGCCTTATTTCCAGAACCCCGTGATTCAATATTTGGCGGTTTTGAGTATTTGATATCGTTGAAACCGTCTTTCCAAGCTTTTGTATCACATATTGTTCTGGACTGCACGTAACTCAAAAAAAATGCTATTCCATAACCCCGTATGTAACTTTCTCAACAGGAAGGTAAAACTTTAAAGTAGATTTTCCCAAAAAGACGAAAACAAGTTATGGGGTTCTGGAAATAACGCGACGAGATAGCGTTTGAACATTACAGAAGTCCTAAACTATAAATCTTTCCTTGTTTGAAATAAAAGTTGTAATGTTCATCAATTCAAAAACTTACGACCTAATCAGCAACACCTGGGAGACAACCAAAATAATAAAAAAAACTTTAACGCAAGAGTTGTGTCCCGTAATTAAGATAAAACGAACAGGAAAATTGTCATTATTACAAGAGGTAAAATTTTGCTTATGTTACATATGAACTAACGACATTGATATCCTTATTACTGGTTGTTCCAATATCCCAGGTCAGCCAAATGTAAACCTGGGCCTGTCCTTCAAGGTTTGAAAAATATGGTCACGCCGTTGACAAGTGGGTTTTCGGCGCAGCCGTACTAAGATAGTTTTGCTATTTGCATATCATACAAATGTGGGCGGCCTATGATAGTAACGCACCATTTATCAGTACGTATGAAACTTTTCTGCCATTTCGTCATTTCCACACTACGTCTACAAAAATAATATATTTTCGTTTTATTTCGTTTTTAAATAAATGAAAGGTATTAAAGCGACGTGGCATTTTTCCTTTCGCTTCTGTTATGACTTTGTTGCAGTTTCAAACAACCCAAATGGTATTTCATTCCACGAGACGTCTTTCTGTTAATTTGATATTAACACGTTTCTGAATCTGAAGTAGACATCAAAATGAAAGTAGAAATACATGTACAGTCAAAGGGGTAGGTTCACATTATCGTAAGACACGTTTACTCTAAAGTACTTTAACCTGTTAAGGGGTGAACTATTGCATGAGGTAGTTTGCGTGGGGTTCTAGTTTAGTGCTTCTGTTCCTATGGTTATGTGTGGTGGTCCATTACCACTATGAGCGCATATATTCCCCAGTTTAGTCACTACTACAGCTTTGAACTGTCAGTAAAGATATTTGGCAGCTAGCTAGCCGCTATATGGTCATTGATTTACAACATAATGACGTATACAATAATGCATACACTATATACATGCATAATTCATAGTGTATGAAATCAAATAATAAATATAACCAATATACAAATTGTCGAGTGCTTCATCCAAATCCTCTTTATGCAATACTCGTTTATTTCTATTACTTTACGACCAGTGCATTTTCTCTCGCAACAAATGTATATTTCTCTCTAAGGGTATATATTTTAAAAAGTTGTCTAATATATCGCTTGCTCTTTCTCTAGTATGGCGGGACAAACGTTGCAATATTATATCGTTGATATATTTATTCGATGCCGTGAAATATTTATTGTTTATCAAAAATATTTATTCAGCGCGACCAAATATTCATTCAATCCCAAACTATTATATATTGAAGACGGACAAATATTCTTTCAATATTGAACACTTATTTTTAAAGGATAGAATAAAAAAAGTAAAACTATTGAATGAGTATTATGTTACAAAAAAAAACATTTTGTTTTTGATATTTTTTTGGGGGATTGAATGAACATATTAAACATATTGAATGAATATTTGGTCGTCTTCAATAAATATTTTTTGTTGATACACAAATATTTTTCATTTAAAACATTTTTTTTTGGAATTTAATGAGTATATTAAATGATTGAATAAATATTCCTGTTTTACAAAAAAAAAATCACGGCATCGAATAAATATATAAAAATAGACAATATTTATCAACGATATAATATTGCAACGTTTGTCATGCCATACTCGAGGCTGTCATAACTTTTCTCTTTATAGGACAAAATATGACACATTAGAATGCAATATAGTTTGACAACTGAAATAATTATGGTCATCTTGAACGTCCCAGAGAATGATCAATATATCATTCACCGTTAATGTAGAATTTTCTGACTTCTGTAGAGTATTAATAATGTTATCATTTGTGACTGCTCATGTCTCGCTACAAGCAAACGATTTCTAAATAACTAGCAGAAGCTGGTTTTAGTGAGCACAATATTAACAAAACGTTGCCAGTGTCTCCAATATCGTTGGTTTATCCATTGTCTGAGAAATTGAGACAAAACCGCGTATATTGCTTCTTTAATCAGGTTTTACGCCGTTTTCAAGATTTTTTCAGTCATAAACGGCAACCAGTTGACTAGTTTAGTTTTCCTGAAATTAATTATTACCCAGTACGAACTTGCTCTTCCGCAAACAAATGACAACATCTCCACATGCGCTGGCCATGACCGTGGCAAATTGTCATGGAAAAACATAACCCGCCCAATCCTGGAATCGAACCCAGATCTGCCGGGAGACTGTCTTGCGCTCTACGAACTGAGGTAGTCCTGGCGGGCTGCGAGTAAATTGCAACACATATATTATCATATCACGAGGCCAAGCAGTCAGTCGATGGACGAGAAAGAAACACAGTGAATCATTTACAGAGGCGCCAACTCCATGGCATCAATCTTTCAATCAACATTATATTGGTTTTATAATATTAGTTATTCTGTGGGGAAACAAATATTTGCTCATTTAGTTTTAACTGCATCAGAAAACGGTGATTCTGGTTTTAATACCAATTACAGGGAAACCGCAATAATAAGAGGTTGAATAAAGAGCAAAACTGTGAAAATGGACATGAAAATGGTGTTCTTGATTGTGCGATGGTCTTATTCTTGAGGTGGACTTTAAGAGAGATTTTACTGCACGGGTTTAAAGGTTGTTGCTCGAGAGAGGTGAACTTGTTCGTATATTTATCCCTCCCTCCCTCCCTCCTTAGAATAGGGTTACAGGCGTGTTGAACTATTACGCGATGCTGCAGCACATTGATTGGCTTAGAATAGAGTTACATGTGGGATGAACTATCACGCGATGCTGCAGCACATTGATTGGCTTAGAATAGGGTTACAGGCGTGTTGAACTATCACGCGATGCTGCAGCACATTGATTGGCTTAGAATAGAGTTACAGGTGGGATGAACTATCACGCGGTGCTGCAGTGCATTGATTGGGTTAGAATAGTGTTACACGTGGGATGAACTATCACGCGGTGCTGCAGTGCATTGATTGGCTTAGAATAGTGTTACACGTGGGATGAACTATCACGCGATGCTGTAGTGCATTGATTGGGTTAGAATAGAGTTACACGTGGGATGAACTATCACGCGATGCTGTAATGCATTGATTGGCTTAGAATAGGGTTACACGTGGGATGAACTATCACGCGATGCTGCAATGCATTGATTGGCTTAGAATAGAGTTACAGGTGGGATGAACTATCACGCGATGCTGTAATGCATTGATTGGCTTAGAATAGGGTTACACGTGGGATGAACTATCACGCGATGCTGCAATGCATTGATTGGCTTAGAATAGAGTTACAGGTGGGATGAACTATCACGCGATGCTGCAGTGCATTGATTGGCTTAGCATAGGGTTACAGGTAGGGTGAACTATAAGTGACCATAGATCCTTTAATGCAACTTTATGGAACTAATTTCGGCACTACATCGTTCTCTCTTCTCTGGCTATACATGGAATAACATTTCGTTTTATTACACAAGAATGTTTTCCTATAAACAAACTCTACATCTCACCCCAGTCGTTTCTTGGAACAAAATGCATTGTATGGCTCGAATAGCTTAACTGCTTTCTTGAATCGCTGCTTTGTTTTAATTTCTCAATAATGGATATTTGTAATACTAGATCTGTGCTATTAAAACTCTTAAACACGTCATTGGTTTCCGTTGATAAAATTTCCGGGTGGCGTAAGAAAGAGTGGAAAATTAGGGTTGACGAAAAAGGTTAAATGACTTTAAATCTGTGAAGCACTTTCAAAGCCAATCAATATATTCATTACTGTATTCATAACACAATTTAAACACTTAAACGTAATGAATTATCTTCTAAGCACAATGAAAGCGTTAAGTAGATGTCAACCCACATCCTATTTCGACAGCTTCTATCCAGGATCTGTTTTGTGAATTATGTCGGTTACGTGAATCTGTCCCCGTCTGTGCTGATCCTATCTCACTTCTACTTAATGATATGTTTCCGATATCCACAACCAGTTGTTAAACAGTTACCGGTGTACTAATATTTCAAAACGCTTGAGAAAAGCGATAAGAAGTCACAATGTATTGATATACAACATAAGCAAGTCCAGGTTAACAGGTTACTATAAAATCATATACAAAGTTTGAGAGATCGATGTAATTTAATACTTGTTGTTAGTAAATTGTTATACATCTTTTTTACATTAACTACTGAACACACTCGTTTCATGTAAAATGTTGTATATTGTATTGTATTATTATGTTGTTCATAGTATGTAAATAAAATATGTTTAAACTCAATTTGATTAGCCAACATAAGTACACTCAACAAAATTCCTAATCGGTCAGTTTATATTGTATTATTATTTTTTTAATAATGCACGTATTCACACAAAATTTCACATACCGATATTTGAACAGGTAATGAAGCGAATTATTGATTTTTTTTAGCCGGCTCGCTATGAAATTAATCGTATTAGGCGTATTGACGTTTATAGCACGTTTTGCACGTGCGGGGCATGGACACATATTAACACGTGTTTGTGTACACTTTTGTCATTGCTGATGAAAATCCTTTTTGAAAAACACAAAACATTGTGAGAATGACTAAAAAAGAACGCGCCCGAGCCGTAGGAATGATACAGGCCGGAACTCATTTACGACAGGTGGTAATTTGTTTGAAGCCATTATATTGGTGGTTATTTCCGTTTTCAACTTATTTCAGGTGGCAAGAAACTTCAATATAAGGCCACACCAAATTGATCAGTAGTTCTTCGGATTTTTTTAAGAAAAAGATGGGGCGAGCGAGCGAAATTTTATTTTTAATTTTATTTTTTACTTTTCAGAATTTCACAGGCGGCGAGGTTTTTTTTACAATTTTATTGTTCTTATATTTCTCAATATTTTACTGACAGTGTTTTTTTCCAATTCCATTCTTTTTAATGAGTAGCAAATACAAAAACATTGAGCAATGCTGGTTGCAAACTTAAAACTAGACATCAGGCAACTACATAAGCTTGCATTAAGCACCTTGTGCGTATGTGAGCTACCCACTTCGACTTGAATGTTACCATGAGATGCACAACTAGTTTCTGTTAATGGGTCATACATTCTCCTTAAAAATACCTTCATGGATAATATGCATTAGATGTCTTACACATCCACACATCTGATTGCTATGTTTGCCAAGTTACTTTTCCTTGAGAACTGAGTATTTCTTGCCTTAATCTAAATATTAAATACCTGGACACACTGACTGACAGGGCGATTCTTAACCATGTGAAAAATGTATAGCTTAAGTCTTCTTATGGCATTTCAAGTTTAAAATTATTATGTTCAATAGCACCATGTTAGTCTTGGCTGAATTTCAACAGCCAACTTCAGAATTTCAGTTCCATCTGATTTCCTCTGTTTTGGAAAAAATAATGGTTATATTGTAAAGGCTCAGAGTAAGGGGGCTTACCATTTTGTTTTCTAATTTCTAGTTGTGAGGCTTTTCTTCCATGCTATCCTAGATTAATGCATTTTTCCAATCAAGATGTTTATAACGAAGCATCGAATCGTACACATATGTGTTGATCAGAATTATAGGCTGACCAAACACATATTATACAGCTCCATGCTCGCTTTATTCTATCCGAATTCGTTTACATTTTCTATTGTCATCTGTTTTCGCGACTGCATGAATTTTCCAGTATTCGTATGATTTTCCAAGCTTGTCACAAGTATTTCATGTTACACAAGTATCACAAACCTTTAAATGTCTGTGTGTGTATCAACGTTTATTTAGCCTAAGTTTTGATGCATTGAATGTAAATTTCCTACACATTGTCTACGATCCTTGTAGGTACTCCCATGTTTATAATGCATTGTGGGAGTGTTAACTACCGTTGCTAGGCATATATTTAATATCATTGTCGTCTTTAATGATGTACAGATGTGATTTTAATGACATATTATATCATCGATGTTAATTGTGAGCCAGTTTAGAGGAGCTAACTGTCCGTAATATTATCACGACACCATGTGTGAAATGCAAAGCGATTTATTTAATGAAAAGATGTTACGAACGACATTCAAGAACGACTACTCTTGAAAGCTTTAAATATTAGACAGACGATTTTCGGAAATCGTGGGATCTCCCGAACGCTTCAGCAAGCGGTAGCATTTGTTCCGAAACGTAATTAAATGAATGAGAGTACATTCAAATGCGAAAAGTAGCCTTTAATAGCGCCGAATTTCGCGCACAGCAAAAAATAAAATTTGATTTTTGACGGAGGTGCGAGCGGGTAAATTTTTTTTTTATTTTCTACTTTTGCATTTTAAAGGAGCGGTAAATCCGACGAACTATAAATCAATTTGGTGTGGCCTAATGGCTACAAACAAATAATGTCAATATTCTTATGAAATTTCAAAAAATAAAACCCAAATGTCGTAAATGAGTTCCGGCCTGTATCATTCCGACGGCTCGGGCGCGTTCTTCTTTAGTCATTCTCACCATGTTTTGTGTTTTTCAAAAAGGATTTTCATCAGCTAAAAAAATCAATAATTCGCTGCATTACCTGTTCAAATATCGGTATGTGAAATTTTGTGTGAATACGTGCATTATTAAAAAAATAATAATACAATATAAACTGACCGATTAGGAATTTTGTTGAGTGTATGTGAAGAAGCAAGTCTTAGGGTCAACTTGAACATGAAAGTATTCTAAATAATACTGATGTTTTGAAATAAATTTGTATTTACTATCCTTATTGGGACTTCTTTAGAGAACGTTCAGAGCATGTTGCTGACATTAAATCTTGAAATTTCTTTTAAGTTTATTGTATTAACCTTTATGAGTAAACCAATTAAACGTAAGTCACGTGACAGTTTCATTAAATTAAGCTCCGCCTTATGCTCATTGAATTGTATAATAACTTTGTCTTTGTTTCTGTCCAAGAAGCGCACGGAGAGGCTGTTAGAACATTGGACTCGGTAAATTCACAGTGACGTCTATACGTTAATTGGTATTTATGTTTTGTATTTTTTCTATCGTAATAATGGTAATAATATAATAAATAGTTTATACATGTACATAAAATCGTAATTCTCAACTTTCATCAAGGACTTTATTAGATAATCATATATTTACCTACATTCAAGCAAAAGGCAGGAAGTAAAACAAATAACAAGTAAATATATTACTTTCATATATATTTCATTACTTATAATCGAATTATTGTCGCCGCACTGAAGTGTGGCGTACTGTCTGGAATGGGATATTTTTTGTACGCGGAGCCTGGAGGGGCACGTGACTTATTTTTTTCCAAGATTGTTCGATTCAAGATAATTTTGCCAACTGACAATAAAGTTTTACAGAAAAAGTATTTGTAATATTTTTTTATTGTTTTTTTTTTTTAAATCTTTTAATTTATTCCCTCATGTGGTGCACGATTTCAAATGGTCAAGGTCTATTTTGACTGATAAAATATTTGAAACCAGTCTACGGAAAGTTTATATTTAGAAAGTTGAAAATAGTTAACACGTGATGTAAACAATAAAATCCCGCGGAAATCCAGCACATTGGTTGGATTTCTTCAATCACATGACAGAACTAGCGATATTAACATTACTAAATGAACACACATAAACAGTTGAACTCTAGTCACCATGTACCTATAATTAGAGGTTGTTATTTGATTATTGACTAGGTTGCATGTTTAGTGACCATGACACTTTAGTGGACCAATCAAGTAAAATTCAATTACAGTAGTTAATTTGTTTATAGACCCAGTTCCAACTTCTCTGTATAAAGCAAAATAATAATATTTAGAATTGCATTCTTTGAATCTCTTACATAACAAATTATAACAAATAGAAGTGATGCGTTAACTGTATGAAATAAATATTTAGATAAAAGTAGTGCTTATTCTAAGCTTATTTTTTACGTACGTATGGATCAGAAAAGAAAATGTGTTCCTGTGATAACTTTTGAGTGTCATGATAGTCTGAGATAATTATTTAGAAACTTAATGAGAATTTATGTAAAAGATTCAAAGAATGTAATTTTAAATATTATTATTTTTGTGAACAAAGACCTTGCTATATACAGAGAAGTTGGAACTGGGTCTGTAAACATATTAATATTTTTTGTTTACGTGTTTGGTACTACTAAAATGGAGTGTAATGCTTTAGTTACATGTTTTTTGTACAAAAAAATATAAATAACAAAATATCATTCAATTCTTCAGCGGCGACCTTTGATGCTTTGCATCAATGATTTTCTTGTATTCTTGATAATGAACGAATAAATGTTTATAGAATAGTAGCGTTTTTAAATACATTGACGTAATGTTTTTTGGATAATATCTAATATAAATTATGTATAATTTAAATATATAAATTTCTTAGCATAATGGTGTATTATGTTAAATTGTATTATTATAGTTATATATCATATAATCTAAAATTAAAGTGATATTGGATTTTTATTTTCAAATGCAAAGGATTTTATCATGACAAATTAATTATTACCATGAGACAGAAAATTTAAGTTTCCAGTAATAAATATTTTTGTAAGTGTGGTTATGAAAACATGTTTTGGAACACATTGACTAATAGACATATATTACCCACAATTGTTAGGTACTCTTAGCTAATTTTGAATCAACTATACGTAATGTGTCAGGTCACAATTGTATACGGAACTACACACTTTCGTAGACACAAATCATGGCTGTTGTAGAGAGTCTGTTGCACAAGAGAGGTAAAATTGATAGTCAATTCGGACTACAGTGGCAAATTGATACTGTTGTTCATGAGAAGTTGTTGCTCACAGCTACTTTGGCAATGTTGCAGTGCCTTGCATTTTCTGTGATTAATATTTTTATAAATTATGGTAACAACTGTGATAAAAGATTGATAAAAAGCGACATTCATGAACGATAAATTTGTTTATAAAACGCGACATTCATGAACGATAAAACTTTGATAAAAAGCGACATTCATGACCGATATTTTTTTGGATAAAAAGCTACATTCATGACCGATGAATTTGTATATATAAAGCGACATTCATGACCGATGAATTTCGATAAAAAGCTACATTCATGACCGATGAATTTGTATATATAAAGCGACATTCATGACCGATGAATTTGTATATATAAAGCGACATTCATGACCGATGAATTTGTATATATAAAGCGACATTCATGACCGATGAATTTGTATATATAAAGCGACATTCATGACTGATGAATTTGTATATATAAAGCGACATTCATGACCGATGAAACTTTTGATATAAAGCGACATTCATGACCGATGAATTTGTATATATAAAGCGACATTCATGACCGATGAATTTGTATATATAAAGCGACATTCATTACCGATGAAACTTTTGATATAAAGCGACATTCATGACTGATGAATTTGTATATATAAAGCGACATTCATGACCGATAAATTTGAATATATAAAGCGACATTCATGACCGATGAAACTTTTGATATAAAGCGACATTCATGACCGATGAATTTGTATATATAAAGCGACATTCATGACCGATGAATTTGAATATATAAAGCGACATTCATGACCGATGAAACTTTTGATATAAAGCGACATTCATGACCGATGAATTTGTATATATAAAGCGACATTCATGACCGATGAATTTGTATATATAAAGCGACATTCATGACCGATGAATTTGTATATATGAAGCGACATTCATGACCGATAAATTTGTTTATAAAGAGCGACATTCATGACCGTTAATTTGTTTATATAAAACGACATTCATGACCGATAAATTTGTTTATAAAAAGCGACATTCATGACCGATAAATTTTTTATAAAAAGCGACATTCATGACCGATAAATTTGTTTATATAAAACGACATTCATGACCGATAAATTTGTTTATAAAAAGCAACATTCATGACCGATAAATTTGTTTATATAAAACGACATTCATGACCGATAAATTTGTTTATAAAAAGCGACATTCATGACCGATAAATTTGTTTATATAAAACGACATTCATGACCGATAAATTTGTTTATATAAAACGACATTCATGACCGATAAATTTGTTTATATAAAACGACATTCATGACCGATAAATTTGTTTATATAAAACGACATTCATGACCGATAAATTTGTTTATATAAAACGACATTCATGACCGATAAATTTGTTTATAAAAAGCGACATTCATGACCGATAAATTTGTTTATAAAAAGCGACATTCATGACCGATGAATTTGTTTATAAAGAGCGACATTCATGACCGATAAACCTTTGATAAAAAACGACATTCATGACCGATATTTTTGGATAAAAACGACATTCATGACCGATATCACTTTTGATAGTGTATGCAACATCTTAAAATAGGAGCGGTTACTTTTGTTATAACATACACTGCAATTCTGTTTAATTTGTTGAGGCATTTTTAAAGATTTTCTAATGAAAATGGGATTTTATGTAGTTTTAACTTTATAAACCCAACCTATTGCCTCAATGAGAAAGAGACATGTTGAATTAACTTTTGAATTGATACATCCGTAAGTCAAACATGTACACGATGTACACAGTTTAATGACATAAACATGCAACACCTTTCGATACTTGATAACTGAACGATTACTCTTTATTTTCAGCAGGCAGGCAGCCATGGCGCTTGAAAGATGTTACGTTGTGTTAGTCATCTTTCTTGCAGCATGTTTTACACACTGTAATTGCAAGGTTGAACAATTTCTTTTCAATGATGATACAGTCTACTTTCGTGGTAACCAGAATACAGATGGTGCAATAGAAACCAAACTCAATGCTGAACTTGACAAAGCAGGTGTGGAGAATAGTATTTTCAAGAATACTAAGGCAACCGACGATGAACAGGTAGACGCAGTGGGAAAGCCAAATAACGGAATTCGCTATGATACAAAGTTGAACGACACGATATTAATAAATAAACGATAACTCTTTTATTTTCAGACATGGCGCCTGAAAGATGTTACGTTGTGTTAGTCATCTTTCTCGCCGCATGTTTTACACCAGCTAATGGCAAAGATGAAATATCTCTTTCTAATGATGACGCACTTTACTATCGTGGTAACCAAAAGACAGATGTTGCAATAGAAACCAACATCAATGCTGAACTAGACAAAGAAGTGGAGAATAAAATTTTCAAGAATACTAAGGCAACCAACGATGAACAGCTAGACGCAGTGGGAAAGCCAAATAATAGAATTCTTTATAATCCATGGTGGCCGTCCTTCCTCTTGGCGTTGATTAACAACTTTTACCATCAGCGTCTTCAAAGCAGAAGTCAGTTTGGTGTTCTGTACATGGGAACTACATATGTACCAAATCAGAACGAGTTTCCACTGAACTTCCATCCAAACAACTCGGACGGCACCCCAGTCATAGACAACCAGAATCCTCTATCTCCGGCATCTAGCAGTAACTTTGTTAATTACGTCGCAGCTAGACCGGAAAACGTTCAGCGTACGATGGTCCACGCCGAAGAGGCTATACTCAATGAAATGAAAAATCTTTGGAACTCTTACCGGCATAGTTTTGGCCATGCTCCAAATATGATTGTCCTATATTCGTGGATAATGCCATGTCCAACTTGTACAAATTTGATTATCAATCTTTTCAGCCAAGCCCCCTTCTCCAGTGTACAATACAGAGTGGTCGCCTACAAAGCTGAGGGAACCTACTTGCCGTACATGACGCCACAGGGAAATAGAAATAGTCGAGAGAGATTGAACGCTAACAATATTACATATTGGAAACAACAATGTGATCGTCCGGACTTAGAGACACCTGTCTTAGAGAAAGCCACAGATAAATTAGAAAGCCACACTTGCAAGTTGCAGGATACGTTTCAAGGATGCGTTGTGGGATGTCTTGGAAGTGATCTCTGCTGTTCCTGCAAGGAATCTCGCAAGGCGTCAATGAATGTTGCATTGGTCAACGATTTGGCCAAGGACTGTGCAACAGCGGATGTAACGGTTTGTGCAAGAAGTTGGGTGCAGAATGCCTTCTCTGAACACCATAGCGGTGCAAGTGATTGTACAGATCTTGATTCCGCTCGTTCCAAAATTCTCTCGTGCGTTGATATTTGCGTCGGGCACCCATTGTCAAACCCACTGAATCCCCAAAACCCATCTTACTATCCCGGTTACTTGGCCATATTCTCGGACATATCAAAATATGCTCCAGTTGATCTTACTGATTTCTGTTCCGACATTAGAGCAGAAGGTTACCTTTGCAATAATTACCGATCTGATAGCTACACAGCCGGTAATTCACTTTGTCGAAGTGGTACAAGATGTGACTTCAAGGGATACTCATACAAGTGGTGTTATACCGACCTCAGTAACAGCTGGGATTACTGCTGTACCTCCAGTTGTGGCTTCGGCAAGGGCACAGATTACTTGTGGTGTCAGAGTGGCTCCACATGGCAATACTGTGGAGATGCCGGAGATGTTTCTGTGAAGAACCTACACTGCCTGGCGGCATATCCTTGCGGCATGCATCAAGAGAAAGGCAAAGAGTCTTACTACTGGTGTTACACTGACACGAATAAGAATTGGTACTACTGCTGTCAACCAGAGGACACATGTTCTACAAAGGGAAAGAGCTACAACTGGTGCTACACCGGTTATAAGAAAATAACAAAATGGCAATATTGCAATCGGTAAAATGAAATAATCGCGAATGTAACCTTCTTTTTCATATACAGTAAGCAACAATAAACATTTTAAGACATTTTAGCTATACATAGCAAGGTATACTTATGGTAATGATCAATGAAAATAACTTGATGAGCAATATATACTGGGAAAACACTTTTAACGTCACGTGAGGCATCGTCATAACCTCTCCAGTGGGAGCGGCCGACATCGTATCTACTACTCCACCACTCCTGTTAAATCTTTTCTTGCTATACTTTGTTATTAATCATTTATCTGTCTATAGACTAAGATTAGACAAGATGTGGAATAAACAGGTATACGTCAATTTTGAAGTTCATATTTACGAACAGAAGAAAATGTGCATATACATTATGAAATAGTACCACTATTATTTCCAGATTTACTAGGAAAATATATTGTGTTTTGCATATAATACCTCTACAATGGACATTGAACAATTACACCCAATGTAGATACTGATTAATTTTGGGAAGTGGCTTAATGAAAAACAGTTAAGTACTGGTTGGTAACCCAGGAACAGCGGTTGGAGAACGGCACAAAGCACTAATATACCGTAATTAATGTGTGTGTCAATGTGTATGGTAGTATGGCTGGTGAACGTTCTTAAAAACTATAAATATCTTACTTCTTTGCTAATAAAATATAAATGCTCGTCGGTTGTTTATGTTTATATCGAGTTGCCTGGAAGATATATGTGATGAAAGCGTGATTGGCGCTTGTTAAGGAGACGGAGAGTTTAAATTATGAACATAAAATGATACAAATCTTGTGTCCTTCTAGAAATTAAGAAAATCGCCCGAAATTAAATTCGAAACCATGGCGTTCGCATTTGTTCTACTGCTCAACCAACTCGACTTCATTGTTTTCAACGATCAGTCAAGCACATTCTAATCGCAAGAGGTACAGATCAACCTCTCCAGAGCAACATCCACTTGTGGATGCACATATTTGCTGTAGAGAAGTTTAATTGATTATTGATTGTTACAACAGGAAATAATACTGTTGTTGAAGAGAGGAAGTTGCTCTAGAGAGATTAAATTCATAGTAAAATCTTACAACAGGAAAATATACTGTTTATGACAGAGGCTGTTTCGATAAGGGGCTGCTTTGGCGTGGTTGCAAATTTTCTATAACGCTTCAGTCTGATCACTGACACAAGTTTACAAATATGAAATGTGGAAAACTACGTAGAACATCAACATCTTATAAAATTAACTAGACATTACATTACACATCAGGAAGTAAAATATTTAACAGAGACTATAAAAAACTCACAAAACCTCGCGCGGAAACACAACCAAGTATATTTTGTTACGTGTGGTATTGGTGTCGAAGCTGTTCATCGACAGTTTTTTATTTATACACAACGTTAATTGACATATCGTTGTACCTGGGTTTCCGTCCAGTCATAACTTTGTTCTTTCAGCAAGCAACTGACAACGCCTCAATATGAATCAGAGGTGGAGGACAAATGTCTTTAAATGTATCATCTTGAGTCATATTGTCGTGTAGAATACTGGGCATTACCTACGACCTGCTGATTAGCAGACTTGTGATTTGTTAACAAATAGCAATACTGATACACACAAATATAAATCATTCCTTATTCGAAACACAAGTTGTACTTATTACGAAATACAAAACCAGATAAACTGAGCAACACATGGGAGACAACCAACATTATGTAAAAACACTTTTACGCAAGAGTTGTGTCCCGTAGTTAAGATAAATGGAATAGGAACAGATGAGACTTGTTATTAACTATAAACCTTTTTTATTTGAAATACAAGTGATAATGAAATGCAAACACTGGCGAACTATTGAGCAACACATGGGAGACAACCAACATTATGTAAAAACACTTTTACGCAAGAGTTGTGTCCCGTAGTTAAGATAAATGGAATAGGAACAGATGAGACTTGTTATTAACTATAAACCTTTTTTATTTGAAATACAAGTGATAATGAAATGCAAACACTGGCGAACTATTGAGCAACATATGGGAGACAACAAAAATAATGTAAAAAAAATACGCAAGAGTTGTGTCCCGTAATTAAGATAAAACGAATGGGAAAATTATCAATACCATACGATGGGTAATTTTGCTAATGTTACATAATAAATTATGAACTTAACCGATTTATATCCTTACCAGTGGAAGTTCCATTTTCCCTGGTCATCCAACCGTAAACATGAATGCTTTAACCTGGACCTGTCATTAAGGAATTAATGTAAATGTAAAAAACGATTCATTCTTCGTAGTTTGCAGCTCAGATGTAAGAGAAACTTCAGGTTAATGTCATTTACAATGTGACGGCATTTTGTTTTATTATTCACTGGATTGCTAATTGAATTAAGATACATCCGTTGAAAAATATAGTCACACCGTTGACTGGTGGATTTGTATGGTTCAATAATCTCATGATAATGAAAGCTGCAATTGACGAACAGTTGTAAATATTACATACGTCTGTTATACCCAATGACAACAAAGTCACTAGGATTCATCTACATTCCACATACATTCCTCCCACAAAGTCAGAACCTGGGAGGCCAAATGGAGTTATTGCTCCGACAAGGATTTCCGACAAGTCATTTTGATGTTCACTTTGACCCCTTGACCCCTAAATCATTAGGATCCATCTACAATCCTCAGACAAATATCCTACCAAGCTAATACCTTAGAGGCCAAAGGCTACTTGAGTGACCAACTGACCGACACGGGTTAATCAATCTAAAAAAAATCTCATTTCTGATAAGTTCAGTATAAAACCGAGAAATATGAAAATAGTTGCCAATATATTGTACCAAAAGAAGCAGCAATGCTAATGTGGAACATAATATTACAAATAGAATACATTATTAGATAAATTAATCTTTAGTTAGACTTAGGCTAAGGGTATATCCTCGCAAAATACAATTTAAAGACATATTATAAAACATACTGAGATGATTTTTACATCCCATAGTTCAAATGATTCTAGTTCAATAATTGTGAACTGATGGCTGATTAAAATCACAGACTTTTAATCAAATGCACAACATAAAAACTTAACATAAATATAATTTAATAAACATCACCAAGATATTATACCAATTGAACCATTAATGAAAATCCATTCTATGACAATAATACATATTAAGTTAGTTTCCGGATATCATTCATCATTTCATAAAAATCCATTTCTGAAGTATGCAAATATATAGCAGGTATGTTACTGTTGTTTTTCAATAACAAGTGAAAATGATGATATTAAATCAAACTATAGTATGTATGAGCCTAAAATATTTCATGTTACAATTAGAAATCCCGTTGAAAGTAGAGTTCCAACCGCAAGGCTGCTTTAACTTAATCTACGACCAATAATATGCACGCGTTTGGAGACTGACCTGAAACGACCAATCAGATGCATGTGTTTGGAGACTGACCTAAAACGACCGATCAGATGATGATAAAAGTTCTATCACATAACAATACATTATAAGAAATATTTACCTAATTTATCTCTCTGATATAGACTAAAAGGAGTGGTCTTTTTTATTGAAATTATTAAACAAGTCTTCTAAAAACAATATATATGTACGAAGCTTTGCTGAGCTTTTATCGGTTTTAGATGACGAGTCCAACACATAATGAACTCGAATGTTAGATTCTATTTAAGACATAACTGCGGAAACAGCTGATTTTCATCAAAACATTACATTGAACTCCTATATGCAAGTAAAGTTTGGTGTGTAATTCGGTCCTTGGTGAACAAAGGCTGATGCAACAAAAAGTAGTTCCTATAATTTTATTTTTTTATTTTTAAAACAAAGATACGAGTATAAAATATTATATAACAGGTCATATTCAAATTAACAAGACAATAATGTTCAATGAAATTAAGGACCGTACTTAACAAACTTAGTATGTAGCAATGTCAACATTATTTTATCGAAGTCTAATTGATATATCAAGATTATAAGAGGGTTTAATGCAGGAATTGATGTAAGTTATTCATACTTATAATCCGCTGATTTATGCTATGACAAACTAGATGCTCAAGGGCAACATGTTCAGGTGAAGAGATTAAGAGAATACGGTTATATAATGTTATACAGTGTATTACACCCAATTTTACTATGGACTTCTAAGTGTGATATTGACCTATGAGCTATGTACTGGTAGGGTACCAGTCTTGCACAACACATGAGGTCACTATGGTGAACATTTGTGCCAAGAAATTGGAAACCACGCAATAAATGATAGTGTAATAGTCCGGACAATATGTTTTTACTAATTTTCTTTGACATCCAAGTGTGACCTTGACCTTTGAGCTACGGATATGGGTCCTGTGTGCAACACGCATTTCATCATGGTGAACATTTGTGCCAAGTAATTCTAAAATCTCCCAATAGATGACAGTGTTATGGTTCGGCCAATATTTTTTACACCCATTTTTGACATTTGACCTTTGAGCTACGTACATGGGTCTTGCGCGGGACAAAACGTCTCATCATGGTTAACGTTTGTTACCAAGTTATTTGAAATCCCTCCGTAAATGGCAGTGTAAGTCACATTTTTGACATTTGATCTCTAAATGTGACCTTGACCTTTGAGCTACAGACATGGGTTTTGCACGCAAGACTCCGTCATCATGGTGAACATATGTGCCAAGTCATTTGAAAATCCTCCAGTAAGTGACAAAGTAATGGTTCTGACAAAGAAAATCCGGACGCACTCACGCAACCGGACCGTCATTGTGGCGACTATGTCGAGCTCACCGAAAGCGGGCTCGACAACAAAAATCATCAAAAAATAGCAAAAAACTACTTTTTTGAAATTTTAAATTGAACCATAAATCATCTTGTAGTAAATTATTTAACTAAGAGAATGCACGGTCACATGCTGTTTTATGCAGTAAAATTGATACATTTTTATTATTAACGTTTTTTCAGAATTATCATAAATATTTTGTTTCAATAGCATCTCTTTGTCCATACGTAGGAAGCCAGGTCCGACATAATTAAATAATGACTATTAATCGCTTCCTTTGATAACAAATCGCCATTGATTGTTTGTAATTACTATGTAAACAAATGTCTGGCTTATACCATATTTCGGATAGTTTCGAACAAAAGCCCTTTTAGCACCCTTTTTCGGCAAAGCCTTCAGCGTCTTATATTTGGACGGAAGTCGCTAAAAATTTCATAGGCTACAATTCTTGATAAAATTTTGTAACAGAGAATTTCATTGGTCTAGTCCCTTTTTGGCGCTTAGGTAAAAAATGTGTCTTTCCTCGGTAAAGTCATTCTTAATATTGACTTTACATGTGTTAGGTTGCGTAAGTTACATTAAACGAGGAAAGGACACATCTTCTTGATTATTTTTATAGATCTCGGGAGAAACGTCCGTACGTGGAAGTCACGGCACAAAACTATGTTTCCGTTCAGTAAAAAAGTTACGACCATGTTAGTCCACGCAACATCTGCGCATTTGGTTTATAAAATCATATTTTTACCTGAAATGTTTACAGAAACAAAAGCAAACATTTACTGACAACTTCTTAGAAATAAATTGTTTAGCAAGTATTGGATAGTTAATCAGAGGAGTTGTCTATATAAAATAGAAACGAGCGTAGTAATGACATCTATCCGACTTAGACCACGTGACTAGCCACACACGAAAATCCCGTGCAATTCGTACTCACAACTACCATATACATGTATAGCATTACCCCGCATAATTTGTTCTAGGCCTAAGACACGACTTGCACGGGTTTCACAAGATCAAATAGACAGTAAGTAGGTTATGTCCGAATACGGAGCGCTGATTGGCTAACTGAGGATACACGTGGTCTAACATATTGATGTACGATCGGACCTCGTTTATTCGAAAATATACGAATACTAGGTATCATCCGAAATAAATATCAGATACAGAATATCTTCTTAGGCGCGTCAAATGAAATTAAAACCATGTCTTATTCGAAACAATAAACGAGGTCCGTCTGAATATACAATGAAATACATGTTATCAATTTATAATTAACACAAACTGCAGTTACTGTAAGCAATTATAACAAAATAACATTACAATTGCTACAGTTGCACTAAAAACATATACATGTACAAGTATTATGCATAATTGTAACTGGAGTTTATGTTTATCTATCAATATATGTGTACTCACGTGTCTGTTGACTGTTTGGCAATATCAATCTGTCTGACCATCAGCACCAATGAATTCACATAATTCAAAATAAATAATTACCGTCACAATGATTACCAAATTTTACTCGAAAACTGTCCTATTTAAATTTTGCACGTATTTACACAAATGTCCTAATCTGCAAACATTACACACATGTACACAACTGTCCTAAACTTCAAAAAAGAATTCCTCTCCGCTTCCTCTGAAAATGTCTTTCGTTCTTCAACTGGCCATGTTGTAGGAGCAGTAGGTTCGAGCAGTAGGTTCGATCCTCAAATTATCTGTGTATATGTATATATAAAGTGTTAGATCCACGTAGAACGACCAAGTTAGTCCGCACAGTACAACTCTTACTCCAATATTCACACACTTATTTACATAATATGTCACACGATTCATAGCATAGCAGAGTTCATAGAATTACATTTACTGGTTCATATGTAACATAGCATTACACAGTTCATAGAATTCCGCAGTTCACAGGCTTACGTGGCTCACAAGTTTATACCCTGAAAGTACAAAAAAAGATATTTTAATATAAGTACTAGCCAGCATTACATGATTATATATAACATGTTACTGTGACATTGAACGTCGCGGAACCTTCACCTGTGACCTTGGAACCTTTAACTGTAACATTGAACGTCACGGAACCTATAACTGTTACATTGAACGTCACGGAACCTATAACCGTGACCTTGGAACCTTTAACTGTAACATTGAACGTCACGGAACCTATAACTGTTACATTGAACGTCACGGAACCTATAACTGTGACCTTGTAACCTTTAACTGTTACATTGAACGTCACGGAACCTATAACTGTTACATTGAACGTCACGGAACCTATAACCGTGACCTTGGAACCTTTTTGTTACATTGAACGTCACGGAACCTATAACTGCGACATTGAACGTCACGGAACCTATAACTGTGACATTGAACTTCTCGGTACCTCAAGTGTTGCATCTTTCATTAAAGGCGTATCCTACAATAACGCCATATTTTTCAAGCGCAGAGTTTTCCTTTAAACTTTGTTTATTTGATCAGTGTAAATGTATCTATCCAAAATATGTTTATAAAAAGTGGTCAATAATACAAATATATTTTATAATTATTCGCAAAATTATATTTGAATTGATAAAGTTAGCCATACCTGTCGAATCGGAGTACCAGCATCAATCATACCGACGGCCCTGGCGCGTTCTTCAGTGGTCATTATCGCCATCTTTTCTGTTTTTCGAGTTAGACATACAACGTGGATTGCATTGAAATGAAATTAACCGCTTACTACACAGTGCACGTGATTCTCGTGCCAAAAGTTGATAATCGTACTCAGCCGTCACGCGTCGTCAACCATTACGATATTAGGTATTTTCTATGTGAACGTCGATATTGTATAATATTAGAATGCCAAATTTTAAATCGGCATATGAAACCTTTTTCTTAAATTTGTATTTTATTACATGGACGTTTAGAAAATTTGTTCAGTGTATGTACAAGAATATGACTATTGTTTGTAGGACTTCCATTTAAATTCCTTACATATTAACATGATGGCTTATGACTGCAATATTCTTTATACAGTAAGTATTGTCGTGTAGAATACTGGATATTAGCTACGACCTGCTGATTAGCAGACTAGTGATTTGTTATCAAATAGCAATACTGATACCCACAAATATAAATCATTCCTTATTCGAAACACAAGTTGTACTTATTACGAAATACAAAACCAGATGAACTGAGCAACACATGCGAGACAACCAACATTATGTAAAAACACTTTTACGCAAGAGTTGTGTCCCTTTATTAAGATCAAATAAATGAGAAAATCAATCGGAACACCTCGGAGATATAAATAACCTCGGAGATATCATGGTTAGAAAGTAGTCCGCAAGATGGCCGCCTCCGAGATATGTTGTACCTGTCTATTATGGAATCGAGACATATACGATATTTCTGGGAAACCAACATCAAATAAATTTGGAACGACATATAAATATATCCCTGATAATGAAATAACATCAATTTGTAGGAATAGTTGGCGAAAAATAGAATTTTTTAATGCATTCAGAAGGTAATCTCGTGATTATCTACACGGCGTTATTCGCCGGGGACACATCACATTGGGTGTATCCATCCACTTACTTACGAGGTATGTATTCCGAGCTCTGCCGGATACCGCCGAGTAGTTACGATTGTGAGAAAATGATCAAAACCATAAGATAGGTAATTTTGCTAATGTTACATATGAGCTAACCCCATTGATATCCTTGTCACTGGTCATCCAACTGTAAAACTGGGCCTGTCATTGAAGGCTAAATGTAAAAATTAAAAAATCCTCGATAAACGATTAAACGAAATAATATTACGTTTAAACGAAATAATATTACGTTTAAACGAAATAATATTACGTTTAAACGAAATAATAATTCGTATTTACGAAATAATATTACGTTTAAACGAAATAATATTACGTTTAATCGTTTATCGAGGATTTTTTTTTTATTGATTAAATAGTTGCCTGGATTGCTAATTAAATTAAGAAACTTCTGTTGAAAAATATGGTCACGCTGTTGACTTGTGGGTTTTTAGACGCAGCCGTGCTAACATGGTTTTGCTATTTGCGTATCAGTTTTTGTGTAAACCAATCAAAGCTTACGTTAACCACCAAGGCAATTTCTCTTCAACCCAATAACGTGTGTAACATGGACGCGGATTGGCTAACCTTTCAATGAAGGGTACGTTACCTTTCGCAATGGTCACATCGTTACCTTAAGCAATCGTCACATCGTGATCACCGAACTAATATGAATTTACATTTATTTCATGAACATATCAAATATTTGATCATTTAGTTTTGGCTGCACCAGAAAACGGGGAATGTGCACTTGTATGGTTGAACAGTCTAACAGTGTCATTTACGCTTGTAAAGGCTATTACGGCACAATTGGGTGTAACGGTTATGGATTCTGATATTAAGAAGATGGGTGGGGTACGTACTGCTGTTGCCATCGATATGTTATTTTCGTGAGAAAACACGTCCGCGCAGGTCATCCCAGATGAGTTCCGAACGTAGATGGACTCAACTTTCCGATATGATAGTCTTCAATGGTTTAGGCAGTAACAGTTGGCACACGCATAATGGTCAAAATGCAGACTGACTTTGTCTACTAACGGATAGAATTAAGGGCAGTTTGAATGAAAACAAAACAATTCTGGGAAGAGAAATATTTTATTGTATACATTATACAGAAAAGATTGAAACTAAGTATGATAGTCTTTAAGTGAAAATGCCATTGTTTTAGTAAGTCCGGAAAATAGATAAAACACAGAAATGCTTGACAAAACATAGTACGGCTGGTCACGTGGTGATGTGGTTTGAGATAAAATTCATGTGACCAAGAAACTGATATAGCAAACTGTCAGGTACACCTTTTGTGGCTCGAACTAACTACAATCACTGGATAAATAGAGAATTAAAATCAGGCAAGGCGGATTAATTTATCGGGTGATTCGATAACAGGGCGCCAGATACTGTACGCAGGAATGGTCCTCGTTTTCGTTTCGTCTTGATCAAATCATACGCATAATCAAACTATTAGGATGATTCTGGTTTTAATACCAATTACAGTGAAACCTCAATAATAAGACCACCCTTAGGAACCTTTCAAGTTGTCTTAATTTTGAGGTGGTCTTAATAAAGAGAAAAGCAGTGAAAATGGACTTGAAAGCTGTTTTCGCAATGTTGATGTGGTTTATTATTGAGGTGAGCTTCATATGAGGTTTTACTGTACAGTGAAACATCTACAGAAAAAGACCCTTTGGAAATGGCAAATTCCGACATTTGCTTAAAGGCTGTTGCTCGAGAGAGGTGAACTTTCTACAGTGTATGATTATGATGAATGTTGTTCAAGACGCGGTCGTTCTAGAGAGGATGAATTGTATAATGTCCCATTGTATGATGGTAAATAATATTTTTTTTAATCAAATTAGCTAATTTTGTTTATTCAGCAAATTTAGAGCGTATTGTGTTAGAATAATCTTCATTAATCTTTGTTCATTGTAAGTTCTATTCACAAGCTTATTCTATTTGAATATGTTGTCTAATCACCATGTACGTGTATACTCTCTGTATGCTAACATTCGTTACTTTCATGTTACTGTCTTATATAGATAAAATATTCATAATTTGAATATACAGTCAAACCTGTCTATAAAGACCACCCATGGGAACAGCAAAATGTGGTCTCTGTTTACAGGTGGTCTCTATTAACAGATTAAATATCATTGAAAATGGTCTGATGGGAGATAAAATTAGTGCTCTTTGTAGACAGGTTTTGCAATAGTGGTCTTTGTTCGCAGGTGGTCTTTAACACAGGTTTGACTGTATAGTACTGTAAAACAACTATAGTACTGCTTATGGAATATTTTGTCGTCTCTCTCTATATGTATGTAATAATGTATTGTTTAATTGTATATATTCTTCTCTGTTTTCCACCCAGTAGAGGGCAATGATTGGTAAAGATTCTGCCTAATAAACTGAATTTACTTGAAAAAAATGAATTAGTAGATTGAATGACGTTCAACTAAAAAACAAACAACAAGTGACGTATTGACAAACAAAGTTGAACAAATTCTGAAATGAAAGCTTGGTTTTTAGAAGAAATCAAGTTACATTATACAGTACATGCTAACAAAGCAGTGTACGGTCAATCAACTTCAGTTTACACATTAAACATAGCAAAAGAGATTCTATATTAATTATGAATATTAAAAGCTGAGATATCAGTACATCAGACTGGTTTTGGTCTGATAAGATTGTCTTTATAACACACGTCATTCGATAGAGGTTCATGTAACGGGTAGACGCCAACTGAAAAAGACAAAATACAAACTACGAAACGTCTATCTACTGTATCACAATGTTATTAATCTAGTGATTTCGTATTGTCATTGTTATTTGGCTAAGGACTGTCGTATTGGTCAAAGGACGAAAGCTGAGCGCCAATACGTCTGTCCGTGGCTAAAGAACAAACCCAACACGAAAGCACTTGATAAATGACAATTTTATTAATTAACTGTACAATAATATACATTTTGATAAAATACACTGATTACACAAGAAGGCACTTTCTGCATTCGATGAGCAAGGAAACATAAACAGAATGTCCGAATCGCTTACAACTTTCCTGCTTGATTCAGACCAAAACATGCATTTACTGATCAATTTAATACACAAATGTTTGATCAATTTTATTAGATGAAATAGATAAGAGATCATCAGAGGCTTTACATCGAGAGAAGACATACCACACAAAGCGCCGAGGATGACATCCAAGTGCAACATCACAACGAGGCGTATTGAAACAAAGAGGTCACACAAGACAATGCGAGCAATGTGTGTTGACCAGTTAGCAATAAGATAACCTGGATAATGATACTAAGAGGAAAGTTGGCGACCAACATGATGGTGATGACGATATTGATGCTAAGAGGAAAATTGGCGACAAAGATAATGATGACGATATTGATGCTAAGAGGAAAATTGGCGACAAAGATAATGATGACGATATTGATGCTAAGAGGAAAGTTGGCGACCAACATGATGGTGATGACGATATTGATGCTAAGAGGAAAATTGGCGACAAAGATAATGATGACGATATTGATGCTAAGAGGAAAATTGGCGACAAAGATAATGATGACGATATTGATGCTAAGAGGAGAATTGGCGACAAAGATAATGATGACGATATTGATGCTAAGAGGAAAATTGGCGACAAAGATAATGATGACGATATTGATGCTAAGAGGAAAATTGGCGACAAAGATGATGATGACGATATTGATGCTAAGAGGAAAATTGGCGACAAAGATAATGATGACGATATTGATGCTAAGAGGAAAATTGGCGACAAAGATGATGATTACGATAATGATGCTAAGAGGAAAATTGGCGACAAAGATGATGATGACGATATTGATGCTAAGAGGAAAATTGGCGACAAAGATGATGATGACGATATTGATGCAAAGAGGAAAATTGGCGACAAAGATGATGATGACGATATTGATGCTAAGAGGAAAATTGGCGACAAAGATGATGATGACGATATTGATGCTAAGAGGAAAATTGGCGACAAAGATGATGATGACGATATTGATGCTAAGAGGAAAATTGGCGACAAAGATGATGATGACGATATTGATGCTAAGAGGAAAATTGGCGACAAAGATGATGATGACGATATTGATGCTAAGAGGAAAATTGGCGACAAAGATGATGATGACGATATTGATGCTAGAGGAAAATTGGCGACAAAGATGATGATGACGATATTGATGCTAAGAGGAAAATTGGCGACAAAGATGATGATGACGATATTGATGCTTAGAGGAAAATTGGCGACAAAGATGATGATGACGATATTGATGCTTAGAGGAAAATTGGCGACAAAGATGATGATGACGATATTGATGCTAAGAGGAAAATTGGCGACAAAGATGATGATGACGATATTGATGCTAAGAGGAAAATTGGCGACAAAGATGATGATGACGATATTGATGCTAAGAGGAAAATTGGCGACAAAGATGATGATGACGATATTGATGCTAAGAGGAAAATTGGCGACAAAGATGATGATGACGATATTGATGCTAAGAGGAAAATTGGCGACAAAGATGATGATGACGATATTGATGCTAAGAGGAAAAATGGCGACAAAGATGATGATGATAATGATGTTTTACTATGATGTTTATATGAACACTTACCCCATATTGCGTCCGAAATAACTGGACATATGGTAGCTTGTCTGTGGACTTTTCTCTCGTAAAACAGCACATCTCCCTTTTTGTGACAAAAACATATTAGTGATGAATTTCAGTATAGTAAGAGCTATTTTTAACCGACTTTAAAATACTTTATAGCAATCAAATAAATGCCTGGTCCCGATGTTTCTACTTATGCAAGTCAAATTTAAACGAACTATTCGAAATCATGTATTGTTCGAAATAACAATTCGGACCCGATGAATTCGAATAAATGAGGTACTGCTGTATTAACTCAAATGTGATCACTTAAATTATTCAAGAATAAAACGCATCTCTAAAACCAGTTATCGTCACCCTAACTTCAATTACTCATAGACAAAGACTTCAATAACAAAAAAAAAGAAGGAAACCTGGTGTGCTCATGAAGAAAAGTAAAACCTCAATAATATTGAGGTTGTCCTAATATCGAGGTTGAATAAAGAGCAAAATAGTGAAAATGCACTTGAAAAGTGTGGTCTTATTATTGAGGTGGTCTTTAAGTGAGGTTTTACTGTACATTATTAGAAAATTTCAATATTATACGACTATATACGTAGCAATAAACAACAACAACTTCACTAACAAATTCATCTGACAAGAATGTAAATTTAAAAGAAATGTAATTCATATGTTATATTATAGTGACCTCATGTAATGACGTAATAAGATTATATATGTATAATGCAAATGCATAAATTCACTGACCTTTCGTGGAGTTACTTTTGTTTTAATTTTTGGAAATACGACAGCCCCACCTCCGTGTTTAGGGTCCGTTAGCTGTAAACATATTAAGTCATGCACTATACATTATTTTCCTTAACGCCTTTGACTTCACATGTATGCAAAAGCATTTTATTCAAACGCTTTAAGTCCATACAGCGCTTTTAAAGCAAATAAAGGTTACGTCACGGATACGTTCCGGGTACGTTCCGGATGACTGGGAGTTACATACCAATACTGATCATAGTTATTCTAGCGCTTGAGACGGCAACATGTGCTTGCCGAAACTCGTGTCTGGAACGCGATGTTGCAATGCATTGATTGGCTTAGAATTGTGTTACAGGCGGGTGAAATATCACGCGATGCTGCAATGCGTTGATTGGCTTAGAATAGTGCTAGGCGGGGTGAACTATTACGCGATGCTGCAATGCATTGATTGGCTTATACTAGGGTTACAGGCGGGGTGAACTATCACGCGAAGCCGCAATACATTGATTGGCTTAGAATAGTGTTACAGGCGCGGTATACTATCACGCGATGCTGCAATGCGTTGATTCGAATTGAATAGTGTTACAGGCGGGTGAAATATCACGCGATGCTGCAATGCATTGATTGGTTTTTAATTGTATTACAGGCGGGGTGAACTATCTCGCGATGCTGCAATGCGTTGATTCGAATTGAATAGTGTTACAGGCGGGTATACTTTCACGCGATGCTGCAATGCGTCGATTGGCTTTGAATAGTGTTTCAGGCGAAGCGATGCTGCAATATGTGCTTCCCGAAACTCCTGTCAGGAACGCAAGTGAAGATACCAGTCTTAAACAATACTTAAGGTGCACAGCTCTCCATGTCGCTAATAATAAAACAGACTTATACGAATTTAGATGACATGGTTAACTTTGTACTGATATACAATAAATAGGTCATATGTAGAATTCAACAATGCATATGCAACTAAAATACTGGGTATATTACGTAATAAATAGTTCATGTTTATCGTAAAACGTAGTGAAAACTCTATGTTAAAAGTATCAATGTTCATTAGAGTATTAGATAATTAGATTAAGCAGCAATTCAATATTAACTTACGAAAACCAGATACGTTCCCAGTCTTGTTCTCTCTGCTTGATCCTGCAATTAGTAAAATCATAATTAGACAGATAATTTGATTGGTCATATTCATTATCTAAAATTGTTTCACTACTTAGTCGATACAAACATCCGGTGAAAACACGCTAGTATCTGATTTAAAGGGAGAAGTCGCATCTCCCTTCAGGTGAGATAGGGAGAAGTGTGGAGAAATCGGGGAGAAGTCATTGTATTGTATTTCATAATTCAACATTAATATGAAAATTATATACATACTCGATGTAGTTATCTTCTAAATTATTTAAATAGGTTTTATCTTTTACAAGTAAATACATTCTGTTGATAATAATCATTAAACCATAATTAATGTCTGATGACATATAGTAAAAGCATTTTAAGCAAGCACCGAACAAACATATTATATAATACGAACCAAAGGCGTATTTTCGTGTCCATCGAGACCGATGTTTCTAACAACAAATTGAGATCGTTGTGGTCGTCTTTCGGATATGTGAATGTTCTCAAGGGATTGTTTCAAGCTTGGTACCCATTGCCAATAGGTTCGGTCCTCGATTGCCAACCTTTGTAATATTTAAATACTGATCAACAATGCAACGAAATCGAACTCTGGCGAAACGAAACGGAATGGAACGAAATGAGACGAAACGAATAAAAAGGAATCAGCCAATCAAAACAGAAGAACATGCTTCACAAATTATGAATATTTACCTTACATATCTCAGAGCGGCCCTCTCTTGAGCAACAACCTCACCTCAGCGGCCCTCTCTTGAGCAACAACCTGACCTGAGCGGCCCTCTCTTGAGCAACAACCTCCCCAGAGCGGCCCTCTCTTGAGAAACAACATCTCCAGAGCGGCCCTCTCTTGAGCAACAACCTTACCGAGCGACCCTCTCTTGAGAAACAACATCTCCAGAGCGGCCCTCTCTTGAGCAACAACCCCACCCGAGCGACCCTCTCTTGAGAAACAACCTAATCCGAGCCAACTACTTTTGAGTAACAACCTCTCAAGAGCGACCATCTCTTGAGAAACAACCTCTCCAGAGCGGCCATCTCTTGAGCAACAACCTCCACAGAGCGGCCATCTCTTGAGCAACAACCCCCCAGAGCGGCCCTCTCTTGAGCAACAACCTCACCTGAGCGGCCCTCTCTTTAGAAACAACCTCTCCAGAGTGATCCTCTCTTGAGCAACAACCTCCCCAGAGCGATCCTCTCTTGAGCAACAACCTCTACTGCATGTCAGCAGTATTAATTGTTTCGTTGTAGAAGTAATACCAAATTAACCCATCGCTAGCAACACCCGGTTCAGTGGAGGTTGCATAAACCCCTTAACATTAATTTGTTGAATTAATAAATATTAAGCAATTAATGCATACTCATTCTATTTACTAATTACATGTTTTTATTATTTTTCTTTAATAACGTATGTAGATTTATCAATAAACATACCAGATATGCACATACAATAAGTGTTGAATTCTTTAACAATTAAAGGGGAATTACTCTTGCAAAAATACAGGATTACATCATAATATAAATGAAGTTATCTCCCTTACCCACTCAGTCCTTCTGGATTCGAGTAGAGGTGTTTGGACATTGTGTCGATCATCTAATAGAAGAAAATAGTGAATATAAACAATTTTACTTGAATTAAGTTTGTTAAAAGAGAAAGAATAAGATGCTACAGGGAACGCCACATACTTAAGACAGTGCCTCTCCACATAGACCTCCGGGAAAACAACAATCCATAAAATATTAGGTATGTGAGGAGGCTCAAGGGTACATACGTTAGGAAACAGAGGCGCATGGAATGGCCTGGTATACCATAAGGAATAACTAGGAGAACCAAAGAGGACAAACAGCGAATGGTGGGGTTAATAGATGGAAAAGATCACAGGACAAGTCAAGACAGATGGCAACAATCGGCCGTAACTTGGCAGAAAATAACCTATATAAAGTGCATGTGTCAATCACCTTTCCCTCAACTGTCAGAGTCAAATGCCCACATGAGCATAATGAATAATTATTTTTATATATGATTATTTAATCATCGTTTTCATTTTATTCTCTATAAACTTAAAGGACAATTTCCTATCAATATGGCTGACTATTCAGAACAAGGGAGGTAAATCTTGTAACCTTGGGAACTATCAATAAATTATCTATCTGCCAGAAAATGTTCCCTGCGTGACCCTGCTGTGACTTGTCGGTCAATAAACAAATGTGTCACGGATCGATTTACAGTATCGTGTGATAAATGTATTGTATTTATTTCACCGCACGCTAATCGACACGCTATTTCTGTCGGCCTACTTAACGGAACGTAACGGAAGGTAAACCAGCCTCGACACGAAAGGAAATCGATGCGCATGTATACAAGTCATAAAAAATAATTGATAAATTGCCATACCTGTTCATAACCCATATGTCTTATTGCTTTTTGTTGACTGTCTGTCGTGAAGTTATAGTACACCGCAACCAAAGGTTTAACACTCAGAACTTCTGTTTTTATGGTCGCTTTTTCAAAGAATGATTTGTTTCTACGGCCTGTATATGTGCAGAATAAGCCTCGTCGTCCTTGTGACGCCTGTCAAAATATACATCGTGTATTATCACACCAGCAGGGGCCTTATTCACAAATATTTTTCGACTGAAGCTCAGATTTCCGAAACCTCCCGTGTCACTGCCCCTAGCACGGACGCCATTTTGTTGAGCAAAGCAAGCGCTGTCAGATCACGCTACCTATCTAAAGATAGGGACTACTTTCCTTACGTAGCGCTAAGTAGAAATATATTGTTGTTCTATCTAAAAACGCGCCTCTAATCACACTATCTGTCTAAAGATAGGGACTACTTTTCCTACGTTTAAGAAACGACACCACTGAATGGATATTTGAGTAGATTCAATAAATATATAAATTCACAAAATACCTCGATTTTGTTTCATATATGATCGCTGAGCACTATGGGATATCCAACCTCTTCTGCAAGTGACGTCATTTCAAGAAAACGCAACAAGCAGGAAACACTTATGGTCACTTCGTTTTCATATTGCCATTTGGGACAAATATTGCTTTCTGTCAGTACATGGTGACGTCATATGTGACGTTTTCTGGAAATGACGTCACTTAAATAAGAAATCTTACAGCGTTGCTCATATATTGTTATAAGAATGAAGAATGAAGAATGCCATTTTGTTTGTTCAAATTTATTTCCCCTTACCGAGCTTGCTTTATGGAATGTCGATGGTACTACCCACGTGTCCCCCCTGGTATCCTCATCCCATGCACCCGTATAACCAGAAATGTCACTACCCCCACCTAAGTTGTGCGTGACTTAAAGCCCCATTACAAAAATACCCCCCTACCCCTCATAAACACACAAACACACACACACACAAGAAACAAGTTGAAGGTTAAGATTTGTTGTGCAATATAAAAAAAATGCCGAGATGTTACGATTGCTGGTCACTCCAGATCCAAAATAGATTTCGGTAAATTCATCGATATTCAGTGGATTTCGGTAACCAATCCGCGTCAAGGTTACAAATGTTGTTCGGTTGAAGAAAAGTTGGTTTAGTGGTTATCGTAATATTTGATTGGTTTACACAACACTGATATGCAAATAGCAAATCCGTGTTAGTACGGCTCGCCGAAAAGAATCAGAAAAAAAACAAGTCCTATACTTACCCGAGTTTTGCTTCCACAGTACTTCTGCCGTAATCGATCTGTTCTGTGTTTCAGTAACTGGTGAGTAATAGCTTTATCTTTGAGACCCTCGTCAAGTTTCATGATCATGTAACGACTGTTACGTCGCGCTACCTGGTTGTTGGGGTCTAATTTGGATAACAAAGAAACACATTGATTAGCTAGAACACTAAGGAATTGATTTTTAAAAATTGCTGAGGTTATTAATTGTACAGTGAAACCTCTCCAGAGTGACCCTCTTTTAAGCAACAACCTCTCTAGAGCGACCCTCTTTTAAGCAACAACCTCTCCAGAGTGGCCCTCTCTTAAGCAACAACCTCTCCAGAGTGGCCCTCTCTTAAGCAACAACCTCTGCAGAGCGATCCTCTCTTAAGCAACAACCACTCTGGAGCGACCCTCTCTTAAGCAACAACCTCTCCAGAGTGGCCCTCTCTTAAGCAACAACCTCTCCAGAGTGGTCCTCTCTTAAGCAACAACCACTCTGGAGCGACCCTCTCTTAAGCAACAACCTCTCCAGAGTGGTCCTCTCTTAATCAACAACCTCTCCAGAGTGACCCTCTCTTAAGCAACAACCACTCTGGAGCGACCCTCTCTTAAGAAACAACCTCTCCAGAGATAACCTCTCTTAAGAAACAACCTATCTAGAGCGACCCTCTCTTAAGCAACATCCTCTATAGAGCGACCCTCTCTTAAGAAACAACCTCTCCAGAGCTACCCTCTCTTAAGAAACAACCTCTTTAGAGCGACCCTCTCTTAAGCAACATACTCTATAGAGCGACCCTCTCTTAAGCAACAGCCTCTCCAGAGCGACCCTCTCTTAAGAAACAACCTCTTTAGAGCGACCCTCTCTTAAGCAACATCCTCTATAGAGCGACCCTCTCTTAAGCAACAGCCTCTCCAGAGTGACCCTCTCTTTAAGAAACAACCTCTCCAGAGCGACCCTCTCTTAAGCAACAACCTCTCCAGAGCGACTCTCTCTTAAGCAACAACCTCTCCAGAGCGACTCTCCCTTAAGCAACAACCTCTCCAGAGTGACCCTCTCTTTAAGAAACAACCTATCTAGAGCGACCCTCTCTTAAGCAACATCCTCTATAGAGCGACCCTCTCTTAAGAAACAACCTCTCCAGAGCTACCCTCTCTTAAGAAACAACCTCTTTAGAGCGACCCTCTCTTAAGCAACAGCCTCTCCAGAGTGACCCTCTCTTTAAGAAACAACCTCTCCAGAGCGACCCTCTCTTAAGCAACAACCTCTCTAGAGCGACCCTCTTTTAAGCAACAACCTCTCCAGAGTGGCCCTCTCTTAAGCAACAACCTCTCCAGAGTGGCCCTCTCTTAAGCAACAACCTCTGCAGAGCGATCCTCTCTTAAGCAACAACCACTCTGGAGCGACCCTCTCCTAAGCAACAACCTCTCCAGAGTGGCCCTCTCTTAAGCAACAACCTCTCCAGAGTGGTCCTCTCTTAAGCAACAACCACTCTGGAGCGACCCTCTCTTAAGCAACAACCTCTCCAGAGTGGTCCTCTCTTAATCAACAACCTCTCCAGAGTGACCCTCTCTTAAGCAACAACCACTCTGGAGCGACCCTCTCTTAAGAAACAACCTCTCCAGAGATAACCTCTCTTAAGAAACAACCTATCTAGAGCGACCCTCTCTTAAGCAACATCCTCTATAGAGCGACCCTCTCTTAAGAAACAACCTCTCCAGAGCTACCCTCTCTTAAGCAACAACCTCTTTAGAGCGACCCTCTCTTAAGCAACATACTCTATAGAGCGACCCTCTCTTAAGCAACAGCCTCTCCAGAGCGACCCTCTCTTAAGAAACAACCTCTTTAGAGCGACCCTCTCTTAAGCAACATCCTCTATAGAGCGACCCTCTCTTAAGCAACAGCCTCTCCAGAGTGACCCTCTCTTTAAGAAACAACCTCTCCAGAGCGACCCTCTCTTAAGCAACAACCTCTCCAGAGCGACTCTCTCTTAAGCAACAACCTCTCCAGAGCGACTCTCTCTTAAGCAACAACCTCTCCAGAGTGACCCTCTCTTTAAGAAACAACCTATCTAGAGCGACCCTCTCTTAAGCAACATCCTCTATAGAGCGACCCTCTCTTAAGAAACAACCTCTCCAGAGCTACCCTCTCTTAAGAAACAACCTCTTTAGAGCGACCCTCTCTTAAGCAACATCCTCTATAGAGCGACCCTCTCTTAAGCAACAGCCTCTCCAGAGTGACCCTCTCTTTAAGAAACAACCTCTCCAGAGCGACCCTCTCTTAAGCAACAACCTCTCCAGAGCGACTCTCTCTTAAGCAACAACCTCTCCAGAGCGACTCTCTCTTAAGCAACAACCTCTCCAGAGTGACCCTCTCTTTAAGAAACAACCTATCTAGAGCGACCCTCTCTTACGAAACAACCTCTCCAGAGCGACCCTCTCTTAAGAAACAACCTCTCCAGAGCTACCCTCTCTTAAGAAACAACCTCTTTAGAGCGACCCTCTCTTAAGCAACATCCTCTATAGAGCGACCCTCTCTTAAGCAACAGCCTCTCCAGAGTGACCCTCTCTTTAAGAAACAACCTCTCCAGAGCGACCCTCTCTTAAGCAACAACCTCTCCAGAGCGAATCTCTTAAGCAACAACCTCTCCAGAGCGACTCTCTCTTAAGCAACAACCTCTCCAGAGTGACCCTCTCTTTAAGAAACAACCTATCTAGAGCGACCCTCTCTTACGAAACAACCTCTCCAGAGCGACCCTCTCTTACGAAACAACCTCTCCAGAGTGACCCTCTCTTTAAGAAACAACCTATCTAGACCGACCCTCTCTTACGAAACAACCTCTCTAGAGCGACCCTCTCTTACGAAACAACCTCTCCAGAGTGACCCTCTCTTTAAGAAACAACCTCTCTAGAGCGACCCTCTCTTAAGAAACAACCTCTCTAGAGAATAAACTGGTATTTAAACAAATTCGACATTGTTATGTTTATGCATCGGATTCAAGGTTAAGGTGATGGGTATATAAGCGTGGAATCTATTCATTTCGGAACGTAGTAGCGGATCCGTGATCCATTGGTAACGCCCTGGACTAGTAAACCAGGCGCTGGTTCGATGCCCCGCGCTACCACTCACAGTACTAGCAGTCTTTCGGATAGAAACAAAAACCGAGGTCTCGTGTACGATGCTTTACATTAGGCATGTAAAAGAACCAGGGGTGTGACTGGAACTTGGACTCCTTGTGTATCATAGGCTATCGTCCGAATATCTAAAATGACCAACATTTTCTGGAGGCGTCGCCCATATTGGAAACGATAAATATACGCAAATACAAAAAAAATTGCGGACCGTAGAAACAGTCATTCCTCTCCTGCAATTGATAATCAATCTGACATCGTTCATTCGAATTCATCGGGTCCGAAATTTTTATTTCGAATATTTCGTAGTTTCGAATAGGCCATTTCAATTCGACGTGTGTGTAAGAAGATACATCGGGACCTGATATATATCTTGGATGCTACCAAGTATTCGGAACGAAGGTAGTCGTTTTGTCGTGACATCACGCGCATGAGTTGTTATTTCTTTAGTAAATTATCTTAAAATAATCCTTAGTTTAAAAGTGTTATTACTCAACATTCCATAACATTTATTAACGAAATCATTGTGTCCCACAACATTATGCTATGAGATACTTGATGATATTTTTTTCGACAAACATTGGGTCGTTTATCAATTTTATAATCAATATTACCTGACCCAATTCAAAAAATATTGTGCAATGTCATCATGTTGATAGCGTATCTATGAGATACGAACACAAACTACAAAAGGTGACATGTACTATTGATTCATTTCCGTTTTATGTTTCATTCCGCTTCTATGTATCAAGTGTTCCGTTAAATTAGAACCCGTCGTATAATTAATAAATCATAAGTTTTATTATATTCAATTGTCCGAATCGTTCCAATCGTTAACCACTCAACGTCAGTTGTTTTACAATAATATTTGAATCACAAAAGGGCCCTGTAACTGACCCCGAATATTCAAATATTCAAAAGAAATATAATACTATTTCAGTGGTGTCAAGCGTTTGATATAGTACCGCGTCCGTGTCGAGGGATTTACGACCATTGAATACCATGCGTACTGTTGAATAGTTTATGACCACGTTCTCTAAAGACACGTGTCAAGGTCAGGGTCCGTTTTTACTACAATAACGTTTAGAGTGATTAATTAGGCATAACATTCGTAAAAAATCTTTATGTGACTTTTCTTTAGGTTCATATTTCTGCCCAGTTATTAGACACTTTACCAGTATTCCAGATATAGAGCGTTATATTCACCTTGATTAAACATTATCCATGTTAAAAGGGAAAGGGGATTTGTCTTTTAACATATATTCATTTAAATCGATGTTTAATTTGCTTCATTTGCAAATTAAAAAAAATCTCCAAAAAACCATTCCGACCTACCTACCCTATTTTTTGGGGGCATAAAACCTGAAAGAAACAGTTTTTTGGCCCTAGATTTACAGTTTATTTATATGTGATTAAAGGTCATAGTCTAATTTTATTGACAAAATATCCTTAGTCATAAATTTAAGAAAATTGGTGGTAATTGCCTTCATACAGATGTATTCTACAACACGGCATTGTCACTTTTCTTACACGTTTTCAAAAACCACAAATACAAGAGTCCGGCACCGGTATGTTCGATCCTGACCTACGCGCCGAGTTAGCGCTAACACAGGTAATACCTGTATCAGACTCGAGCTTTGTAGTTCTATGAAACATTTGAAGAAAGGTTACAATGCAATGTTTCAAGGTACGTCTGCAATGAAGGCATTCACATGACATTTTCTAAAAAATATTACTTTGCATATTTTGATATAAAATAAGACTTCCTGTATGTTGAACCTCCCGAATGGATTCCCGCCAATAATTGAAACATTCCTGCTACGGTAAATTTAGTGAAGAGTCTGTTGAAGATCGGTTGTTTCAGGCAGTTAACGAACATATTCGGAAACGACCGATCTTCAACGAAATAATCACGGAATTTACCGGTATTGGCCGATGTTTCATTTGTTTTGGCAGAAATCCATTAGAGGTGTTCTACCTTAACCTTAGACTCTGCTTGAAATGATATGTGTCTTCTGCGAGGATTGGTCGTCAGGATGGAGAACCTACCAATGTTCAAGATCCAGGTGATACCGTCAACAAGACGCATGTAGCGCTTTTGTACTCCTCGTAACCAGATTGCAAGAAAACGACCGTTAGTGAACAATGACTTTACAGCTAGAGTTCTCGAGCACTGCGCACAACCATCTTGCATTGAATGTATACCAATAACAGCTCCAATGTTTTATAGTGGTCTAACCCCTTAAATCTCAAAGTGACTTCTGAGACTGCCCAGTTAACTGACAATGACCATCTCCCGTGGCCGAGTGGTAAATGCATCCGCCTTGGGAGCGGGAGATCGAAGGTTTGAATCCCGGTAGGGGTCCGATCTGACATGACGAGCCGCCAGCTGTTAAATAATGGATAACATGCGCTCACTGCCTGGTGCCTGACATTAAAGGATAATAGGGAAGTAAAAGTGCTCAGAATGTAGGTGTCCAATAAGTCAGAAATGGCTGGCCCTTTAAAATAGGGGTGACACTATCATAAATAAACACTTTCCTTTTGACTTTTACAAACACTTGCTAATGTCGCTGACAAACTAGTTCCCAATCCAGATGCCGCCGCAGAAACAAAAGTCGACAATATTTCCACACATTTCGTTTCATTTTACTAGAATCATACTTGATTAGTCATACAGACCTCACCGGATGACCATAACTATTAAGTTAAGAGTACACCGTTGTGTATAACACTCTAACAACCAGTCAGGCAATTGATTCTAAATCAATATCTTTGAATATTAATAGTCCCGGATCACCTTGGCTACCAGTTGTACATGCGTTTATTGAAAAAACATTAGAATAGTGTTACCGTATATTTATACTTGGTAATAGGAACCTCACTAAAATTCAACACCACAACTGCGTGTCTAATAAATTGAGTCGCATGAATAATGCATAAAGGATTAGAGCTGACTTCTAAGGTGGCATAGAGGTGTCATGTGTGAAATTGTTTATATCTCGTGGCCACGACTTACTTACTCGTTCCCACGAGACAACAATAATTTCACACATGTCACTACTATGCCACCGTATATTTCACTGCCAATTGAAAGTGTATTCGCGATCTTTCTATATTTCTGAGTGATTTTAACTATAGAGACTGTGTTAATTGCGCAATTATTCCCTGCAATTCCCCGGTATATCGCATAATTATACATTTGGAAAACCTCGGCCAACTACGTCCAGTGCCTCGAATGTTCGTAAGGCACTACTTTCGGACATACCACTCGAATATCATGAAAACAATATGGCGGCGTGAACGCTGGAGTGCTGATGAAACGGGATTGGAATCACATATTTAAGCTATATGAAGACTAAAATATGTGAGTTGATAACTAGAAATGACAGCGATAATCCATTTCTTATGTGAATTTATCGAGGTTTAACGTTATAAATCCGTTATACGAGAACTATTTTTTGACCGCACAAAATGTTGAATTTTGCCACATAGTGCTCCGCCTGACATACACTAGAGGATGTTCGTAGAGTAATGAATGAGTACGGAAATACCCGAGACCTGTCGAAAATGATAATTATAGTGGTCAGTTAACCTTACCGATGATTTCGTGTTGCGAATTTGGTCACCGGAAAATGTATGCCTCAGCTGGGCTTTCGTTCATTTTATCGAAAAAATTTAAAGCGACGGGTTGGATAACCATATACAATAAACAAACACTTAAAGGCCACCTCAATTATAAGACTATCTCAATAATAAAACCACATCAAAATTGAGAACACAATTTTAAAGTCCATTTTCTAGTGTGCACTAGTGTGCTCTTTATTCAGCCTCACTATTAAGACATACCCAATAAGAAGCCCAGTTTTTAGGGTTCTAAGGGTTGTCTTATTATTGCGCTTTTACTGTATAAATAAAACATTTAACCCCCCCCCCCACCCCACCCTTACTAATTTTCTGCTACTGACAATTCTGACTAGACGATCGCTCTTGTTTTTTCCTTTGCATCATTTCGTGCTGCTGTAATGTGTGTTCCATGTTTGCCGGTCTGTGGGTCGGATAGGGAAGGTCAAATTACTGGCATGTTTCCTTGGAATCAATATTTTTTATTCGTATACATAACTTCCCGTGATTTGAATCTGATTTGAATGACTTTTCCGCGGCTATGAATCGCTTTCAGTTTTGAATTGGGCAGATAAAATTGCATTTGTTTACATTTCTATGAACTCTCTTTGATATATACATCAATTCTTAAACTGTATTCCAATTCATAACTCACCGACAGCTTGACAAATACAGTCAAACCTCACATAAATACCATCCCAATAATAAGATCACCTCAAAATTCAGACCACAATTTCTAAGTTCATTTTCACTGTTTTGCTCTTTCTTCAACCTCAATGTTAAGACCACCTCAGTAAGAAAATCAGTTTTCAAGTGTCCCAAGGGTGGCCTTATTATTGAGGGTTAACTGTTCATCTAACGGAAGTAAAGAAAAAGAATATTAGATAAGAATCTAGCCAAATGGAAAGTTTAGCGGAGAAAATGAACAAAATGTCATACCTAGTTTCAGCACCTCGTCCAAGGTCGCCAATGCCTTTGTGGGTTGCTGCAGCTGAAAGGAAACATCAATATAATCTTATGCTATTTGATACAAAATATACAGTAAAACCTCACTTAAAGACCACCTCAATAATAAGACCATCTCGATAATAAGACCACCTCAATAATAAGACCACCTCAATAATAGGACCACCTCAATAATAAGACCACCTCAATAATAAGACCACCTCAATAATAAGACCACCTCAATAATAAGACCACCTCAATAATAGGACCACCTCAATAATAAGACCACAATTTTCAAGTCCATTTTCACTGTTTAGCTTTTTATTCAACCTCAATATTAGGACCACCTCAACTAAGAAGATCAGTTTGCAAGTGTCCCAAGTGGGGTCTAGTTATTGAGGTTTTACTGTTTGCCCTAATAAAAACAAGTATAGATCAATACCGGTATGTCAGTTTGATTGCACTAGAAATTTGTTTTGAAAATACTATACTCATAAAAAACGCGACCGAACATAATTTCCTGAACTTATTCAATCATGCAACATGAACTATTGGTCTATAGTTTCAATGCTTCTTGAACAATATTTTAAACATTGTTAACAGTTGATAGCTTTTAACACCATGTACACAATGAAGCCTTATTAAAACAGTTACGCTTTATTGGTGTTAAGTATAGTGTACTATCTATGTCTGCCCACATCATGTTGTTGTAACACATTGATTGCTTTAATTATTCAAAGAATTAAATTGAATATTAAACAAAATTTACTGGTATGCACCCAGGTTAGAATCCAGGACAGTACTGGTCAGATGCCAGGGAAAGTGTGACTGTACGATGGGTCTCATTGGCACTATGTCTTTTTGTTCAAAATTGTCTGTTTGACTTACAATGTTCTACTAGCGGGTAACGTCCTCTCCTTAGGCTTCGTAAAAGTCCCTTTATAGCATGCAGGGGACATATCTGGTCGACCGAAATACAATAAATATGCATCAGAAAAAATGTACGCGGCGAGTGTCGACCTTATTAACATAGTAATTTGCAAGTTGCAAAATGTATATATGTATATGGCTGAACATATCTAACTCTGTATTTGAATAAGTTAGTACCCTTATAATGCAGCGAGGAATCGGCTATTCTGTGTTATTAAAAGAGAGAGAATAAGTTGCTACAGGGAACATTAGATAGTGCTTCTCCTCACAGAACTCCGTGAAAACAACAATTCATAAAACATAAGGCTTTTGAGAGGCTCAATGGTACATACGATAGCGAATAGGGGTGCAAGGAATGTCATGGCCAACCATAAGAGATAACAGGAAGAATTAAACATGAAAATAACATGAACACTATATAAAGTGAAAGAATTGCACAGGGGAAAGGGAAATTTAGCATACATTTAAAACACAAATAGAAATGATAACCGTACAGCGATTAATAGCCTTGTAACTGTCAGTAAAAATAATGAGGGGGGTGGGGGGGGGTTTAACAAAATGTCCATGAATTGGACGCATATGTTTGTTATTGATTTCAAATGTTTGATGTTTACAATAAAAAAAAAGGGTTTTCACTTTTTCAGAGTACAACTCTATACAACAACAGCACTGATACCATTTTCAATGAATTATCTGAAATTTCGACCACGTGACTCTCGTTACTATTTTTAGATATTACCGCATCGATTATGGCGATCACAAAAACTTACCCTGAGCACTTCGTTCTCAGTGAGGTAAAATAAACAATGCACTTACCTTGAAATACGCAGAAGACATAAGGTTCAATGCGTTTGTCAGATTGAAAGACGTCGACTCCTGATTATACTGTGACGTCACAATCTTTAGCCAATCAATCGCCAGGAAGTAATAGCTCATCTCGTAGGCAATACGAGCCAAGTCAAACGCGTCGTCCATTGAAAATGGAGAATACGCAGACGTTTGGAATATGTTACCGGACATGACGTCATCAGCTGATATATTGTACAAGGCTTGAAGTCGGAGAATTCCGTGTGAAATCATTTGAACGTCCTTGCCGGTTGGCAAGTTGTCCGCCATGTTTTCAATTTTGACCCGCATCGCTGGAACAAAAAGATTACTATTGAATACTGGCACCGGTGAACATTCGTGCCAAGTTATTTGAAAATCCTCCAATGTTCCAAAGAAATGGTTCTGACAAAGAAAATCTGGACGGACGGCCTCACATACACTGGACTGCCATTGTGGCGACTTCGTCACAAGGAATCACTTAGAAGATAGTATAGTCATGTGAGATAAATGTTAATTTAGCGTAGCTAAATCTGTTTGGTTCGCAACTTGACCATTTGCTAATATTGTAATGTGCATTCGCTTCACGCATGATTCATCAATGCTTATCATTAATAACACTCGTGTTACGCGTGACCAGAGCCTCGTTTTAAAAAGGACGCTATCTCACAGACATAGGAATCGGGTCAGCCTCGTTTTCATTTAGACGCTGTCTGGATCATAACATATCAGTTCTTTGTGAGAAGACATTTTCTTAGAAAAGTTATGAAAACTGCATCTTGCCTTCGTATAAACGTCCATTACCCACCTCCACCCCTGCACCTCCATTTGCGTGAAGCGTGTGTTTTTTCTTTTAGTTTGATTTCATTTTTGTTGGTGATTACCAACTTATATAGTTTTATGATATTTTATATTATTATTTAATATATGGTGGGGCGGTTTATTACCCACCTTTGCCTCCATATTTAAGATTTTGAGAGTATTTTTATATGTTCCTTGTCTTTTTGTCAAATTGAAATTTGTCATTTTGTCAAATAGAAATTTGATCGTCATTTATAAAAATAAATGACATGTACACTAGCTATGTGTTGTTATAACTTAGTCGGCAAATAAAACCAGATCAGTGTCAGTGTCTGTATTGTAGACAAGTGGTGAAGCAAATAGTTATAGCAACTATCAATAATGTTTAAGTAAATTTCAATACCAATGCAGTTATGTTGACCGTTTGCATGCTTTACATTGCACTTAAAATATATGTAGCATAATTTAGAAATTCAATACATTATGGAACAATAATTAATACTAATAAACTTGTTCAACCGGTGTAGATAGTATTTAATACTGTACAGTGTCTGCATGCTGCTGGTTTGAAATGATTCTCTAGCAGAACCAATAGTAAAATATCAATACTTTCCCTCATTAACTCAGACTGACATAACATTTTATTTGATATCAAAAAGCAATATTAAGATAGAATAATGTAATTTTATTTCTTTCCATTCCTTTGTAGTTTTTTTGTTCTACATGTATCAACAAAATATAGAAACAGCAATGAATAACATATATATAACAGTCAAGTACAAGAACAGTATTATTTCTTCTCAAACATATTCATCTACGAGTTCAAAAGTGTGTGTATGTTCCAAAAATCCAGTATAACCATTGTCTCCCTGAATAGATACATATTAATGGAAAGAGGATGGTAATCATACGTTTTGTTTGTTCAGTTGGACATTCATTTGTACTTAACCTTTCGATATCTATTAAGAGACCATTTTATTAAGCGCCCCTTTTTTAGCTGTCCCTTGGGTGGTCTCTTAATACAATGTCTAATTTATATAAATCTGTTTTCTGCTTTAAGTGATGTCATTTCCAGAAACATCACATGTGACGTCACCATGTACTGACAGTAAGCAATATTTGCCCCATATGGCATTATGAAAACGAAGTGACCATATGGAGTAAATAGTGTTTCCTGTTTGCAGATAGTGACATCACATGTTACGTTTTCTTGAAATGACGTCACTTACATACGAGGTTGTAAATCCCGTAACAGCGCTCAATTATGCTGTTGAAAAGCCTGATAGTAGCCTTTATTTCAATATTGCTTTGGATCATTGGGATTTTTAACGGTACTGATAAGCATTTGGTACATACTATAGGCTCTCCAGTGGGCCCTATCTTTCCTATTTTCCCTACTTTTTTACTTGCTCCCTTCTTTTCCCCTACTTTTTCAAATCTGAGGCTTTAACTCAAAATATTTATTTCACCTGCATGAAGCACAGAGATCTAATCATGAAGCAATGTACAGTGTGGTGAATTGTTACCATTTTTACATTCCAATGATAAGGAATCACCCCTACTATCCCTACTTGTAGGCAATACAATCCCTACTTTTGCCCGACCTAAAAAAATAGCACTAGGTTATCCATGCGTTTTGATAAGAGGTGAGTTGACAATCTGCACTTTAATAAATCAAGTACTTAATGCTTTTTTTAGGAAATGGAGCTTGCTATCATAAAAGTAGTCCGCAGTTTTTAAATTTCTTAACTAAATCAGGGACGAATTGTGTACGTTCTTTTTTCTGTTGGCAGGGCCCTTTCTTGTGAATTACAAAATTCAAATAAATCAAAAGAGATTGGAAACATAAAATGCATAACTATCTAGTTAACTACATAATTATCAAGTTAATTAAGTGGTAAACGCGTTAAGTATCTAGTTAACGACAAAGTTATCTAGTAAATTATTTAGTTAACTAGATAGGTAACTCATTAGCTACATAATTGTTAGATACCTGTTAAGTATTTAACTCGATAAATACCTTGTTAACCACATCATTATCTAGTTAATTAAGTTGTTAACGAGTTAAGTATCTAGATTTCTGGTTAACGTGATATTTAACTAGATAATTATGTCATTAAGTAGCTACTTAACACGTTACCACTTAATTAACTAGATAATTATGTAGGTAACTAGATATTCATCGCGTTAACTACCTAACACTTATCTAAAATAGATTAGTGGGTAAGTGGTGGCAGTTGTGGGCACTATCATTTTTTGTGTTAAGATAATTATCTGGTATGAAAGTTTAACCACATAATTATTTAGTTAATTAAGAAGTTAACTGATGGCAGAAATATGCCACCATATATACTGATTACCGGGTGTGAAATAGAATTTAAGATTCTCATACGTACAAGTTTGATACTGACAATCTTTACCTTTAGCGCATGATTTGCTGTTTTCCAATACAGCTATAACTTTTGACCAGTTCTTTGCCAACCGTTTTGTCAAGTGAAGCATATTAACTGGATGGGCGATGTAGCTAGATAATCGCTTACTTGACACAACCTCTCTATGTATGTCCTTCACCTTTGTAACCATTCTATAAATAGAATACTATCGTGACGTCATGGAAAGCAAGTAATTGGCGTACGAGAAGCAACTACAATACTTGATCATGAATTAAAATCACATCAAGAATAAGAAACTCAATTGCAATATTGGCTGAATCTATACTTAAGGCCAAGAAAAACGCAAAAATGCATTAAAATAATATTCCTTTTTTGTTTTCGATAAAACGGATACATCGTGTTTTGTTTGTTGTTTCATCGGGTTTAACGCCGTTGTTCAACGATATTTCAGTTATATACGGCGGCCGGTTCACCTAACCAGTTTTTCCTGGACTGAAATCTAACCAGTACTAACTTAACCTTCCACAAGGAGCCGGCAATTTCTCCACATGAGGAGGAAAATCGACATTTTTATCAAATTTTCATGGAAGGGTATGACCTGCCGGGAATCGAACCCGTATCGCCGGGTTACAAACCGTGTTTCACATCCGAGTCTTCGTAGAGCAATACTATTGCATGCGCGCACTTATATTCGTTTTATTTTGAGAATACTCGACAATATTCCAAAAGTAGCAAAATTCCGAAAATGCGTTTTTAATGACACCGAGTATTTTTGATAAGCGTGTGCGTGAATATGAGAATTCGATAAAGAATTTATTTTCTGTATGATTTTTTACAAACTCTCAGGGGCCTGAATTTTTAGCCATTTCTCTGATATAAACATTCAACTTTCAGCTTCACAGATGCGCATTATGAAAAATGCATAGCTAAGACAAGTTCTTACTCAGTGACGTTATATATTCCATGTACGTCATCGTCTCCATGGAGATTACGTTCATGGTTAAGTATGACGTCAGTTAACGCTAACATCTCGTCTTCCATTGTATAAAGTTTCTCAATATTAACTACACTTGTGAATGCTCCTTTTTCGGGTAAACTGTACGTCACATGTAAACAGTACGCTATGGTTAGTAGTAACCGCCACATCCTTAATTGTTTCCTAGAAAATTAATGAATTGAGCGTCGCTGTACGATTTCCAACCTCTGCTTTAAGTGACGTCATTTCCAGAAAACGTCAAATGTGACGTCACCATGTTCTAACAGTAAGCAATATTTGCCCCATAAAGCAATATATTGTTTCCTGCTTTCAAATAGTTACATCACATGTTGCGTTTTCTTGAAATGACGTCACTTACAGAATAGGTTGTAAATCATATAGCAGCGCTCATTAATAATTCAAAATATCAACACAGTAAAAACTAATAGCCGAATAGCATTGTATTTTTCGTACTTTTCTATAAATACTTATTAAATACTATTTTTGAGATGCATTATGTGTGTCTAATTAATTTTAAACATATATTTTACATCGATTGTAAAAACAAGTTTCACTTATTTTGATCCACAGGAGATTGTCTCGAGTTCTCTCCCTTCATTCGTTAAAGAGTTCTCTCCCTTAGACGGGATATAAAGGGAGAACACTATAGATGGGATAAGGGGAGAGAACTCTAGACGGGATAGAGGCAGAAAACTCTAGACTGGATAAAGGCAGAAAACTCCAGACGGGATAAGGGGAGAGAACTCCAGACGAGATAGGGGACGAGAACTCTATACGGGATAAAGACAGAAATCTCCAGACGGGATCAAGGCAGAAAACTCTGGACGGTAAAAGGGGAGAGAACTCTAGACTGGATAAAGGCAGAAAACTCCAGACGGCATAAGGGGAGAGAACTCTAGACGGGATCAAGGCAGAAAACTCTGGACGGTATAAGGGGAGAGAACTCTACACTGGATAAAGGCAGAAAACTCTTGATGGGATAACGGCAGAAAACTCTAGACGGGATGAAGGGAGAGAACTCTAGACGGTATAAAGAGATTAACTCGTGACAAACTCCTGTGTTTCACCTTTCATTATAGACTGCTTCCCGGATTACTAACCAGAACCCGTGCCCAATTCAGGGATTGTGCAGTTAGTGGTTCAACCTCGACCAAGGCGGGGATCGAACCATCGACTTCTGTGTCAGTAGTAGCGCACTCTGCCACTCAACGACTATTCTCTCTGAGTTTATGCTTGGCTTTGATTATTATTTACATTAACTACTTGAAGATTTATCTGGCTCATCTGAACATAAAATGTTTGACTTCATCCAGTATTGTTGTTACATTTGCTAAAACATCTCTAATAAGAACCATTGCAATGTATAACCGATTGAAAATATCTTTTATATTACTAACAGACAAAATTTGTCAAACAGACGGATTGTTAAAAAAACTGGAAGTTTCACCAAATACGGATCAATACATTATGATTTCATCCTTTGTTACTGCATGTTTCTTGATGTGTTAACTAAAGGAAATATATTTTTCATGTTTGTTTCGGTAAAAAATTGAATAAAAAATGAGCATAATATATCTTTAACAATAATTTCAAGATGCACAGACTATCTAGAATCGTTAGAATGATACTTATTATACTGATTTGGTAATTATAAACCGCTGTAAGAAAGATGCCATTTATTTCACTTACCAAAAGTAATCCCGTTCACAAATTAAGCAATTGTGACTTATCCAAATTTTATGTAAAATAAATAAAAACACTAAAAATAAAAATGGCTGATGAATGTTAGTCCAATATTTTGCGTCACGGGATAAGTCAAAACTGTCAGTCGTGGCACATAAAGGAAAAAGGATTACTTTAAGGGATTAGTTTATGCAACAGCTGGTTCATGTTCGGATTCCTTTGGGCAGTTTCGCCTCTCTTTTAAGCCAATAATGATTAAGCTGGTACACGCACCTGCTTGTAAAGCAGCTGGTTCCATTAACATGGCAGGGAACCAAACGAAAAACTCACTCACGATTTTACGACTTTCATGTAATAATTTATGATCAATATTTTGGCTAAGAAGCCTTTTTTAAGAACAAGAAATATGAAAAAAAAAAATAACTGCGTAATACATATACCGTCCGACCTTGTTCATTCGAATTCATCGGGTCCGAAATTTCATTTCGAATAATACATGGTTTCGGAAATCCCATTTCAATTCGACACGCCTAAGAAGATACACCGGGACCATGATATTTATTTCGGATAATACCAAGTTTTCGGATAGAAGGTTTTCGAATAAACGAGGTCCGACTGTATTAATGCTTCTTTCTCCATTAAAAAAAAGGGTCCCTTGGTTTTTAATGATATTGAACGAATATTTTAACAATGAACGGTATTTCAACAATGTTGATGAAAAGATACGAATAACAATAATTAGTTAATCTGTATTGACAGTATCAGTCCATTCAGAATCTCAGTTGAAATTTATTACCGACCACCAACAATAAAGCTAACATCAAAAGCCATAAAACTACGGTGGCATAGAGGTGACACATGCGAAAGTATTTATATATCTTAGTATGTCGTGGGAACGAGTTAGAAAGACCGAGTGCCATAAAACTTCGGTCATACTCGGATGTTCTTACGAACATTTCCGAACGTGGTAAAAAACATACTATATGATATTAAAGTGTGAAAAAGACCATTTTCCTCTTTAAATATTTTCACAAAATAAATACCAATTGACAGAGAAATAATTATGGTTTATGAGACCATTTGCATTTTTTTAATATCATAAACCGTTTTTAAATGGCATTAAGTTAATTTCGGAGTAAATTGTTTTCGCTTATATATTCTATATAATACTGGTAACTGTTTTAAAGTTAAAAAAATACCATTTTACTTTTATTTCAAATAAAAGGTAAAATGTTTGAATGAAAGGGGAATATTGAAACATTCCAAAACCGTTTGCATTTATTTGATAGCTTTAACGGATAAAACGTAATACTAATTTAAAGCTAAACACTTCATAGTTCGATATAGGCAATTTTGCGCAGTATCGATTATCAGATGATAAGAATTCTTCCACATGATAAGCTTAATTAAAAACAATGAAATTAAATAACATTAAACTTTTCATCACTGAATGCAAGTAAGTTTTCCCCTTTCCTTACTATCCACTTTGATTCTCCTAGTTATTCCTTGTGGTCTGCTGGGCCATTCCTTGCGCATCAGTTCCTCAATATGTGTACCGTTTGACCTCCTTTAGTACCTTATGTTTTGTGGATTGTTGTTTTTTCCGGAGATATGCGTGGGGAGGCATTGTCTTATGTATGTGGTTTTCCCTGTAGTTACCTATTCTCTCTCTTTTATTGATTAATTTCATCCCCAGTACACGCTATTGACTTTTGTGAGATTTATATCACAATCATTTTACAATATCATCTCAAATGTTTCGGTTGCCAACTATTCTATAAACAATTCTGGGCGGAGAACTGTAAAAATTCAGGGCGGAATTTTTTCTAGGCGGAATTTTATACTTTAACTTTTTGTTTTGGGCGGAATTTCGAACATAGTCTTCATTGTGCGGAATTTCTAAGATAGTCTACTCTCTGGACGGAATATTTTACTTTTTGCCTTGAACTGAATGTCTAACTTCGTGTTTTAATCTGAGGACATAACAGTGAAATGAACTAAATGAAACTGAACTGTTTATACAGTTTAATAGACACAATAATAAGATGTAACAGAGTACTAAGGGACATAAAAAATGTATATTGAAACATCAGACAAGGGGCATGATGAGCAACATGTACACAATATAATGTCAGGTTCTTAATGAAACATATCACATATAGTTCGAAAAATGCATTCAAATTAGTACATGTATAGAAAATTTATACCAACTGAAGGAGGAATTTAGAGGGTTGGTAAATAAAATGAAAAAAAACGTAGACATGTTAAATTTTCTTATATAATCTAGTAATTATAGCAAATTTTTTACATGGAACATTTGATTTCACTGATCATCTCACTGAATTTGGGTTAAAACATTTTGTATGACTAAAATCATCGGGATATGTGTAATTGTAACATTTCAAGAAGATTCTATTTTGCTAATTAATGTATCATACATCTACATCATATGAAACTGTAGATAAAGCACCAAAATAAATAGAAACTCATTCATTCACAACCACATTCATGAAGTCCAATAAATAAACAATTAACAGAGAGCAGCTATGGTTCGTTCAGGTGAGTGTGACACAACTGGTAGGATAAGAACACTGTTTGGCTGAGTGTTTTGATAAGACTAATGGTCATATAACACCAATCACCCTCAATTGTACCTCCCTAGTAATTGCAAATATGATAAGCCTTCGGCTTGGGATATTTAGGCTCAATCCATTTTGTGACAAAGGGCAGAAACCAATAATTACTGACGCCAAGAATGAGACCAACTTAGATCAAAAGTCGTCTTTTACTTCACTTAACTTTTTTGTGATAATGTTTTTGTCCTTTTTATAAATGCATATAGAGTGTGATTTTTCAAATGGATTCACAGAAGGGATTCACCAGACATAATGGACTGTTCTGTACACAGGATGTTAAATCAGTTGCTGAACTTTCAAAGTTTATACAATGGGCATTTGAATGTCCGATTGTAGACTGATGGTCAAAACTGCCAGCAGAATCAAATTGTAAGTGTCTGCATTTTAAGCATGCAGTGACCTGTGTTCTCTTGATTCAGTGGGAATATATCTAATTCTATTTTATTTCTGGAGAATATCTCGGTATCAGTGCTGTGAATCAATTTATATAAATGACAAAAATTGGAAATGCTCAGGGCATTCAAACCCTAGTGAAAACAGGATGTGATGTGGTGAATTGAGATCTACAATAGGATCATAATCAAAGTCACAGGTTAGATATTTATATGTAAATAAGATCTTAATACATATTTATTTGTTGCAAAGCTAATTAACACAGGCCATGCATACAACAATTATTTCAACTAGACAGCATAATGAAAATTCCCAAAATTCGTGCATTAGAAAGTACATTCTACACTCAATTTTCAAAACTTAGTTTTATCATAAAGTACAGCTTATACCAAAAAAAATGGCCACACAGACACAGTACTACTTTTAAATACAGACGTGCCATCAGTATTAAATGTGAAATATATACGTATAGTGTCGGGAATTAACTCAAAGGACCTTCACCAACAAATCAATTGGAAATGTGGTTTCAAGTACCTTATATGCTGATCAGATAAATATCATACTATTGTTAACCATTTTATGCTGTCTTGCTAATATAGAAAGTAACCTCATACCCAATAATTTCATACCAACTGAAAACAGAAATATTAGGAATTTTAAAGGAATTTATTTGGACTCATTCCGTGACATACATGTACAACAAGTTCGCTTTTCCGATAAGCGCGAAAGCGCTCAAAATGGCTTCAGTCGACACTATAGAATATAGGAGCAGTTGACATTTTTGGCTATAACTTTTTTTATTTTTCAACTGATCTTAAAAGCACAGGAAGAATAACAAACTGTCATTTGTTACCTTTCGAGTTATTAAATATTTGATTTTTTTAATATTTTGGCGGGGGAATTTGCATTTATATGTAACCACTCATATTCACATTGAATAAAGTGTAATTCGGCCGATAAAAATGCGAACTCTCTGGTTTAACTTGTAATCTGACGAAATATGCTTGAAAAAACAAAAAAGGCACAGGCGGAATTAAAAAGGAAAATTTATTCTTATTTTAAAGATATCTTTCAATAAATGTTCAATTGAAATTTAGGCGGGGGAATTTTGAGTTAAATAAGTCCCTATCAATTTGTTTGGCCAGTTCGGCATTCTATACGGAGTTTCACGGAGATTACCGATCTTTCGAATGTTCGTTAGCGTCCGGACTAGTGTTATATGTTCGGGTGTGTTATCATTTTATTGCCCTTTACGATACTAAGCAAATATATTATGCAATACATGCGTTGCAGTTGTTTAATGCAGAAAATTCGAAATCAGTGTAAAATATAAGCAAAACTAAAAAAATGATAATTGAAAATTAAATGTCCCAATTCGTATTTTAATGCCTTATTTTACAAGTTTATGATTAAATATTGAATCAGTTATGGTGGTATAAACCTTATATGTTAATGTAAATATATAATTATTATACAAATCCACGATGTGGAATAGTAATATATATATATTGCTTGGTATTTGCACCACAGTAGCTTTCGTATTAAAACAGTACCAACAATTATTTGTATTTGCAATTTTAATTGGAAATTGCACGACAAAGTGTTTATTACAAATGCTCAATGAAACGAATTCCTTGTTTTTTTTCTCTATTTTATTTCCTGAGCAAAAAATTTGCCTATCACATAGTTCATTTTCAATATTCGAATAATCTCGTGTTTCATCAACAAAATCGAACTCCATTTGTTTTCTCTTTAAGTACATAAAATATAATGTTTTAAGCGGTTATCGGATACAAAGATCTAAAATAGCCCGAGGCCCAATGTTATTGTGTATGATAAAAAATCAGTGGTTAATAGCAGCAACTAGTCGATTACTTATTACACATTACTTGAAATAAATATAATCATGCAAGAGTTAATTAATCATAAAGTAAGTACAAATACGGCACGAAACACACATACTCCACGCCATTAATAACGTAACTAAATGTTGTCCGCGTCAGCACGTTGACATTATAAAGAATTAAATGTATTTTACTTTTTCAAATATAATTTCCTTAACTTAATCAATTATGAAATATGAATACAAGAGCCATAGGTCGCTTTCTTTTTGATGAATGATTTACACATTTGTAACAATAAAGCGCATTTACTACATGGAACAAATTAAAGGCTAAATGATATATTTGCGATTTTAATGGCGTTAAGTATATATTATGCCGGTACGTCTGATAATTGGTAAATACTTGAGAAAGCAATTTTCTTTTATTAACGGTCCCGCTATTTCTCGCTCAAGTGAGGGCAGATTACTTTATAATACCCCAAAATGTTAGATAGTACTATACACTTTGGTTAATGCTAAGCGAACCATAGTTTTCTCTTTATGTGAATAACACTTAATGTTTTAAGCCTTTGTCTGCTACATAGATTTAAGATAGCCACAGGCCTTCCAAATCACTGATCTTTCTATGACTTTCTATACCAAAAACTTATTAATTGTCACAAAAAAGTAAGACAAGCTACGATATCTTACTTTGATGAGACAATAATACCGAATTAACAATTTGAATAGAACATTTCTACCTATCAAATGTCACCTAATTTTACATTTTCAAATAGTTCCTAGCTTGCGTGTGGTAAAGTAGTTATTTTAATTATTCTTATCGTCATTTTCAATCAGTGGTATGACTATTATGCATTATAACTGGGACCAATAATTGTATTCACATGGCCGAGCATAAATGAGAATAATCGACATGAATTATCTGCACGATATATTTCAGTCAGAATACAATTTATAACTTCGATCATGAATATTGGCCGAATGATTTCTATTCCGTTAAAAATCCAAACTGATGTATAAAATGAATATCAAATATCACACTTATAATTTGTTTATGTTAGTTATTTGCCTAAAAGCTAGTAACATTTGTATCACAATACATGTATCTAAATATCATTATTACAATAAGATCGCATTCTGTATATAGAGTTAAACAATAACATAGCCTAAATTTTGTATATTATAAAAATGTGAAGCTTAATTTCACCACTGACATATGGCCGTGATTTCACGCATTCGCGGACTAAAAGTCAAGCTATTTTGATTCGATATATAACCCAACCAATGTTTCACCTCAATGCTATTTTATAAAATGCCATATTTTCCCCCAAACTATTGCCTAAAAGCGAACTCGATGTTAATTAAAACAGTTTGTATATTTGCTGCATCTGGTTTTATTACTTCAATCTGGGACAGTATATTTTACTTCATGAGCAATTTTGCCTACAACATAAGTCAATTTTCAATAATAAAACAATCTGATGTTTCATCAAACATAATGTTTCGAGTGTTTGTCTGAGACATAGATCTAAGATAGCCCGAAGCTACATGTTAATGTGTTATACCAGTTATCAATCGGTGATTAACGTAAAATTTACGATCACTTACGGAAACTACCGACAGACAAATTGACCGCTAACCCGTAGCCACATCGATATCGATCTGCATCGGCCGGATTTAGGTACACAGTAATTTACTTGGCTTATTTTCGGTTTTACGCTCTTTTTAAACAGTATTTCAGTTATATTCAGCAGCTTAAATAGTCTGCAAATTTCTTAGGCCTACATTGTATATGTTTTGTACTTTTCAGTTGAAATTGCTGAGAAAAGCATGTCATTGCTGCAACAAAAAAGGACGAAAATGCAGCATTTCATCTGATGTATAATCTGATAGGCCTGAGGTAATTTCTTTAAAGGATTATGGCCCAGTCAAGAGGAACTGGCTTGGGGAGACCAAGACCAGGCGAAGAAGGCAAACAATTCTCAACCCAGAGAAAATTGCTGCATTAAAGGGTATTATTTTTTAGTTAACTTTTTTTCTGAGGAAATTAATTGTTGTGAAAGATTATATTATATATATTGTAAAATTCTGTCTTGGCCAAAATTCCGTGTCGCTGAAAGTTCTGCACGTAAAAATATTTCCGTCCCATTAATTTCGTCCCAAAATTTCTGGGATTATGCTGAGATTCCGTGCCATAATTTCTGCCCGGAGTATGGCTCAGTCAAAATTCCGTACGGAATTATGTTCCTGCTCATTTACATATGACGTGCCAAATTCCGTTCCATTTCCGTTCCGTTTCCGCCCAGAAAATGTACACTGTTGATATTTGAATTTTCTGGGCGGAAACAATTTTCTGGGCGAAATCCATGCTTGAATTTTGCGTCCCAATTCCGGGCGTAACATTTCGTGCAGGTGCATAACCCTGACCTGACCGTAAGTTGATCAACAACGATACGTAATCTGGCGGAATTGTACTTAACTGAACAAATGTGTAACTGTTTGAAAATAGCAAGAAAGCCTTGTTTAAGAGTAAAAAGCAATACCCACGCGAGTCAATTTGTTTTGACACGCATTCATCAGTCATAGAAATTGTAGTAAAGTCAAGCTCGCATGTATATATTTTTTATGTTTGAAACACTGTTTCACAATTGTAAATACAGTCTAATAATTACAATAAAGTGTTTGATTATCTTTTCCACCAATTTTTGTTACTCGTTGTAAGATTATGCTCTTTCTCACTCAAATACCGAAGCTGTGGGTTAACGGTTGATGACAATTATTTGTAAGTGTAAACCTATACCGATTAACCGCTCTATTACAAAGGAATGTAAACACATAGTAAAATGTTCTACAAATAAATAAGAGTGAACTGATGAGGTGATCGACTAGCTACAATGCGAATTGTAGTAATGGGTTAAAGTTGTAAAATAATTTACTTTGCATGGTTATTAGCTGTGCATGCAATTAAACCGTTCTGATTATATATTGAAAAGAAGCTTTTTAAATGAATAGATTAAAATATTATGTTAAATAACTATGTACATTGTATAAATAATGATTCGTTAAACATTTACTTCAGTCACTTTAAAGACATCATAAAGTACACAGGCAACAACATGCGCTGCTCCTGGTTTTGTTATTTTGTCCCAACGAATAGCGGGGGAACATTGTAATTTACCAGCCAACAGCGAAATCATAAAACCCAATTTAACACAATCTTCATGCGTGTTTGTGAAACAGTTGTATTTACAAGATTACGTTAATGCAACATTGTGTAAGCAAGGTGATTATGTTTTTTGGATCTTAGACAGTTTGTGAATGGAACTGCAACTTTTCGTGGAATACATATTAATCTCCGTCAGTGGCTATCAATGAAACAATATACTTCAAGTATAGATTGTGCAATCTCAGATGTCCAACACTACCATAAACAATGAAATCCTGCGACTTGCAAATATGGAAAAACTGTATCTGCTCCTTATTGCCAATGTAAATGTATTGTTTCATTTTTTCATCACATACAAATGAATTCATACAGATTATGTGTAGATATTGTCATATTCATTCTGATTGTAATAAAGTTTAATAAATACATTACCAGGTAGTTGTCCTATTTTTATTTGTTTAGTTCTAGGTTTAATAATTTCGACTATAACTCGGTTTTATTTACATATTGTCATGTCGAACTGCCTCGTATATAAAGGGAGTGTTACGGCAAGGTTCAATATGTCAAATTCTTTCACGCTCGCGCTTATAATGTGAAGAAGGGTTACTGAGTCATTGACACTGATATTATCAAGTGACCTTAAACATCTCACATTATTGTCCCGCTCGTGCTAATAATGTGTACTGAACTTAATCGATTTACACTGATATTATCAAGTGACCTTAAAGTTGTATCTGGCTCATCTGAACATAAACTGTTTGAATTGGTTACATCCAGTATTGTTGTTACAATGGATAAAACATCTCTAATAAGAGCCATTGCAATGTAAAACCGATGAAAAAATCTTCTTTTATCATATTACTTACAGTCAAAAACTGTAAAATAGCCTGATTGTTGAAAAAACTGGAATTGTTTTTTAATTTTAGGATGCAAAAACATCATTCTTCAACAAATATGGATTAATACATTATGAGTTCATTCTTTATAAATGCATGTTAAGTGATGTTTTAACCAGAGGAAATATATTTTCATGTTTGGTTAATTAAACAAATGAACAAAAAATGAGCATAGTATAACTTTAAACAGCTTTTTTAAACCACAAATATATGTAGCATTAACCCAGTTATTTAATCGTTTATAAAGTGTTGAGTTGTACTGCACTATGATGTGAAGCAAAACAATACTTATGATTTGTTGTGCCAAATAGATTTTGAATTGGTATATAACACATATTGTACATGTGTTTAAAATTTAGTTGTGGATCGACAACAGAAAGAATCTATTCTGAGTAAATATGATTTAATATAAAACATACTGCACCTTACAGTTGTACACTGTGTTACAGAAAGTATTTCCATCATTATTTAACTCTTGGATTTCAATCGAACAAGTACAATAATCATGACTGTGTACATGCAAAGTGATGAGAGTAATGATTATTTTCCCGGTAATAAACCGTGGTATTTCAAAATACATCTAAAAACATTGCTAATATTTGAAGGAAAATGGAAAGTCGCATTGTTGCAATTTCAAGCTTCTACATCAAAATCAAAAACAGTGCATACCAAGAGTAAAAGTTGGGATGAACGTTTTGATACACCCATCTATATTCCTGTGAACGAAAAAGAGTTGTTATAATTCGAAATATATATAAACGACACAAATGATCGTGAAGCAACATTCTTACAAGAATCTGTGTTGTTAACATTACAGTTTGTAAGAGTAATTTAACTCTACATTGTACGTACAAGACAAACAATAGTTGGTCCAAACCTAGATAGTCAACCAAGTTTGGTAAATGAAACAAACAAAAATGTCTAAAGTGAAGAAAAGCTGTAAATAGGACACATCAATTAACACAAAATATTGCGTAATGAAGATACATGTATGTTCTATTCTGATTGACACAAAATTCGGCAGAGTTACAAAAGAGTAACGACTCTTTTCACAACACTTTTGACAGAGTAACACATGAGTAATTACTCTCGATGCAATGCCGCTGAAATATTGCCAAAAATATTAGAAAAAATACAACGAAACAAATTTTGGCATGGTGATAACAATCAAAACTTTACAAAAAAGTAAATGAGCAAACATTAAACTATAAAACAATGACTGACTATAAAGTTTAAGCAAGAACATATATATTCAACAAAACTTTAACGAACTACACATTCACAGAAAATAATTAAAATATACATATGATTGGAACATTGATTGAAATATATGTAAACAGTATATACATTTCATTGCTATGATGAACCTTAAAACAAATTTTCTCACCAAAAATATAAAAGCAAGTGTGGATAAAGATGTGATGAGGTGTGAGTCACTATCGTAACTGCATGGCAACATTTTAAAGATCAATGACACATGAACATGGTATTTGAGCTTGACCCTACTACAAATCCATGACCGACCAATGCGTGTCAAAACAAAATGGCTCGAGCGGAAAAACTTGTAATATGACCTTGAGGGGGTGACGTAGGTATGACCTTGACTTTGGTCTAGATAATGGAGTAACCCTCCTCAACTACCTGTACTTTGTTACTACTATTATGATGTGACTCAATAACTGTTCAAGTGTTATTATCTGATTAAAACAAAGTACTTATATACCAAGTGTGTTAATTAAGTCGACAACATACAATGGTTAGGCTACATAACATCACTTGCCAGAGCGTTAGTTTAAGTAATTCAAATAAAAATGATTAAACACAATGATGAAGCATAATTTTGAAGATTTTTATGCAAAACAGGTAAAATATTTGTTCTAACGAGTGAAGTTATAGTGAAATTCATTATGTAAATTACGCTTCAAAGCATTATCACAGTACATACTGAAAATGTATTAAAGTGTAAGAAAATGCATTCGTCAACTTCAGCCTCGTGCGACTTTTACCACAGGGAGTCGGACTATAATCATATTACTATCTGGCTGCGCGTAAACTAAGTAAATACATTTGCTCGATTGTATCGAGTATGGTATTTTCTAATACACATAAATAATTCATCAACAAAAATTACAAATAGTCTACAAGCGTTGCTATAACTCTATTGATTTAGGTTATGGGTTTGTTTAAAATTTTGCCTTAGTTAAAACATGCATTTTTACCAAATACCAAGACACAACCCACAGTAAAAATCGCAATGCAAGAATGTAAATTTAATTATTTGCAATTTGCCAAACAAATGTTATAACAAAGCGTTACGTATACAATATAAGTATGTAAGTTTTTGTTTTATCTTATTTACCCTTCGCTTATAAGTGTTTTATGTACGCTATTGATCTGTGTGGAGAGACCATGTTTCGTATAAGTGCCTTCTGCTACGCTACTCTTCCTCGCTATATTTGTGCATGTTAAATGCTTAACTTGATATTCCGTGATTCGTGTTCTACCGTATACATGTAAACATAGTTCTCACATCTAAAATACTTACCTCCCTTGTACAGAATTGTCGGCCATTGTGATAGGCAAATTTATGGGTAATATAATGTAAACGATGATAAACTAATCCGATATATAAAATATAACTTATTCACTATGCTCATGTCGGCATTTGGCTCAATAAGTTGAAGAAAAAGTGGTTGTCAAATGCAAATTCGCTTGGTATTTTCTCAATTATCACATATGTGGAAATTACTCCTATAAGGGCTTATCAGTTTTGCCTATCAAAATGGCCGACAGTTAAGAACAAGGGAGGTAAATATTGTAGATGTGGAAACTATGTATTCCACTGGAAAGTTGACTGTAGGTACTTTATCCTGAGTCATTTATCATCCACCATTGATTCTCATGACGACGTTGTAAGTTGCTCGCGGTACTGTATTGTAACCCAGCCAACTGACAACAGTACAATACTGAAATGTGGTCGATTAACTCACATACAATATCACGCAGCGTTTAAACATTCGACACTGGGGTAAATAATAATAAAATGAAGACAAAATTTTCAAGAAATTTAATAACACATTCAAAACTATTACATCGAGTCCGTTCATGCAGTCACATAATATCATTAAGTAAATCAAGTATTTGATTCATACTTGTTTAAATATGCTAAACTATTCAGCATACAAGAATGTACTTATGAAAGATATGACAAGATATATGAAAAAGTATAAGTAAGATCCATACAACGATCGGGTTGACGTAAGATTATTACACAGATATTTCATTAATATTTTAATGGAAACATAGTTTTAAGTATTGCAAAACAGTACACTTACATGCAATGAAGATCTTAGCACAACAAAGAGATTTCCAACATATTCATGTTAAGGAATCTGGTCGGGATATAAATATACCCAGTCATTCGATAACACATCAGCAAACTGAATATTTATTTAACAATGACAGTCATTAAGATACTTACACTTGTGTTTATCATTGAGAATTTTCTGTGTCAGCGACCCCTCCTTTGATGTGTTTGGTCATCATGATCCTTATCTCGGTTGATGCCCGCTGTCAGTCACAGTCCAGTGAATAGTTGGCGCGAAATATACGCTCGGAGTCCTTCTGTTTTCTTCCATACAATTTGGCGCGTTTTTAGTTTAATAGAATATTTTAAAGGATTAAGACACTTGGCGAATCATAAATGGACACCGTCTGTGGATAGAGACAACATATTTGTTCGTGTGGAAGGCAAGAAGAGAATTGTTAAAAAACGTTGACCATCATCTGCGTTTCATGTATAAGAGGTAAGTACCATAAATGTGTTTTTGTTTTACTTCTGTATAAAACTAACAAGTTGTAGTCGAAATTTCGCACTCTGAGTTATATTACACAAACACGTGTCAACTGTTGTACTAATCTAAGATATTTTGATATTGTACTGATGTATTTGGTTAAAATGATATGTTACATATAATATGCATCATACATCATATATGTAACTGTTGCTAATAACATTTTAAAATATTGTATTCCTTTGTCGCCATTGCTGAATGGGTTGTTGTTAATTAAAACTATTCTGTGTGTAATGGATTAATATACTGCTAATAAAATGTTAATATAATTATCAAATGGATGAATTCTAAATTCTATATTGTATTTATATAAGGGATGTCAATAACCGTTAGTTTTACTAACCGGTTAACCACTCAATCTTCCGACCGGTTAATCGATTAACCGATTATCGGATGTACATTTTGGTGGCGAGGGTTGGGGGAGAAAAAGACACAATTATTTAAATGTACGTTTTTTCGAGCTGTCGTTTGTCAAGACAAATCGGGAGATTGCAACTCGAAAAGCGGAGATTAAGTATAGGTTATAGCTTTATAGCTCATATATTGGAATTATAAGCACATTAAGTGCAAATGAGCGTCAGCGACCGCAGCACTTAGTTTGTTTATAATTCTAATATGTGAGTTATACCCGGTTATAGTTTACCATCATATTTACTTAATGATATCACTTAATAGAGATTGTGCGAAATGCCATAATAAATGAATAAGTTGGCAAAATTTTTGAAAAATTCTGGATGCTCATTGGATGTAAGACACAGGAAGAGGCGGAGTGAACTATAAGACTCAAAACGGGAGATTTGTTTGTATGGCTGAAATTTTGTCAATATCATGTCTTCATAAGCTTTTAATAGCAATTTTCTGCGAATTACCTCGTAATCTGGGGGGTCATCCGTTTATTAGAGACGCCAATTAACAATTTTATTGCCAATTGTCATATCTGAATACAACAGAAACGTGTGAAACTTGAATAAACAACATGACAAGCGAGGTCGCATCGTATTTTGATCAGTGTCACCAAGCGCTTGATTCCATGTTTTAGAGCGTTTAGAGCCCCAAAACGTGATTTTCGGACTGGTATATCGATTTTACACTTTCGGTTATCAGTGTGACAAGTAATTTCAGCGAACCGGTCGGGAATGAACTAAAAAATACCCCATAATAAACATTCACGATGTTTACTTTGAAAATGTGTCAAACAGTGATCGCATTATTGATTTTCACGGTTACCAATTAACCGGTTAACCGTTGACATCCCTAATTTATACTCAATGACTATTAATACGAGAACTTTTGCTTTTCTTGCTGACGATTGATTATCACAGACATAGATGAATAGTCAATTCTCTAAGTTTGTGTCTTGTTTATCATGATTTCTGTGGATTTTGTCTTGCATATTCAGATCTACACACAAGCAATACATGATATTCAAAATGATAACAGGGCTCAAATTTAGCACTTGCTAACTTTCTTTATGCAAGTTGTGTTTGAAAAATTAAATTATTCCAGTCACTTGACTTTTTCTGCAGTGGCGTTTAAAAGTAGAACTGCTTCTGTCAGGTGAACTCTTAAGTCTAAGATTTTAAGTAGTATGTATGCATACTTCATCTAGTTTTACATATTTCTCAGTGAAATGAAATTATCATGTACAACAATTTCGCTTTTCCGATAAGCGCTCAAAATGGCTTCAGTTGACACTATAGAATATAGAGGGAGCAGTTGACATTTTTGGCTTTAACTTTTTTAATTTTCAAACGATCTTAAAACTACAGGTTGAAAAACAACTGTCATTTGTAACCTTTTGATTAATCAAAACTTGTTTTAATTATTTTGACGGGGGAATTTGCATTTATATTCAACCACTCACATTAACATTAAATATAGTGTAATTCGGCCGGAAGAAATGCGAACTCGTCTCATTGAACTTGTAATTTGAAGAATGTGCTTGAAAACACTGAAAACGTACAAGCGGAATTAAGAAGAAAGTTCAATTTTCATTCTAAAGGTAGTTTTCAATAGAAAATTAATTGAAATTTAGGCGGGGGAATTGTTAGTTAAATAAAGTCACTTATAATTTCTTTCCCCGTTCGGCATTATATTCGGAGATTTACGGAGACTACCGAACTTTCGTAATTTCCGTCAGCGTCCGGACGAGTGTTCTATATGGTAGGATGTGTCATCATTGTATTGCCCTCTACGATACTATACATGCGTTGCAGTTGTTTAATGAAGAAAACACGGAATCAGTGTAATATTAGCAAAACTAAAAAGAATATAGTTGAACATTTGAATGTCCCAATTGTTATATTAAAGGCTTATTTTGCAAGTTTATTATTAAATATTGAATCAGTTATGGAGGTATACATAAGTTCCATGTGCATTTTATATTTATATACAGCGGTTGTTTAAAATGATAAATACAACTGGTAGGAAATCGCAGTTGTCCTAGTTGTCATGCACACGTTTTTGAATAGAGTTAAGAGTTATTAGGTTTTCGTTTCCTATTGGGGTTGATCACACTTTTCATTGTGTGGAACTATGAATGTAGGCTGCATTTGGAAAAAACAAAATGGTTTTATTTTTGCAACACTATAGGCTTAGATATTAAAATCCCTTTCATAAACTATTGAATTGAATAAAAAAATATTTTAATGAATTTAGTAATATGAGGTGTCAAATTTTCACCCCCGCACCCCTCGCTTCAATTGTTTATCACTAAAACAACACCACGACAGAATTCTGCATTTTACAGACGATTTCATTACATATATACATACATATATATGATAAGTAATTTGAAAGCGCCTGCCTGATGTAGTGAAAAGCAAACGATTCTAGTAGACGGTCACAAAAGGCCAAGGTACACAACAGGGGGTCAAATGTTATTGCACTTGCTTCTGCTATACTTGTAGTGAAGGGGATATCGATAATAAATTGATGTGTTGTATTTAAAGTGCTAGAAGAATAGTAACCTTTAGACCTAATCTGGTCACTTCACAACCGACTTCGTTTCCGGTGGATCCAGGCCTGTGAAGGGATCGTAGATGACGCTTAGACGAGTATAATTATTCTCGCAGACCCGATCCATAGCGTAAAAATGTTTTTAAAACAAAACAAAAGGAGGTATTGCTACACAAATCCTAAGACAACCGTGAAGATAAAATTATTTATTGCATTGTTGTTAAATTTTTCGGTCCAGACGGTTATTTACACAAAAATAAAACTCAACGAAGCGGACGATAATTTTCGCAAAAACACGTCAGTATAATGACTTCTCACGATTTACGCCCTTATTTTACAAAACTTAGATTAAACATTTTACCTTTACGTATTTCAACTGGACGGTATGGGAGAAATAGGATAGATAGAAATTTACGTTATTGTTTGTGTTGTAACTCTTATGACATTGGGGACTGTTTTCATTTTATATGTTTATGCCCATCTTTTAACGATTTACGTCTGAAATAAATCCCTAAATACTATCGTAAAAAGCCGTCAATGTTCAAATTTATTGAGTTGCTCAAATGTAAAAACAAAGTAACTTTATGCAACGTATCTAAGTTTATAAAAGATGCTTTAAAACAAAGATCTTTAACATTTCCATAATTCTATTGTCACCTTCAAACAATATTTGCCATTTTTTCACATTTTCTCTTTAATAACGTCATATGATTTGTTTGTCCTCTTAAACTTGTTGTAATCCCCCTGTTTTCTTTGTCTCTTCCGTTCGTTGCATGTTCTCATGTGATGTACTGTATATGTTGTATTTTGTATGTTTTTTATGACGATGTACAATGTACAAGTCAAAACAAATAAATTCTGTTCTGTTCTGTTCTATTAATCATTTTATTGCTTTTGAAAATGATTTGCCATACTACAATTTACACTATCAACTGATCATCATATGCTTTATTGTATTGTAAAGACGCATTGATTTATAGAATGTGATCAGGCATGATAAAATGTAAACATTGTTACAATAAAACAAGACAATTGGAACAGTATGTTGTATACCTATTCTTAAAGGTCATCTAATTTGACATTTGCAAAAAGCTCCCAGCTTGCGTGTGGTAAAACAGTGATTATAATATGTCTCTTATCGACATATTACATTCAGTGGTATTACGAACTGTAACTGGGACTAATAACAATATACATGATCAAATATAATAATGGTAATGTGTACAATGAGAGATTGTTTCTGCGACAAACATGTATACAAGAGTAAAGTATCTTGCCTACTGACACTTGATGAGGAAATCCTCTCTAGTCCGGAATCCCCTTTAATCCGAACTTCTTGGTTTGTCCGAAGGGTGTTCGGATAGGGGAGTTTCAAAGTTGTATAAATTATTTACAAATCCACGATGCATTGGCAATGTGGCATAGTAACATAAGCTTTGGGTGGTATTTGAGAGCACCACAGTATATAGCGTATTTAAATGCTAAGTGATACGAATTCCTCGTTTTTTCTTTTTTATTTCATGAGCAAAGCCTGGAACATATGCGGTCCTTGGCAAAACATTTGCCTATCACATCAAACATTTTCAATAATACATTATCTCGCGTTTCATCAACAAAATCGAACTCCAATAGTTTTCTCTTTATGTGCATAAAAACTTAATGTTTTAAGCGTTTATCGGATACATAGATCTAAGATAGACCGCGGCTACATGTTAATGTGTTATACCAGCTATCAATCGATGATCATCGGAAAAATTACGATCACTTACGGAAACTACCGTTTACTACGCTGAACTAACCTTGTTAAAGGACGTTCAATAACAAAGATGACTTCGTTGCTATAAACAATATACCAACAGACCGCGGCATGTCAGGGTTTTGTCATGTACAGGGTTGACACCATATTTTATATATTCATATTATACCAATAATGTCTCCCGCACCGTTAAGCGCCCGTATTGACAGCACTCCAGAACGCAAAGTAGGAGGGCCATCCTGATGACAGCTACTACCTTCGTCCAATCAAAGTCGCCTATTTACCGCATTAAGCAACCCCATGCATTAGTCGTAACAGAGTACCTTAGCAACGACTGGGCGCCAATAATTAAATGTGATATTATTGTTTATGAAACATAATACTTGGAAACGGGTATCGCATGTTTATGAAACATAATACTTGGAAACGGGTATCGGGTCGTATAAAAACACAGAATGGCATTCGTGTTGCGCAGTTTGGAGGCGATCATCTTTGAGTTAGAAGGAATCAGAATTAAATAGGATTTGATCATATTTTTCCATTTCGGTCTACAGTTTGATCTACTAATTAGAAATATGAAGGTTGCGTGTTTCCTGTTGGCGTTCTGTGTGGCATTTATATATAAAGCGGGTAAGTCGGTTTATTTATTGTTACATTTATATATAATTTTTATTTTATTTTTTAATTATATAACTTAAGTCACATTTAGTGTTTGAACTTTGATATAAAGTTTTAAATTTACTACGTTGAATTAACCAAATAAAAATACATTGAAATACCAAGTAGTTAAAAACGTAAGAATATTTGTGAAGATTTATCACAAACATTTCAAATAACATATATTTCTTCGAAATTGCAAGAGTAAGCACTAATACACATTTCCAAAATATCATATTAAGCAGCACTGCCTATTCAATACCAATATTTCGTCATGTTGGAGTGAAATTTGAAGTGCGCTAAATGAAATAACCTTCCAATTAAGTGTCTATTATAGAACGACGTTAACGTAGATATAATAAAATTTGTTCATAACATATTATTTACGGCGTGAAAACTTGTTTTAGCTTATGCATTGCTTCACTTGTGATTTCATTATATATATAGTCCCACCTCGTTCAGTCGCGGCTGAAATTTGACAAAAAAAGATAAATAGCTTCAATTCGAGACGTGCATAAGAAGATACACCGGCACCTGATATATATTTTGTATGACTAAGGCTTTGATATTTGGTAAACAATAGTGAATAACAGTGTTTGATGTCGTATAAGTAGGATTTGATAGAACTAGCTTTGAACCAATCTAAAGATTGATAGAACGCCGGGGTACAATGACAAAAAAAACAATACGCTCCATAAATAATACAGGGTATGTAACATACGAGGGGTGTTCGGAAAGTTTCGGGAAAAATGTCGTAACTTTTTTTTCAATTATTAAATGTACCTTTTTTATAGCTATGTTTATATTTTATTCGGGTATTGTTACAAGAATATTATAGTATAAGTATAGCACTAGGTACCGTCATCATGGCAACGTCTGGTCGACATAAGCGGGGCAACTATGAATACTGACACTATATTTCTTTCCACATGAAGCAGTAAATTTTCTCGATATACTCTCCAGAACACTTCTCACACTTCTCATATCCATGAATCTATGATTTTTAAAGTTTTCGTATGAGCTGCGCCACGTCAAAACCTGTATAAGTGACCAAACATCATTTTACATATTCTAACAGATATATATTTCTACTTTCATTTCATACCAAAATTATTAGAATCGAACATCTACTTTTCATTTTATAGCAATTCCATTGTTATGAGCAATATGTATTTTAAGTAAGCTATAAAATGACTTCGTCATATCAGAATGTACATAATTCTTAAAAAAGACCTTCTGCTTTTCGAATGGAATAGACACATTACGCAATACTTATAAATATTTCCTCGTTGGTTTATTTCTAAACATCACAATTGAGCCTCCAAAACATCTTCGGACAAAGCGCTAAGTTTCTGACGTCAAAACTTTGATTGTGAAATATTTGACGTCATAACCAATGCCACTAAAACAGGTTTTATCATGGCGGCGCTCATATGCATTGACAGCTCATATACCTGGTCTGCTATGTCCATGTCGTCGATAGTATACTGTAAGACCCAACACTTAGGTACAGTTGAACTGATGGTAATATGTTTTTTGTGTGTGTCCGAGTACAGTTAAACCTCAATAATAAGACCAACATTGGGACCCTTGAGTATGGTCTTTTTATTGAGGTTAAATAAAGAGCAAAACAGTGAAAATGAACCTGAAAAGTGTTTTCCTAATTTTGAGGTGGTCTTAATATTGAGATGGACTTGAAGCGAGGTTTTTACTGTATACTATGTAAACTGAAATTAATGTTGATTATTAGAAACTAATAATTAATTATATATTTTTAATTAATTAGATTAGGATATGCACATAAAAAAGAGGTAAACTTATCTTACGAGAGGCCTTCGTATATGCGTAAAGTATTACAAAAAAATACAAAGAATAAGCATTATTATAAACAAAAAATATCTTTAGATGTTAAATAAAATGTTTTTTTCAATATGTTGAAAAATAAGTGCTTACAAAAAAATAACTCTGATATATATATATTATAATCATGGACCTGTCTTATCAGGGTCATTTTACAAATGCTATTTCTTGAAGTTTCGTGCCCCTAAGCAGAACAGTCATTGCAAGTTCATTCAGTACACAATTTACTAAAAAAATTATTTTACAAAGTCTGAAGCAACATTTGTATATGTTTTGCAATGAAACATGAGCTTAAAAACAGACGGTCAGTTATCTGGATCGTCTTGAAACTTTCTCAGTAGATTCGTGCCCCTGGGAAATCTGCCGCGTTCTAGGTTGTCAGCAATTAAATGACGTATAAAGATGTTGCAATATCCAACTGATAATGGGCCCGTTTTATCAACGTTCTCACGCACGAAATTTGTGTAAGATTTTCTTACGACGTTCTTACGATCTTAAGAGCGTTTTATCAAATTTTCGTACGAATTCGTAAGTTTTAACGAAAATGCTACGAATGATTATAGGCATTCGTAACGTTCGTAAAAAAAATTATATTAATATTTCACATTAATCAACAACAGTTATGAACTTTTTTATCAATTCATCTACTTCATAGCACAAACAATTGTCTGGCATTTCTGGGGGGGGGATACTTATTTATTGTTATCTTCTAAGTATAAGATGATTTCATACATACTAGCTGATACAGTAGTCAATCAAAGTTATATAATCAGTCACAAAGTAAAACTACTGACAACCGAAAAAAGTAATTAGAAGATGGAATAAGAAGTGTGTATGAGACATTGTACATGGAATTAAAATGTATGGTTTACATTTAAAGTACAGAATCAACTATGTCATACATTACTGCTAAGCCTAATTTTAAACTGCTAAGACACGAACTGGATGAATATATATCAAGACAGTTTAATTAGTATCATTTGGCAATTTAAAGGTTTGTTTGATTGTTACTATTTATATCATGAACTCTTATACATCATTAGAATTACAGTGGTTGTGACTTTAAGCAGCACTTCACATTTTCTTTAACAATCTGCATCATTAACATCACCAGCTGAATGACATCCTCAATGACATTTGACTGCAAAATATAGTATTAAATCCTCAATAAATTAAATCCGCTAGTTCAAACTCAAGAAAATAATAAATTATTTAGGCAAGTTTTTATTCTTCTGAGCTAGAATACCACTCAATATACTAGTTCTTTAGCTGTGTAGTAGAGTGTGATGAAACGATAGACCACTTTGCGAGAGTTGGGGAGGGGTCGAGTACCACATTGGGTCGTATCCATCTGCATTTATATGAAGGTAGCAGTAGTATATTGACGTAAGTGGGAGGAGAGCAGCGGTGTGGGGTGATACAGACAACTGGCCAGTGTAGTTGGTAGAACGCCCTGATGGTGTAGAGGGTGCGTGGTTGCGAGCACCTCATCAAGCGCCACACCACTACAGTACTTTCATATTTCAGTTCGAACCTCTTATGACCAGCCCCTGTTGGTAAACAATCGCATCTTATATAATTAGTCATCAGACCTGCAATAGCAAACCTGATCACCCATGAAGTTTTAAGAAATATAAGGCAGGCATATCTGCGGGCATATCTTATTAAATACTGTTCAGTGTTCTGTAACGTTGTCCCAGTACTTTTAAGCAGCTGTCCACCGAAGTTTTGTCGTCTTTCTCTGAGAAGTTAGTTTGCCTATTTTTTAAATGAATATGCTTTGAATTCATATTATCTGTCGTAAAAAGAATTCCCTTTCAAAATAAAACTGACAAGGTATTCTTTTCAGTATTTTGAATAAGTTGGCTAGATTATGTTTGCATAAACGCAACACAATATAATGCCTGTATGCATTCTTTCTTTAAACTTTGATGAGTCACAAGGAAATCACTTTTTTTATTAATAATGCAATCTTTCAAATGTATACTTATAAATAAAGAGACCAACATATTTTGTGCGCGTGATATGCAAACATATACGCTGTGTTAAAAATGTATCTGGCTCATCTTAACTCAAAAATATTTGAATGGGCTCATTCAGTGCTGTTGTTACGATGCCTAAAACGTCTTTAATTCATAATTTTGGGCTCCTTTTATTCAAGGAAATTTTCCAGTGCGCCATGCAAAACACATGCTGTGTTAAATATTGGTTGATATTCCTCGAATTTACCATAAAATCACGAATAATGATTATATAACAATCAGTTTCTGCATTCGTTAAAGGTAAAAAATATTGAAGGTCTCTTTTTAAAAAAAATGCTTGGCCCGTTATGTTCCTTAATATGGTCCGAAGTGTCTGGTCCGTAATGCCCCTGGTCCGTAGTGTCCTGACACCCTCGAGATTCGTCTCTTTTGACCTCCCCGTGAAGAGCGTGTACTGATTTACTGTGCGCTCGAACATTCTTATTCGTAAGATCACTGTCATACATACGACCACGTTGATAAAACGGTCGTAAGTATTTTCGTACGAATATTGATAAAACGGGCCCATTGTTCCCACATCTTTCGAAAACCCCGTTTGTTACCTCTTGAGAGAACGAAAACCCCTTTTGGTGCCTTTTTGGTGAAAATATGATCAGATTTTAAAAAGCCCGTTTCTAGGACAACATTTGGTTGGTCAAAAAATGTAGGTCAAAGTCAATGTTATAACAGCTGCGCCGAAAAAATAAATTATAAGTCATTTTCAAATCTACTGTAACAGTATATATGAGCAGAACTTTCATATTTAGTACAATAATCTTCTGTCAATATCATATGTTATCCTAATTTTGGTAATGATGATTCACCATTTGAGCGCCGCTGTACGATTCCAAATCTTTTCAAATGTGACGTCATTTCCAGAAAACGTCACATGTGACGTCACCGTGTACTTACAGTAAACAATATTTGCCCCATTATATGGCAATGTGAAAACGAAGTGACCATAAGGAGTAAATATTGTTTCCTGCTTCCAAAAAGTGTCATTGCGTTTTCTTGAAATGACGTCACTTACAGAAGAGGTTGTAAATCCAACAGCAGCGCTCATTTGTAGTTTTATACAATAATCTGAAGACAGCAGTTTAAATGAGTTGTCTTATTGCAATGGGAATTTCATTCCAGACCTCCATACCGGAATAACTGAACGTGCAATTCAAATATTGCGTACGTGTTTTTTTACAAGTTAAATCTGCATTGGTTTCAGCTCGTAGTTCATGTTTGAGATTTAATAAAACTATCCGTAAAAGAATGTGGAAAATATGTTCATCTTACGTGTTCTATTCTATAAAATGTGTATTTGTAGTTTACGATTAAGGACAAAGTTATAACATATGAGTAAATGTCCCATTACTAGTGATGGATAATCGGACAAATTTCAGAATCGATAATCGAATCGTAAATAATCGAACTATTTAGGTTTTTAGTGTAACTTGTATAATGCTGACAGTTAATGCGACTTTATTTATCTCTTTTTACTACATTTAACATCAATGGAGTTTGACATTATTCATATCATGAGATCCTCCTTCTTTGAAGGGGGTATATTTCTATTTTCCACGTAAATAAGTATATGTGGGCATCGAGGACATCCCACTCCATACTTTACAAATTAGCAGTTAGTATGCATAAGAAATCAAATATAAAATCGGCTACATGTTACATTTTTTTGGCGACCTAATATAAAAGTGTTACTATATATGTCTATATCAAATGTCCGGTTTGAGGTAGTTTTTGGAGAGGAGAGTGTCCGGACTAGGGAGTTTCCATCGTATTTGTATTTGACTGAATACATTGAAAAAAAATCTATATAAGTGTAGAATTTGAATATATATAATATCATCTTATTGAAATTAACACTTCCCGTTACCCACTTATATTTACATACTTGGGCCCTGAGGAATGATAGTTCATAATTGGCAGTACACCAATATCAGACTCATAACATTAGCTTTTCTGATATTTGAGTGCTGAGTGTAAGTATCCGTTATAATCCTTGGCCCAAGAGTCAACCGCCCTGTCCCTCGTAAGATAAGCATCCCAAAGCATTTCTTGGTGTGATATTTCAGATTGTCAAATCACCGCTTGGGGTAATCCTTCAATTTTATTAAGTGCGGACGGAACCGGCTCTGCAACCCCAGATTTGGATGAAGGTGTGACGGGAGGTTCTGGAATAACAATTGCTGCGACAGGTGCTGCGGTAGGTGCTGGGACGTACGCCTTGATCAGCCAGACCCCAACAACCGGTGGCACATTCACTATTGATTCTACTTCGGGTCTTTTATCCGTTACGGGGACTACAGACTTTGAAACTACAACGGAATACGTGCTTGTAGTAGAGTAAGTAAAGTGTACGTCTCTTCCTATCATTCACGCACCGTACTTGGTTCAACACATTGTAACTGAGGGTAATCGCCGTCTGGGCCCGCGCGATTTCTGGGAATTTATAAAACCCGTAGGAGCGTCGTTTAGCCCGTGGCTGAAAGTAAAGCATGCAAAATATTCATGTCTCGGTAGGACGAGATCTGGTACGTGGGCAATTCTCTGTGGGCGTTACTCCGGTGGGTGGGCGTTGCCCTGATACGTGGGCGTTGCTCTGGTGCGTGGGTTTCGTTATCAAGATGTATTGACTTTTTGGTATTGTGCATTCTACGCGGCTTATCGATGTCTACCTCTGGTCACAGTGTCCATGTATTACGCAATGATTTCGTTTTCTTTATACCCTTCGAGAAACCTTCTCCCAGAGTGCTTTCTCGGGGTGTTTGAGAAAATGACAGAAGTTTTTACTACAAAGAGGCTATTGTGCATTTGGAAAACCTCGGCCAACTACGTCAAGTGCCTCGGTTGTTCGTTAGGTACCACTTTCGGAAATACCATTCGAATATCATGAAAACAATATGTGTGCTGATGAATCTAATATTCAAGCTATATGAAGACTGAAATATGTGAGTTTTTAACTAGAAATGACAACGATAATCCATCTCTTACGTGAATTTATCGAAGTTATTTAAATTATAAATCCGTTTTACGAGAACTATTTCTTGACCGCACAAAACGTTGAGTTTTGCCACATAATGCTCCGCCTTACATACACTAGAGGGTGTTATTAGAATAACAAAGTGGTACGGAAATATCGGAGAGCTGGCGAGAATGGCTACTATGTAGAGAGTTTGGTACGCCTCGCGAACAATTAGTAAAGAAATAACAATGTTACGTTAACTTGAAGTTAAAAGGGAAGGCATATTAAATTGTCTATACATATGACGTCATAAATCACGTCACTGTTTTCTCCCACTCTGAGACAGTCTCCTATGAAGTGATCTCCTCTTACATATATCGGAGATCTCTTGACGAATTTTATTTTTCATTTTTTTAGTTTTAATTCGACATTTTGATGTTATGGTAGCGTTTTATTGCTTATAGGTTGATAACTAGGAGTGTCAACGAATATTCGAACATCAGAATATTCGAAAAATATTCGAAAACTGATTCGGCGTTCGAATATTCGATAATTTTTCAATGTATACAACGCCAAAGCCGAAAGCATGATTATTATATTTTTACGGTCTGGTCATCAATGTTACCTATGAAATGATATTTACATGTGTCAAGATGTATATTAGAGATCCAAGAGAGAAACGTTAACACTCCGATGATGACGCATCGGCCTACTTGGAATATTCGAAAATTTGTTCGAAAGGTTGACCGAATATTCGAATACTAAAATTCCGATTCGTTGATATCCCTATTGATAAAGTAAAAAAATACTAACAAAATTGGTAAAAGAACCAATATTTTATATTTGAGTAACAATAGATAGTTCCCACATTTACAATTTTTACCTCCCTTGTTCTGAATAACAAACCATATTGATAGGCAAATTTCCTTATAGTTTATGGGGGATATACTGTAAACGATGATAAAATGATGAGATAGAAAAAGTAACTTACTGATAATGCTCATGTGGACAATTGACTCAGTTAGTTGAAGAATAATTGGGAATTACTTCTATAAGTGCTTATCAGTTTTGCCTATCACTGATAGCTGATGATTAAGAACAAGGGAGTAAATATTGTAGATGTGGGAAATATCTATACGGGTAACTTTGAGAATGATATTGTTCAAATGAAACAAATATTAGGACCCATTAACACTGATTCCCAAGACAAAGCAAATAGAATGTTTACCACATTTGCTGTATGACAAAGGTGCAATAGCCAATCACCCAGTGGGATACGGCTATGGTTAAGCGAAAGTTGTGATGGCAGGGTTTCCTGTATTCAAGTAACGACCCGGTATTGAGTTTGACTCTGAGGTTGGTCACCACACTACATGATGTTAAGTATGCTATGTTATATTTTTTACCAGAGCGACGGCGGGCGATAGCACCACAGGCACTGCTACTGTGACTGTTACGATCGCAGATGTCGACGAAGTTCCAGTCTTTGGCGCTACTTCATATGCATTTTGCATCAATGACCTCGCGGCAGCAGGTAACTATAAAATTTCAGTAATACGACCACCCTCGGGACCCTTGAAACTGGTCTTCTTATTGAGATGGTCCAAATATTGAGGTTGAATAAAGAGCAAAACAGTGAAAATGGACTTGAAAATTGTGTTCTTTATTTTGAGGTGGTCTTATTACTGAGGCGGTCTTTAAGTGAGTTTTTACTGTAGCCTACATGAATAATATCACAAATCATGCATGATGACAGTCAAGATCAATTCCACTTAAAGCGTCATACTTGTTGAAATAAGATATCGATCCAAAGAATGAAAAGAAACTTTTTTATAAGAAAAAGGATTATAAGTCTCTATTTTCTTCGAAGACATTTCCAGATCAATTAAGTCAAATGATCCCCGTGATTGACATACGAAAATGTATACAAATGCCGTTTAAATCCTATGAAATGTAGTAGATATTCAATTTATGTAAATATGAGCGCTGCTATGGGATTTACAACCTCTTCTGTAAGTGACGTCATTTCAAGAAAACTCTATATGTGATGTCACTATTTGCAAGCAATAAATGATATTTACTCCATATGGTCACTTCGTTTTCATATTCCCATGTGAGACAAAAAGGGCTTACTATCAGTACATGGTAATGTCACATGTGACGTTTTCTGGAAATGACGTCATTTCGATTCTATTTTAGGAGATGTACTTACCACTCTTACCGGCACTGATCCCGAAAGTGCCACCGTAACATACGCAATTACAGGTATGTACTAGGTCAAGCTTGTAGATCTAGAGATCTAGGTCTCAGGGCTGTAGCCACACTGAGGTAAACGGAGGCTCTTGCATCGTGAATAATTGTTAGAGGTTCGAGTTTTTTAATCAGTGGATTCTAGCTATTTTTGAAAAAACGTTATGGAATTGTACTCTAGAACCTATATTTTCCAGGTGTATGTCCTAACCTCTGTAACAAGTTTGTGAAAGTGTGCAACAAAGTCGAAGGCTAGCAATGGCCCTATTTTTATGTTTTTGTTGCAGATCAAAAATATTTTCATAGAGAGAATTATATAGATCTTTCACTGAAACAGAAACAAATATTTTTATTTCATGCTTTTTCAGCAAGTTGAAATATTTTTATTAGTATACTCTCAATGTGACGTCATGTATGATAAATGTCAGTGGTATACGTGACATCATGCGTGATGAATGACAGTGGTATACGTGACGTCATGCATGATGAATGTCAGTGGTATACGAGACATCATGTATGATGAGTGTCAATAGTCTACGAGACGTCCATTCGGAAAACCTCGGCCAACTACATCCAGTGCCTCGGATGTTCGTAAGGCACTACTTTTGGAAATACCATTCGAATATCATGTAAACAATATGGCGGCGTGAACGCTGGAGTTCTGATGAAACGGCATTAAAATGACATATTTCAGCTATATGAAGACTGAAATATGTGAGTTTTTACCTAGAAATCACGATAATCCATTTCTTATGTGAAATTATCGAAGTTATTTTGAAGTTAAATCTGTTTCACGAGAACTATTTTATGACCCCACAAAATGTTGAATTTTGCCACATAGTGCTCCGCCTGACATACACTAGAGGATGTTCGTAGAGTAACGAAGTGGTACTGAAATATCCGAAAGCTGCCGAGAATGCGTGACGTCATGTATGAGGAGTGCCAACGGTCTACGTGACGTCATGCACTATTACGGCGATTAAGTAGTTCTTTCACATAATATTTTCGTAGATATCCATTCTGAGATGTCTTGCTAGAAATGTCACTTAGAAAAGTTCATCATCAAAACACAAGGCAGCAAGAACCTATACACATGTTACCAATTAAAAAGGTAAACAGACATAATGTACAAACAAGTATTGGTTGAAAAAATGCAAATGTACGAGTACCGCCTTGGACTTGCCAGTGGTATAAACACCATTTGAGACACAGGTGTAAAACGTCTTCAATCACATTTTTTGTTTTTCTTTTAGGAGCTGGAAACACAAACAGTGACTTCGCTGTGGTGGACACAGCATCTGGTGAAATTACGGTGGCCAATCCGTTAGACAAATCAGTAACAGCTGGTTACGCTTTTGCATTGGAAGCCACTGAAGGCTCTAATATGGGATCCACTGACGTATATGTATATGTTGGTAGTTGCAGCGGCGCTGCCGCCCTTTTAAGCGGAGCAATTATCACAACAATGACTGTCCTTGTTGCAAGGTTCTTGTAGATTACAATGAATCTAAAAAAGAACCCAGAATGCCATTTAGCAACAGTTGCTTGCTTCTACTACATCTCAATGACACCATTCTAAAAACGTTGCTTTTCAAGATGCATTAAAAATAAATTATTTTTGCCTTTTGGATGCCTCATTTCTCGTATTTATTCTGAGCATCGGTATTTTTATGTATAAACTAGTATGTCTGCGCACCATCAATAGAAAATCCTCAATAACGATAAAAGAGCTAAAACATAATATCCGGATTTTTTACCTGATGACAAGTAAAAACAATGACCACTTCGAAACTTCTAAATCTGTATATTAAGATAGTCCTGCCCAAGAGGAATTAAGCAGCTTGTCACCGGACGATTCCTTAACAATCACATTTGTCTTAAGACCAGGTGTCATAGCAAAAGACACGGGAAGATTCATACTTACAAAATGTCCGAAAACAATGCAGTTTCTGATTTTAGACTAGGTGCTATCAAAGTGTTTGTTTGAACACCAAATGACCATCCACAACATTAAGCCATGCAACCGATGGCTACAAGCATTGCTGTTGTTGCTAACTGGGTATTACTGGGCTTCAGATGAAGCGGCACTAACGATTATTTTTATGTTAACTATCCTAAGACTGTTTGTCATTGTCGCCGTTATATTTGGTAATGTTTAGTAACAAGTTAATACGCATAACAGTCTCGTTTTAAATCGTAGACAACAATGTTGTACCCGGGGTGTGTCGCAGATGGAAATGTTTGTTGCATTACAACCGGTAAAAGACTTTGTACAGCGTATGTAGTTACGTATATAATTATGGTGATAACGACTAAGCTTAGTTGAGAGTTAATGTGAATTTTATTGTTTGTGTGTAGTAGTCTAGAATTATTAAGTCTCGAATTCATGTAAGAGCACATATATTTCACAGTATGATAAATCATGTTTAGGTAGTCATTTAGCAGTTAAACTAACATACTAACATAATTGGAATTAACTAAATTTACGTCATATTCATTTTCACTTCGGCCTGTGTACGATCTCTTTGTAGAAATAAAAAAAACATGCACATTTTAAGACAAAGGTACTCGTAAAGGGCAGATCCGAGTTTGATCCCCTGGATAGGTAGGTGATGCTCTTCCGTGACATTGACTATTAAAATGTCCTCCACATGTGGATAAGTTGTCAGCTGCTTGCGGAAGAGCAAGTTAGTACTGGTTTATAATTATTTCCCAGGAAAATTGATTCGATCAACTGGCCACCGTATATTAATTAAAGTGGAGGAATAAAAACGGCATAACCCTGATGAAAACAAACAAATTCAATACGTCTTTATTGGAATAATCAGTTGCAAAAATATTAGTCTTTGGTTGTTCAGTTGTTCTAAAATTTAATGCCATATGTATCCGATTAATGCACCAACATACATGCTCATATCTTCTACTTGTTTTGAATTCCGTCTCGTTTGTGTGTGTTTTAGTTTAGGGGTGACTTCCATGATGAAATACATAACATGTATTGATGTACAAGTCATTCCCGTCCGTTTTTTACACTCTTTTATCACACTGTTTTAACACTTTTTCTTGTGCAGTTTTCTTTTTAACAATAACTCCCCTATATAATCAAATGTTCTGTTGATCGACATTACGAAGTTAAACAACTATTAAGCTGTAGAAAGTGTAAGCTGACATTATATAAAAACAGAGAAGACAGTGTACATTTAAAAAACGACACTTTGAAGGAAGGCGCACTTGACATCCATTTCTATTTTGTAGCGAAATGGCCTGGTTTAGGTGGGAAGATATCAACTATGTAACTAAATGTTAGCAAACATCTTAAATATGTATATGGAATGGCATTTATTACAGACGAAAATTTGCCAAATTGTTGACATTTGGGAAAAATTGATAAACCAATTTAAATGTTATGGATTTGAGACCATCTTAAGATGTTAATATTGAACAGCAACACCTGTTCTTACATTGTTCACAGAATCCCCCACCAAAATTACAACATCTGTAATTTATTGCACGTACTAAATAATGATATTGAAAACGAACTCGTAAAATGGTCAATTATAGATTATGTTTACTTCTTTTGCATGCTTCTACTCGATTTTATAGTTTTGAATGATGTGTTTATAAATTTTCTTGAAAATCTTGTCATTGTTTTTTTTATTTACCCAGTGTCAAATGTTTAAACGCTGTGTGATATTGTATGTGAGTAAATCGACCGCATTTCAGTATTGTACTGTTGTCAGTTGGCTGGTTTACAATACAGTACCGCGAGCAACTAACAACGTCGTCATGTGAATCAAAGGTGGATGATAAATGACTCAGGATAAAGTACCTACAGTCAACTTTCCAGTGGAATACATAGTTTCCAACATCTACAATACTTACCTCCCTTGTTCTTAACTGTCGGCCATTTTGATAGGCAAAACTGATAAGCCCTTATAGGAGTAATTTCCAAATATGTGATAATTGAGAAAATACCAAGCGAATTTGCGTGTGACAAGCACTTTTTCTTCAACTTACTGAGCCAAATGCCATCATATATATTTTATACATCGGATTACTTTATCATCGCTTACATTATATTCCCCATAAACTTTAAGTAAATTTGTCTATCAAAATGGCCGACAATTCTGAACAAGTGAGGTAAATATTGTAGATGTGAGAACTATGTATACATGTATACGGTAGAACACGAATCGGTGAGAATATCAAGTTAAACATTTATCATTGCAATAATACAGGCGAAAATATAGCGAAGAAGAGTAGTGTAGCAGAAGAAACTTATACAAAACATGGTCTCTCCACACAGATCCATAGCGTACTTAAAACACTTCAAAGCGAAGGGTAAATAAGATAAAACAAAACATAGGGGAGGGAAAACAACATTAAATAAAAGTCTTACATAATTTATGAAAACGGTAACCTAAAACGATGCACCTTGTTATGGGTACATGCAGTTCATAGACCTCAGTTAAAACCCTCCAGTTGTATAGAATTGAATGAATCCAAACTTTGCCATCCTCTCATCACATCCACTACTCACTCAGTGAAATAACTTTTGATCTTTTCATCAATTTATATTTCCTGGGTTAATCTCAGCATATCATTGGAAAGCATAAAATAAATGGACAAACATTAAAATACATAAAGAACTCATATTGGCATTGGGAAATGCCCAAATTGAAAGAAAGTTGAACACAATTACAATTTCAAGATCATGGCTTTTTATCTTTTTATCAGCAGTAGCAATGTATAATAGAAACAATGAGTCAAACAACACAAACTAAGCATACATATAATACATGGTTTCAAATACATACAACAATCATAGATTGGATATAAAAATTAATATAATAAAATTCATGGTATTTAATGATGGTACCATATCATACATATTTAGGGGTTCATTAAATTTTTGGCATATGGGCGTAAGGTATAAAATGATTTAATGTTTACTACAAATATACATCAGTCACAAAAAGCAGACATCATCAGATATACAAGAAGCTTTATTTACTGTTGGGTTTGAAAAAATAAACATTATCTAAGATCTATTTAACGACAGATGTGGACTGAAAACATACACTACATGTTCCCATAATGACATACAGCACTGTGGAATACGTCATCAGTGTACTTCAAATGATCTAAAATCAATGACTGATGCTTGATATATTACATCTTTATCTTTAAATACACAAATTAACAGTTTTGACACAGTACCACCTATATATCAGAAGTGTATCAAGTAAAACAATGAGTTATCTAACCTGAATTGTGAGTTAAGCTGGGAAAAAGGGACATAACCGATTTCCGAATATGTCAATTAGTCACATTGGTTGGTTTATCCCATTATGCCGATTAACGGATTGGCAAATCGATTCGCCCATCACTCTCGTAAGTGAAACCATTTAATCACACTCCGTAGCTGGTTCCAAAGTTATCGATCAATACTTGTACCAAATTCGGGGATAAGTTAGCAATAAAAGTACTTATTAACTTCGTATCAGATGTCGGATGTCCACCTCAACCCCAACACCAATTGAAAAAAAACCAATGATATTGTAAACATTGCATTAAAGATCACACACTCGCATCTCAACAAAATCAGTACAATTTGTTTAACCATAACTTTAGTGCAGTGTTTGATTACATATACTTCAAGAACAAAAACGCTGAAGAATTTATATCTAATACTGTACAGATCTGTAAACATTGGAATAAAAATATTGTTGGCTTTTTGTTTACATGGGCATGAAATATTATTGTTTTTATATTGCAGGCAATATCAGTTGTTACTGGATGTGTTTATTTACCAGAAATTTTTTATTAAAAATATTGAATACGTTTTTAAAGTCGAAACACTTTTTCCACTAACGATGGTTTAAACACGTATATTTTTTTATTTCTGAACTCTTTTCTATTTTATATATATATCTTTATGTTTATATCTTTTTATTATCTTTAATATCTTTTTATATATATTATATTTATAAAAAAATTATAAAATATTATATTTCTATTTAAAGATGATCATATGCTCTTCACCACAGTTTGAATACTCAGTAGAGGAGTCTGTACCCACCATACTATTACTGTATATCATACAGGCTATGAAGACATATTTTTAACAGATGAAAAACAGAATAACTCTGATAAAGGGTTATTATCATGTATGTTCCATATTTAAGTATCAAAATTTGAACACATAAACATCACATAACACAAAAGTAGATCTCTACTATAAAATAAGTAATTTTTTCAAGGAATTAATTTTCGATACTTTTGCAAGATTATTATATATATACGAAAATAGATGATTGCTAAATTGTCGCATCACTCTTGGCAGAACTGAAAGAAGACATTTGCGTATATTTAACCTCTTGAAATAGCCTGATCATCGACTTAATCGCCGAACACTGACTAGTCTTGGTACATTTAGGCTTATGCTTGTGGAAGATGCGAAGTTGTCGCCATTCTCTCAACGTGTTTGAAAAAAAACACGGTATAAAACACAAGCAAGGTTTTCATCCTACACGAGCGAAAGTTGAGAATTTGGTGTTGACGTTGAACGACAAAGACTACTACGTAATGCATTATTTCACTCTACAGCTCTATCTACAACTGGGTATGAGTTAGAAACAAGTACATAGGGTAGTACCATTCCAACAACAACCATACTTGAAGCCTTACATCGATTTCAATATAGAATGCAGAAAACAGACTAAAACAGAGTTGGAGAAAAAGTGAAGATAATCATGTATTAGATTTTACATCAGTAGTATACGAGTTGCTTCCTTTTACCTATAAAATTTAAAGATTTTAGAAGCTCAGATAACTCTAATATCCTTGTATCAAATCCTGAAACATAATGAGTTCCTTCCCTTAACCTATAAAATTTAAAGTTTTTAGAAGCTCAGATAACTCTAATATCCTTGTATCAAATCCTGAAACATAATGAGTTCCTTCCCTTAACGTATACAATTTAAAGTTTTTAGAAGCTCAGATAACTCTAATATCCTTGAATCAAATCCTGAAACATAATGAGTTCCTTCCATTAGCCTATACAATTTTAAGTTTTTAGAAGCTCAGATAACTCTAATATCCTTGTATCAAATCCTGAACATAATGAGTTGCTTCACTTTAATCATTGATTTTAACATTTCAGGTAAAACGCTGCAGAACTGTCGTAAATACGTAGATGTTAAAAAGGAGAAGGAAACTAGAAAATATGCAGCAAAACCTACATTTCAACGCATGAAAATATTCAGCGAATGCTTAGTCGGTATAGAATGCAACTGTACCAAAGTGAATATCGTACAAAACATTTACTGTGGCATGGTGATTTCAGTCCTAGCTAAATCCTGTATGTACAATTATTACTTAATCCATCTCAAATACCGACGTTAACATTATTGACTACATACAGTGACAATTTCTCTCGGGGGGCGCCGTCTATATTTGATACTGTAAAGGATATAGCCTAAGTTAGGGATCAGTTATTAAAGTAGATGAACATTTTTGTGTGAACAGAAGAGCGCTGTTACAAAAAGAAAGGTTTAGTGATCGTGTCATACGACAATTTTAGTAATGTTCGTAATAAATTCAAGGACTGCATGTATAACGTTGCAATTTGGTCGCTTTAATAAAATATAAAATAATAACGCCTCACTCAATTTTACATGCGAATGGCTCGTGATGTAGGAATGGATAAACGCATGTTCGTACCGATCCGGACGTAACATAATTGGGACGAACCATTCAGTCCATTAATTATTATATGATGAAATTTTACTTATTGCAATCAAATGGTTCAGAGGAAGTCTCAAAGTTTCCGTAGCTTGTAATACTAAATTATAACAAAACAGAAGATATGTTGTAAAGACCACACCCAATTAATTTGTAGTTCTTCTGCGCTAGTGTAAAGGAAAATGTTCGCATTTAAAGGTAGAGCTTCTTTCATTCATTTAATAACATTTCCGTACAAATGCTACCGTTACAAGCTCAATAGTTCTGGAGATCCCATGATTTCCGAAAATAGTCTGTCCATATTTTAAGCTATCGAGACTAGTCGTTCTTGAATGTCATTCGTAACATAATTGGTTAAATGTCTTTTCCTGAGATTAAAATGTTTTAAATAAAGGAAAATCGTTTTTTCACAGTATGAAAAGGTGCAAAACAGAAAGATTAAGTAAACAAGATAAAATCTGACATTAAAATCACATGTGTACATCCTTAAAGTCGACAACGATATTTGATATAAGCCTAGCTACCGTAGTTAACGCTCCCACAATGCATTATAAACATGGGAGTACCTGCAAAGATCACTGACGGTATGCAAGAAATTTACATTAAATGCATCAAACCTTGGGCTAAATAAAGGTTGATACAACCGCTTCACAGACTTTTGAATGTTCGAGATACTTGTGCAGCATGAAATACTTGTGACAAGCTTGGAAAATAATACAAACACTGGACAATTCATGCAGTAGCGAAAACGGGTAACAATAGGAAATGAAAACAAAGTCGGATAGAATAAAGCGAGCATGGAGCTGTATAATATGTGTTTGGTCTGTCTATATTTCTGATCAATACATATGTGTACGATTCGATGCTTCGTTATAAACGTCTTGATTGGGAAAATGCATTAATCTAGGATAGCATGGAAGAATTGCTGGATAACTAGAAATTAGAACACACAATGGTAAGCCCCCTTATTACAATGTACAGTTGCATTATTTTGTCCAAGTGAGAGGAAATCAGATGAAACAGTTTTCAGACAAATTTGAAGTTTGTAAGGCTAACATCGTGCTAATGAACATTATAATTTTAAACTTAAAATGCTATAAGACTTGCTATACAGTTTTCACCTTGTTCACAATGGGTCTGCCCAAATTGCGTAATGTAGCAAAATGTTTCAAAATGTGGCAAAATGTAGCAAAATGAAGCAAAACGTTGCGATTAAAAGGCATAATTAGTAACTTTTAGCAAATATTATGCAACTGTATTTCGTAAATATAGTAAGATTACATTTTGCGTGCCAAATGTGGCAAAAATTAGTAAAATTGTCTAATCAAGAGCAAAATGTAAATCGAGTAAATTTCGCTAGTGCCTAAAATGCGTAATGTAGAATAACGTTGCGATTACAGGGCAAAATTTGGCAAAATGTTGCAATTAAAGAGCAAAATGTTGCGAGTTCTTACATATTTGAATAAATTTTAATACTATAAACGTTGAAATATAACATTTTGTCCGCTGGCTAAAGGTAACAAAATACCACGCTGAGTGACTGTTAGCCGTAACTGAACACAGTGTTAGGCTCAAATATTCGCGTGCTACCTCCGAGTCATATTACCAGTATTCCCGCGCGAGCCATTTTATTTTTCCGCGCATTGATAAAACTGTCATTTCTTATTTACTGGATTCGAATCTTTAAACTTAAAATGAGATGATAATGTATGTTGGCATTAATAGTGTTATACAAATGTTACTCCCGCTGAAAACATCGAACTTGTGCCTTGAATTTTTCATTTAGTTTTGAGTTGATGTCAGTGGCGTAATAAAACTAGTTACACATGTATATACATTTAAAACTCAAAGTTTGTAACAATAAAATATATGGGTGACGTAGGTATGACCTTGACTTTGATCTATATAATGGACTAACCCTCCTCCACTACCTGTACTTTGCTACTATTATTATGATGTGACTCAATAACTGTTTAATTGTTATTTTCTGATTAAACAAAGAACTTATATACCAAGTGTGTTAATTAAGTGGACTACATACAATGGTTAGGCTACATAACATCACTTGCCAGAGCGTTAGTTTAAGAAATTCAAATAAAAATGATTAAACACAATGATGAAGCATAATTTTGAAGAATTTTATGCAAAACAGGTAAAATATGTGTTATAACGAGTGAAGTTTTAGTGAAATTCGTTATGTAAATTACGCTTCAGCGCATTATGACAGTACATACTGAAAATGTATTAACATTTAATAAATTGTATCCGTCAACTTCAGCCTCGTGCTGATAATCGCGCGACTTTTACCACAGGGAGTCGGACTATAATCATATTACTATCTGGCTGCGTGTAAAATAAGTAAATACATTTGCTCGATTGTATCGAGTATGGTATTTTTTTATACACATAAATAATTCATCAACAAAAATTACAGTCTACAAGCGTTGCTATAACTCTATTGTAAATGGATTTATTAAGGTTATGAGTTTGTTTTAAAGTTTGCCTAAGTTAAAACATGCATTTTTACCAAATACCAAGACACAACCCAGAATAAAAGTCGCAAAGCAAGAATGTAAATTTATTTTTTTGCAATTTGCCAAACAAATGTTATAACAAAGAGTTTCTTATACTGTAAGGAAAAGTGTAATCTCCGGTACATGAATAATTTGTGGTTTTATTAACGTTAAGGTATTTGTATTAGCTATATCAATAACATCTAAGTAGTTATGTTTCAAACTCAAATATCTCTTTCAGAAACATGATACGCCTTATAACAATTAGTGACAACAACATTAATCATATCTGCACGCAACGATCAAAGATTTGCAATCTCATTGCTTAATTTTCAAATAACACCGACTATCTGTTCAGACGATATAATATACCTTCTCACTATTAAACTTTGATAAAAATAGATATCAAACGGAAACTTAAACCTGGGAACAATATATACATGTATATATTAGTCCCAGTTTAAACGTTGAAACTATATTAGCCATAACGGATACATAATCTATGTTACTGCTTGTCATAATTTTGGTTTCTTCAAATTGCCAACTTTCTGTTCAGTACAGATTGCTAAATGCAGTAACAGAAAGAGTGTGAATGTTCTCATAATGTTATTATATTCACGAACATATAAACCAGGGTAAGGGTTATCACTGATGCACAAGATATACCGACTTGCATAGTCTGCACAAATTAACTAATGGAAAAAATACTGGTAACATGATATAGAAATACAGAAGTTAATATGATAATGTCACTAGATCTACACAGAGCAAGCAACTCCACAATTCAACTATCTGCAGCCCCAGGCATTCAGCACTCACAGCGCTTTGATTAAACATGGCACGGTCACCCGCCATAAAATCCGTCCACCATTTTGTTTAACTAGTGCACGATTATTCGGATAAATCAAACCAGACAAACCACACCTGCCTTGCGTTCAGTTACAGCTAACGCAAGCCGCTCGAAGTTCGCGTCACAAATGAGTGTACTGACCGCCTCATTTTTATTTTGGTTCCCTGCCTAAAACAGTAAAGGCAGGGAACCAGCCCTGCATTCATTTTGCAATTTGGATCCCTGCGTACCTTGGGCCAGGGATACAAAACATGAGTGACTGTTAGCCGTGACTGAACACAGTGTTAGGCTCAAATATTCGCGTGCTACCTCTGAGTCATATTACCAGTATTCCCTCGCGAGCCATTTTATTTTTCCGCGCATTGATCGGTCAAGGATTTATTGATCAATGTAATGTTTCAATTGTTTGACCTTAGAAGTATTTAACAACGTTATTTACGGTTGATAAAGTATTGGCGGGTATTATTATCGGTAGATCGCTGAGTGCCATTCTTAAGATACAGCGTTGACCTCGGTGTGTATTTGTCAACGATGATGAATCCATCACTCACTTTGCCCGTACGAAATATTGGCATGGATTCTGGGCGGAAATGGAACGGAATTGGGAAGGAATCACTTATTTATGGGCGGACAGTGAACGGAATCAGATATTCCGTGCCATTCAGACTCACATTACAACTATTCTATAAACAATTCTGGGCGGAGAACTGTAAAAATTCTGGGCGGAATTTTTTCTAGGCGAAATTTTATACTTTAACTTTTTGTTTTGGGCGGAATTTCGAACATAGTCTTCATTGTGCGGAATTTCTAAGATAGTCTACACTCTATAGACACAATAATGATATGTAACAGAGTACTAAGGGACATAAAAAATGTATATTGAAACATCAGACAAGGGGCATGATAAGCAACATGTACACAATATAATGTCAGGTTCTTAATGAAACATATCACATATAATTCGAAAAATGCATTCAATTTAGTACATGTATAGAAAATTTATACCAACTGAAGGAGGAATTTAGAGGGTAGGTAAATAAAATGAAAATAAACGTAGAATATTTATTATTTTCTTATATAATCTAGCAATTATAGCAATTGTTTTACATGGAACATTTGCTTTTGTTTGTTTTAGTCTGTCACTGTCCTTTATAATTCAGAATATCATTTTGATAAAATATCAATATGTCGAATTCCTGAATATTTTCTTTTATTTTAGCACCATAATACCAATTTGGAGAAATAAATGTATCATCTCACTGAATTTGGGTTAAAACATTTTGTATGACTTTTTTCATCGGGATATGTGTAATTGTAACATTTCAAGAAGATTCTATTTTGCTATTTAACGTGTCATACATCTACATCATATGAAACTGTAGATAAAGCACCAAAATAAATAGAAACTCATTCATTCACAACCACATTCATGAAGTCCAATAAATGAACAATTAACAGAGAGCAGCTATGGTTCCATAAGGTAAGTGTAACACAACTGGTAGGATAAGAACACTGTTTGGATGTGTGATTTGATAAGACTAATGGCCATATGACACACCAATCACCCTCAATTGTACCTCCCTAGTAATTGCAAATCTGATAGGCCTTCGGCTTGGGATATTTGGGGTCAATCCATTTTGTGACAAATGGCAGAAACCAATAATTACTGACGCCAAGAAAAATACCAACTTAGATCAAAAGTCGTCTTTTACTTCATTCACTTAACTTTTGTTGTGATCATGTTTTTGTCCTTTTTATAAATGCATAATTATAACCATATAGAGTGTGATTTTTGGATTCACAGAAGGGATCACCACATATAATGGACTGTTCTGTACACAGGGTGTTAACTCAGTTGTTGGACTTTCACAGGTTAAACAATGGGCATTTGAATGTCCGATTGTAGACTGATGGTCAAAACTGCCAGCAGAATCAAATTGTAAGTGTCTGCATTTTAAGCATGCAGTGACCTGTGTTCTCTTGATTCAGTGGGAATATATCTAATTATATTTTATTCCTGGAGAATATCTCGGTCTCAGTGCTGTGAATCAATTTATATAAATGACAAAAAATGGAAATGCTCAGGGCATTCAAACCCTGGTAAAACAAGATGAGATGTGGTGAATTGAGATCTACAATAGGATCATAATCACAGTCACAGGTTAGATATTTATATGTAAATAAGATTTTAATACATATTCATTTGTTGCAAAGCTAATTAACACAGGCCTTGCATACAACAATTATTTCAACTAGACAGCATAATGAAAATTCCCAAAATTCGTGCATTAGAAAGTACATTCTACACTCAATTTTCAAAACTTAGTACAGCTTATACCAAAAATAATGGCCACACAGACACAGTACTACTTTTAAATACAGACGTGCCATCAGTATTAAATGTGAAAGATAAAAAAAAGCACAGGCGGAATTAAAAAGGTAATTTTTTTCTTGATTTAAAGATATCTTTCAATAAATTGTCAATTGAAATTTAGGCGGGGGAATTTTGAGTTAAATAAAGTCCCTATCAATTGTTTTGTCCAGTTCGGCATTCTATACGGAGTTTCACGGAGATTACCGATCATTCGAATGTTCGCTAGCGTCCGGACTAGTGTTATATGTTCGGGTGTGTTATCATTTTATTGCCCTTTACGATACTAAGCAAAAATAGTATGCAATACATGCGTTGCAGTTGTTTAATGCAGAAAATCAGTGTAAAATATAAGCTAAACAAAAAAAATGATAATTGTAAATTAAATGTCCAAATTAGTATTTTAATGCCTTATTTTACAAGTTTATGATTAAATATTGAATCAGTTACGGTGGTATACATAAGTTTCATATGAATTTCATATAAATAGACAGCGATTGTTTAAAATGATAAATACAACTGGTAGGAAATTGCAGTCCTGGTGGTCAAACATACGTTTTGGGAATAGAGTAAAGAGCTGGTTAGTCATTAGGTAATTGTTAACTAATTGGGATGGATCACATTTGTTGTTGTACTTTTAATATAAACATTATGTTTTAAACACATTTAAGGGAAATTTTGAAAATATGGATGTAGGCTGTATCTGGAAAAAACTAAATGCTTTTATTTTTCAATAATAGAGGCCTAAATATTAAAATCCCTTCTATAAACTATTGATTGAAGACACTTATTTTAATGAATTCAGTAATAAAAGGTGTTAAATTTTCACAACTCCGCCTTCCATTGTTTATCACTAAAACAACACCACGACAGATGTCTGTGTTATACCACGGACCTATAAACCATATATATATAGGTCCGCTTATACTTGTAGTAAAGGGGAAATCGATAATTAATTGATGTGTAGCATTTACAGTAATAGAAGAATATTAACCTTGAGACCTAATCTGGTCACTTCACAGCCGATTTGGGGACAGGGCACCCTTCGTCCCCGGTGGAATCAGGCCTTGGAAGGGATCGTAGATGACGCAACGAGTACAATTATTTTTAAAAAAAGTTTGTCCTGCTGACCAGATCCATAGCGTAAAAACGACTTAAAACAAAACAAAAGGATGTATTGCTACACAAATCCTAAGATAACCATGAGTATAAATACTATTTATTGTATTGTTGTTAAAATGTCAATAATGGTGGATATACTACATAGATAAAAACCTTCTATGTTAATGTAAATATATAATTATTATACAAATCCACGATGTGGAATAGTAATATATATATATTGCTTGGTATTTGCAGGCACCACAGTATCTTTCGTATTAAAAAAGTACCCAAAATTATTTGTATTATTTGTATTGGCAATGTTAATTGGAAATTGCACGACAAAGTGTTTATTACAAATGCTAAGTGAAACGAATTCCTTGTTTTTTTCTCTATTTTATTTCCTGAGCAAACAATTTGCCTATCACACAGTTCATTATCAATAATTGAATAATCTCGCGTTTCATCAACAAAATCGAACTCCATTTGTTTTCTCTTTAAGTACATAAAACATAATGTTTTAAGCGTTTATCGGATACAAAGATCTAAGATAGCCCGAGGCTACATGTTATTGTGTATGACAGTGGTTATTAGCAGCTACTAGTCGATTACTTATTACACATTACTTGAAATAAATACAATCATGCAAGAGTTAATTAATCATAAAGTAAGTACAAATATGGCAAGAAACACACATACTCCACGCCATTAATAACGTAACTAAATATTGTCCGCGTCAGCACGATGACATTATAAAGAATTAATTGTATTTTACTTTTTCAAATATAATTTCCTTAACTTAATCAATTATGAAATTTGAATATAAGAGCCATAGTTCGCTTTCTTTTTGATGAATGATTTACACATTTTTTACAATAAAGCGCGTTTACTACTTGGAACAAATTAAAGGCTAAATGATATATTTGCGATTTTAATGGCGTTAAGTATATATTAATGCCGGTACGTCTGATAATTGGTAAATACTTTAAACTATATCTGTACCGGCGCATCGAGATTGAAAAAATGATAGCAACTATGCAAAACAAACTTGATAATTTTATCCTGAAATTGAATGTTCTCATACCTCTTATTTAAAATATCATGCATGATTTTTGTTATTTTTGGCAGACTGGTTTTTATTTTCTATTTTGTACTCACACACGCTGTATATTCTTTTCTGTACATTATACAATTATAAGATAACTGACAACTTTGCTATGTACAATTATATTATGTAATTGTATATGTTCACTGCAATTTTTTTTATAAACGGCCCCGCTATGTCTCGCCCAAGTGAGGGCAGATTACTTTATAATACCCCACAAGGGTAGAAAGTACTATACGCTTTATTAATGCTAAGTGAACAATAGTTTTCTCTTTATGTGAATAACACTTAATATTTTAAGTGTTTGTCTGCTGCATAGATCTAAGATAGCCCGAGGCTTTCCAAATCACTGATCTTTCTATGACGTTCTATACCTAAAACTAATTAATTGTCACAAAAAAGTAAGACAAGCTACGATATCTTACTTTGATCAGACAATAATACCGAATTAACAATTTGAATAGAACATTTCTACCTATCAAATGTCACCTAATATTAGATTTTCAAATAGTTCCTAGCTTGCGTGTGGTTAAGTAGTTATTTTAATTATTCTCTTATCGTCATTTTCAATCAGTGGTATGACTATTATGCATTATAACTGGGACCTATAATTGTATGCACATGACAGAGCATAAATGAGAATAATCGACATGAATTATCTGCACGATAAATTTCAGTCAAAATACAATTGATAACTTCGATCATGAATATCGGCCGAATGATTTCTATTCCGTTAAAAATCCAAACTTTTGTATCAAATGAATATCAAATATCACACTTATATTTTGTTTTATTTGTTATGTTAGTTAGTTGCCTAACAGCTAGTGACATCTGTATCACAATATCTAAATATCATTATTACAATAAGATCGCATTCTGTATATAGAGTTAAACAATAACATAGCCTAAATTCTGTATATTATAAAAATATGAAGCTTAATTTCACCACTGACATATGGCCACAAACTAAAAGTCAAGCTATTTTGATTCGATATATAACCCCACCAATATTTCACCTCAATGCTATTCTATAAAATGCCATATTTTCCCCCAAACAATTGCTTAAAAGCGAACTCGATGTTAACTAAAACAGTTTGTATATTTGCTGCATCTGGTGTTATTACTTCAGTCTGGGACAGTATATTTTACTTCATGAGAAATTTTGCCTACAACATAAGTTAATTTTCAATAATAAAACAATCTGATGTTTCATCAAACATAATGTTTCGAGTGTTTGCCTGAGACATATATCTAAGATAGCCCGAAGCTACATGTTAATGTGTTATACCAGTGACCAATCGGTGATCAACGAAAATTTTACGATCACTTACGGAAACTACCGACAAATTGACCGCTGACACGTAGCCACATCGATATCGATCTGCATCGGCCTGATTTATCTGATAAGCGATATTGTTGTGTATGACAGTGTTATAACAGAACGATCTATTTTTCTTATGACAAGTAAATGATATTTAAACAAAGCTTGTAAATTTTTATTGACTGTCAATTATTCTCACACAATTGTACCAATCTGTTTTGTGTAAATCACCAGAACGACGTGTGACCAAGGAAACATTCTTCAAATGTGGCTAAAAATGCTGATCAGGTAATATATTAAGTTTATTGTTGGGAACATTCTCTATTGGGAAGATTCTCAAAAATTAAGTTAATAATTTGCACATTTTTTTAGTTGATTTTTTTCTGAGGAAATTAATTGTTGTGAAAGATGCATCAGAGATGCAAACATTTTGATACTGCATATGATGGACAATTTGTTATAATGCTTGAATATATATGTATATAATCAAAATGAAGAAATAGTTTTTGAATAAGTTTAATATTCCCAATGCATTTCGATAAGCTCATATATATACATTATAGTGATTTGCTTTCAGAGTATGTCAACTCCTGTTGCAAGAAGAATGTAGCCTACACTTTCTCGAATGAAATTCTACATCAAGCTGTGACGGAAAGATGTTCCTATGGCAGAAAACAACAAACAAAGTGTTACAATAACTGTCCTTAAATTTGTCATGTTTGATACTAATTATAAAATAAATAATTCATCAATCATGAAATGGCATTCTAGTTTTGTGATAAGTATAAATCCCAGAAATGGGAATTTAGCTGTCACTTTGTTTGTCCAGGATCACATCCAGAATGTATTGCCTGCAAAATTCTGTCTTGGCCAAAATTCCGTGTCGCTGAAAGTTCTGCACGTAAACATTTTTTCGTCCCTTTAATTTCGTCCCATAATTGCTGGGATTATGCTGAGATTCAGTTTCATAATTTCTGCCCGGAGTATGGCTCAGTCAAAATTCTTGCTCATTTACATATTCAGTGCCAAATTCCGTTCCATTTCCGTTCCGTTTCCGCCCAGAAAATGTACACGGTTGATATTTGAATTTTCTGGGCGGTTCTGGGCGGAATCCATGCTTTAATTCCGTCCCAATTCCGGGCGTAACATTTCGTACAGGTGCATAACCCTGACCTGACCGTAAGCTGATCAACAACGATACGTACTCTGGCGGAATTTTACTTAAAATGTGTAACTGTTTGAAAATAGCATGAAATACTTGATTAAGAGTAAAAAGCAATATGCACGCGAGTCAATTTGTTTTGAAACGCATTGATTAGTCATAGAATTTGTAGTGAAGTCAAGCTCGCATGTATATATTTTTTATGTTTGAAACACTGTTTCACAATTGTAAATAAAGTCTAATAATTACAATACAGTCCTACAGTTTATACAAGCCTTCTGGATTATCCCCAGTTTTCAAAGCCTCTCTTCACAGCTTAGTGTTTGTTACGCTTGTAATTGATATCACTTATTTCTATCAGCAGGGCCCATGGTCAGTCTTGTGGTCAGACTATAGGGATCAGATAACACCTTCCATTTAATAATGAAATGAATGTTCTCCTCATTTTAAAGACATGATAAATATTTAATTTTACAAAATTCATTGAAATAAAAATACTACCAAAATCATTGTTTTAAAGGAACAAAAAAACACTGAAGTACATTAAGAAAATATTTCATTAGTATCGTTTGATCTGCACACATATTTCAAATAGGAATTAGCCTCATACATTGGATTCTAACTATTCATTAAAATAACTAACTAACTATCCGAGTATAAACATTTATACAAGTGTACACGTGTATATATGAACGAACGAACGAACGAACGAACGAACATACGAACATACGAACATACGAACAAACGATAAAAAAGGAGCTTTTGTAACAGCAATATAAATATCTTTTACTGACGCAATTGAATCTACTGGTGTTTAAATAATTTGTAAGACTTTTTCTCTGTATTTGCCTTGTGACGGGAAAAGAAGAATGATTATACACAGGGCTCTAGAATGTTTTTCAAAGACACCAATGTCCCGGACTTATTGACATTTGGAACATAGGAAGCTTAAGTTGTCCGAGAATATCGGTCAATTTAGTAACAAATAAACATACAGACTGATAGCTCCACAATTTAAAATTATTAATCACATGTATGTGTTTGTGTGATTCTAAGGTTTGACTTACAACTGAACAATTGCTGATGTTGGTTAGCTGTCCCAAACTTCAACTGAACCGTTAGTAGCCCGATTCAGCATCCGGGACGTCGGGCTAGTGGATTTCAAGAAGCCTGATACGCTACACATACTGGATGCTAGCTTTCCATCTATGTTTTTCTATTTTGTCTTTTCCTTTTAACCAGCTGAATAAATTGCTGCTTTTTATATTAGGTTCGTGTGGTTTTCTGTTCAGTCTTATGTATTCCTTAACACATTCTGTTAATAATACCCACTGTCCCCCATCATCATCCCTTTAAGCATAGCCACTATTGATTATATCCATTGTCTCTTCATTTTAACATTCCAATATATGATGTCCTGATACCCAATTCATATTTATTCTTCAAGTAAGCAATAAACTACCAAGAGAAAAATATTTTCACACAGCCCTAGTCTATAAACTATATAGAGTGTGCGTAAGCAACAACTAAACATGTACCATATGACCCAAATCTCCAGTCCAGCACAGGGTTATAATCTCAGCTCACAGCAGGGATGTGGTCAAGTGTGGTCAGTTTACAGTTATTACAATAATCACAGATTAGTTATGATGATAAGCCCGAGCATCCAGAAGATGCTCAGGGGGTATAAACTGTAGGACTGAATACAGTGTTTGTTTATCTTTCCACTAATTTATGTTACTTGTTGTAAGAGTATACTCTTTCTCACTCAAATACCTAAGCGGTGGGTTTACGGTTTATGACAATTATTTGTGAGTGTAATCCTATACCGATTCACGGCTCTATTATATGGAAAGCCGGAGTTCACATTTCCGAAGTTAGCTATATAATGTTTACCGAAGTTAAATAACTTCGGGATTTGAAAAGCTGAAGTTATTTAACTTCGGGCCCTTTCGGAAGTTAGCTATATAACCTATACCGAACTTAATTAACTTCGGAATTTAAAAAGCCAAAGTTATCTTACGTTCGATCCGAAGTTTAAATTCGGGCTTTAAAAAGCCGAAGTTATGTCACTCAGGTAACTTCGGACGAAGCTAATATTAAGTTTCCGAAGTTAGCCATTCTACCTCAAATTCATAACTTCGGCCCATAGTAACGCTATAGTTCACAGTTCCGAAGTTGCTCTCATACCTTAAATAAATGCCGTACAGCAACGCGTTTACTGCGAGGAAAAATCCCCTAAGTTATACCATCAGCAGTAGTGGAGCGATTTAACAACTTCGGTAAATTCTATAAATAGTACCAGCCCGGAGTTAGTTCATTCGGAATAGCTTTGTGCGGGTCAGCTTAGTGCAGTTCTATAGAATATTCAGGTAGACCACTGAAAGCCAGGTAATTTATTTGTTTTCATCGTAATGAAAGAACTTTGATTTACACGTGTATGACATATATACCTTCAGATAGCTTCAAGTGGCAATTGGGCCCGTTTATTTGCATAATGACAATCAATTACTCAAGAGTTCCATGTTTTGCCATCGTCCGGGACCGGGACGTTATATATTCACAAACATTTTGAGACTTAGTTCCAGACTTGGGTTGTGTCTTAGACTTAAAAAAGTCAATGTCTAAATTCTAATTCAGAACCATATTTGACAAATGTAGAAGAGTGTCTCCTGTTTTAATACAATAATACCTTGCAAGCGGAATCTGACGCCACCAGTGTTTTACTTTCACTTTCAATTTGACTACAATAAAACCCGGTTAAATATGTGGTGAAATCATAATTCACAGTTCAGTAGGCTGTGTCGCCAAATATTATAATGTGTAGAATTATTAGTAAATGCTTTATATCTATGCTATCTCAGATCTTAATTGTACTAAAGCAGTCATTATTCCCATTTCAAATGTATAGCACCATTTCTGATGATTTGTTATCTAAAGTAAGACACTAGTATTATCATTTTGTGTTGCATATTATTTCTGTTGTAGGAAGAAGTCCAAATTCTAGCGTTTTCCAATTGACCACAGGCCTGACAGGGATACTGGTGATTGAAGTAGATTCTAACCGTACATCTCAGTCCTGAGTGGATTCATGCATCATCTGAGTATTTACTTCTTGAATGGAGCTAGAGCAAATGGGAAAGGTACAACGTATGTGTTATCTTTATTTATGCATAAAATATTTACTAGTATGACTAGCATAAATAGCAAATATTTTAACCCAAAAATACCACTAGCATTGTTGGTTGATAGTACGAACTGCTTGAATGATACTTTGTGAGGGTCTGTACAGACCTTGAAAAGTCCTTGAATTAGACCTTAGTCCTAGAAATGTCCTTGAAAATGACAGGATTTATCTTTGAAATGATTCCTGAAAAAGCATGAAATACTATAGTTTGAGACAATCCTTCTTTTAAATTGTACAGAATATAAATATATATTGTCTAAACAATAATCAAATGTATTACATTGTTTTGTTTTATGTCATTCAGTGAAAAAGTATGTATTATATGAAATAATAGTGCTATATGAAATAACACAGTAATATACAAATATCTTTGTGAAATATTTAGATTGATCCATAATACCTTCTGGGCAACATCTGAGAGCAAACATGTTTAGTATTTTATTGGACGTTTCATTTATGTTGCACCTTTTGGCAATTTTACTTTTAAATGTGAATTCGTATTGAGTACAACTGTTGCAGACTGATCAATGTTAGCGTTATTACTTATACAAGCTATAATGCATGTGGAAGAATTCTCATCATCTGATAATCGATACTGCGCAAAATTGCCTATATAGAACTATGAAGGATTTTAGCTTTAAATTAGTATAACTTTGTATCCGTTAAAGATATCACATAAATGCAAACGGTTTTGGAATGCTTCAATATTCCCCTTTCATTCAAATATTTTACCTTTTATTTGAAATAAAAGTAAAATGGTATTTTTTAACTTTAAAACAGTTACCAGTGCTATATAGAATATATAGGCGAAAACAATTTACTCTGAAATTAACTTAATGTCATTTAAAAATGGTTAATGATATTAACAAAATGCAAATGGTCTCATAAACCATAATTATTTGTCTGTCAATTGGTATTTATTTTGTGAAAATATTTAAAGAGGAAAATGGTATTTTTACACTTTAAAAATATATAGTATGTTTTTTACCACGTTCGGAAATGTCCGGAAGACCATCCGAGTATGACCGAGTTTTATGAAGTTTTATGGCACTTGATCTCTAGATGGTCACACTAGGGGTCCAGCAGCGATTATACAAGCTGTTAATTAACGATAAGTGCGCTTTATAGGATATAATTTGGGGAAAATGTGACTTTTTATATAGAGCCTTGAAATAAAATATTGGTGTGGTTTATTATAGGGTGACAATAGATTGACTTTTTATTATGTCAAGGTGTGAAATCTAGAACAGTATAATTCGACTACAATAAATATATTTTTATATGATATTGTTTAACTTTATATTTAAAAGTGAAAATTATGATATTAATGCCATTAATATTGGAAAATACTGATGTCACAATTATTTAGACAAATAGCCTGCATAACTTATATCAAATACCTAAATACCACAGATGCGCTGCTACTCGGCTAGATATAGTAAAATCTCTAGGAAAAGTTACCAGTATTTTTCCATTAGTTATTTTGTGGTATTTAGGTCTTTGCCCATATCCACTTACAAATAATGGACAAGTAATTTGGCTAGATTACGATAGATTACACTAAGGAAAGTATAAAGCTAAAACAAGTCTTTGACATTGGACAATAATACATCATGTACAATTATAAGTACATGGTTATATACCGAATTTGAAGACTGCTAAGTAAGCAGCAATTTGATTATTAGAACGAAGAATTTCACACTATGAACTACAAATGAAACCCTATCAGTGACGGACAGCAGATGGCATAAACTGATATCAGAAGTAACAACGCTTCAAAGACAAATGACATGATTCATAATGTAATTATGTAGCGATTATCTTTCATATACCCGTTCCACTGCACATATCATGAATTCAATCGTCTTTGTTTGATCAACTGTATAGTTTTTTTGAATGACATTGAGCCAACATAATTATACACAGACACGAACATATGACTACCCATACAGAACATAAACTTCTTTAGATAGAGATCACTGTGGAATGCAATTCAGTTTGATCACCTATATTATATGCTTTTGAATGGCATTGAGGGTACCTATTCACAGACATGAACACCTGATACCAGATCTGTAATTTATAATTTGCGTCACACAATGGTTGTTAATGTAACATTCATTAAAAGAACATTAACGATAGCAATAATACAGATTGCAAAACATTATATTTTGCAATAACATGTGAACGTATTGATAAATGTAGGCACAATGACGGACATTTGTAAACATAATGATTTGGGTGTGGGGGTAGTGATCACACTTTATTATAGTCAGTCGAACGAATCGGTCTGATCTTGACCTTCTTGAAATGAATGTATTATTTAAAGATTTGCCGACTATGTCTGTTTCTTTAAGCTTGGCGGACATTATCAGCCCCCTTCTTCTTAAAATTAACCCGTCAAAGACGAAACTAGTACTAGTAGTACTTCCATATAGCAAATTGTCTCTGGAGGTAGATTTTTTTTCCATTACAATATTATATACTGTGTTGGTCATCTACAGTTGTCCTTACACGACTTATTAATGTTTGCTCGAATATCATTAATTAAAAACATTGTATAACATGTCTATTTTAAGCTATTCACTTATAACGATATGGTTTCATAACACAAAAATAGTGTTCAATATTTGCAAAATCAGTTTGTGTTATTAAGTCTACATATTCCCTTCAAATATTTCACATTAATTATTTTGCTAAATATTTCCCCGGCGACTTTGATGCCTTGCATCAACTTTCTCTTGTTATATATCATTGAAAGCTTCTTTCAATAAATAATGGTTTGAAAACTGTCCATACTGTGTTTTGAAATGCAATACAAAATGGCGCCGACTAGCAGCTTTTCCAAATGTCGCGTATCGGTATCGTTTATCGCGCGTCAAGAGATCGAGCGAGACTTCATTCAATGGTCCATGTTAGTTGCGCATCTATGGTATTTAGGTCTTTGCTTATATAAAATAAATTTCAAATATATGGTTTGATATTTTATAAGTTTTATATCGTTTTTTGCAAGTTTGATAAGTCCATGAATAATATACATTTGATACATATTCACTTCAATAGTATGACAGATTAGCTTGATTTGTTTGCAAAGTTATAAAATGTATCACTTATGTCTTTGGTAATATTTGAAAATTAATGCGTCCAGATGTTATTCCTATATATTAGACTAGTCAGGATCCGATTATAGTGCCCAAACCCTGCTTTTTAATTGAATGTTTATTTGCACATATATTAAACAAATACCCCAATATATGTATAAACAATGCAAATATACACAGAACAGAATACTGTATTCAAACTACAGGCGGAAGTGTTATTCTTATTGTCCGGCGTACACAATTGTTCATAATATATCACAAATAAATTTGTATTTACTATCAATTAGACAAAATCACCAATGCACCTATGATGATGGTATAAACACGGACACGGACATATGGTTATATAATTGCACTCCATCCTCAAAAATACAAGATCACTTTTTTAATTGTAACAGACAAAATAAGTGTCATTATAATTTCTGTTGAGAAGAGACAAATGTATATTTGCCATGCTAGAAAGCTAAGTAGCTACCATAATACACAGCCTACCTTACCGAAACAAAGTACAAGGCAAAACTTTATGATGCACAAAGAAATCAAATCCAACGTTATGTAAGATATTGTTTATGTTGTAATTCAAATGATTTAGAAAATGAATTTCACTTCACGCGCATATGTCCTTGTTTCGAACTTTTAGGTATGAAACATATTAAGACTTATTATTTCAAAAAACGTATGTTTTAATTTTAAGAATTACTTCAATCAAACGAGAGAAAAAACGTTATATACCTTGGCCTTATTCAGTAAACACGCACTTAATCAGAGGAATGTCATACTTAATGTTAGGATTAATTGAGTTTTTTCCCATTTCTTTTGTTTTGTTATTATCTGTTTATACAATCACTTGTAATATTCATCTTTATTTATGAAATGGGTAATTTAATAACAAATATTACAATGCTATTGATGTTATTCTTTAATATATGTATTATTATTTTTCACATCACATAATGATGTATTTGTGTACATAATATGCTAACGATGATGAGCTGTAATCGCTCAAGTCGATAGTAAACTTTATGTTCTGTTATGTTCATGATTCAATATATTTATTTCGAAAGAGCCTACACATGTACAAGTATCATGAGTGTATAATACATTCTGATTAATTAGTACTGCCCGGGGCAATTTCATTATCCTGGCTTAACACAGCGGGGTGGCTAATCAAGTCGCGAACGATAATGATCATGCAATCATATCATAAATCGGTAAATCACGGAGGCTTCCGAGTGTTTCCGAATGTTTCCGACCACCGTGTCCACTGATTAGCGACAAACGCATCGATAACTATCGGCTTAGCTGATGATGAAGATTCTTCGGTATGGTATGCCATGTTGATCAGATATGTTTTTGTCATGCATGATTGTGTTTGATATCAGCATTATGAGAAAATTTGGCTTGTACCAAGTTGCTTATGAATATACATTATCAGCATTATTGTTAGATTATTAAAGTTTATTTATTTTTTGATAAAGTATAGGTCCCAATGTCATCATACTGGCAGTTTGACTTGAGGAATCCATGCCCTACTAATACTGTACGGACCCACTTACTTTAGTTCAGTGTTAATGTTCAGCTTTCTATTTTTAGTAACGCTGACCTTGACCTTTGTCGGACCAAACCCAAAAGCAATCCCAAGCGAGCTCTCCACATGTTCTTACTATACACCAAGTTTGATGTCAACATGATCAATGTAACTCAAGTTATTCGCCGGAAACCAAATTTCTATTTTTAGTAACGATGACCTTGACCTTTGTTGGACCGAACCCAAAAGCAATCCCAAGCGAGCTCTCCACATGTTCTTACGATACACCAAGTTTGATGTCATTATGATCAATGTAACTCAAGTTATTCGCCGGAAACCAAATTTCTATTTTTAGTAACGCTGACCTTGACCTTTGTCGGACCAAACCCAAAAGCAATCCCAAGCGAGCTCTCCACATGTTCTTACTATACACCAAGTTTGATGTCAACATGATCAATGTAACTCAAGTTATTCGCCGGAAACCAAATTTCTATTTTTAGTAACGGTGACCTTGACCTTTGTCGGACCGAACCCAAAAGCAATCCCAAGCGAATCTCCATATGTTCTTACTGTACACCAAGTTTGGTTACAATATGATCAACAGAACTCAAGTTATTCGCCGGAAACCAAATTTCTATTTTTAGTAACGGTGACCTTGACCTTTGTCGGACCGAACCCAAAAGCAATCCCAAGCGAATCTCCATGTGTTCTTACTGTACACCAAGTTTGGTTACAATATGATCAACAGAACTCAAGTTAGTCGCCGGAAACCACCCAGTTTGACGCCCGCCCAGCCGCCCGCCCGCCCAACGACACACACCATTCTGATAACCTGGTTTTTTAAAAAACCTGGTTAAAAAAGTATGCGATGCTCATAGATATTTCCTCAATCATTTAATTCAATAAATCACAATTAAGTCTCCAAAACATTTTCAAAGAATGCACGTGATTGGAAAATACTCGACGTCATCACCAACGTCACTAATATAGGTTTTGACAAGATTGTGCAAAAGGTATACACATGTTTTATTGGAATTCGTCCCTTTACCACAATACTAGCATAGGATACTCTATTATACACATATTTAGGATAAACTCTAACAATATGGCATTTTAGTTATTGGCCTCTACTGATCAGGGATCAGTTTAAGGGACTACAAGCGGCTCACTTCTTCCCTTCTTCCCTTCTTCCCTTCTTCCCTTCTTCCCTTCTTCCCTTCTTCCCTTCTTCCCTTCTTCCTGATCATTTTCAAATGATTGCCATAATCTTTGTTCTTGGTGAACAAAGGCGCAAATTGAGAATGCTCATTTTACAATTTTAGGTATAGACAATTACCAGACTGTTATCCATATTGGTCAATCCTCAATATTGACATCACTTTGAAAACATCGGTATCGATCATGTAAATCAATGACTGTTAGTAAAAATACCCTCTCAGCAACTGAAGTGTGCAAAAATAATTCATAATCTGCATTAAATTGCCCTTCTTTAAAATGTCTTTGTCAGAGAAACTAAAAGTGTATATAGAAACAAGTAATTTGTGTGTTGTATTTTGATGAAACCCTAACCAACTATGATGAGGTCAGGTTGTAGTTGCCAAAATGTTTATGGTATATCATTCGATGGTTCATTTATACACGTATTTTGTAATGTTACTTTTATATATCAATTTGTAAATAGTAAAATGGTTACAGACTATTTAATGTTTATACTTATATATTCTAAAAAGTATGTCATGTTAATATTAACGACATGGTTTCTATGAAAAAAGCTAAAACAAGTACCAAACACATGACAGGATAAAAATAGTGAATTTTCATAAAGCCTGATTGAGTACTGTGAATAATGCCTTTTTCTGTAAACGCCAAAACATAGAATTACTAATTAGTATAATCTACCTGTTTTTACGGCTTTTTTATGCATTTTCATCCAAGATTGATAGGCATTTTGAGGTCAACGTACTGAAATAACCCCAGAGACAGATGTGGAATGAAGCAACTGACATAAAAAATAGAATTCAGAAGAATTCAAATAATTCAGAAAGCAAATGAAGTTGATGAGAGCAACATTCGTAGATTCTGCGAGGGAATCAACCTCCTGAGCTACATTTGAGTCATAACATTATGTTCGGTCTCATTGATATTTAAAGACTCCGAGAAAAAGTTACTTAGCGCTATCATCTATTTTAACCAAGTCATATGACAAAAATCATCAATTATAACACAATATATACAGCTTGCATCCCACTGAACAGAATTAATAGAAACATGCATTGGTCTGGCATCAATAGAATACAAGGTCATGGCCTCAAGGTAAACAATGTGACAATATGCTGAGCGAAATACGGGTTGGTTGATCAATACTAGATATCAAGATGCAAAATAAATCATTATAAACACATAACAGGTATGATTTGAATTATTCTTGGTTTCATCCTTCTATAACACAATTATGTACTTAGTGCTTGTACCTTATTAACTCCATAGAAGACCTAATTATATTCCAGGAGCATTTATAAATGCATACTCAGATATGGTGTCCGGCTTATATTGAAGCGTCTGTAAACATTTTAATACTTAAGATAAGGTATAAACCAAACACACTGTTTTGAAGTTGATATACACTAATCATTAAGTTTATATTTTGTTACATATTAAAGTCAGTGACACTGACCCTGTCCCATGTATATACTAAAGCATACCACACACTATGTATAGATGCTTCCTAATTGTAAAGAAATCACAAATTTAAAGAAAAATGAGAAAAAATCAGAGGTCAGTCTGTGTTTATAACAGCTGTATTGTGCCTTTGTACACAATAGGAATTCAACTTCAATCTTTACATCAGATATTATATAAACCAACATTAACCTTTAAGTAACAATTGATCAAAATTTGGTTACATACTGTTTATCAAAATGATATTGAAGTGCACTGACAGTATTAGGATGGAAACCTTTAAGCAACATACAATGAAGAACAATTAAACAAGATGAAATTGGACATATTTACTCGGACACCAACTCTGAGCTCTGATTTATGACGGGCGAATTTTGTGACAGTTTGGCAAGAGAGTATTAGACTGTGGCATGCAAAAACATGTCCTGATTTAAGCTTCAATTAGTATTTTTTGCTGACATTTCCAAAGGCTGCAATTCGCTAAATGAATGTTGTTTCTGTTTGTGTTATGAATGTGTTTTGTATTTCCCTTTCCCCAGTGCAATTCTGTCACTTTATACACTTTATTGCGGCCAGTTGTCTTGACTTGTCCTGTGATCTTTTCCATCCATTAATCCCCCCTCCCTTCACTGTCCACTTTGATTATCCAAGTTATTCTTTGTGGTCTGCCGGGCCATTCCTTGTGCCTCAATTCCTTAACATGTGTACCGTTTTACCTCCTTTAGTGCCTTATGTTTTGTGGATTGTTGTTTTTCCGGAGGTCTGCGTGGGGAGGCACTGTCTTGTGTATGTGGCGTTCCCTGTAGTTACGTATTCTCTCTCTTACATCACAATGACTACAGTCTTCAAGTGACTTATCTAGCTTTCTTTTAATATCACACATCTTTTACAATGTATAAGAAATAACAATTTTATAACATGAACGATAAAGTTGAAGTAGCAAACTCCACATACCAAAAAAACAATTTTTCAATTGTTTGTTTGTATCCAATCACTAATCATGAAGCAAACAAACATCAAACACTAGCTTTGTCATTACAAAAACACCTGGAATCAATAAATGTATATACATACAATATTATAACTGACCACCTTGCAATGATATGGTAATCTCAAACATAGTACAACCAGTCTTTTTTACACAGGGCTCTAGAATTGTTTTCAAAGACACTTGTCACGGACTAATGGAAATGTAAAATTTGACTAGTCCAACATATGAAGCTAGTTGTTCAAGAATATTGGTCAATTAAGTAACAAATAAACATACAACATAATGATAACTCCACATTTTAAAATTAGTAATCACTACATAATGAGAGCTCCACAATCTAGAATTAGTAATCACTACATAATGATAGCTGCACAATCTAAAATTAGTAATTACATGTATGTGTTTGTGGGATTCTAAGGTTTGACTTACAACTGAACAATTGCTGATGTTGGTTAGCTTTAAATCAGACTTGTCTGGGGTTTACTTCAACTCAACTGTTGGTAGCCTGATTCAGCATTAGACTAGTCCGGAATAACGGGCTAGTGGATTTCTAGAGCTCTGTTTTATATGTATCATTTACCATTAAGGAACATTGAAGTCAGTCGTCTGTATCTCATTTACACTAAATAGATCCACTAGGAAGTGGTCGAGTTAAATAATCAAGAAAATATTGTATTACATCTTTCATTGCATAAAATAATGGCAGACCATGCAGTCACAAAAACACTCATCTCATTTGGACTCTTTAGGAATGATCATAACGTAATATTTGATACTTCACCAGTTCAATCAAAATACAAGTATCAACAAGAGCTGTTTGTAAAGCAAATTAGATCTGGGCCCGTATTCAATATATAACTTAAGATATTTCTTTCCTAAGATTCTAAAGTAAAAAAACAATCGTGTCTGATTATTACACGGAAACAGCGTACCTGTGACACGCATATCAACATTCAATTTTAGTCTTGAGTACTACATAATGATCGTGTTTTAGTGGAAACATGATATATCAATTGATCGTCTTCACACAGTGAAAGTTCATACCAATCAAAACTTGCATTTGTCTGCATCGAGTATTCACTTGACATTTCAAAATGCACGTTACTACTTTTATCGCCAATTCAGTTCGTACATTCCCTTAACTAAACACACCGTTTCAAATGAACAAAGGTATTGAGAAGTATTTCATTATTTACAAGCAAATAAGCATTGAGTAGGCATTGAGAAGTATTTCATTATTTACAAGCAAATAACTAAATCGATCTCCAACTCCGCTTCGTATATATTGACAAGCGTTTGACAGGTAGATCAAACAAGAATAGTCGCCTCTTACTGTTATCAGCAAATATTATACTAGGGCAACAATGAAAATATACGTAAAACGATAAAATAACAATCACCGTATATGCTGGAACTTCTTTTTGACGAAATACAAGCAGCAAATTGTAGATTTCGAAAATACTAGCGTTTTCCTTATATTTAAGATAAAAGTTAAGACTGCTAAAGAGGTACCTTACAGTTAAGGAGAAAAATAAGCAATATCTTAAGATAATATGCTTTGTGAATACCACTTAAGATTTTTCTTGAAATCTAAGGAAGAAATCTTAAATTTAATGGAAATCTTAGGATTTAACATAAATTTTCAACTTAAGATGCATATTGAATACGGGCCCTGATGATGATCTGAGGGAGGTCAATTGCAGTTATCATGCACTTTCACAGACATAGGTCCAAGTTTACTTCAGTGTGTGATATGCATATAAGCATCAGTATGCTGCATACATAGTTGTATAGTTTTAAGAATGTATTATTCCATCAAATCGATTATCAATTATGTTGGAAGTTCAATTTAGAAAACTACAAAAATATGTTAATCAACATTGTGAAATATATGAAAATTTACCGTTTAGTTGAGAAATTAGATCATATCAGAATCCAACTTCAATAAATCATAGATCACAACTTATTGTCCACCATCGTCATCTGAAAAGATTTGCAATCAGAAATAACAGTGTTTGGAAATGTTGGATGTTTGCATCCTTTACACTACTTATAAATCATCATTACATTACAAGTTTGTCAGAGTTTGAAAGAAACAATACTTGGTACTGATCCCGAAAAATAATTATGTGTCAACATAGGACCAACAAGATACAGACAGATGGTGAAAGTGCAATTTGTCAAGCCCCAGAAAAGAATTCTCAACATAACAGTCAGTTGACTAAGCTATGTAATGTTGTTTATACATGCATTCGTTTCATTAAGTTTTAGTTTCCCTAGTGAAATGCACACATGTGCTATTGTCAGGGAGAATTATGATATTTTGCAGGTTTCCATACCTGGGCTGGGTAAATACAGAAAAAGAAAACCATTTAAATAATAGTAACATACGAAATACTTGGTATACATTTTATTATACAACCAAATACACAGAAGTAAACTATGACCTACCAGTTACACTATGCTAAATACCACCACGTTCATGTAGGTTTCCATCAACAAATATTCAGCAACATACCAACACTACTGTTTCAAGCACATTTAAGTAATACCAGTCTCAACCTGCGGATTTAATACAAATATAGCATTAGTTCAAACAAAAACTCTGTTCATACAACTCTGTATACAAATCAAGGGGTATGAAGTGAGCTTAAAACAGCTAATTTCAGCATGACCAAAACGGCTAACACTTTTTAAAAGCTAAAGTGAATATTTGACACATAATTTGAGAATTTTTAAATTTCATACAGAATCTCAAATTCATGACACTAAAACACATAAGAGGGACACTATAGGAGGGACACCTTTTTGTAAAAGAAACCAAGTCATACCAGTTCAAAAAGATTTGGTTTTCTAGATCTAGATCCAGTACGAAGTTAGTTCGTAGTACTATATGGAAGCTTGAACTCGTGGTTATGATTTTCAGGCTTCAATTTCATATTGTGGTGATTTAGGCCACTTTAAACCCAAGCAGGCATAGACCAATCACAAACATCCGTGACCTAATGGATTACTCATTTGCAATAGATTTACCGTTATGATGATGGCGGCGAGGATAATTCGGGGATCGGGTACAACTCACTACAAGCCACCAATGGTAACAGGCTGATTTAACCCAAACGGCCACGCTTTCGGGAAGTCTGAGTTTACTGAGGATCAATCATTAGCGTTTAATATCACAAAGTAAACAAACAATGAAAAATAATACATACCTTCAGTTACTTTTATTATGATTGTTTATTTTGCATAGAACTTTAACGCTTCGATACGGTCAAAGCAAATGCGAAAAGCCGGTCGCTGCAATGACAAACATCGGGTTGATAACTTCGGCTTCATAAAGGCGGAGTTAGACATTTTTCAGGTAGAAACACAACTTCGGAAAAATGTGAACTATGGCGTAAAGTTGTTTATGATAGAAGCTTTTTTAAAATTCCGAAGTTAATTAAGTTCGGTATAGATTAGCTTTTTAAATACCGAAGTTAATTAACTTATGCATTATATAGCTAACTTCGGAAAGGGCCCGAAGTTGATTAACTTCGGTATACATTATATAGCTAAGTTATGAAATGTCAATTCCGGCTTTCCATACTAAGAGTGAACTGATGAGGTGATAGACTAGCTACAATGCGAATTGTAGTAATGGGTTATAGTTGTAAAATAGTTTACTTGTGCATGGTTATTAGCTGTGCAATCAATTAAACCGTTCTGATTCTATATTGAAAAGAAGCTTGAAATGAATGGATTAAAAAATGTGTTAAATAACTATGTACATTGTATAAATAATGATTCGTTAAACACTTACTTCAGTCTCTTTAAAGACATCATAAAGTACACGATCAGCAAAAAAAATACATCATAAAGATGAACTGTGAATCATCTGTTACTGGAGATTTTTCTACCGAAACTCAATCTCAAGCAGAGCAAACTGATGGGACCTTCAGCTTGTTGTCTGAATTACCATCAACATTTGAAGGAATCAATGCAATCGAAGAATTTCATTTAAGAGATAAAAACATTCGATATCATTTAACTATTATAAAGCTGGTTGGAGTTGTATTCATGGCAACAACATGTGCTGCTCCTGGTTTTGTTATTTTGTCCCAACGAATAGCGGGGGAACATTGTAATTTACCAGCCAACAGCGAAATCATCAAACCCAATTTAACACAATCTTCATACGTGTTTGTGAAACAGTTTTTTTACAAGATTACGTTAATGCAACATTGTGTTAGCAAGGTGATTATGTTTTTTTGGATCTTAGACAGTTTGTGAATGGAACTGCAACTTTTCGTGGAATACATATTAATCTCCGTCAGTGGCTATCAATGAAACAATATACTTCAAGTATAGATAGTGCAATCTCAGATTCCAACACTACCATAAACAATGAAATCCTGCGACGGGTAAATATGGAAAAAATCTATCTGTTTCTTATTGCCAATGTAAATGTATTGTTTCATTTTTTCATCACATACAAGTGAATTCATACAGATTATGTGTAGTTATTGTCATATTCATTCTGATTGTAATAAAGTTCAATAAATGCATTACCAGGTATTTGTCCTATTTTTATTTGTTTATTTCTAGGTTTAATAATTTCGACTATAACTCGGTTTTATTTACATATTGTCATGTTAAACGGCCTCGTATATAAAGGGAGTGTTACAGCAAGAATCAAGATGTCAAATTATTTCACGCTCGCGCTTATAATGTGAAGTAGGGTTACTGAGTCATTGACAGTCTTACACTTTAACCCGGATTTCTGTAAATTCTGCTGGACCATCTAACGGTACAGGCTATTAGCACCCCTGCAAGCAATCGTATTATTACCCCGACTCTGACCATTAAACCCTTCACGCTGTATTATCTTAACAACCTTGTATGTGTTTCTTATCAGATCTTGATAGCATTCTGTGTATGAGAGCTAATAAAGCATGACCTCAAAAATACAGTATTTGGCAAGCAAAGCTGTTGTAAAAGTCCACTTCCAAGTCAATTAATTGAAAAAGCACAACCCATGTACAATTGGATTTTTTGAATGTGTGTGACATCAAAGCCAACAGCATGACCGACACTGTTGGGATAATGAATGTCTAACACTGTTTTTATGTCACATTCTAATAAAGATGCCACATGCACAAGTCCAGATCTTATTTCAATCTGACCATCCTTTTCACCAGCTTGATACCTTATATGTTTTGTTCTAATTTGTGCATCTGCAGATTGAACCCAGTTGTTTGAACTTTTGAACAAGGCCAATATAGACTGTTACCTAGCAAATTTGAGCTCTATGACATCTTATTATGACAATTCCTGTTGATTAATTTCAATAGTCTTTGAAAAATGACTCTCGAACCAACATATTGTTGTCCATTCATATGACTTAAAGTTTACCTTATGTTCAACAATTAAAGTCGGAATTGTAGTTTCATCGATATTTGTTTGATACATGTACAACAATGATGTAAATTTCTGCAATTTTGCTTTTGGCAATTAGTTTGTAAAGTTACAATGGTGATTGAATGCTTATTGTTCTCTTTCTATGCTGCATATTACTTCATGGCATGTCCTTGAAGAATTTGAATGTTGGAAAAAGTATTCTAGTTCTGCTAAAACGGTTGCGCTTTCTTTTCCATTTATAGTTATAGCAACATATTGAAAAGCTTGTAAAGCACGCTTTAAGTTATATTTTTTCACGTTTTCATCTGTTTTTCGCAAACACACATGAACTTCCTCTATGCTTACATAATTCACAATTGGACTTTGCTCATCTGTATATATGTTAACAAGTTTTGAGAACTTCATTCTCCATCCAATCTGAAACACGCATTAAAACTATTATTCGAACATGAGTCTGCCTAATTTATGAAAGCCTTTTTTTATTCAATGTAAATTGGCCTGGTGCACAGTGAATGTCCAAATTGTGTGAGCATCTGAGTCAAAAAAAGTTTATTGTATTTTTATCATATATACTTTTTTGAATACTATGATACATATAAAAACGTGTCGCATTGATAAAAAGGTAACTGTGTGCTTGGTATTTGTTATGTTTACCTTTAATTATCAGTTTGACTGGGAGGGGACGGACATTAACAATCTGGCTCTAAAAGATGAAGAAGCACTAAGTAACAACTTAAAATGTATTTGTTTTACATAATTATCCAAAACGTGGCATACCCTTATACCATTTATACTTACTAGCTAAAATTCTTGCTTAATTATGTCATTCCAACCAATTTGAAAGTGGTCAATATCTTTTTCTTCGAAATATCTCTGTCTGGTATTCTGGTTTTAATACTCCTAATATTGTAACTTGAATGTCCGTGCCCACAATAAATTATTTGTTTTAAAGTCTATATTGTCAATTTTAAGACATAATTTTTGCTACATGGACTTTAAACATTTAAGACCCTTCTGTGATTATAATTTTGTTTTGATGAATATAATAGACAAAATATCCTTATATTGCCGAAAAGATGCCATTTCATGTTTTGCAAATAATTCCATTGTAACCTAGAATAAGCTGCTAATATGGACTTACATGGTATTTTAATGATTAAATGTATTGCATAATATGTTTTATTAAACAAGTTTTGTCCTAATTCTTAAAAATCACATGGAGGACGGACGTTACACTTGTTTTGACACAACTGGCTGAGGAAAAATATTTATAAAATTACAAAAATGTGTTCATATTCCTGGCATGTATTACATCATCCTTTTATTTGACCGATTTTCTTTATAAATAGGTAAAGTTTGTGAATTGCTTTTATTTATATTGTTCTTTTAATTATAAAAGTAGAATAAAGATAAATACAAAAATGGAGACCATTGCATCGGTACCTATTTTGGTTTTTCAAACATAATTTGGAAGTATGTATGCTACAACATTATGCCTTATAAATACCAAACTAACAAGCATGTAATTCTTCAAAGGAAAAGCAAATGTCTTATGAAAAAGTGGGTCATAAATAATGCTAACACATTACACGTAAAAATGGACCATTTTGGGTCTTCAAAGCTGTATAAATTTAAAACCATACGGGTTTCTTCTTAAAATTTTCAACAAAACTAAAACTTCGTGTATATTTAGATATGCATGTATTTTTGTCTAAATTAAATGTGTAGTTTTCAGAATTGAGCTTGTACTATTGAGCAGATGCTGCAACTGGGATTTTCAGACCTCTTGATAATGTACAGAATGTGAAACCAGATAGCTAATGTATTACCCCCTGAGAACTGACCACCAGTTCACAGGTAATTGATATGATCAGCATTATGCAATACTTAACTGTAACTGCCTGCTCACTAGTGAGCTATATTTTGTGTTAAAGTGTAAGTCTCACATTATTTTCCCGCCCGCGCTAATAATATAAAGAAGGGTTACAGAACTTAATCCATTTACACTGATATTATCAAGTAACCTTAAACAGCTGATTTTAAACCACAAATATGTGAAGCATTAACCCAGTTATTTAATCGTTTATAAAGTGTTGAGTTGTACTGCACTATGATGTGAAGCAAAACAATACTTATGATTTTGTGTGCCAAATGGATTTTGAATTGGTATAAAACATATTGTAGATTTGTTTAAAAGTTAGAAATAATATATTCTGAGTAAATACGATTTTATATAAAACATACTGCACCTTACAGTTGTATACTGTGTTACAGAAAGTATTTCCATCATTATTTGACTCTTGGATTTCAATCGAACAAGTACAATACACATGATTGTGTACAGACAAAGTGATGAGAGTAATGATTTTTCCCCCGTAATAAACCGTGGTATTTCAAAATACATTTAAAAACACCGCTAATATTTGAAGGAAAATGGAAAGTCGCATTGTTGCAATTTCAAGCATCTACTTCAAAATCAAGAACAGTGCAAACCTTGGAAATTTGGCTAACATTTGTGAAGAAAGTATACTTAAAGGTGAGAAAAAAACGAATTTACGGCGTGTTTTACCAAGCAAGAGTAAAGGTTGGAATGAACGTTTTGATACATCCATCTATATTCCGGTGAAAGAAAAGAGTTGTTAGAATTCGAAATATACATAAACGACACAAATGATCGTGAAGCAACATTCTTACAAGAACCTGTGTTGTTAACATTACAGTTTGTAGGAGTAATTTAACTCTACATTGTACGTACAAGACAAACAATAGTTGGTCCAAACCTAGATAGTAAACCAAGTTTGGTAAATGAAACAAACACAAATGTCTAAAGTGAAGAAAAGCTGTAAATATGACACATAGATTAACACAACATATTGCGTAATGAAGATATGTTCTATTCTGATTGGCACAAAATTTGGCAGAGTTACAAAAGAGAAACGACTCTTTTCACAACACTTTTAACAGCGTAACAAATGAGTAATTAATATCTATGCAATGCCGCTGAAATATTGCAAATAATATTAGAAAAAATACAACGAAACAAATTTTGGCATGGTGATAACAATCAAAACTTTACAAAAAATACGTGAAGTTCAGATATCCTAAATGATTCGCGCGGGAAAACCTAGCTGATATCAATCTCAAAGGACAATGACCTTTACAAATGATCTAGATTTTCTCAAAAATGATTGTAAAAATTTCATAGAACTCAAAGGATTATGACCTTTACAAAATATCTGGATTTTAGCTGGGAACCTCTAGACTTAACCTCTAAACCGAACCGCTAATCTTATAACACACATTTAAAATCACAATATTTACACGTTATTGAGCAAATATTAAACTATAAAACAATGACTGACTATATAGTTTAAGCAACAACATATATATTCAACAAAACTTTAACGAACTACAAAATCACAGAAAATATTAAAATATACATATGATTGGAACAATGATTGAGATATAAGTAAATGTATAGTTTACATATGATTAGAACAATGATTGAGATATAAGTAAACAGTATATACATATCATTGCTATGATGACAGAGAGAGAACACGTAACTACAGGGAAAGCCACATACATAAGACAGTGCCTTCCCACGCAGATCTACGGAAAAAACAACAATCCACAATACATAAGGCACTAAAGGGGGTCAAACGGTACACATATTAAGAGACTGAGGCACAAGGAATGGCTCAACAGACCATAAGGAATAACTACGAGAATCAAAGTGGACAGTAAAGGGAGGGGGAAGGGGGGAAATTAATAGATGGAAAAGATCACAGGACAAGTCAAGTCAACTGGCCGTCATAGGCCAAAGATGGGCAGGAAATAATCTGAACACTGTATTAAGTGGCAGAATTGCACACGGGAGAGGGAAATACAAAACACATTCAAAACACAAACAGAAACAACTATCTTATAGCGAATTACAGCCTTGGAACCTTAAAACTAATTTTCTTACCAAAAATATAAAAGCAAGTGTGATGAGGTGTGAATCACTATCGTAACTGCATGGTGAAATATTTAAGGTGAATGACACATGAACATGGTATTCGAGCTTGACCCTACTACAAATCCATGACCGACCAATGCGTGTCAAAACAAAATGGCTCGAGCGGGAAAACTGGTAATATGACCTTGTGGGTGACGTAGGTATGACCTTCACTTTGGTCTAGATAATGGACTAACCCTACTCCACTACCTGTACTTTGCTACTTCTATTATGATGTGATTCAATAACTGTCAGAGCGTTAGTTAAAGTAATTCAAATAAAAATGATTAAACACAATGATGAAGCATAATTTTGAAGATTTTTATGCAAAACAGGTAACATATTTGTTCTAATGAGTGAAGTTATAGTGAAATTCATTATGTAAATTGGCGCTTCAAAAACATTATCACAGTACATACTGAAAATGTATTAAAGTGTAAGAAAATGTATTTGTCAACTTCAGCCTCGTGCGACTTTTACCACAGGGAGTCGGACTATAATCATATTACTATCTGGCTGCGCGTAAAATAAGTAAATACATTTGCTCGATTGTATCGAGTATGGTATTTTTTTAATACACATAAATAATTCATCAACAAAAATTACAAACAGTCTACAAGCGTTGCTATAACTCTATTGTAAATCGATTGATTTAGGTTATGAGTTCGTTTTAAAGTTTGCCTAAGTTAAAACATGCATGTTTACCAAATACCAAGACACAACCCAGAATAAAAGTCGCAATGCAAGAATGTAAATTTAATTATTTGCAATTTGCCAAACAAATGTTATAACAAAGCGTTACGTATACAATATAAGTATATAAGTTGTATACATAGTTCCCACATCTACACTATGTACCTCCCTTATTCTGAATTGTCTGAATTTGATAGGCAAAATTTCTTAAAGGTTATGGGGAATATAATGTAAATGATGATAAACTAAGCCGATATATAAACAAATAACATTCTTTTTGCTCATGTGGGCATTTGGCCCAGTAAGTAGAAGAAAAAGTGGTTGTCACATGCAAATTCTCCTGTATTTTCTCAATTATAATATATTTGGAAATTACTCCTATAAGGGCTTATATGTTTTGCCTATCAAAATAGCTGACAGTTAAGAACAAGTGAGATAAATATTGTAGATGTGGGAACTATGTATTGTCCGTTCATGCAGTCACATAATATCATCAATTACATCAAGTATTTGATTCATACTTGTTTAAATATGCTAAACTATTCAGCATACAAGAATGTACTTATGAAATATATGGCAAGATATATGAAAAAGTATTAGTAAGACCCATACAACGATCGGGTTGACGTAAGATTATTACACAGATAATTCATTAATATTTTAACGGAAACATAGTTTTAGTATTGCAAAACGGTATACATACACAGGCCCAATTATGCAAATATATATATATATGAAATGGTGGCTTCTGGTGCATTTCGGGGTCTAAATTTTGAGGACCCTTTCATGTGAATTGCACTAGTATTATCTGGTTAATAATACAGAACGACCAAATCATACAAGTACCAACATTTTAACAATTTTCCATGGGACAGCCCCCCCCCCCCCCATGTACCTACTCTCAGACAGTCTTCAGTAAAACCCCTTGTCACAAGTGAATAAGAAGCAATTTTGTCATAAACTCTGTGAAATAGTGTAGATATTAAAACTTTCATGCTGATTTGGCAGAAGTTGACTCTTTTTAATGTCCAAAATGAACATGATCAGGGACCATACTTATATAAAACTGTATTAACTGTTAACCGCATAAATTATATTATTAACTATGAGCGCAGACAAATGGCCCATTTGGCACAGAAATCACAATTCATTTTTTTACACGAGAACTTTATTTAATTGTTTGCCTTCATAACATTTATGTTCTGTTCTATAAAAAACTTTTTGAAATGAACATATGTTGCATAGTTGTCAAGTATGGCGTTTTGAAAATATAAAACTTTCTTATTTTTACGACTAAGCAAATTCAAAGCGATACAGGTTAGAGCGATACATGTATTTAAATACCAACCAACATTTAACACAGTATGTACTTTGCATATCACATTGCAAAACTTGCTTGTATGAAAGGACCTTAAACATGATGGTGTCTGATAACTAATATTTTGAATCAATTTTCCGTATGACTCGATAAAGTTGAAATAATGAATGCATGCAGGTATATGTTTCGTCGCGGTAATGCGAACGTATTCAACATAAAAAGAAAACCCTTATAAATGTGTTTAAGTTTGAATACAAATTCTTTATACGACGAGGAAAATGTTATTTAAAGATTAATGCATTTTGAAATGCAATTATAATGAGGAAAATACAAAAATAGGCTTATTCTAGAAAAACAAAGTTATCATATTTTGCAAAACTTTAAGCCCAAGTATTATATTCCCTTCCATAAATTATCCAATTGTTAAAAATTATTTTAAGAAATTTTATATTCAATGTTTCACACTAACACCACCACGACAGATCACGGTCTTGGTTACGTATGATGCTCAATAATCTGTGTTTTACAGACGCTTTCAACATGATAAGGAAATTGAAAGCGCCTGCCTGATGTAGAGTGAAAAGCATACGGTTCTTCTAGACGGTCTCCATGTCGATGAGCACAACAGGGGGCCAACTTGTTTTGCACTTGCTTCCGGTATACTAGTAGTATACAAGAGGAAATCGTCCATAAATCAATGTATTGTATTAAAAGTGCTAAATGAATAGTAACCTTAAGACCTAATCAGTGGATGTAATTTTATATTAGGAATATGGAAAAATGTCACTCCACGGCCGACTGGGGGGCGGGGCCCCCTTGGCCCCCCGGTGAATCCGGGCCTGCTTACATGCAATGAAGATCTTAGCACACCACAGAGATTTCCAACATTTTCATGTTAAGGAATCTGTTCGGCAAATAAAGGTACCTAGTCATTCGCTAACACATCAGCAAACTGAATATTTAACAGTGACAGTCGTTTAGATACTTACACTTACGTTTATCGAATATAGGACATAAGCCCCTAAGACATTAGCCCCTAAGCTCAAATTTGCATAAGCGGACATTTGCCCCTTTATGATATTGCACATGAGGACATTTGCTCCTTTATGATATTGCACAAGCGGACATCTTCCCCTTTATTATATTGCACATGCGGACAGTAGCCCCTTCAACATAGATCACAGGACATGTTACCCGTAACAATATTTAAATTTAACACACTGTATAGGGTGTTTTGCCCAAATGTTATTTTTTTAACAAATACCTACTAGTATAAAAATAAGAATAAATAAAAAGATGAAATGATGAACACTTTTAAATAAACATTTATTGAAAACAACATGAATACTGAACACTACAAAAACTATCACCTTTGCTCATGCGTTAAAAACAAATTTATGTATAAGTTCTGTTATTAACAATTAACACTAATTATCACAAACAAACTTCAAAAGATTACAATTATATAAAATACCATGTTCTCTCATTTTAGGTCATTATCAGTTAACACTTATTATTACTAGAAACAAACTTTTTTGATGTTACACAGTTATGAAATACTTTAAGGCATATATTTCAGTAAACTTTCCCTATTATTGAAATTGAAATGATAAAAATAAAATTAATATAAAGGAATAAATATTGGAGCACTTCAATAATCTTCTAAACTTCCCTATTTCCTATGTTGAAGGGGCTAATGTCCACATGTGCAAAGTAATAAAGGGGCAAATGTCCGCATGTGCAATATAATAAATGGGCAAATGTCCGCATGTGCAATATCATGAAGGGGCAAATGTCCGCCTACACAAATTTGAGCTTAGGGGCTAGTGTCCTAGGGGCTAATGTCTGTCTACCATGTTTATCATTGAGAATTTTCTGTGTCAGCGACTCCTCCTTTGATGTGTTTGGTCCTCCCGATCCTTATCTCGGTTGATGTCTGATTTCAGTCACAAACCAGTGGATAGTTGGCGCGAAATATACGCTAGGACCCTTCTGTTTTCTTCCTTACAATTTGGCACGTTTTTAGTTTAATAGAATATTTTGAAGGATTAAGTCACTTGGCGAATCATAAATGGAGACCATCTAAGGATAGAGACAACATATTTGTTCATGTGGAAGGCAAGAAGAGAATTGTTAAAAAACGTTCACCATCATCTGCGTTTCATGTATTAGAGGCAAGTACCATAAATATGTTTTTGTTTTACTTCCTTATAAAACTAGTTGTAGTCGAAATTTCGCACTCTGAGTTATATTACACAGACACGTGTCAACTATTGTACTAATCTAAGATATTTCGATATTGTACCGATGTATTTGGTTAAAATGATAGGTTACATATAAAATGCATCATACATCATATATGTAACTGTTGCTAATAACATTTTAAAATATTGTATTCCTTTGTCGCCATTGCTGAATGGGTTGTTGTTAATTAAAACTATTTTGTGTATAATGGATTAATATACTTCTAATACAATTTTAATGTAATTATCAAATGGATGAAATCTAAATTCTATCTTGTATTGATACGCAATGACTATTAATACGAGATATTTTGCTTTTCTTGCTGACGATTGATTATCACAGACATAGATGAATAGTCAATTTTTTCTTGCTTAAACAGATCTACACACAAGCAATATATTGTTAATGATTTTTGGTAGTTATTATGCGCCACAGACATCAACTACACGCTGTGTGCATGATATTCAAAATGATAACAGGGCTCAAATTAAGCACTTGCTAACTTTCTTTATGCAAGTTGTGTTTGAAAAATTAAAGAACTTATTCCAGTCACTTGACTTTTTCTGCAGTGGCGTTTAAAAGTAGAACAGATTCTGTCAGGTGAACTCTTAAGTCTAAGATTTTAAGTAGTATACATGTATGCATACTTCATTTAGTTTTACATATTTCTCAGTGAAATGAAATGATTATGTACAACAATTTCGCTTTTCCGATAAGCGCAAAAGCGCACAAAATGGCTTCAGTCGACACAATAGAATATAGAGGGAGCAGTTGACATTTTTGGCTATAACTGTTTTAATTTTCAAACGATCTTAAAACTACAGGTTGAATAACAACTGTCATTTGTAACCTTTTGATTTATTAAAACTTTTTGTTAATTATTTTGACGGGGAATTTGCATTTATATTCAACCACTCACATTTACATTAAATATAGTGTAATTCGGCCGAAAGAAATGCGAACTCGTCTCATTAAACTTGTAATTTGAAGATTGTGCTTGAAAACACTGAAAACAAGCGGAATTAAGAAGAAAGTTTAATTCTCATTCTAGAGGTTGTTTTCAATAAAAAAATAATTGAGATTTAGGCGGGGGAATTTTGAGTTAAATGAAGTCACTAATAATTTATTTTGCCCGTTCGGCATTCTATTCGGAAATTTACGGAGATTACCGAACTTTCGAAATTTCCGTCAGCGTCCGGACGAGTGTTCTATATAGTAGGATGTGTCATCATTTTATTGCCTTCTACGATACTATGCATGCGTTGCAGTTGTTTAATGAAGAAAAAACGGAATCAGTGTAATATTAGCAAAACTAAAAAATATAATTGAACATTTGAATGTCCCAATTAGTATTTTAAAGGCTTATTTTGCAAGTTTATTATTAAATATTGCATCAGTTATGGAGGTATACATAAGTTCCATATGCATTTTATATTTATACACAGCGGTTGTTTAAAATGATAAATAAAACTGGTAGGAAATTGCATTTCTCCTAGTTGTCATGCACACTTTTTTTAATAGAGTTAAGCGTTAGCTAGTCATTAGGTTTTCGTTTCCTATTGGGGTTGATCACACTTTTCATTGTACATTTAATATAATATAAACATGTTTTAAAAAAAATAGGAAAATGTGAAAATATGAATGTGGGCTGTATTTGGAAAAAAACAAAATGGTTTTATTTTTGCAACACTATAGGCTTAGATATTAAAATCCATTTCATAAACTATTGAACTGAATAAAAAAGATATTTTAATGCATTTAGTAATATGAGGTGTCACATTTTCACCCCACCCCTCCCTTCAATTGTTTATCACTATAACAACACCACGACAGAATTCTGCGTTTTACAGACGCTTTCATTACATATATACATACATATATATGATAAGTAATTTGAAAGCGCCTGGCTGATTTAGTGAAAATCATACGATTCTAGTAGACGGTCACAAAAGGCCAAGGTACAAAACAGGGGGTCAAATGTTATTGCACTTGCTTCCGATATACTTGTAGTGAAGGGGAAATCGATAATAAATTGATGTGTTGTATTTAAAGTGCTAGAAGAATAGTAACCTTTAGACCTAATCTGGTCACTAAACAACCGACTTGGGTGCCAGGCCCCCCTTCGTTTCCTGTGGATCCAGGCCTGTGAAGGGATTGTAGATGACGCCAAGACGAGTATAATTATTCTCTTTAAAGTTTGTCTCGCAGACCCGATCCTTAGCGTAAAAAACTTCTTAAAACAAAACCAAAGGAGTCTTGCTACACAAATCCTAAGACAATCGAGAAGATAAAAATATGTATCGCATTGTTATTAAATTTTTAAGTCCAGACGGTTATTTACACAAAAATAAAACTCAATGAAGGGGACGGTAATTTTAGCAAAGAACACGTCATGATATTGACCGGAATTTGAAAGGAGCCACAAATAGTTTTCATTGCCATAGGGTGTAGACAGACGTTTTCGTACAATCGGGAATAAAGAAAGAACAGGTACATACGAGGTGCAATAATTATGTCACAACACTGCGAGATTATGGGTCGATAATGGTGTGAAATCATGCGGTTTAGCGATTGATGACTAAAGACAATTAAAGAATGAGCAGTAAGACTGATAAAATCGTGTAAATGACATATTAGGAGCGTTCAAACCTTAAGCAATAGTGATCGAGTAGTTGATAATATGCATAAGATGAATAAAAAAGTCGGATATTTAATTACTGCTTGGTTAATCCTTGTATCCAGGTATGGTCCGGTGGTATAATACAAAGTCCTTCTTAAGATTTGTATAACAATTTTAAACAGAAGTTTGAATACGAAAATTATCTTGATCTGGTTTCTCACGATTTACGCCCTTATTTTACAAAACTTAGATTAAACATTTAACCTTTACGTATTTCAACTGGACGCTATGGGAGAAATAGGATGGATAGAAATTTACGTTATTGTTTGTGTTGTAACTCTTATGACATTGAGGACTGTTTTCATTTCATATGTTTATGCCCAGCCTTTAACGAGTTACGTGGAAAATAAATCCCTAAATACTATCGTAAAAAGCCGTCAATGTTCAAATTTCTTGAGTTGCTCAAATGTAAAAACAAAGTACATTGATGCAACGTATCTAAGTTTATAAAAGATGCTTTAAAACGAAGATCTTTTCCATAATTCTATTGTCACCTTCAAACAATATTTGCCATTTTTTCACATTTTCTGTTGTACTTTGTATGTGTTTTATGACGATGTACAATGTACAAGTCAAAACAAATAAATTGTTCTGTTCTGTTAATCATTTTATTGCTTTTGAAAATGATTTGCCATACTACAATTTACACTATCAACTGATCATCATATGCTTTATTGTATTGTAAAGACGTACTGATTTATAAAATGTGATCAGGCATGATAAAATGTATACATTGTTACAATAAAACAAGACAATTGGAATAGAATGTTGTATACCTATTCTTAAAGGTCATCTAATTTGACATTTGCAAAAAGCTCCCAGCTTGCGTGAGGTAAAACAGTGATTATAATATGTCTCTTATCGACATATTACATTCAGTGATATTACGAACTGTAACTGGGACTAATAACAATATACATGATCAAATATAATAATGGTAATGTTAATTTAACGTTGCCTCTTGTGAACAATGAGAGATTTTTTCTGCGACAAACATGTATACAAGAGTAAAGTATCTTGCCTACTGACACTTGATGAGGAAATCCTCTCTAGTCCGGAATCCCCTTTAATCCAAACTTCTTGGTTTGTCCGAAGGGTGTTCGGATTAGGGAGTTTCAAAGTTGTATAAATTATTATACAAATTCACGATGCATTGGCAATGTGAAATAGTAACATAAGCTTTGGGTGGTATTTGAGGGCACCACAGTATATAGCGTATTTAAATGCTAAGTGATACGAATTCCGCGTTTTTCTTTTTTATTTCATGAGCAAAACCTGGAACATATGCGGTCCTTGGCAAAACATTTGCCTATCACATAAAACATTTTCAATAATACATTATCTCGCGTTTCATCAACAAAATCGAACTCCAATAGTTTTCTCTTTATGTGCATAAAAACTTAATGTTTTAAGCGTTTATCGGATACATAGATCTAAGATAGACCGAGGCTACATGTTAATGTGTTATACCAGCTATCAATCGGTGATCATCGGAAAAATTACGATCACTTACGGAAACTACCGTTTACTACGCTGAACTAACCTTGTTAAAGGACGTTCAATAACAAAGATGACTTCGTTGCTATAAACAATATACCAACAGACCGCGGCATGTCAGGCTTTTGTCAGGTACCGGGTTGACACCATATTTTATATATTCATATTATACCAATAATGTCTCCCGCACCGTTAAGCGCCCGTATTGACAGCACTCCAGAACGCAAAGTAGGAGGGCCATCCTGATGACAGCTACTACCTTCGTCCAATCAAAGTCGCCCATTTACCGCATTAAGCAACCCCATGCATTAGTCGTAACAGAGTACCTTAGCAACGACTGGGTGCCAATAATTCAATGTGATATTATTGTTTATGAAACATAATACTTGGAAACGGGTATCGCGTGTTTATGAAACATATGACTTGGAAACGGGTATCGGATCGTATAAAAGCACATAATGGCATTCGTGTTGTGCAGTTTGGAGGCGATCATCTTTGAGTTAGAAGGAATCAGAATTCAATAAGATTTGATCATATTTTTCAATTTCGGTCTACAGTTTGATCTACTAATTAGAAATATGAAGGTTGCGTGTTTCCTATTGGCGTTCTGTGTGGCATTTATATATAAAGCGGGTAAGTCGGTTTATTTATTATTACATTTTAATATAATTTTTATTTTATTTTTTCAATTATATAACTAAAGTCACATTTAGTGTTTGAACATTGATATAAAGCTCTAAATTTACTACATTGAATTAACCAAATAAAAATACATTAAAATACCAAGTAATTAAAACCGTAAGAATATTTGTGAATATTTATCACAAACATTTCAAATAACAAATATTTCTTAGTACTTCCAAGAATAAGCACTAATATACATTTCCAAAATATCATATTAAGAAACACTGCCTATTCAATACCAATATTTCGTCATATTGGAGTGAAGTTTGAAGTGCGCCAGATAAATAACCTTCCAATTAAGTGTCTATTATAAAACGACGTTAACGTAGATGTAATAAAATTTGTTCATAAAATATTATTTACGGCGTGAAGACTGGGTTTTAGTTTATGCAATGCTTCAGTTGTGATTTCATTACATATACAGTCGGACCTCGTTCAGTCGCGACTGAAATTTACAAAAATAATAATAATATATAGCTTCAATTCGACGTGCATAAGAAGATACACCGGCACCTGATATATATTTGGGATGATTAAGGCTTTGATATTTGGTAAACAATTATAGTGAATAACAGTTTTTATTGTCGTATAAGTAGGATTTGATAGAACTAGCTTTGAACCATTCTGAAGATCGATAGAACGCCGTGGTACAATGGAAAAAACCATTACGCTTAATAAATGATACAGGGTATGTATCATGTGAGGTGCGCCACGTCAAAACCTGTATTACTCACCACAAGATCAATTTTCAAGTTTTTACATGTTCTAACAGATATATTTTTCTACTTTAATTTCATACCGAAATTATTAAAATCAAACATCCACTTTTCATTTTATAGCAATTCCAATGTTATGAACAAGATGTTTTTTAAGTCAGCTATAAAATGACGACGTAACATCAGAAGGTATATAATTCTTTAAAAAAACTTCTGCTTTTCGAATTGAATAGACACATTATGCAATACATGTACTTATAGATATTTCCTCGTTGGTTTATTTCTAAACATCAAAATTGAGCATCCAAAACATCTTCGGACAAAGCGCTCAGTTTGTGACGTCAAAACTTTGATTGGGAAATATTCGACGTCATGACCAATGCCACTAAAACAGGTTTTATCATGGCGGCGCTCATATTCATTGACAGCTCATATACCTGGTATGCTACGTCCATGTCGTCGATAGTATACTGTAAGACCCAACACTTAGGTACGGTTGAACTGATAATATGTTTTTTTGTGTGTCCGAGTACAGTAAAACCTCAATAATAAGACAAACATCGGGACCCTTGAATATCGTCTTCTTATTGAGGTGGTCTTGATATAGAGGTTAAAAAAAGAGCAATTAGTGAAAATGGACATGAAAAGTGTTTTCCTAATTTTGAAGTGGTCTTAATATTGAGATAGACTTAAAGAGAGGTTTTACAGTATACTATGTAAACTGAAATTAATGTTAATTATTAGAAACTATTGATTAATTATATATTTTTTTTAATTAAATAAATTAAGATATGCACATAAAAGAGATATAAACTTATCTTACGAGAGGCCTTCGTATATGCGTAAATTATTATAAAAAAATACAAAGAATAAGCAGTATTATAAACAAAAAATATCTTTAGAAAAGATAAACGGCGTAGATAGAATGGTGTCTTGCAGTATGTTAAATAAAATGTTTATTCAATATGTTGAAAAATAAGGGCTTACAAAAAATAACTCGGATATATATATACTATAATCATGGACCTGTCTTATCATAATCAGGGTCATTTTATAAATGCTGTTTCTCGAAGATTCGTGCTCCTAAGCAGAACAGTCATTGCAAGATCATTCAGGACACAGCTTACTTAAAAAAAACTTAAAAAAAGTTGAAAAGTTTAAAAAATGTAAATATTTTTCATTTATTCAATAATTTTACGGTTTTATGTCACAACATGAACATTTCATTTTAAATATAGAAGAATGTTCTATTTAGTTTATTTTAACCATTTGTTCGCAATATATAAATCATGATTTAACTTATAAAATGAGATATGGTTAACTCAAGTCGACGTGTATTACAAATTAAATCAATTTTATTTTTAATTGCAAACGTTTCAATCTACTTGTGGATATAATTGCATTTTTGCATGTTATAAGCTTTGAATTCATAGTATCTGTCGTATGAAGAATTTCCTTTCAAACTAAAACTGACAAGGTATTCTTTTCAGTATTTTGAATAAATTGGCTAGACTATGTTTGTATAAACGCAACACAATATAATGCCTGTATGCATTCTTTCTTTAGACTTTGATGAGTCACAAGGAAATCACTTTTTTATAAATAATGCAATCTTTCAAATGTATACGTTATAAGTTAAGAGACCAACATATTTGTGCGCGTGATATGCAAACATATACGCTGTGTTAAAAATGTATCTGGCTCATCTTAACGCAAACATATTCAGTGATGTTGCTACAATGCCTAAACCGTATTTAATTCATACCTTTGAGCTCCTTTTATTCAAGGAAATTTTCCAGTGCGCCATGCAAAACACATGCTGTGTTAAATATTGGTTGATATTCCTCGAATTTACCATACAATCACGAATAATGATTATATAACAATCAGTTACTGCATTCGTTAAAGGTAAAAACTATTAAAGGTCTCTTTTAAAAAAATGCTAGGCCCGTTACGTTCCTTAATATGGTCCGAACTGTCTGTTCCATAATGCCACTGGTCCGTAGTTTCCTGACACCACGTCTCTTTTAACCTCCCCGTGAAGAGCGTGTACTGATTTACTGTGCGCACGAACATTCTTATTTGTAAGATCATGTTCACACTAACGACCGCGTTGATAAAACGGTCGTAAGTATTTTCGTAAGACAATTCTTACGAACATTTCGTATCTTACGAACACTCGTTCATACGAATATTGATAAAACGGACCCATTGTTCCCACATCTTACGAAAACCCCGTTTGGTTCCTCTGGAGAGAACGAAAACCCTGTTTGGTGACTCTTTGGTGAAAATATGATCAGATTTTAAAAAGCCCGTTCGAGGACAACATGTGGTTGGTCAAAAATGTAGGTCAAAATCAATTTTATAACAGCTGCGCCGAAAAATAAATCATAAGTCATTTCTCAAATCTAGTTACAATATATATGAGCAGAACTTTCATACATAGTACAATATTCTTCTGTCAATATCATATGTTATCCTAATTTTGATAATGATGTTTCACCATTTGAGCGCCGCTGTACGATGCCAAATCTTTTCAAAAGTGACGTCATTTCCAGAAAACGTCACATGTGACGTTACCGTGAACTGACAATAAACAATATTTGCCCCATTATATGGCAATGTGAAAACGAAGTGACCATATGGAGTAAATAGTGTTTCCTGCTTGCAAAAAGTGTCATCACATGTTCCGTTTTCTTGAAATGACGTCACTTACAGTAGAGGTTGTAAAACCCACAGTAGCGCTCATTTGTCGTCTAATTTCAAGAGAGCAGTTTAAATGAGTTGTCTTATTGCAATGGCAATTTCATTCCACATACCTCCATACCAGAATAACCGAACGTGCGTTTCAAATTACGTACGTGTTTTTTTTACAAGTTGAATCTGCCTTGGTTTCAGCTCGTAGTTCATGTTTGAGATTTAAAAAAACTATCCGTAAACGAAAATGGAAAATATGTTCATCTTACGTGTTCTGTTCTATAGAAATGTGTATTTGTAGTTTACAATTAAGCACAAAATTATAGCATATGAGTAAATGTCCCATTACTAGTGATGGATAATCGGACAAATTTCAGAATCGATAATCGAATCGTAAATAATCGAAATATTTAGTTTGTTTAGTGTAACTTGTATAATGCTGACAGTTAATGCGACTTTATTTATTTCTTTTAATACGTTTAACATCAATGGAGTTTGACAGTATTCATATCATAAGATCCTCTTTTTTTGAAGGGGATATATTTTCATTTTCCTCGTAAATAAGTATGTGTGGGTCGAGGACATTCCACTCCATACTTTATAAAATAGCAGTTAGTATGCATAAGAAAACAGGTTAGTATTTCAATGAAGTTAAGATTAAATCTGATACACATTATTTGAATAAGGTTATATTACACTTGCGCAGAAATTATTAACTAACACTTGGTTGATTTGTATAATAATTCATAGTTATCACGAAAGTATCTTAAGGTATAAACATTTCATAAAAAATGATAATATTTCCCCCCAAAAGTAAATCAGTTCACTTCAGTTAATGGTCCTAGCTACTTTATATTTTGACTTTTATACAAATGTAATTAATTAATAAAATCTGCTACATGTCCAGTTAATCTTTTTTTGTATTTGTTTTGCTTTCAATTGCCAAGGTTAGTTGGCTACCTAATATAAAAGTGTTACTATCTATGTCTATATCAAATGTCCGGTTTGAGGTAGTTTCCAGACTGCAGAGTGTCCAGACTAGGGAGTTTCCATCGTATTTGTTTTTGACTGAATACATTAAAACAATCTATATAACTGAGGGATGATAGTTTATACTTGGCAGTACACCAATATCAGACTCATAACAGTAGCTTTTCTGATATTTGAGTGTTGAGTGTAAGTATCCGTTATAATCCTTGGCCCAAGAGTCAACCGCTCTGTCCCTCGAAAGCTAAGCCTCCCAGTGAATTTTCTGATGTGATATTTCAGATTGTGCAATCACCGCTTGGTCAGCTCCTGCAATTATCAACAAGGACGGTAACGCCCCTTGGGCCTCAGCCCTGGCTGAAAGTACGACGGGAGGTGCTGGAATAACAGTTATTGCGACAGGTGGTTCGACATACGCCTTGATCAGCCAGGCCCCAACAACCGGTGGCACATTCACTATTGATTCTTCGGGTCTTTTATCCGTTACAACTTTAGACTATGAAACTACTACGGAATACGACCTTATAATAGAGTAAGTAAAGTGTACGTCTCTTCCTATAATTCACGCACCTTACTCAGTTCAACACATTGTAACTGAGGGTAATCGCCGTCTGGGCCCGCACGATTTCTGGGAAATTATAAAACCCGTAGGGGCGTCGTTTAGCCTGTGGCTGAAAGTAAAGCATGCAAAATATTCATGTCTCGGTAGGACGAGATCTGGTACGTGGGCAATTCTCTGTGAGCGTTACTCCGGTGGGTGGGCGTTGCCCTGATACGTTGGCGTTGCTCTGGTGCGTGGGTTTCGTTATCAAGATGTATTGACTTTTTGGTATTGTGCATTCTACGCGGCTTATCGATGTCTACCTCTGGTCACAGTATCCATGTATTACGCAATGATTTCGTTTTCTTTATACCCTTCGAGAAACCTTTTCCCATAGAGCTTTCTCGGGGTGTTTGAGAAAATGAAGTTTTTACTACAAAGAGGCTATTGTGCATTTGGAAAACCTCGGCCAACTACGTCAAGTGCCTCGGGTGTTCGTTAGGTACTACTTTCGGAAATACCATTCGAATATCATGAAAACAATATGGCAGCGTGAACGCTGGAGTGCTGATGAATCTAATATTCAAGCAATATGAAGACTGAAATATGTGAGTTTTTAACTAGAAATGACAACGATAATCCATCTCTTACGTGAATTTATCGACGTTTTTTAAATTATAAATCCGTTTTACGAGAACTATTTTCTTGACCGCACAAAACGTTGAGTCTTGCCACATAGTGCTCCGCCTTACATACACTAGAGGGTGTTATTAGAATAACAAAGTGGACGTTAACTTGAAGTTAAAACGGAAGGCATATTAAACTGTCTATAAATATGCCGTCATAAATCACGTCACTGTTTTCTCCCACTCAGAGACAGTCTCCTATGAAGAGATCTCCTCTTACATATATCGGAGATCTCTTGATGAATTTTATTTTTCATTTTTGTTTAGTTTTAATTCGACATTTTCATGTTATGGTAGCTTTTTATTGCTTATAGGTTGATAACTAGGGGTGTCAACGAATTTTCGAACATCAGAATATTCGAAAACTGATTCGGCGTTCGAATATGTATTATATTCTTACGGTCTGTTCATCAATGTTACCTATGAAATGATATTAACATGTGTCAAGATGTATATAAGAGATCCAAGAGATACACATTAACACTCTGATGATGACGCATCGGCCTACTTGGAAAATTCGAAAATTTGTTCGAAAGGTTGACCGAATATTCGCATACTAAAATTCCAATTCGTTGACATCCTTATTGATAAAGTAAAAAAGTACTAACAAAATTGGTAAATAGAACCAACGATTTATATTTGAGTAACAATAAACAGTTCACACATTTACAATATTTACCTCCCTAGTTCTGAATAACAAACCATATTGATAGGCAAATTTCCTTATAGTTTATAGGGAATATACTGTAAACGATGATAAAATCATCAGATAGAAAAAGTAACTTACTGATAATGCTCATGTGGACAGTTGGCTCATTAAGTTGAAGAAGAATTGGGGATTACTTCTATAAGTGCTTATCAGTTTTGACAATCAAAAAGGCTGATGATTAAGAACAAGGAAGTAAATATTGTAGATGTGGGAAATATCTATACGGGTAACTTTGAGAATGATATTGTTCAAATGAAACAAATATTAAGACCCATTAACACTGATTCCCAAGACAAAGCAAATATAGTGTTTACCACATTTGCTGTATGACAAAGGTGCAATAGCCAATCACCCAGTGGGATACGGCTATGGTTAAGCGAAAGTTGTGATGGCAGGGTTTACTGTAATCAAGTAACGACCCGGTATTGAGTTTGGCTCTGAGGTTGGTCATCACGCTACATGATGTAAAGTATGCTATGTTATATATTTTACCAGAGCGACGGCGACCGATGGCGACAAAGGCACTGCTACTGTGACTGTTTCGATCTCAGATGTCGAAGAAAGCCCAGCCTTTGGCGCTACTTCATATACAGTAACCATCGATGACCTCTCGGCAGCAGGTAACTATGTAATCAGTAAAACTTCAGTAATACGACCACCCTCGGGACCCTTGAAACTGGTCTTCTTATTGAGATGGTCCAAATATTGAGGTTGAATAAAGAGCAAAACAGTGAGAATGGACTTGAAAATTGTGTTCTTTATTTTGAGGTGGTCTTATTACTGAGGTGGTCTTTAAGTGAGCTTTTACTGTAGCCTACATGCATATTATCACAAATTATACATGATGACAGTCAAGATCAATTCCACTTAGAGCGGCATATCTGACGTAATAAGATGTCGATCCAAAGAATGAAAAGAAACTTTTTTAGAAAAAAAATGAAAACAAAATGGACATAATTATTTTCTTTTTTCTTCGAAGGCATTTCCAGATAAATTTGTTAAGTCAAATGATCGCCATGATTGACAGACGAAAATGTATACAAATGGCGTTTAAATCCTATGAAATGTAGTAGAAAGTCAATTTATGTAAATATGAGCGCTGCTTTGGGATGTACAACCTCTTCTTTAAGTGACGTCATTTCAAGAAAACTCAATATGTGATGTCACTATTTGAAAGCAATAAATGATATTTACTCCATATTCCCATGTGGCAAAAAGGGCCTACTATCAGTACATGGTAATGTCACATGTGGCGTTTTCGGAAAATGACGGCATTTCGATTCTATTTTAGCTGCAGAACTTACGACACTTACCGCCACAGATCCCGAGGGTACAACCATTGCATACACAATTACAGGTATGTACTATGTCAAGCTTGTAGAATTAGAGATCTGGGTCTCAGGGCAGTAGCCACACTGCGGTAAACGGAGGCTCTTGCATCGTGAAGAATTTGTAGAGGTTCGAGTTTTTTAATCAGTTGATTCTAGCTATTTTTGAAAACACGTTATGGATAGTTACGTATCTCCAAATGTCTCTCAGATATCAGGAAAACAGGAATTGTACTCTAGAACCTATTTTGTTCAGGTATATGTCCTCGGACCTCTGTAACAAGTTTGTGAAAGTGTGCAACATGTTAAATCGAAGTCTAGCAATGGCCCTATTTGTATGTTTTTGTTGCAGATCAAAAATAATTTCATAGAGAGAATAATTTAGATCTTTCACCGAAACAGAAAAAAAATGTATTTCATGCTTTTTCAGCAGGTTGAAATCTTTTTAATAGTAAACTCTCAACTTGACGTCATGTATGATAAGTGTCAGTGGTATACGTGACGTCATGCATGATGAATGTCAGTGGTATACTTGACGTCATGCATGATGGATGTCAGTGGTATACGTGACATCATGCATGATGCATGTCAGTGGTATTCGTGACGTCATGCACGATGAATGTCAGTGGTATACGTGACGTTATGCATGATGAGTGCATGATGCGTCCAGTGCCTCGGATGTTCGTAATGCACTACTTTTAGAAATACCATTCGAATATCATGTAAACAATATGGCGGCGTGAACGCTGGAGTTCTGATGAAACGGCATTCAAATCACATATTTCAGCTTTATCAAGACTGAAATATGTGAGTTTTTCCCTAGAAATGACAACGATAATCCATTTCTTATGTGAAATTATCGAAGTTATTTTGAAGTTAAATCTGTTTTACTAGAACTATTTTATGACCGCACACAATGTTGAATTTTGCCAAATAGTACTCCGCCTGACATACACTAGAGGATGTTGGTAGAGTAATGAAGTGGTACTGAAATATCCGAGAGCTCTCGAGAATGCGTGACGTCGTGTATGAGGAGTGCCAACGGTCTACGTGAGTTCATGAACTATTACGGCGCTTAAATAGTTATTTCACATAATATTTTCGTAGATATCCATTATCAGATGTCTTGCTAGAAATGCCACTTAGAAATGTTCATCATGACAACACAAGGCAGCAAGAACTTATAGACTTACATGTTACCAATTAAAATGGTAAAAATACACAATGTACAAACAAATATTGGTTGAAAACATGCAAATGTACGAGTACCGCCTGTGACTTGTCAGTGATAAAAATACCACTGGAGATACAGATAGAAATCTTCATCCAATCATATTCTATGATGTTTTTCTTCTTTTTTGCAGCTGGAAACACAAACACTGACTTCGCTGTGGGAGGGGCAACTGGTGTAATTACGGTGGCCAATCCGTTAGACAAATCAGTAAGACCTGTTTACGCTCTTACCTTGACAGCCACTGACACGGTAGGGTCGGCCGGAACCACTGAAGTATTTGTATATGTTGGTAGTTTATGCAGCGGCGCTGTCGCACTTGTTAGCGGAGCAATTATCACGACAATGACTGTCCTTGTTACAAGGTTCTTGTAGATTACAATGAATCTGAACAAAAACCCAGATGCCATTTAGCAACAGTTTCTTGTTTGTATTACATCTTAATGACACCATTCTAAAAACGTTGCTTTTCAAGATGCATTGAAAAAAAATTATTGTTGCCTTTTGGATGCCTCATTTCTCGTAATTATTCTGAGCATCCGTATTTTCATGTATGAACTAGTATGTCTGCGCACCATCAATACAAAATCCTCAATAACGATAAAAGAGCTAAAACATAATATCAGGATTTTTTACCTGATGACAAGTTAAAATATGACCACTTCAAAATTTCTAAATCTGCATATTAAGATGATCCTGCCCAAGAGGAATTAAGTAGCTTGTCACTGGACGATTCATACTTACAAAATGTCCGAAAACAATGCAGTTTCTGATTTTAGACCGGTGCTATCAAAGTGTTTGTTGGAACACCAAATGAACATCCACAACATTAAGCCATGCAACCGATGGCTACAAGCATTGCTGTTGTTGCTAACTGGGTATTACTGGGCTTCAGATGAAGCGGCACTTACGATTATTTTTATGTTAACTATCCTAAGACTGTTTGTCATTATCGCCGTTATATTTGGTAATGTTTAGTGACAAGTTTATACGCATAACAGTCTCGTTTTATATCGTGGACAACAATGTTGTACCCGGAGTGTGTTGCAGATGGAAATTCTTTGTTGCATTTCAACCGGTAAAATACTTTGTACAGCGTATGTAGTTACGTATATAATTATGGTGATAACGAGTAAGCTTAGTTGAGAGTTAATGTGAACTTTATTGTTTGTGTGTAGTAGTCTAGAATTATTAAGTCTCGAATTTTCATGTAGGAGCACATATATTTCACAGTATGATAAATCATGTTTTGGGTAGTCATTTAGCAGTTAAACTAACATACTAACATAATTTGAATTAACTAAACTTACGTCATATTCATTTTCACTTCGGCCTGTGTACGATCTCTTTGTAGAAATAAAAAAAACATGCACATTTTAAGACAAAGGTACTAGGAAAAGGCAGATCCGAGTTCGATCCCCGGGATAGGCAGATGATGTTCTTCCGTGACATTGACTAGTGCCATGTCCTCCACATGTGGAGAAGTTGTCAGTTGCTTGCGGTAAAGCAAGTTAGTACTGGTTGATAATTAAGTTCCAGGAAAATTGGTTAGGTCAACTGGCCGCCGTATATGAATGAAAATGGAGGAATAAAAAGGGCATCAACCTGATGAAAACAAACAAATTCAATACGTCTTTATTGGAATAATCAGTTGCAGAAATATTAGTCTTTGGTTGTTCAGTTGTTCTAAAATTTAATGTCATATGTATCCGATTAATGCACCAACATACAAGCCAATATCGTCGACTTGTTTGGAATTCCGTCTCGTGTGTGTGTGTTTTAGTTTAGGGGTGACTTCCATGATGAAATACATAACATGTATTGATGTACAAGTCATTCCCGTCCGTTTTTTACACTCTTTTATCACATTGTTTTAACACTTTTTCTTGTGCAGTTTTCTTTTTAACAATAAATCCCCTATATTGTAAAATGTTCCGTTGATCGACATTACGAAGTTAAACAACTATTAAGCTGTTGAAAGTGTAAGCAGACATTATAAAGAAAACAGAGAAGACATTGTATATTTAAAAAATGACACTTTGAAGGAAGGCGCACTTGACATCCATTTTTTTTTGTAGCGCAATGACCTGGTTTAGGGGGGGGGGGGGGAATATCAACTATGTAACTAAATGTTAGCAAACATCTTAAATATTTATATGGAATGGCATTTATTACAGACGAAAATTTGCCAAATTGTTGACATTTGATAAACCAATTTAAATGTAATGGATTTGAGACCATCTTAAGATGTTAATATTGAACAGCAACACCTGTTCTTACATTGTTCACAGAATCCCCCACCAAAATTACAACATCTGTAATTTATTGCACTTACTAAACAATGATATTGAAAACGAATTCGTAAATTGGTCAAATATAAATTAGTTTTACTTCTTTTGCATGCTTCTACTCGATTTTATAGTTTTGAATGATGTGTTAATAAATTTTCTTGAAAATCTTGTCTTCGTTATTTGTTTTTACCCAGTGTCAAATGTTTAAACGCTGTGTGATATTGTATGTGAGTTAATCGATCGCATTTCAGTAGTGTACTGTTGTCAGTTGGCTGGGTTACAATACAGTACCACGAGCAACTAACAACGTCGTCATGTGAATCAAAGGTGGATGATAAATGACTCAGGATAAAGTACCTACAATCATCTTTCCAGTGGAATACATAGTTTCCACATCTACAATATTTACCTCCCTTGTTCTTAACTGTCGGCCATTTTGATAGGCAAAACTGATAAGCCCTTATAAGAGTAATTTCCAAATATGTGATAATTGAGAAAATATCAAGCGAATTTGCGTGTGACAAGCACTTGTTCTTCAACTTACTGAGCCAAATGCCCACATGAGCATAATGAATGTCATATTTTATATATCGGATTACTTTATCATCGATTACATTATATTCCCCATAAACTTTAAGTAAATTTGCCTATCAAAATGGCCGACAATTCTGAACAAGGGAGGTAAATATTGTAGATATGAGAACTATGTATACATGTATACGGTAGAACACGAATCACGGTGAGAATATCAAGTTAGACATTTATCATTGCAATAATACAGGCGAAAATATAGCGAGGAAGAGTAGTGTAGCAGAAGAAACTTATACAAAACATGGTCTCTCCACACAGATCCATAGCGTACTTAAAACACTTCAACGCGAAGGGTAAATAAGATAAAACAAAACATAGGGGAGGGAAAACAACATTAAATAAAAGTCTTACATAATTTATGATAACGGTAACCTTGTTAAAGGAGTTTACCGGTAAGAAATAAGGTTACGATTAATATAGTACTCTAGGTTACTATTACTACAAAAGTATCTGACAAGTTGAGAAATTTATACACCATATGAAGTTGATTTCGGCAGGCTTTAAAAACGGAATTAGATAGATACATGTATATTGCCGTTTTAATAACAAGAACTTAATGACGTTTTAAACAGCGTGTTTACTACTGTAAATTTTGAAAATGTAGAACAGGGAATTTCATATCTACAAAGCACGACTCTAAAACAATGAAATGTGAAATCAAACAATGATAAGAATGCGGCAGATAACAACCAGATTGGGAAGGAAGAATCAGATTGGTACAGCACATATACTTGACAACTTTTCAAACAACAGACTGGTTTAACGTTGATATCTCTGTCAAATATTGACATATTTCGAGGAAAAAATTGGAAAAAATGTTGATGAATCATTTTAGTTTTATAAATGATAACAATAGCAACACTTGGACCACGAACAGTGTTGCCTCCACGTGCAAACTTTGCCATGGGGTTGTCCATGGTGTTAAATGTACCAAGAGAACACAGAAACCTAAAACGATGCACCTTGTTTTGGGTACATGCAGTTCATAGACCTCAGTTAAAACCCTCGAGTTGTATATAATTGAATGAATCCAAACTTTGCCATCCTCTCATCACATCCACTACTCACTCAGTGAAATAACTTTTGATATTTTTATCAATTTATATTTCCTGGGTTTATCTCAGCATATTATTGGAAAGCATACAATAAATGGACAAACATTAAAATACATAAAGAACTCATATTAGCATTGGGAAATGCCCACTTTGAAAGAAAATTGAACACAAATATAATTTCTAGATCATGGCTTTTTATCTTTTTATCAGCAGTAGCAATGTATAAAAGAAACAATGAGTCAAACAACACAAATTAAGCATACATATAATACATGGTTTCAAATACATACAACGATCATAGATTGGATATAAGAATTAATATAATAAAATTCATGGTATTTAATGATGGAACCATATCATACATATTTAGGGGTTCATCAATTTTTGGCATATAGGCGTAAGGTATAAAATGATTTAACCCTTTACTCCATGATCACTCGATTTCACGCCCTAATACCATCTCCATGATCACTCGATTTCACGCCCTAATCCTATCTCCATGATCACGCGTTTTCACTCACTTGTTTTTAAACCACTATAAATCCATTTTTTTCGTAAAATTCGGACATTCTAATTTATTCTTATGAAAAGATCGCTCTTTCCTTAAGCTAATGCATTTAAAAAAAATTGGGTTACTATATAAAGTTTTTGCATATACTGCATTTAAAACATCACAGGTAGCGATTTTATGCTGGACACGCCGAAGCGTATTTTCTTCTAAAACTCACGGCAAGTTTACAATAAATTCTCGGATTTTTGCAATAAGTACCAAATTTAACTTACCCTAATGTAAAAAGCAATCTTGTAAAATATTAATTCCACCAAAAAAATATGGTTAATAATAAAAGTTATTCCAAAAACAGCGATCAAACAATCCCATGTAAAGAATTTTTTACAGAAAAAATACGTCATCATGACATTTTTTGTGTACACAAGTCGGCTATTTTCTAAAATTCACCAGAACAAAATCAATATTAAAGTAGGTCAAATCCAGGTACCTATTGTCTGTGTTGCAATTCTTGTGACAACAATTTAATTTTCAACAAGAATAAACATCAAAGATGTTTGAAGTCGCTGGCTAAGTCTTTGAAGTAAATATTTTTGGACGACAGTTGCAGCCACCTTGTGAATTACCAATTGAGATCCAAGATTGATATGACATACTCATTGCAATTATCAATGGGATTAATTATATCAAACAGGAAATAGCAATATGAATTAACACATGATAAAGATCTCCTGAAGTTTTATGACTCGATCTTATGTTTTTACAGCTGACACATGGGGCAATTAAGTGACCAGTAGGACTAATCTTCTGTCTAGGGCGTGGCTTATGAATTGCAAAACAATTAGCATCAACCAATCAGATTAAATGAACCATAAGAAATATATATTAATTAATGTCAATTATCATTAGCTGTGAGAATACTGAAGTCAATTTTAACATTTAGGACTTTTTGTTTTATTTACATGTTCCAACATACGCCAATGTAACTGTAACTGTATAAGTAAATCTCCATTTGTGTTTGAACATAAATTTTGCTTGTATAAACTCTTTTTATAACAAAATATAAATATTGACTAAAATGGTGACTGTTTGTTCATATATAAATAATTATAATTGCTAATTAATATGTGCTGTTGGGATTATAAACCCAATTTCACCACAATTATTTTTAGAAATACACAAAGAATTATAATTTTCTGTATCTTCTATAGTTTTTAACCCACAATAATAACATTTACATCATTATACAGAAAATTGAATTCCCTGAAACTTTTACACCCATGTAAAAGTGAATTAACCAATACTTTACACTATTATTTCATGTTTAAGTGTACAGGTATCAATCACCAATTATTTTCCAATAACCTGTATGGAGATAGAGTAGGCAATGTGACCAGTCTCTTATCAGCATACAGTAGGTAAATGGGCTAGAGGTCTATGGAGTAAAGGGTTAATGTTTACTACAAATATACATCAATCACAAAAAGCAGACAGCATCATATATACAAGAAGCTTTATTTATTGTCGGGTTTGAAAAAATAAACACTGACAGATATGCACTGAAAACATATACTACTTGTTTACATACAGCACTGTGGAATATATGTGATCTAAAATCAATGACTGATGCTTGATCTATAACATCTTTATCTTTAAATACACAAATTAACAGTTTCAACACTGTACAACCTATATATCAGAAGTGTATCAAGTAAAACAATGAGTTACCTAACCTGAATTGTGAGTTAAGCTTGTGTACAATATTTAAGTTTAGATCGACCTATATTTTCCATTTTTAAGGTTACTAGTAAGATTCATTTGTATATTGTAAAAAGCAACAGTTACACCGTGTATTTTGCCTGCTGTATGGTACACTTCCAAATCTTCAAAGGGACATAACTGATTTACGATTATGTCAATTAGTCACATTGGTTGGGTTTATCCCATTATGTTGATTAACGGATTGGCAAATTGATTCGCCCATCAATATCGTAACTGAAACCATTTAATCACACTCCATAGCTGGTTCCAAAGTTATCGATCAATACTTGCACCAAATTCGGGGATAAGTAAGCAATAAAAGCACTTATTAACTTCGTATCAGATGTCGGATGTCCACCTTAACCCCAACGCCAATTGAAAAAAAAACAATGATATTGTGAAAATGCCTTAAGGATCACACACTCGCATCTCAACAAAATCAGTAGAATGTTTTTAACCATAACTTTAGTGCAGTGTTTGATTACATATAATTCAAGAACAAAAACGCTGAAGAATTTATATCTAAAACTGTACAGATCTGTAAACATTGGAATAAAAATATTGTCGGCTTTTTGTTTACATGGGCACGTAATATAATTGTTTTTATATTGCAGGCAATATCAGTTGTTACTGGATGTGTTTATTTACCAGAACTTTTTTATTTGAAATGTTGAATATGTTTTTAAAGTCGAAAAACCATTTCCACTAACGATGGTTTAAACACGTATATTTTTTTTATTTCAGAACTCTTTTCTATTTTATATATATATCTTTATGTTTATATCTTTTTATTATCTTTAATATCTTTTTATACATATTATATTTATAAAAAGATTATAAAATATTATATTTCTATTTAAAGATTACCATATGCTCTTCACCACAGTTTGAATACTCAGTAGAGGAGTCTGTCCCCACCATATTATTACTGTATATCATACAGGCTATGAAGACATATTTGTAACAGATGAAAAACAGAATAACTCTGATAAAGTGTTATTATCATGTATGTTCCATAACGTATCAAACTTTGAACACATAAACATCACATGACACAAAAGGAATTAATGTTCGATACTTTTGCAAGATCATTATATATATACGAAAATAGATGATTGCTAAATTGTCGCATCACTCTTGGCAGAACTGAAAGAAGATATTTGCGTATATTTAACCTCATCCCCGCCTCTGTCAGATACACACCTCTGTGATAGCTCCTGCAATAACTCACTTCAATACCTTTACTTCCAGTTTGGTAACTCTACCAAATTTTATATTCAATGATATTGTATCACTAGCTTCCAACTCAGCATCTGAAAGAACATCTTACTGTACTGTAAATTACTATTCATCACTCTCTAGTTTCTTCGAAAGTTCACAAAAGGCAAAAATAGATAGTTCCCACATTCACACTATTTACCTCCCTTGTTCTTAATCATCAGCTAATTTGATAGGCAAAACTGAAATGTCCGTATATGAGTAACTTCCAAATACGTGATAATTCAGAAAATTCAAAGTGAATTTGCATGTGACAACCAGGTTCTTCAACTTACTGAGCCATGTGCCCACATGAGCATACTGAATAAGATATTTTTAACATCTGATTAGTTTATCATCGTTTACATTTTATTCCCTATAAACTGTAAGAAAATTTGCCTATCAATAGACGCTATTCACGCCTCGTTCTGAGATTATCCAAAACGAGGCTCGTAACGCAAACAAAATGGCGAAAGTACTAGGTGACCCGGGTTGGACTAGTAATTTGAGAACTGTTCCCGATATTTGTATGGACGATGTCGTCTCAATTATCCAACAGCACTCCAAGGTCCCCGAAAAACACTGGACAAAGGCTATATGCCATACGTTCACAATATAGAAGGTAAGTTCAAAGCTCAATTTTGTCTATGTCAAATGACAAATCCTGACCCGTGACGAGGTTTTTCAAAATAAACTGACATGTTCTAAATTTAGATCAATGGTGATTTCTTCTTTGTGTGAACTATTAGCATGTTGAAGTTTCGAATCTAGGTTTTGCCTTAGGGATTTTCTGACAACTGGTAAATATAATTAACGGGTGTATTGTTCCGTTTGTCAACTACCGGTGCACTCTTAATAGTTACGTTATTTGTCTGTTGATATTCGTGGAGAATGATGGACAGTAACTTTTCTTTCAGTGAAAGTAAACGAGCGAGGTTGATTGGTGCTTCAGATCAATGAAGACAAATGAAGTTCCATGGTCTCTTAATGGAAGTTGACTTAGTTTATTGATATTTATTTATTGAACTAGTTTTTGTTTACATACATATATAACTGATAAGCTATATGTAAATGATTCTGTATATTGTATGAACGACAAGATGTCGACTGAGCTAACCGGGTGGCTGTCTAATCCCACACCACTTCATTCCCCCCTCCGGCATTTGAGACTCATCCTGTCGAACACCGCTGCCATCATTTATGTAATTCCAGTGGAAATTGCGAACCTACAACCACATAAACACTGGTACGGCCAGAGCCAACCGTGTGACTGTCTAACTTCACAAAGTATTGTCACTATGTAACTAGCAATGACCCAAACAATCCTCCTCAAATGATCCAAAAACAATTGAGTCAGGCCAATCTTGTTGGGTCATCCGGGTTGCTACTAGTAAACATTTTTTCAAGGTTGGCCTTTTGTCATCTGATTTTGAGCCACTTATAACATTCTTCGAATTAGCCTGCACGTCTGCGTATGATATCATTTTAGGTACAGTAATTTATTCCATATATAGATCTGACCATCCGGATTTAAAAAATATTGTCATTTTATATTTTCAGATTTCCTTCCCTAACTCCAAAGTGATAGAGAGTCAGTACTGCGGGTGCGGAGCTGGGAATGGGTCTTATGCTCATGTTGCAGCATTAGTATACCAGTTGGCCCACTACAAGACATTGAAAAAATGACTGCAGTACCTGATGTTGTGTCCAAAACATCCGCTCCAGCATAGTAGCCTGTGCCTCCAATAACTCATGGTTTTAATCCACGTCAGCTTTTAGATGTAAATGTTGTTAAGCCAAAAGCATCAAAAGCTTCAGAACGTAGCAATCAGTCAGAATCATGTGTATGTAGCACTCTATATAACCCTATAAACACTGATTTCCCAGATGTTCCGTTTATGAATGGACTTAAACACATTCTTCCTCTTCATGTCCTAAATGTACAGTTGTTGCAAGTTCTGACCGATAGTTTTGACAATCTAGACATCAAATCAACTACATTTGGTAATGTATACATTGGTAGTACCCTGGCACATCAGCTGCTTGAACCAAAAACTGACGGTACAATAATAAAAATCAAAGATGGGAGTGAGTTTCCCTATTTGCCACTACTGACGCATGATCTTACAAACCCAAATGCTATTGTGATGACGGAAAATGAAATGTTATTTATAAATGGACTCGAAATATTGTTTTTATATTTTTTTGTAGCGAACGGAAATTAGTTTATATTTGGCTTTTCTCAGCGCATAGGGTACATGGTCGTGTTGATGAACATAAATCGACACACATTGACTACACGTACGAACAAGTACAATTTCAAGTACATGTAGGAGAACTGTATTAAATAAGTATAACATTAATGTATTTTTGTTTGTACTTTTCTACAGTTTTTTTAAATAAACGGAACTTGTTTCATAATACTTTTTGCTCCGGGATAATGATAGAAGGACATACTGACGTGAAGATTAATAAAAAGTCAAACATACACTTGTACAATATTTCAAAGCAAGGTTACGATTGCACATAATGATAGGCGACCTTTTAAACAGTATTTCTGTATGTCCAAATAAATATGTTTTTTTCTTTTTCACTGCAATGATTGACTGACATACAATGCGAATACACATGAACAAACTTTATTAGATAAGTAAATGCGTACTTACACGATCAGTTAAACTTAGAACATAAGAAAGATGTGCAAGACAATGCCTCATCACACATATCCCCATAAAATAACAATGTACAAACACTTCGCCCTGAGGAGGTGCATGGAAAAACTGAAGTTTGCCACGGACAGAAAGGGGGGAAATGGAGAAAGGGGAACTTAACATTTCACTGATAATAACCATGTAGCGATTTACAGCCCTGGACAGACGTACTTAACGGACATACATGAACAAATTTAAACGTGAAAAGACGAAACGTTCAAGTACACATAAACATAAGATAAGTGAATTAATCATTGTTTCCGTGTGCTTTTCTATTTGTGTAAAATGATGCTGTTTTTATTAGAACATACCAGCCGGGCATATTATCTCTAAGTAATGTCTCTAATCTCAAACCAGCTATAGTCCAATTCATTAAGTGTGAGCCATGCATTACACCACCTGCCTCGGGCATCCCGCAAAATATTTCTCAATCTCAACATGACACTTTGGGAACCGAAAACACGACTTAATCGCCGAACGCTGACTATTCTTGGTACATTTAGGCTTATGCTTGTGGAAGATACAAAGTTGTCGCCATTCTCTCAAAGTGTTTGAAAAAAAATCGGTATAAAACACAAGCAAAGTTTTCATCCTACATGAGCGAAAGTTGAGAATTTGGTGTTGACGTTGAACGACAAAGACTACTACGTAATGCATTATCGCACTCTGCAGCTCTATCTACAACTTGGTATGAGATAGAGACAAGTACATAGGGTACTACCATTCCAACAACAACCATACTTGAAGCCTTACATCGACTTCAATACATAATGCAGAAAACAGACTAAACCAGAGTTCGAGAAAAAGTGAAGATAATCATGTATTAGATTTTACATCAGTAGTATACGAGTTGCTTCCTTTAACCTATAAAATTTAAAGATTTCAGAAGCTCAGATAACTCAGATAATGCTAAAATGAGTTCCAATTTGAAAATTACGTCCATGATTATGTGAAGAATAGCAGTCTAATACGCCTTGTATCACTTAAGATTTTAGTGTTTTTATGCTAAATGAAGACAGTTTGGTGCTCTGTAGGTAACAGAAATCGTGTAATAGTACTTTTAAGTGCTTTTTTATTTATTTATTTGTCTTAAAACTGATTTTTTTTCTTTAAAGTTCACTGAATTTGTCAATTAGGATTTGATACCCGTGAATGCCATTAACATGTGAAAATTGAAATAACATTATACTGTCTTACTTAGGATGATATTTTTCCTAAATCATCATTTCTTTGTTATATAAAATATAGCAATTAATTGTCAGTATACAAATAATTACACATAAACACGTCGTCTGCTTAGAGCGTGTTATCTACCATATCGTGAACTTTACGCGTAGGTAAAATCGCGAGCCGAAGCAGGATAGCGTTATATAGTCCGATTCATAACCCGGTATGTACTAGCCCTGCCTTAACCTATACAATTTAAAGTTTTTAGAAGCTCAGATAACTCTAATATCCTTGTATCAAATCCTGAACATAATGAGTTGCTTCACTTTAATCATTGATTTTAACATTTCAGGTAAAACGCTGCAGAACTGTCGTAAATACGTAGATGTTAAAAAGGAAAAGAAAACTTCGAAAATATACAGCAAAACCTACATTTCAACGCATGAAAATATTCAGCGAATGCTTAGTCGGTATAGAATGCAACTATACCAAAGTTAATTTCGTACAAAACATCTACTGTGGCATGGTGATTTCAGTCCTAGCTAAATCCTTTAAGTACAATTATTACTTAATCCATCTCAAATACCGAGGTTAACATTATTGACTACATACAGTGACAGTTTCTCTCGGGGCGCCGTCTATATTTGATACTGTCAAAGATATAGCCTAAGTTAGGGATCAGTTATTAAAGCAGATGAACATTTGTTTTATGTAAAGAAGAGCGCTGTAACAAAATGAAAGGTTTAGTGATCGTGTCATACGACTATTTTAGTAATGTTGGTAATAATTTCAAGGACTTCATGTATAACGTTGCAATTTGGTCGCTGTAATTACAATAAAAAAAATTCCATTTGTTCAGGATTAAGATGGATAGACGGGTATCCCAGAGACGCAACTGTGACTTCAAAAAATACAGAAACTCGTTGCCGGGTGTAGCGCATCAAAGGGTGCATCTGAATAGTAAGGACTATGATTTGCCTAAGAACAAGATCTGGCAAATACGGTATATCATCCTCGCTTACGTAGGAGGAACTCACAGAATCCAATGGAATTGCTATATATTCTGCAGTGTTGCTCATACTGCCCGAAATCCCAGATACGGATTCAGTTTGTAAACCACATTCATGCTGAATCCCTTCTTTTATTTCCTTACTATTGATATAGCTGTCCATCATATCAGACGTTGATACATTTTCTGAAATGCTTTATGATTTAGCCACAGCTTTAGTTTTTGGACTCTTGCTACGACAGTCCAAAGCCTGGTCAGACATATAATCAGTTTTCATAAGGGCGAACCTAACCCCCGGACTGTCGCTATGACTGCTATAACCATTATCAGACATACCGCTAATTTTGGTTACACTAGGACTACTTTCTTCAGGAGTATGTAGACTTTGGCGGTTCAGAATTACAGATTTGGGATGACTCATCCGATGAGTGTCCGCGGATTTCGCCTACTATAGCAATTTGCTCTGACGAGCCTCTTGCTAAAAATTGTCTTTATAGTTGGCAGTACCAGTATTTGAAAGACAATTTCAAAGAAATCTCCATTGTTAACAAACTTCAACATGTCCAACTTTCTGGCTCATCGCAAGATTTCCCAGATCTGATCGATATTGGCTCCATGCTATAACCGATTATATGTACGCTACTTTAACGTCTCATTATCGTTCGCGACTAGATTAGCCATCCCGCTGTGTTAAGCCAGCATAATGAAATAGCCCCGGGCTGTACTGATTTATCAAAATGTATTATACATTAGTGATACTTTGTGTAGCCTCTTTGAATTATGCACCATAAGGATTTGCCTTGTATTTTGTTTCGGCAGATGGTCGCTACTTAGCTTGCTAGCATCGCAAAGATATATTTGTCTTTTTTCTAAAGAAATTATAATGACACTATTTATTTTGTCTGTTACATTTAAAAACATGATCTTGTACTTTTGACGATGGAGGGTAATTATTTATACCATCATCATATGTGCTTTGATGATAGTATCTAATTGATAGTAAATATAAATTTATTTGTGATATATTGGGCCCGTTTTATCAACGATCTTACGCACGAAATTTTCGTAAGATTTTCTTTTGATCTCAAGAGCGTTTTATCAATATTTTCGTACGCATGCAGTCGATATGAATTCGTAAGTTTTAATGAAAATGATACAAATGGTTATAGGCATTCTGAACGTTCGTAACAAAAATGATAATAATATTTCACAATAATCAACAACAGTTATGAACTTTTTTATTATTTCATCTGCTTCATATCACATGAAATTGTCTGGCATTTCTGAAAAAATAATGAAATACATTATAAGTATATATTTTTATCTTATAGAGTATAAGATGATTCCATACATACTAGCTTATGCATTAGTCAATCAAAGTTATATAATCATGCACAAATGAAAACTCATGTCAATCAAAAGGTAATTTGAAGATGGAATAAGACTAGAGTGTATGTTGAATTTTACATGGAATTAAAATGTATGGTTTACATTTAAAGTACAGTATCAACTGTATCATACAACTTTTAAAAATAGAATATTATTATTTGATCAATGCTAAGCCTAATTTTAAACTGTTAAGACATGACATTGATGAATATATATCGATGCATATTGGTTTGTTTTATTATCCCTATTATGAACTCTTACAAGTCATTAGAAGTACAGTGTTTGTGACTTTAAGTAACTTTTCACAAGTTCCTTAATAATAATCTGCATCATTAACATCACCAGCTGAATGACATCCTCAATGACATTTGACTGTAAAATAAAGTATTAAATCCTCAATAAATTACATCTTCAAGTTAAAACTCAAGACAATAATAAACTATTTAAGCAAAGTTTCATCCTTCTGAGCATAGAATACCACTCAAAATACTAGATATATATCATAAGCTGTGTAGTGGAATGTGACGAAACGGTAGAGCACCTGGCGAGAGTTTTGGGTCGAGCCCCACACTGGGTGCACATCCACCTGCATTTATATTAAGGTAGCAGCAGTGTAGTGACGTAAGTGGGAATAGAGCAGCGGTGTGGGGTAAAACAGCCGACTGATTATAACAGTTGGTAGAGCGCCCTGCTGGTGTAGAGGGACGTGGCTTCGAGCACCTCATCAAGCGCCACACCATTACAGTACTTTCATATTTCTGTTCGAACCTTTTATGACCAGCCCCTGTTGGGTAAACATTCGCATCTTAGTCATCAGACCTGCAATTGCAAATCTGAACACCATTGATGTTGTAAGAAATATAAGGCAGGCATATATGCCGTCATATCTGACTAAATACTGCTCAGTGTTCTGTTACGTTGTCCCAGTATTTAAGCAGCTGTCCACCGAAGTTTGCTCGTCTTTCTCTGAAAAGTTAATTTGCCTAGATTTGTACATGAATATGCCTTGCCGCTTTAAAGTTTTTTAATAAATGACAAGAATTAAACTTTAAAATGCAAGGTGGTAGAGATTGTTCAATTTAAATTGAGAACTAATGTGATAAACTCAAATAATGACGAACACTTTTCTGAATAATTCAACACTACTGTAATTTGTTTCGAAATTTGATAGTTATCAATCATGGAAAACTTAATGATTATATTGTAAGTTACTACCTGCTTATTCGTTTCAAACGACAATTAAGTAGTTAAAGAATGACTGCACGCCATTTTGGTGACCTTGACATTGCGTTTATCAACAGTTTTAAAATGGCACAATGAAAACTTGAATAGTTTTTGATGAAGAAAACAAGTGCATGTCTAAATATCGGTTAGTATTATTAAAACTTCAAAATATCGTGGTAAAACAGTGAAGGCATTGGGGAAAAAACAACGGTCTGGAAAAGGCTTCTTTCTGATGGAAAACAATGTGAATATTGTTTCCATATTGATAATAATTTCCCAGTTTTATGTCACAACATGAAAATTTCATTTTAAATATTGAAAAAAAACATTTCATTTAGTTCTTTTCAACCATTTGTTATCAAGTCGACTTATATTATTGAAACGTTTCAATCTACTTGTGAATATAATTGCATTTTACATGTTATAACTTTTTAATTCATTTGATCTGTTTGTATAAAGAATTTCCATTCAAACTAAAACTGACAAGGGATTCTTTTCAGTATTTTGAATAAGTTCGCTAGAATATGTTTGCATTAACGCAACACAATATAATGCCTGTATGCATTCTTTCTTCGACTTTTCCGAGTCATAAGGTAATCATTTTTCTAAATCTATTTAATGCAAATTTGTAAATTCTTTTTTTAAATTTGTAATTACTTTTTCAATTACAAGTTATAAGAGACCAACATATATTTGTCAGCGTGATATGCAAAATTATACGCTGGGTTAAAGATGTATCTGGCTCATCTTAACGCAACACTATTTGAATGGACTTCATTCAGTGCTGTTGCAACAATGGCTAAAAGATCGTTAATTCATAATTTTAGTCTCCTTTTATACGAAGTGTTGCAGTGCGCCATGCATAATACATGCTGTTTTAAAAATTGGTTGATATTCGAATCTATGTATCGGTCTAACCTCGAATTTACCATAAAATCACGAATAATGATAATATTACGATCAGTTTCTGCATTCTTTAAAGGTTAACATTATTGAAGGTCTTTTTTTTTTAAATGCTTGATCGAAAACAGTCCCAATAGATGGCCCGAAATGTCCCTAAATATGGTCTGAAGTATCCCTGACATGGTCCGAAGTGTCCCTGAATATGGTCCGAAGTGTCTGGGTACCGTTTTACTAACATACTTACGTTTGCGTAAGGCAAAGATTTTGCGTACGGACACACTTTCTACGTAAATGCGTTTCACTTATATTTGCGTACGTAGGTATTTGCATAAGTTCGAGCGTAAAGTTACGTTAGAAATCACCGACCGCAAATCTCTACGTTTTGCGTAAAAATGGCCGACGGACATTTCAGAGAAAGACCTAACATGTTAGACGCGTTGTCGGATCGTGAACTTATAGAAAAGTTCAGATTGTCACGATATCTGATTGGCGTAGTTTATGATATCAAGCCATTTCACATCTATCGTGAAGAGCTCGCTCGGGAGTGCATCAGCATGTCTTGCAATATAGAGGCTTTTCTAACACGTTTTCTATGAAATATTGTTCATGGCACCATAAAGAGCATCACTTTTTAAATGTAACTTGAATAGTTTAGCATTTATCACACGGTTTACTTTATTTCTCAACTAGCCATGTAATTACAAATAAACTTCGTAAAGATGGCAACAAATTCCCGGAAAAGGTGCTTTAAAATATGCTTACATCAAGCCAATTACACACTTTCCTTATTTATATTGATTAAAAGTTCATAAGTTGGTAACTTATTAACGATACCTTGCTTCGTTAACACGGCATGAAAAGTTTTGTGTAATCTGTCTCGTACAAAATACATTATACTATAACAACAGATAAAGTGACTACATACTTCTGTCATGCTATAAACCCACGTTTGCAATTTTCAGTCAGATATTCTTATTGAATTGCCATTGTAACATATTTGATCAAAACCCGAATTAACATGAATTCATGACATTTCGCATCTTTTGATTATTTGCTGCGTACACTTTTCTAACGTGCATAATCTGGTCTTAAATGTGCACATACGCGACATTGTTATTTGATAGATTTTATTTCAGTGCATGCACATGTCAAGGTAATTGCTGACATAGTCGTGCAATCACTTTAATATAAACGTGACTTGTTGGTGTATATACACATTCAATACCCTTATCGTATCATTAAGTTTGATGTTTATGAAAGTCTTCCTTGTTCTAGTTTTGTTAGGCGAATTGCATAAAGAAATTTATCACAAGATTGCGCTGCTTAAAATTGAGGTGTTTACTTTTTGTTATAGAAACCGTCTTGTTTACTTCAGTTTGCCAGTTCAAGGTTTGCACTTTATGCTGGGCTGTGAGTTATTACTCGACTTGTTTACTTCAGTTTGCCAGGTGAAGGTTTGCACTTTATGCTTCAATACGGTGACGATTATGGTTTACATGATACACTAATAAAACTTCACCAATGTTGCTGCTAAAATTATTACAAAAGGAATGTGCACAATTTCTGTTGCATTTGAGTATATAAAAGGGATAATTGTCGTTTCATAATCTCCAGCTGTTCACCATCCGTAAAACCGGGTTAAATGCATAATTATGCAGTTGGGAAAATTTAATCAATTATTAAATGAATCATGAGCTTATTTTGTCTAAATAGATAATTTGACTGACGATACTGTATCCAAAGTCATTTGTCCTCCACCTTTGAACTCTGATTCACGAAAAAGAAGTTATTTTCTTGGGGAAGAGCAGGTTGGTACTGGTTGATAACCCAGGAGCACTGGTTAGGTCAGGTGACCACCATATATGACTGAAATGCTAAGCCTGTAAAGGTCAATAGTAATGTATAGTTTGTCCTCATGAAAATTCCGTTGACTGTTCACGCAAATTGAAAAAATGGAATTACAAAACGGGTTCTTAAATTTATGTCTTTATTGTTCGAGTTTTCCTTTGAAGTCTTGTAAAATAGGACGCATTTCACAATTGTAGACGGGTGTCCAGCTATGTTCATGATGAAATCAGACGTTTCTGTCATGTAATCTAATAATGAATTAAATCATTTCTAAGAATTTTGATTTTTTATTACAAAACGGGTTCTTTAAAAGTATGTCTTTATTGCTTAATTTTTCCTATTAGGTCTTGTGAAAATAAGACACATTTTACAATTGTAGACTCGTGTCCATCTCATGATCAAATAAGACGTTTCTGTCAACTTGAATTTTTTTATTTCAAAACGGGTTAAGTCTCAAAAAATGGCATTACAAAACGGGTTCTTTAAAATCTGTATTGGTCGAGATTTTTCCTTTGAAGGGTCTTGTAAAATAAGTCTCATTTTACGATTGTAGACTGGTATTCAGCTATTTCATGTTGAAATAAGACGTTTCATTTAACTTTGAATTTTTTATTACTAAACGGGTTGATCGAGTCTCAAAAAATGGTATTACAAAACGGGTTCTTTAAAATTATGTTTTCATAGCTCGAGTTTTGCTTTGAAGCCTTGTAAAATAAGACTCATTTTACAATTTTCGACTTGTTGCCAGTAATTTTATGATGAAATAAGACGTTAATGCAAGCTTTGAATTTCAAAACGGGTTCTTTAAATTAATGTCTGTATCTGTCGAGTTTACCTTTAAAGTCTTGTAAATAGACTCATTTTACAATTGTAGACTGGTGTACAGCTATTTCATGATGAAATAAGACGTTTCTGTCAACTTTGAACTTTTTATTACAAAATGGGCTTTTATTACAAAATGGGTTGTGCAGTCTATATAGATTGTATGGTATCAACTGACAATTTAAATCGCTCATGTTTAGTGACATTCATGGGAAGTAGCTTTTGTGGATAACTTCTGATTGAATCAACGATCTTTACAAAGGCTAACACATATTCTTTAGCAAGAATACGTTTATAAATGCAGAAGTACGCAACCACAAGTGTGCTATCATATATCACAGTTTCTACAATTTTACCTGATAATGTTAAGGTGTAAATACTAGTTATTTACGACATGGTGAAGTTTACGACTTTCTCAATTGCAAAACAATATCTTAAATACAGGACCTGTAAGATTAACGGTCTTGCCTAAATATTCGCAAACATATATCGTCAAATTGCATGAATCATTGAGATAAATGGGATTGAGTGCAAATTTAACAACATGAATAAGGTTGTGTATTTAAACATGTCCAACCTTCTTGCACGTCGGAAGATTCTCCAGATCTGCTCGAAATTGGCAACGTAGCGTCGAGGGTACATACATCGATCTCTTATATATTCTGTTCCTTCTTTAATTTAGGATTTGAACGTGATTAAGTTACAATCATTTATTGTATATGGCTTACGTTTTAATGAAGGTAAACGTTATACATGTAATGTATCATTTTAGTTTAAATAGAAAAACATGTACAAACAAACTATATGTTTCTGTTATCTTTAGTCGCTCTGTTCCACGATGCAATGTTTAATTGAGGAAGTGAATATTGAAGACACTATTAGCGTCAGTTTATACTGACTTTACTATAATGCTATGTAAATGTTTGTTTTATATGACTGTGAATGTTGACGGACGCTGTATTTTTTTTAAATAAATGGTCCCTATAATAAATGAAAAATTCGACTCCGTTTATATCTAACCGTATTAATAACCTTAATCGGGTTTTGGTGAAAAATTCCTGTGGATATCCAAAACACATTCAGAGTTCACCATTTGTGTTCGACTATTCAAAATATTTCCGGGGAGGACCAACGTATCCCCCACTATACAAAGGAGGGGGTAACCCCCTCCTTGTACCTCCCCCAGTTGTGCGTATCATCTAAAACAGCCCTGATATCAAATATCATGCTTTCAAATTTTATTTATTTGTTATGTTTGTTATTTGCTTAAAAACTAGTAACATCTGTATCACCTGCTATCATTATTACAATAATATCACATTCTGTATTAAGAGTTAAACAATAATATAGCTTAAATTCTCTATATTATAAAAATATGAAGTTTTATTTCACCACGGACATATGTCCGTGATTTCATGCATTCACAGATTAAAAGTCAAGCTATTGTCATTCGATATATAACCGCACCAATATTTCACCTCAATGCTATCCTATAAAATGCCATATTCCCCCCCCCCCCAAATTATTGCCTAAAAGCGACTTCGATGTTAATTAAAACAGTTTGTATATTTGCTGTATCCGGTTTTATTACTTCAATCTTGGACCTTATGTTTTACTTTGAAGTCATTGAAGTCAGCTAAGTCTGTTTTGTTCTGTAGCCACATTTCTAATCACAATAATGTATGTCTTGAAGCGTAGGACCTATTCTGTTTTTAATGTTACTTACAAAACAATTAAAAATGAACATCTTGTTAAAAGATGCCTATGCTATTTTTATCTGCATACTCTCCTAATACGCCTTCCAAATACGATCATGTACAATAAAACACTGGGCTTATCACACTGTAGTTTTACTTGATCATTTCATCAATTTTAGCCTATTTTATGCAAAATTATGTTTCGATGACTGCATCATGGGTATTTCAACAGTACTGACAATGCCTTCTAATTCTTGGGTTGTGAAGTTCAGAGTTAAACCTTGCCACAGGCAGGATTCATGGTTAAAATATACAAATCATGAGTATAGAGTTCTACCAATCGATCCTTATATCTTCCACAAACATTAATGTGAATATGTCTTCGTAATTCGTAATGTAAGAAAATACATTTGTATAGCACTTCGATGATTTTTCAGTGTATCATGTGGAGTTTGATTTTGACAAAGTCAGATTAAAAATCACGGAGGAAAATGTCATTTTTGTTCATGAGGAAGCTGCACTGGAATTGACTATGTTCCTCACTACAGTGGAACTAAGCTCATAATTCGACGATTGAAGTTTGTTTCATAGTGCAATGACCTTGAACGAAAAGAAGTACGGCATCAACTACAAAATTTAACATTATATACAGTAATTGTTCAAATGTAGAATAGTATCTACCAGTCCAGTATTCCATTTGTTTAAGGGGTGCATATGCTGTGACATAAGAAATGTGATCAAACAGTTTCTATATAAACCGAGTAAATCAATTATTCCTATTTCCAGATGAGAAGTTTTTTTTAATTAGTGTGTTAATTGAGATTGTGTGTTAATACCTGTTTTATTATATTTAGCCTTCATGGAAATTTTACTACTTTTGTTGCATGTACTAAAAAGTTTATTATAATGTTTATTTGAGATATTTCAACAAGAGTTTATTATAAATTCAGGTTTTTTTACAACATTCTAAGTCATTTTATATAAACAGACTGTAGTATCTCTTTGAACATTTCATTGTATGTTTTGTCAACTTCTTAACATGTATTGAGAGATGATTTCTTTCTTCATAATGTTTCTTCATAATGTAGTGGTTAGCATAACGGACCGGCAATCCGAAGACCTGGGTTCGATTCCCGTAGCGCCATTGACCGATTTTTCGTGTTTCTCAAACATGACTTTATTTCACTATTTACTACAGCTGGTGTTAAGTGCTGTGTGGCGGATGTAAAAAGTCACCCCGTACTTCGTCCAAAGTGTATACCTTAATCATTTATATATGATACATTTACACGAAAATGACGTCAGGTCGCTGTGGTGTAGTGGTTAGCATAACGGACCGGCAATCCGTAGACCTGGGTTGGATTCCCGGTAGCGCCATTGACCGATTTTCGTGTTTCTCAAGCATGACTTTATTTCTTAAACGATTTATACAACATTATCTCTTAGAAAGTTGTACGATCTTATGACCACTTTTTCTTAGATCGTTCTAAGAATTTTGGTCATTTTCTCTTAGAAAGTTCTAAGGTTTATTGGTCATTTTCTTTTAGAACGTTTCAAGGATTTTAGCCAATTTCTCTTAGAACGTTCTAAGGTTTATTGGTCAATTTCTCTTAGAACGTTCTAAGGTTTATTGGTCAATTTCTCTTAGAACGCTCTTAGGTTTATTGGTCATTTTCTCTTAAAACGTTCTAAAGATTTTGGTCATTTTCTCATAGAACGTTCTAAGGTTTATTGGTCATTTTCTTTTAGAACGTTTCAAGGATTTTAGCCAATTTCTCTTAGAACGTTCTAAGGTTTATTGGTCAATTTCTCTTAGAACGTTCTAAGGTTTATTGGTCATTTTCTCTTAGAACGTTCTAAGGTTTATTGGTCAATTTCTCTTAGAACGCTCTTAGGTTTATTGGTCATTTTCTCTTAAAACGTTCTAAAGATTTTGGTCATTTTCTCATAGAACGTTCTAAGGTTTATTGGTCATTTTCTCTTAGAACGTTCTAAGATTTATTGGTCATTTTCTTTTAGAACGTTCTAAGGTTTATTGGTCAATTTCTCTTAGAACGCTATTAGGTTTATTGGTCATTTTCTCTTAGAACGTTCTAAGGTTTATTGGTCAATTTCTCTTAGAACGTTCTAAGGTTTATTGGACAATTTCTATTAGAACGTTCTAAGGTTTATTGGTCATTTTCTCTTAGAACGTTCTAACGATTTTAGCCAATTTCTCTTAGAACGTTCTAAGGTTTATGGTTATTTTCTCTTAGAACGTTCTTAGGTTTTTTAGCCATTTTATCTTAGAACATTCTAGGGATTTTGGTCATTTTCTCATAGAACGATCTAAGGTTTATTGGTCAATATCTCTTAGAACGTTCTAAGGATTATTGGTCAATTTCTCTTAGAAAGTTCTAAGGATTTTGGTCATTTTCTCATATAACTTTCTAAGGTGTATTGGTCATTTTCTCTTAGAACGTTCTATGGTTTATTGGTCAATTTCTCTTTGAACGTTCTAAGGATTATTGGTCATTTTCTCATAGAACGTTCTAAGGTTTATTGGCCATTTTCTCTTAGAACGTTCTAGGGATTTTGGTCATTTTCTCATAGATTGATCTAAGGTTTATTGGACATTTTCTCATAGAACGATCTCAGATATTTGGTGAATTTCTCTTAGAACGTTCTAAGGTTTTTGATAATTTTCTCTTAGAATGATCTCAGATATTTGGTCAATTTCTCTTAAAACGTTCTAAGAGTTTTTGTTCATTTTCTCTTAGAACGTTTTAAGGTTCTTGGACATTTATGTCTTAGAACGATCTCAGATATTTGGCCATTTCTCTTAGAATGTTCTAATGTTTTTGGGTCAATTTCTCTTAGAGCGTTCTAAGGTTTTCAGCCAATTTTTCTTAGAACGTTCTAAGGTTTTTGTTCATTTTCTCTTAGAATGTTTTAAGATATTTCCCGCTTCTGTGTTTTGATAATGAAATTATGTGAACTTTTACTGAAAATATTTTGAAAATAAAGAGAGTTTGACAACCATTTGGACTTTTTCGTCTTCATTTCATTTTTATATGCATTATACACGATGAAAAAGCCTTAAAACAGGGGGTTAAACTGGAAGTTGAGTACGACGTCCCTTTTTAAAATATAACGAGTTTTTTTAAACAATTCAATAATTTAAAATAATTTTGTTTTTCTAGTACAAGCCTACTTTCATATGTTCACATTTGCATTTCAAAATGCTTTAATCTTTAAATTACATTTTCCTCATCGTATAAAGAATTTTCATTCAAACTAAATCACATTTATAAGGGCTTTGTTGAATACATTTCGCATTACCGCGACGAAACATTATACCTGCATGCATTTTTTATTTCAACTTTACCGAGTCATTCGGAACATTAAACTAATTCAAACGATTGAGTTATATGACACCATCATATTTGTGGTCCTTTCATACAAGCAATATTTGCAGAGTGATATACAAAATTGGTTGGTCTTTGAATTTATGTATCGCTCTTATAACCTCGAAATCTACCTTAAAATCACGAATAAAGATAATTTATGATCAGTCTCTGTATTTCTAAAGTAAATATATTGAAGGTCCTTTTTAAATATGCTTAGTCATAAACATGAGAAAATGACTAAATCCTGTTTGTACACATGTTCCCAAAACCAAAGATACACAAGTCCGATACAGGAGTTTCTATTACGACGTACGTGCCGTATTAGCGCATGCATATAAGAAATATCTGTTTGGCAATTCCGGTAAACTTAAGTAAAATCCTTAAAAAGTTCTGGCAATGGAAAAGTTATAAGGCAGTATGTTTTAGTATGTCTGTATCAAGGCATTAACGTGCCTTTTTCAATATTATTTGTAAGTGTGTTTTGATAAAAAGAAGACTATCTACCTTTAACAGTTTAATTGAAGGAAATTCAAATTGAAACAAATTACATGAATACACAACTACATCCAGTCATGAATGTTAATTATCATCATAAACTTTTATTTACTAGTATTCATTATAGAAATTTGAGAATATTCCGATTCTTTAGAATTATCACCTTACGGAAATGAAAACTATTTATTTCAAGTCATTATACTGACTGTCTGACGTGTTTTTGCGAAAAATTATCGCCTGCTAAGTGGAGTATTCTCCAAACAAACACATGGTTAAACGAACGTTAAATGGGAACTCGAAGTCGCTGTCCGAGTAAGGTAACAAGTGTTTATTATGTCTTTGGTTTCTGGACAACGTTAAAATTCACGACTCTCGCGTGAAAACGAAAAGTTATATATAATTGTCAAAGTTTTGACATTTAATTCCCGCTGGGATAAACGTTTTTATTGAGCCATCGTACTAGAATGGTTAAACCATTAATGGGTGGAAAATCTCTTCTACACGCTGAACTAAACTTGTTGAAGGACGTTCAATAACAATGATGACTTCGTTGCTATAAACAATATACAAACGGGCCGCGGCATGTCAGGGTTTTGTCAGGTAAAGGGTTGACACCATATTTTATATATTCATATTAAACCAATAATGTCTCCCGCACCGTTAAGCGCCCGTATTGACAGTACTCCAGAACGCAAAGTAGGAGAGCCATCCTGATGACAGCTGCTACCTTCGTCCAATCAAAGTCGCCCATTTACCTAATTACGCAGCCGCATGCATTAGTCGTAAAAGAGTACCTTAGCAACGACTGGGCATCAATAATTTAATGTGATATTATTGTTTATGAAACAAACCACCTGGAAACGGGTATCGGGTCGTATAAAAGCACAGCATGGCATTCGTGTTGCGCAGTTTGGAGGCGATCATCTTTGAGTTAGAAGGAATCAGAATTAAATAAGATTTGATCATATTTTTCCATTTCGGTCTACAGTTTGATCTACTAATTAGAAATATGAAGGTTGCGTGTTTCCTATTGGCGTTCTGTGTGGCATTTATACATAAAGCGGGTAAGTCGGTTTATTTATTGTTACATTTTTATATAATTTTTATTTTATTTTTTCAATTATATAACTTAAGGTAAGACCACTCTAATACTCATCATCAAGAATCTTAACTAAACTGTTTCCATGAGTTTCTAGATCACATGAGACAACTAAATGCAAAATATTACTAAGTTTTACCGAGCCGTTTTAAAGATTTTCAAGTTTTAAGATTAAACCGACTTGCTTTGAGAGGTCACAAATTACTCTCATTTTCTTCATGCATAAACAAAATTGTTTTAGTTCAAAATGAGCCTATTTTATCATTTGTTTGTGTTATTCTTAAAAATAAAGTGCTAGTGATATCATAAGGATAAAAAATCGAAAATAATATACTTTGTAGAAAATATAGGTGGTACTTCATATGCAGTAAAATGACGTATTTTTTTAAGTCACAATAAGAAATACCAATTTTCAAGGTAGCATAATCATACATAATCACGTGAGTACTCTAATATAATGGACTTCAAAATTATCCTCAACAACTCTTTAACAAAATATAACAAAATGAAAAACTTGAACCGTCCGGTTTTGCTTTGATAACATCTTGTAATATGTATGTATCAAATTTTACCGTGCAGAATTATCAAACTTTGGAGAAATATGGCATTTTTAGAAACAAATTGATATAATTTACATTTTATAATTTTATATCAGTTCACTTGTCAAAAAAGTCAGTAAAACAAGAAATGTCATGAAAAAAGCAAAGAAAAAATTTCGCATGTAAGACAAGAGGCTTAATACATAGGCTAAGGATTGATATTGACCAAGGTATTCCAAATGAATCAAGATTTACATTTTTATTAGGGTGGCCTTACCTTAAGTCACATTTAGTGTTAGAACTTTGATATAAAGCTCGAAATTTACTACATTGAATTAACCAAATAAAAATACATTAAAATACCAAGTAATTAAAAACTTAAGAATATTTTAGAAGATTTATCACAAACATTTCAAATAACAAATATTTCTTAGAAATTTCAAGAATAAGCACTAATATACATTTCCAAAATATCATATTAACCCATTCCCACATAGAGCAACAGCAGTGGTAGGTAGTAATAACCAATAGATAATCTATCAGTGTATTACACTGTAACAATAGAGGTTTATTGAAAAACAGGGTAAAATTTATACCCACTAGGTTTAAACTAAAATTGCAGTATGAAGTCACTAATTAATCCTTTGATATCCAAAGTTTGTGGAGAATGGAATTTCCTATCTAGAGGTACCACAATCATGCATGTATTCAAAATAGAATTACTTCTATAGTGTTTTAAATAAGACAGAATATATTTTTTGATGATACTAGTTATTATTTTTACACATTACAGAGACAATAACAAATTCAGAAAGCCATGAAATACATACAAAAGCAATTTTTTTAACTGATATTAATTCATATATGTTATAGTCAATTTTTACAAGTAAATTTTTTAATTAAATTGCTAATATTCACTGTCCAATTACTGTATTTGTATATTCCACATTCATTGAGATATACACTTCTGAGTTCACAGTTCTCACATAAATAGCAGCACTTGGTATATACTTGTCAATAAAAATTCCAGTGAAAACTTATATAACCCCATCCATATAAATGCACAACTCATAATGTAAATGTATTCCAAATCAGTGCGAATATAAAATAATTTCCCAGTGTTGAAATCATTGGGTAGATTCGGCCGAGATTTCTGTACAAAGTCTTCTACATGAAAATAAGAAATAAATTTTATAAAAACTGTACAAAAAAATATTCAATGAAAATCTTCTTACACAACATTGCTAATTGAAATATTGATTTACATATTTTCCTAAATTATGATAAAATATATCGTCGCTCTATTTCTAGAGGGACGTAAGTCACTTTTTGGCCAAATTGAGTATTTGGTATCAAAATGACCGTCTTTTCAAGCCCTACATGATGGTGGTATAAGTGTCCTTGTAAAACTATTAGAAATGGTCTAAACACCAGTTCCACAAAGTCGTAACTCGCGTTATGTAGTGAGAATGAATTTCCACAGTGCCATTGCAAATGAACCAATCGGATTCAAGAACACTATAAACAACTATGGAGGAAATCTCACGCGCAGAGTTTTTTGCAAATTTTGATGATCTTTTTTAATCTGAATACTGACAAAAATGTAAGTATAATCATTAGAGTTATTTCTTGTTCAATGTGTTCTAATAGATGGTAGTTTTCATTTGTCTGCAATTCTTTTTGATTTTGTGTATCACAAATGTAAACAAACTGTACAAGGTTCGGATATATACACAATTCGGATAAAACCTTCTTCAACACCATTTTTTATAAAATTGGTTATTGTAGATGATTTTACCAAAAAGTCTAAAAATGTTGAGTGCAGTTTAGATTATACTGTACTATTATTTCCAAATAAATTTGTGTTTAACACACTTTAAATGTGATATTATGCATGACTATTATAATGCATTGAAACAATTTTGACCATGTCACCTTGTTTGTGTCATGAAAAAGTAGATAAACGAATCATATTGCTCCGGGGTGTTAAACAAATTCTTAGGCCTTTATACTTTTTCTATCATGCAATATTATCGGTGTTATACAGTAAGTATTGTCAGATTCTAGCCATACAGCAGATCAAACTTTTACTTTATATGTTTCAGGATATCAATGACTGACCTGCCGAATGATGTTCTCGTACTCATATTTGGGTTTATTCGGCTTCAAGAACTGTTAACAGTAGTGAACAGAGTGTGTAAAAGATTCTACAATTTAATAAGAGATTCTTCAAATGTATGGAACACAATATAATTTGATTACCCTATTCAAGATACAAAACATGATTTAAAAGTGATCATATCTCATTCTACAAAGATAGAAGATCTTATTCTTCCATGTACGGTATTTTCATGTACCATTCCGGAAAAAGACTGGGCATTAACAAGGGCTAACTTTAAATCATTAGTTTGGTTGAACTTAACAGAATCGACACTTTCAATACTGTGTTTTCTAAACGAAGCACAACATTTGATGTTTGTGAATCTGTCTGGATGCAACAATCTGATAGATGAGGATTTTGTTGTTTTAAAAGGATGCAGAAAGCTTGAACAATTCTATCTAAGTTTTACGAATATTTCACCCAGTACTTTGGAATGCATATGTCAAGATAAACCATTAATTGTAATTGATGCCTGTAAAATTCTTTTTGGATAGATCACTGTAGAAGTATACTTAACTCTGTTGGAGAGATAGTGAATTTTCATATTTTCATTACATCCAAGTGTGCAAGAAGATGATTTCAAAGCTTAAATTCTAGACCTGTATTTGAACACATCCAGTACAGTGTTTAAAAGATGAGCAATTTTAAACTAAGTCAGGTCTTGGATATGATATGATATACAATGATACTGAAACCGATGCCAATGGTGACATTGTAAACTCTGTGAACGATGAAGAGGTTTCTATGACTTTGACAGATAATGTTCCAGTAAATGTTTACGATTTTAATGACCTTCCAATATCTTTCATTGAAGAGCTGGGAAGTGAAATTTCATAGGATACCATTTACAAAAGTGACAGGTTTGAAGTACACTTCAACTGAACCATTAGGTGTGAGTTTTTTTATTGTGTTTTGCAGATTAGGACTTCAAACATTCAGTAATTGGAAACAGAGTTACACGTACATGTGGGTCATGCCAATTTCTTCCGGTTCCACAGGTTCTGTCGAATGTGCCTGTGATTTCAAATGAGAAAAAGAAAGACCTGACCAGCATGATGAAATACATGCATTAGGTTGAGCGGCAGTTTTATAAAGTTATGAAACTAGTCTCAGTTTAAGGGTTTTTGACCAAATTAAATACAAGTGATTGGTTATAGTAAGGATACTTGTATAACTTTCTAGTCAATTTGGTTTTTGTTTTTACTAGTCATGAAACTTTTTGACTGCAGTATAAACAAGTTTTGCAGCCTGGATATATTCAAGACACAAAAGGCTGAACATAAACAAGGTGTAAACTGAGTCAAAAGATGTTTTATTTAATGTATAATCTTCAACGTAAGCAATTTCGTTTATAAAAGTTATGTGGACTATAGAAGTGGTTAGCACGAGTTCAAAGAGCACAATTAACAATGATTTTCAACCCTAAAATAAAACAAAATGTGTACATAAGTATCACATAACGAAATGTATTTGTACATTATATCATTGAGTAAGTTCACTTCATATAAAAAATCCATTTTGTTTATTTAATATCTGTTTTTATGATACATATTTTGCGAGTGAAAATCAATGGTTATTGCCCTCTTATAATCTTGATAGTCATTTTCGTGGACAAATATATCTTTAAATAGACGTTTCAACTGTTTTTGTATTTCAAAATGTTAAGGTACAGTTGTTTGTCATTTCGAGAAGAAGATTGTTTCTGTGTTTAAGTTAGAATTTAACTGTTTTGATATTCAAAGTGATGTTATTTTTTGTTCATTTTAAATGTTTTGCTCAATTTGCTGTTAAAATAAACAATGGTTTTATTCAAATCTTTTATTGTTTTCTATTATAATTGCATAGTAAAATGCTTCTTGGTTTCTTTTCCATACAGACGTATGTCTTAATTAATGCTTTTTTGTAACTTCCAAAGAGTCGTAAGTCAATGTGGCATTTTGGAATTATCTAAAATGCACCTTGGGTTTCCAAAAGACGTAAAAAAATATTTTGTTTTTCTTAATAAAATAATTAATAATTCTTTAATATTTATAAAAAATCAGAGTCATACAGATAAACACCAACGCCACCAGCTTGCCAAATTTCATGAAAATTCAGCTTATTATAAAAAAGTTATTCACTTGTGAAACTTTGATAGCGATTTTCTCAAAACTGTAAATTTGGACATACAGCCCTGTGGAAATAGAGCGACGATATGTCAACAATTGGATTCTCTTATGCTACTCTAAACAACAAAAACAACAGCTGTAATCATTCAAATAAATCTATCTCGTCGTACTGCATTATAAACTGTAGTCAATGTACTAATTATTTATGAAATTATTTAAAAAAATCAACGTATCCACTCATCATAAGGCATATTCAGTATCATCATCTGAAGATTCCTCATGAAGCAAAGGAACCTCAACATCAGACATAATATCATCATACTCGAGGCCAGAAAAATCAGACTCATCAGAATCACTATCAAAAATATTTGCCAGGATTAAAAGATTCTAAAACAATTATTGTCATTCAAATTTGATCGACTTTTTCATGTTTTCTGTGTTCTGCACGATCTGCATGTAATCAATACATTTTGGCACGGATCCATGAGCAGTTTTTATAGGCTCCAATTATTCTAATTTGCATAATAATAAGCATCTATATTGTTATCAACAATTACATTATCTTACCCAACGTGTCACACTGTATATTTGGGATTTTTTATTGCACCGTAATATACACAGGAAACGATCTGTGTAGACAGCTGGCTTCAGAGAAAATCTCTACACATGTCATGTGTCACATGGAAAATCCCCGCGTGGTCGATGGATGGTCGAATTTTCATTGGTTGTTTATTTATAAAAACGACCTTGACGAGTTAGTTTTACCAGAGAATCTAGGAAAATCCTCTACGTCATGCGATATTTTCGGTCTTTGAGCATGCGCGACCTTCTCTCTCACGTAGTGTAAATATTATGATAATATTATGAAGTTTGAAGTGCGCCAAATGAAATAACCTTCCAATTAAGTGTCTATTACAAAACGACGTTAACGTAGATGTAATAAAATTTGTTCAAAAAATATTATTTACGGCGGAAGACTTGTTTTAGTTTATGCAATGCTTCAGTTGTGATTTCATTACATAAACAGTCATTTATCAGGGTCATTTTATAAATTCTGTTTCTCGACGTTACGTGCCCCTAAGCAGAACAGTCATTGCAAGTTCATTCAGTACACAGTTTACTTAAAAAAATTGTTTTATTTTTTTTCATTTTAAACTTAAAACATAGTAATGCAAACCATAACAAAGTCTGAAGCAACATTTATATATGGAAACATGAGCTTAAAAACAGACGGTCAGTTATCTGGATCGTATGGAAACTTTCTCATTAGATTCGTGCCCCGGGGAAATCTGCCTCGTTCTAGATTGCCAACAATTTAATGACGTATAAAGATGTTGCAATATCCAACTGATAATGGGTCCGTTTTATCAACGTTCTTACGCACGAAATTTCGTAAGATTTTCTTACGACGTTCTTACGATCTCAAGAGCGTGTTATCAAATTTTCGTTTTAACGAAAATGCTACGAATGATTATAGGCATTCGTAACGTTGGTAATAAAAATTATATTAATATTTCACATTAATCAACAACAGTAATGAACTTTTATATCAATTCATCTACTTCATATCGCATGAAATTGTCTGGAATTTCTGGAAAAAAAATGATTATTAAGTATTTATTGTTATCTTCTAAGTATAAGATGATTTCATACATACTAGCTGACACAGTAGTCAATCAAAGTTATATAATCAGTCACAAAGTAAAACTACTGACAACCGAAAAGTAATTAGAAGATGGAATAAGAAGTGTGTATGTGACATTGTACATGGAACTAAAATGTATGGTTTAAATTTAAAGTACAGAATCAACCATGTCATACAACCTTTAAAATTGAATATTTTTATTTGATTACTGCTAAGCCTAACTTTAAACTGTTAAGACACGAACTGGATGAATATATATTAAGACAGGTTAATTATTATCATTTGGTAATTTAAAGGTTCGTTTGATTGTTACTATTTATATCATGAACGCTTATACATCATTAGAATTACAGTGGTTGTGACTTTAAGAAACACTTCATTTTTTCTTTAACAGTCTGCATCATTAACATCGCCACCTGAAAGACATCCTCAATGACATTTGACTGCAAAATAAAGTATTAAATCCTCAATAAATTAAATCTGCTAGTTCAAACTCAAGAAAATAATAAATTATTTAGGCAAGTTTTTATTCTTCTGAGCTAGAATACCACTCAATTTACTAGTTCTCAAGCTGTGTAGTAGAGTGTGATGAGACGATAGAGCACCTTGTGAGAGTTGGGGAGGGGTCGAGCCCCACATTGGGTCGTATCCATCTGCATTTATATGAAGGTAGCAGTAGTATAGTGACGTAAGTGGGAGGAGAGCAGCGGTGTGGGGTGATACAGCCAACTGGTCAGTATAGTTGGTAGAGCGCCTTGATGGTGTAGAGGGTGCGTGGTTTCGAGCACCTCATAAAGCGCCAAACCACTACAGTACTTTCATATTTCAGTTCGAACCTCTTATGACCAGCCCCTGTTGGGTAAACATTCGCATCTTATATAATTAGTCATCAGACCTGCAATTGCAAACCTGATCACCCATGATGTTTTAAGAAATAAAAGGCAGGCTTTTGTGCCAGCATATCTTATTGAATACTGTTCAGTGTCCTGTAACGTTGTCCCAGTACTTTTTAGCAGCTGTCCACCGAAGTTTTGTCGTCTTTCTCTGAGAAGTCAGTTTGCCTATTTTTTTACATGAATATGCTTGCCGCTTTAAAGTTTTTTTAATAAATGACAGGAAGTTTATTTTAAATATGGCACAATAAAAACGTGAAATGTTTTTGATGAAGAAAAATTTGCATGTCTAAATATCGGTTAGTATTATTAAAACTTCAAAATAGTTGAAGAACAGAACTTCTTTCTGATTTAAAAAATGTGAATATTTTTCCATATATTCAATAATTTTACAGTTTTATGTCACAACATGAAAATTTCATTTTAAATATAGAAGAATGTTCTATTTAGTTCATTTTGACCATTTGTTGTCAATGTATAAATCATGATTTAACTTATAAAATGAGATATGGTTAACTCAAGTCGTCTTATATTACAAATTAAATCAAGTTTATTTCAAAGCAAACGTTTCAATCTACTTGTGGATATAATTGCATGTTTACATGTTATAAGCAGCTTTGAACTCATATTATCTGTCGTATAAAGAATTTCCTGTCAAACTAAAACTGACAAGGTATTCTTTCCAGTATTTTGAATAGGTTCGCTAGATTATGTTTGCATAATTGCAACACAATATAATACCTGTATGCATTCTTTCTTTAGACTTTGATGAGTCACAAGGAAATCACTTTTTTATAAATAATGCAATCTTTCAAATGTATACGTTATAAATTAAGAGACTAACATATTTGTGCGCGTGATATGCAAACATATACGCTGTGTTAAAAATGTATATGGCTCATCTTAACGCAAAAACATTTGAATGGGCTCATTCAGTGCTGTTGCTACAATGCCTAAAACGTCTTTAATTCATAATTTTGGGCTCCTTTTATTCAATGAAATTTTCCAGTGCGCCATGCAAAACACATGCTGTGTTAAATGGTCCGAAGTGTCTGGTCCGTAATGCCACTGGTCCGTAGTGTCCTGACACCCGCGAGATACGTCTCTTTTAACCTCCCCGTGAAGAGCGTGTACTGATTTACTGTGCGCACGAACATTCTTATTCGTAAGATCACTGTCATACTTGGTCGTAAGTATTTTCATAAGACAATTCTTATTGATTTTAATGTGTGTGATAATGTATGTACAGATACAAAGCTCTCTAATGAACTGCCTAAATTGTTTTATTTTTTTTCATTTTAAACTTAAAACATAGTAATGCAAACCATAACAAAGTCTGAAGCAACATTTGTATATGGAAACATGAGCTTAAAAACAGACGGTCAGTTACATGTATCTGGATCGTCTGGAAACTTTCTCATTAGATTCGTGCCCCGGGGAAATCTGCCTCGTTCTAGATTGCCAACAATTTAATGACGTATAAAGATGTTGCAATATCCAACTGATAATGGGTCCGTTTTATCAACGTTCTTACGCACGAAATTTCGTAAGATTTTCTTACGACGTTCTTACGATCTCAAGAGCGTGTTATCAAATTTTCGTTTTAACGAAAATGCTACGAATGATTATAGGCATTCGTAACGTTGGTAATAAAAAATATATTAATATTTCACATTAATCAACAACAGTTATGAACTTTTATATCAATTCATCTACTTCATATCGCATGAAATTGTCTGGCATTTCTGGAAAAAAAATGATTATTAAGTATTTATTGTTATCTTCTAAGTATAAGATGATTTCATACATACTAGCTGACACAGTAGTCAATCAAAGTTATATAATCAGTCACAAAGTAAAACTACTGACAACCGAAAAGTAATTAGAAGATGGAATAAGAAGTGTGTATGTGACATTGTACATGGAACTAAAATGTATGGTTTAAATTTAAAGTACAGAATCAACCATGTCATACAACCTTTTAAATTGAATATTTTTATTTGATTACTGCTAAGCCTAACTTTAAACTGTTAAGACACGGTCACTAAAAGTCACGGGCAAGGTCATTTAAAGGTGAAAATGTAAAAAATGTTAAAAACGCGTTTTTACCCAATGTCGTTTTAATTCATCTCCACAGTTTGACAGTAGACAAGCAAAAGGTATTTTGCACTACCTACTATCAATATGATTTACAACAAAACTTATTTCATGGTCAAAAATTGAATAATCATATAATTAGAAGGAATTTTGTGACACCACATCAATCTGCAATTTTCCGCAGAATACGCGCGTATAGCTTATAAATACATATTTTGCGATTGGTTGCATGAAATGAGTAAGCACAGTTACTGTTTACATGTATATGTAATTGTATTTGCTGCTCACAGACTGAAAGAAAATCAAGGTAAACATTACTATTGAACTGTTATTACATGTTGAAAATGAAAAACATGCTGATAATATGTTTTTATCTTGTTAAAAGTTTAGAAGTTTTAGTGTTTCATAGGTTAGGCTACCAGTAAGTATTTTGTCTTTACCTGTATTCCATGCAGTTTATAACACAACTTAATTGTTGGTCCTAATTTGAATAATGGTATAATTAAAAGGAATTACGAGGCACCACCTCTATCAATATTTTTGTATATCCTATGTATGCATCTTCTGCGTTTGTTTAAGCACACATTATATATGTATACGTGAATGTGTTTGCAACTCATTGACTTAAATGATGTCAAGGTTACCAGCCAAACATAGGTAAATGTCATTTGAGGTCAAATCAATAAAAACATCAAAAGGTGTCTTCTTTCATTACAAACGATAATGAGATGACGTGATTAGTATTTTATTCTAAGTATGATACCGAATCTAGTCTCATCATTTTATTTAGTTGACAAAACAAAACAGTTATCAATTCATACATGACTAGTTTGTTTTGGTAATGTTTATGTCCCCACTTTGAAAGGGGGCGTATAGATTTGCCATTTTCCGTCCGTCACAGAATCTTGTTTCGCAAATATCGCCAAAAGGATATAAGTCGGTTACAGGAATGTTAACCACTCCAGAATGTGAAGTTGTACACCTGGGATTATGTGTGTGGCTGTACCCAGTAAGTGTAGAGACATGGCCCTTGATTTTGTAAAAGTATGTCATAAAGAGCATGCAATTTTGTGTCGTACATATTTAAAGCAAGTATAAGAGCCAGAGTCATGTAAATTAACAGGAATGTTAACCATCATAGGAAGTTGTGAACTTTGGGTATAGCTTGAGGCTTGTTTCCAGTAAGAATAGAGTGACAGCCATTGACTTACTTAAAATTACATATATAAAGCATGGACGCTTGTGTCACAGCTATTAAGATCGGTATATGAACCAGAGACATGAAATTTAAGAGCAAAGTTAACCAGCATGTGAGGTTGTGCATCTGGGGTTTTGTGTGTGGATGAGTCCAGCAGTAGAGTTATGACCCTTGACATAATTAAAATTAGACATTAAGTATAACACTTATCTCAAAATGTATATTTGATTTACAGTAGTACACATCCACAAAAATATAATTCTGCATGTGAAGTTTTGCACCATGGGTCAAGATTAAGGCCACTATTACTAAAACTAGAAAAAAGGCTTTTACTTAAGATATTCAGTTCAAATTAAAGTATAGTGATAAAATACCATATGTAGATATAAAGTCATAACAGGTATAACTTGTTTTAACTTGTATTACAAATAACGGAAAATGAATTGCAGTTACGGCCATCAAAATTTCCTGGATTGTTTATCAGCATGTGAAGTTGTGCACCTGGTAATCCTGATGCCCTTGCTTTTGCGACAAAGTCGGGAAGTGGGGGCATCTGTGTCCTATGGACACATTTCTAGTTTATTAATGTAATACAAACGGAACGCAAATCAGAATCATAATGTCATATAATAACATGAATAATCATCATTCAAATAACCTGACATTACAGTGTATCTTCACAAATACAGGTATTGATACAGGAACAAACAACAGGTATATGATTATTATCAACACAATTATTATGCATGTACATGTAATAGTACTACTAACATCATCTGGTAGACATCAACATTTTTGTACTTGAATTTGTGGTATAAAATCAGTACTCAACAAAATGGAAAAGTTATATTTTTTCCAAATTCGATATAACCACCAACAACTAAATCCAAGAAAAACATTGTCCCATGAATGATACCGGTTCTGCAGTTACAAAGTACAAATAGATTCCTGTTCTATAATTGTATTGTATATCCGGAAAGTATGACATTGTTACATACAATACTCACTAAATTGTTCCTACATTTATAATATAAATCCGTTTTTACCTGCAAAGACACCTATTTGTAGGACAATCTTTGCACCCTCATGTCATAGCCATGCTGTATGGAACACTCCTGCATGTATGTGTTGGCACTATAGGTCCTCCATCGTTACCTGTATATCCATGCATAAGGGGAACATGTTCGGATGCTCCACTCAGTTCCAGTCAATGTATTTGTGATATTTAGTTGCCCGACTTGTTGGTAAAAAGCATTGTATGTCCTTTGCCTTTTCCACGTGATATAGTGTGTAATGAAGCTCATACATCGTTTCACGTCGGCAGTTTGGCTTGATAACAATGACCAAGTACTCCTCAGCGTTGGCTTGTGTATAGCCAAAGTCTGTCAAGATTTCTTCTAAGTGATCCTTTAAGGCAGACAATTTAGTTCCAACGTTGAATTGTCACATCCAGTAAGAATGTGTGCTGTGGGCAACACATGGCAAAGCGATGGTTTTGACTCTGCTCTGCGACGTTGACTGTGTGAGCCACAATACGGATGTCAGCTTCTTCAGATCTTAGTTGCAGCAGCTCCAGAGATATCAGTGTCATTTTCACTGCAAAACATTCAGTTGTCATTCAACTTCGTATGGTGATGCTTAACATAAGTTCAACATTGGTCCATATGTACCTTGTATTTGTTCTGATCCATCTGCTCAGAAGAGTCGTTAGTTTAATCTAATTGTAACCTGATGTCCAAAATCGGCATTATTATACATAGTGGATCCTCACCCAGCTAACGCCACACTGCATGGCAAAAGGAAAACCATACTGATTTTCCAGTGACATGGATGTGACGGTTCTGAAAGACATTGCCAAAGATGATCTAGAGGAGACAATGGTTTTCATAGATCTGGTTCTTGATGGTTGAAACAATACATGTAGCTGTTAATATTCATCACATATTACGATGGTGTTCTTCAGCTTTGTCTGAAAGGTCAGATATTTGAATAAAGAATGTTCATGTTATTTTATGACATTATACGAAGGTTCAACTGATTCTGATTGTATTGCATTAGTAAACAAGAAATAGCTTCCAAAGGATGATCGGCACAAATTGAAATAAGCGAAGAAATTGTAATTTTACTGGTTAAGAATTATAGCACGAACACATGTTAATAGAATGAATAAATAAAGACAACGAAATATTAAAATTCTGCTTTTCATTCAATGTTTTAACTTATATATACGTGTGTAGTCAAAAATGATAGCAGATGTGGTAGACATAGTTTGTTACTTGCCCAAGTTACCCAACAGAATATAATAAAACACGTAAATAAAATTTCATCACATCTCCATTACAGGACCCTTGTGGTAATGTCCATTGACCTTTCAGATATTACCATAAAATTACTGTTTATGTGCATTTTTTATAAAATAACATCTATCGATACATTAATACAATATTAATTTTTAATGATACAAGGTATAATAAATAATAATTGGGCCTGTCTACTTTAAACTATATCAAATAGTTTAAAACTTTCAAATCGATGAAGGCATTTAAAGCTAAGACAATATTTATCCTATAGTCCTCATGACTTGGTCAAGAAACTTTAAATACATTTTAAAAGCAAATATGATATTTATTACTATTAACTTTGTCTGGTTAACATCGACTAAGATAAAAGTGAAAAAAAAGGAATGATCAATCTGTAAGCAAGAAACTCATATCACGACTATTTGTTCATTGAAATATTATTCCTCTTGTAACCGCATGGGAAATTCGTGTCTTTACGAATGCATGATTGTATGATTTAAGCGCTATCAGCCAGCACTCGCATAAATACCGTAATCATGTTACATCGTAACAATCGATTTACCGCAGTTTCTGTTCTATTTTGTTCTGCATTATAATTTATTTAGCACATAATTGTTCACATGCATTGTATGGTCTGAAATCCGTACACGATGTATTAAGTTAATTTCAATAGAAAATTAATATTCGTGATTTGTATTGTTATTACTTAATTTGATAGCAACAAAGTATTTAATAATTTAGAAATGTTCGTAGTCTTCATATGAAACTTTGCCTCTATTGAAGACCAACAATGGGATATGTTTGTTATATTTAAAGCAAACACGCTGGTATCCTGAATTTCCACTTCAATATAATCAATACGTAAATAGGTTTTAAAGTGAATGCAAATACATCGATCGCATATTTGATGTGGAAAATGTGATATGGACCATGTATGATAATTATATAAATGTACAGAATACTGAAGCAGTAAACACAGTATTCAAAAGTCAAGTAAGGAAGTGTAGCAAAATAATAAATTAATATGTCTACATTCAAACCATAATTAAGGAAATACGAATTCATTCATTCCCAGTCCGTCATTTACAATGAGCAGATTTGAATATGCTTCGAGATTGTTTGGCTTACACACCGTTGTGACTCAAGTAGCAGAAGCGAGCATAATACGGTTGCGCTTGAAACATACTTTAGCAAACTAGGCATGTATGAATTGATAAATGTTTTTTGTCAGTTGATAGAAAAGGGCAGGAAATAGTGTCATGTTTAGTATTGAAGTCTAATCACTTTCATCTCATTATCGCTTGTAATACAAGATGAACACTATGCTATGTTTTAATTGATTTTACCTCAAATGACCTTGTCCTCTGCTCTTGGCGGGTGACCTTGATTTTACTTCAGCCAATGAGCGGCAAACATATTCATATGTAATATACACGTTCTGTATGCATAATAGAAATATATACAGAACGTGGTTTATATGCATTCATTGACTATACTTGTTTATTCTACGCAAAAATATAGATAGAATTCCTCTATTATACCATGACTTGTAAAAAACAGGATATTTGTCTATCAAAACATTATGATTATAAAATAAAGACAAGTTTAAAAGATTCAACTGTTGATGCATCTATAACATTTGTATATGCATACAGTACATCATTCCAGAAGGAGTTTTTTTATTGTTCCATGAATCTTAAAAGTGTACACTTTGCAACAATTGATAATCATCTCTAAATAGAAAATAAGTCTTACAAATTGGTTTGTGTATGTTTATTTTGTATACATTGGAAACTCCCTAATCCGAACACCCTTCGGATCAACCAGAAAGTTCGGATTGGAGGGGACTCCGGGCTGGATATGATTTCCTTAAGTGTGCGTAGGCAAGATACTATACTCTTGAATACATGTTTGTCGCAGATAAATGCTCTCATTGTTCACACGAAGCCACGTTAAATAAACATTAAAATTATTATTTTTGATCATGTGTACTGATATTTGTCCAAGTTACAATTCATAATACCACTGATTGTAATTTTACGATAAGAGACAGATTATAATCAATACTTTGCAACACGCAAGCTAGGAGCTTTTTGCAAACGCACAGTTAGATGACCTTTGATAAGTAGAATATACTATTCCAATTGTTAATTCAGTATATTATAACTGTATCTTCAAAGTAAGATACCATAGCTTCTCTTGTTTTATTGTAACAATGCATAAATTGCATCATGCCTGATCATATTTAAAAATCAATTCGTCTTAACAATACAATATGCCTATGATGATCAATTTATATTTTAAATTGAAATACGGCAAATCATTTTCAAAAACATTAAATGACGTAAATTAAGTCATTAAATATCCCACCTTTTATTGGTCTTATTGATATAAACAACTACTTGATCAAAATTGCTTAAGGTTTGAACCCTCCTAATATGTAGTTTACACGATTTGTTCAGTCTTCCTGCCCATCCTTTAATTGTCTTGGGTCATCAATCGCTAAACCTGGGACTATTACCGCATTATTTCTCAACATAATCCACCCAATTGTTCTCGCAGTGTCGTTTTCATAATTAATGCATCTCGTACATGTTCTTACCTTGTCCCGGCTGCACGAAAACGTCTGTCTACACCCTAAAGAAATAAAAACTATCTATTTCAAGTCATTATACTGACTGTCTGATGAGGTTTTGCGAACAATTATCGCCTGCTCAGTGGATATTTATTTTTGTGTAAAATAATTGCCTGGACCGAAAATCCAGAGTAGGGAGGATCAGGACTGTAGGTGATTTGTTCATATGCTACATAGATGGACCGAGAAAATTGTCCGGTTTGAGGGAGTTTCCTGACTGGAGAGATTCCGGACTAGGGAGTTGCCATTGTATTTGTATTTGATGAATACATCGAAAAACATATAACTGTTGAATTTGAATATATATAATATCATCTGATTGAAATAACACTTCAGTCAAAATGTCCGATAATAATCGATTATTGTAGTTCATAATCGATTGTGGACGACGTCGGATGTCCAGCGACGATTTTCGATTATTTTCGATAATCGCGCCATCACTATTTTTCATCAAATACTTATACTATTTTTGAGATGCAATATGTGTGTCTAATTAATTATAAACATTTATTTTACATCAATTGTGAAACAAGTTTTCCCTTATTGTAATCCACAGAAGATTGTCACGAGTTCTCTCTCTTCATCTCTTCTAGAGTTCTCTCCCTTAGACGAGATATAAAGGGCAGAAAACTTTAGACAGGATTAAGGCAGAAAACTCTAGACGGGTTTAAGGCAGAAAACTCTAGATGGGATGACGGGATAAATGGAATTAACTCGTGACAAATTCATGTGTTTCAATTATCTTTCATTAAAGACTGCTTCCTTGATAACTAACCAGTACTCGCGCCCAGTTCAGGATTGTGAAGTTAGCGGTTCAACCTCGACAAAGGCGGGAAACGAACCCTCGACCTCTATGCTAGTAGTCGCGGACTGTGCCACTCGACGACTATTCCCTTTGAGTTAATGTATGGTTTCGGAAATCCCATTTCAATTCGACATGCCTAAGAAGATACACCGGGATAATGCTATTTATTTCGGATAATACCAAGTTTTCGGATAGAAGGTTTTCTAATAAACGAGGTCCGACTGTATTAATGCGTCTTACTCCATTGAAAAAAATGTTCACCTTGAGTGAACAAGCATTCTAGTTGGTCACTTTGGTTTTAATGATATTGAACGAATAGTTTAAACATTGAACGGTATTTCAACAATGTTGATGAAAATATATAAAATAAAATAATTGGTTAATCTGTATTGACAGTATTAGTCCATTTAGAATCTCAGTTGAAATTTATTACCGACCACCAACAATAAAGCTAACATCAAAAGTCATAAAACTACGGTGGCATAGAGGTTACGTGTGTGAAAGTATTTCTATATCTTAGTATGTCGTGGGAACGAGTTAGTTAAGTCGTGGCCACGATATACTAAGTCGTGGGAATGAGTAAGAAAGTTGTGGCCACGAGATAAAAATAATTTCACACATGTCACCTCTAAGCCACCGTATAAAACAGATACGGTATTGTCTCTCCAATATAATGGTCGATAACAAAATAAGTATATATTCAAAGCATGTTTTCAGTGATATGATGCACGAATATACTATCTTAAATAATTAAAATAAAGCAAACGGCCGATTGCAAAATCGGGCCATTTATCTCAATGACAAGAGATACCGACGCAGTTGATCCTTTCTCTGAAGAAATCAGCATTGATAATTTAATTGATTCCTTTACAGTTTCAGTAGCTAACGAGGAACTTTACGACAAATATGATCATCAGATATCATCAACCAACACATGATTAAACGAAAGTTTAATGGGAACTCGAAGTAATTCGACAATTAAGAATCGCAGTCCGAGTAAATTAACCAGGGTTAATTGTGTCTTTGGTTTCTGGACCGTTACAATGTTAAAATTCATGACAGTCGCGTGAAATTGAATTTTATAATGGTCAAAGTTGTGACATTAACATCATGTCCCCTCTGGGGTAAAAGATATTATTGAGCCAATTATGATCTATGCCATCGTACTAGAATGGTTAAACCTTTAATGGATGGTAATTCTCATCTACACGCTGAACTAAACTTGTTAAAGGATGTTCAATAACAAAGGTGACTTCGTTGCTATAAACAATATACAAACGGGCCACGGCATGTCAGGGTTTTTTCTGGTACCATATTTTATGTATTCATATAATATCAATAATGTCTCCCGCACCGTTACGCACCGTATTGATAGCACTCCAGATGGCAAAGGAGGAGGGCCATCCTGATGACAGCTTCTACCTTCGTCCAGTCAATATCGTCCGTTTACCGCGCTAAGTAACCGCATGCATTATTCGTAGCCGAGTATCTTAGCAACGACTGGGCGCCATTGATTTAATGTGATACTATTGTTTATGAAACAAAAAACTTGGAAACGGGTATCGAATCGTATAAAAACACAGAATGGCATTCGTGTTGCGCATTTTAGCGGCGACCCTCTTTGAGTTAGAAGGAATCAGAATTAATAAGATTTGATCATATTTTTCCATTTCGGTCTACAGTTTGATCTATTAATTAGAAATATGAAGGTTGCGTGTTTCCTATTGGCGTTCTGTGTGGCATTTATATATAAAGCGGGTAAGTCGGTTTATTTATTATTACATTTTAATATAATTTTTATTTTATTTTTTCAATTATATAACTTAAGTCACATTTAGTGTTTGAACATTGATATAAAGCTCTAAATTTACTACATCGAATTAACCAAATAAAAATACATTAAAATACCAAGTAATTAAAAACGTAAGAATATTTGTGGAGATTTATCACAAACATTTCAAATAACAAATATTTCTTAGAAATTCCAAGAATAAGCTCTAATATACATTTCCAAAATATCATATTAAGCAACACTGACTATTCAATACCAATATTTCGTCATGTTGCAGTGAAGTTTGAAGTGCGCCAAATGAAATAACCTTCCAATTAAGTGTCGATTATAAAACGACGTTAACGTAGATGTAATAAAATTTGTTCATAAAATATTATTTACGGCGTGAAGACTTGGTTTTAGTTTATGCAATGCTTCAGTTGTGATTTCATTACATATACAGTCGGACCTCGTTCAGTCGCGACTGAAATTTTACAAAAATAATAATAGTATATAAGTGCATAAGAAGATACACGTCACCTGATATATATTTGGGATGATTAAGGCTTTGATATTTGGTAAACAATAGTGAATAACAGTTTTTATTGTCGTATAAGTAGGATTTGATGGAACTAGCTTTGAACCATTCTGAAGATCCACAGAACGCCGTGGTACAATGGAAAAAAACATTACGCTTAATAAATGATACAGGGTATGTATCATGTGAGGTGCGCCACGTCAAAACCTGTATTACTGACCACAAAATCAATTTTCAAGTTTTTACATATTCTAACAGATATATTTTTCTACTTTCATTTCATACGGAAATTATTAAAATCAAACATCTACTTTTCGTTTTATAGCAATTCCAATGTTATGAACAAGATGTTTTCTAAGTAAGCTATAAAATGACGACGTCACATCAGAAGGTACATAATTCTTTAAAAAAACTTCTGCTTTCCGAATTGAATAGACACATTATGCAATACTTATAGATATTTCCTCGTTGGTTTATTTCTAAACATCAAAATTGAGCATCCAAAACATCTTCGGACAAATCGCTCAGTTTGTGACGTCAAAACTTTGATTGGGAAATATTCGACGTCATGACCAATGCCACTAATACAGGTTTTATCATGGCGGCGCTCATATGCATTGAAAGCTCATATACCTGGTGTGCTATGTCCATGTCGTCGACAGTATACTGTAAGACCCAACACTTAGGTACGGTTGAACTGATAATATGTTTTTTTGTGTGTCCGAGTACAGTTAAACCTCAATAATAAGACCAACCTTGGGACCCTTGAATTGGTTTTTTTGTTGAGGTTAAATAAAGAGCAAAACAGTGAAAATGGACCTGAAATGTGTTTTCCTAATTTTGAGGTGGTCTTAATATTGAGATGGACTTAAAGGGAGGTTTTACTGTATACTATGTAAACTACGTAGATAGAATGATGTCTTCCAATATGTTAAATAAAATGTTTTTTCAATATGTTGAAAAATAAGGGCTTACAAACAAATAACTCGGATATATATATACTATAATCATGGACCTGTCTTATCAGGGTCATTTTATAAATGCTGTTTCTCGAAGATTCGTACCCTAAGATTTTCTTACGACGTTCTTACGATCTCAAGAGCGTTTTATCCAATTTTCGTACGCATGCAGTCTCCACGAATTCGTAAGTTTTAACGAAAATGGTACGAATGATTATAGGCATTCGTAACGTTCGTAACAAAAGTTTATTAATATTTCACATTAATCAACAACAGTTATGAACTTTTTTATCAATTCATCTACTTCATATCACATGAAATTGTCTGGCATTTCTGGAAAAAAAATAAAAAGTATTTATTGTTATCTTCTAAGTATAAGATGATTTCATACATACTAGCTGATACAGTAGTCAATCAAAGTTATATAATCAGTCACAAAGTAAAACTACTGACAACCGAAAAGTAATTAGAAGATGGAATAAGAAGTGTGTATGTGACATTGTACATGGAACTAAAATGTATGGTTTACATTTAAAGTACAGAATCAACCATGTCATACAACCTTTTAAATTGAATATTTTTATTTGATTACTGCTAAGCCTTACTTTAAACTGTTAAGACACGAACTGGATGAATATATATCAAGACAGGTTAATTAGTATCATTTGGCAATTTAAAGGTTTGTTTGATTGTTACTATTTATATCATGAACTCTTATACATCATTAGAATTACAGTGGTTGTGACTTTAAGCAGCATTTCACATTTTCTTTAACAATCTGCATCATTAACATTACGAGCTGAATGACATCCTCAATGACATTTGACTGCAAAATAAAGTGTATTAAATCCTCAATAAATTAAATCCGCTAGTTCAAACTCAAGAAAATAATAAATTATTTAGGCAAGTTTTTATTCTTCTGAGCTAGAATACCACTCAATATACTAGTTCTTAAGCTGTGTAGTAGAGTGTGATGAAACGATATACCACCTTGCGAGAGTTGGGGAGGGGTCGAGCACCACACTGGGTCGTATCCATCTGCATTTATATGAAGGTAGCAGTAGTATATTGACGTAAGCGGGAGGAGAGCAGCGGTGTGGGGTGATACAGAAAACTGGTCTGTGTAGTTGGTAGAACGCCCTGATGGTGTAGAGGGTGCGTGGTTTCGAGCACCTCATCAAGCGCCACACCACTACAGTACTTTCATATTTCAGTTCGAACCTCTTATGACCAGCCCCTGTTGGGTAAACAATCGCATCTTATATAATTAGTCATCAGACCTGCAATAGCAAACCTGATCACCCATGAAGTTTTAAGAAATATAAGGCAGGCATATCTGCGGGGATATCTTATTAAATACTGTTCAGTGTTCTGTAACGTTGTCCCAGTACTTTTAAGCAGCTGTCAATCGAAGTTTTGTCGTCTTTCTCTGAGAAGTTAGTTTGCCTATTTTTTTACATGAATATGCTTTGAATTCATATTATCTGTCGTATAAAGAATTTCCTTTCAAAATAAAACTGACAAGGTATTCTTTTCAGTATTTTGAAGTCGGCTAGATTATGTTTGCATAAACGCAACACAATATAATGCCTGTATGCATCTTTCTTTAGACTTTGATGAGTCACAAGGAAATCACTTTTTTATTAATAATGCAATCTTTCAAATTTATACGTTATAAATTAAGAGACCAACATATTTGTGCGCGTGATATGCAAACATATACGCAGTGTTAAAATTGTATCTGGCTCATCTTAACGCAAAAATATTTGAATGGGCTCATTCAGTGCTGTTGCTACGATGCCTAAAACGTCTTTAATTCATAATTTTGGGCTCCTTTTATTCAAGGAAATTTTCCAGTGCGCCATGCAAAACACATGCTGTGTTAAATATTGGTTGATATTCCTCGAATTTACCATAAAATCACGAATAATGATTATATAACAATCAGTTTCTGCATTCGTTAAAGGTAAAAAATATTGAAGGTCTCTTTTTAAAAAAAAAGCTTGGCCCGTTATGTCCCTTAATATGGTCCGAAGTGTCTGGTCCGTAATGCCCCTGGTCCGTAGTGTCCTGACACCCGCGAGATACGTCTCTTTTGACCTCCCCGTGAAGAACGTGTACTGATTTACTGTGCGCACGAACATTCTTATTCGTAAGATCACTGTCATACATACGACCGCGTTGATAAAACGGTCGTAAGTATTTTCCCACATCTTTCGAAAACCCCGTGTGTTACCTCTTGGGAGAACGAACACCCCTTTTGGTGCCTCTTTGGTGAAAATATGATCAGATTTTAAAAAGCCCGCTTTTAGGACAAGATTTGGTTGGTCAAAAATGTAGGTCAAAGTCAATGTTATAACAGCTGCGCCGAAAAATAAATCATAAGTCATTTTCAAATCTACTGTAACAGTATATATGAGCAGAACTTTCATACATAGTACAATATTCTTCTGTCAATATCACATGTTATCCTAATTTTGGTAATGATGATTCACCATTTGAGCGCCGCTGTACGATTCCAAATCTTTTCAAAAGTGACGTCATTTCCAGAAAACGTCACATGTGACGTCACCGTGTACTTACAGTAAACAATATTTGCCCCATTATATGGCAATGTGAAAACAAAGTGACCATAAGGAGTAAATATTGTTTCCTGCTTCCAAAAAGTGTCATCACATGTTGCGTTTTCTTGAAATGACGTCACTTACAGAAGAGGTTGTAAATCCAACAGCAGCGCTCATTTGTAGTTTTATACAATAATCTGAAGAGAGCAGTTTAAATGAGTTGTCGTATTGTAATGGGAATTTCATTCCAGACCTCCATACCGGAATAACCGAACGTGCATTTCAAATATTGCGTACGTGTTTTTTACAAGTTAAATCTGCATTGGTTTCAGCTCGTAGTTCATGTTTGAGATTTAATAAAACTATCCGTAAAAGAATGTGGAAAATATGTTCATCTTACGCGTTCTATTCTATAAAATGTGTATTTGTAGTTTACGATTAAGGACAAAGTTATAACATATGAGTAAATGTCCCATTACTAGTGATGGATAATCGGACAAATTTCAGAATCGATAATCGAATCGTAAATAATCGAAATATTTAGGTTTTTAGTGTAACTTGTATAATGCTGACAGTTAATGCGACTTTATTTATCTCTTTTTACTACATTTAACATCAATGGAGTTTGACATTATTCATATCATGAGATCCTCTTTCTTTGAAGGGGGTATATTTCTATTTTCCACGTAAATAAGTATGTGTGGGCATCGAGGACATCCCACTCCATACTTTACAAATTAGCAGTTAGTATGCATAAGAAAACAAAAATAAAATCGGCTACATGTTACATTTTTTGGCGACCTAATATAAAAGTGTTACTATATATGTCTATATCAAATGTCCGGTTTGAGGTAGTTTTTGGACTGGAGAGTGTCCGGACTAGGGAGTTTCCATCGTATTTGTATTTGACTGAATACATTGAAAAAAATCTATATAAGTGTAGAATTTGAATATATATAATATCATCTTATTGAAATTATCCTTCAGTCCAAATTTCCGATTATAATCGATTATTGTAGTTCATAATCGATTGTCACCGACATCGGATGTCCAGCGACGATTTTTCGATTTTTTCTATAACACTTCCCGTTACCCACTTATATCTATATACTTGGACCCTGAGGAATGATAGTTCATACTTGGCAGTACACCAATATCAGACTCATAACATTAGCTTTTCTGAGATTTGAGTGCTGAGTGTAAGTATCCGTTATAATCCTTGGCCCAAGAGTCAACCGCTCTGTCCCTCGTAAGCTAAGCATCCCAAAGCATTTCTTGGTGTGATATTTCAGATTGTGCAATCACCGCTTGGACTACTCCTGTAATTAGCGGTGCGGACGGACACGCCGCTTTAACCGCACCTCTGGATGAAGATGCAACGGGAGATCCTGGAATAACAATTGTTGCGACAAATGCCGCGTCGTACATCTTGGTCAGCCAGTCCCCAGGAGCCTTATTCGCTGTTGCCACCGGTGGTGCTGTAACCTATACGGGGAGTTTCGACTATGAAACTGCTGTGGCATACGAGCTTATAATAGAGTAAGTAAAGTGTACATCTCTTCCTATAATTCACGCTACTTACTTAGTTCAACACATTTTATATGAGAGTAATCGCCGTCTCGGCCCGCACGATTTCTGGGAAATTATAAAACCCGTAGGGGTGTACTTTAGCCCGTGGCTGAAAGTAAAGCATGAAAAATGTTCATGTCTCGGTAGGACGAGACCTGGTACGTGGGCAATTCTCTGCGGGCGTTACTCCGGTGCGTGGGCGTTGCCCTGGTACGTGGGCATTGTTCTGGTGCGTGGTTTTCGTTATCAAGATTTATTGACTTTTTGATATTGTGCATTCTACGCGGCTTATCGATGTCGACCTACGTGAACGCTGGAGTGCTGATGAATCTAAAATTAAGCTATATGAAGACTGAAATATGTGAGTTTTTAACTAGAAATGACAACGCTAATCCATCACTTACGTGAATTTATCGAAGTTATTGAAATTATAAATCCGTTTTACGAGAACTATTTCTTGACCGCACAAAATGTTGAGTTTTGCCACATAGTGCTCTGCCTTACATACACTAGAGGGTGTTATTATAATAACGAAGTGGTACGGAAATATCGGAGAGCTGACGAGAATGGCTACTATGTAGTGAGTTGGGTATGCCTCGCGAACAATTAGTAAAGAAATAACAATGTTACGTTAACTTGAAGTTAAAAGGGAAGGCATATTAAATTGTCTATACATATGACGTCATAAATCACGTCACTGTTTTCTCCCACTCAGAGACAGTCTCCTATGAAGTGATCTCCTCTTACATATATCGGAGATCTCTTGACGAATTTTATTTTTCATTTTTTTCTTTGTTTTAATTCGACATTTTTATGTTATGGTAGCTTTGTATTGCTTACAGGTTGATAACTAGGGGTGTCAACGAATATTCGAACATCAGAATATTCGAAGACTGATTCGGTGTTCGAATATTCGATAAGTTTTCAATGTATACAACGCCAAAGCCGAAAGCTTGAGTATTATATGTTTACGGTCTGGTCATCAATGTTACCTATGAAATGATATTAACACATGTGTCAAGATGTATATTAGAGATCCAAGAGAGACACTTTAACACTCTGATGATGACGCATCGGCCTACTTGGAATATTCGAAAATTTGTTCGAAAGGTTGACCGAATATTCGAATACCAAAATTCCAATTCGTTGACATCCCTATTGATAAAGTAAAAAAATACTAACAAAATTGGTAAATAGAACCAATATTTTATATTTGAGTAACAATAGATAGTTCCCACATTTACAATATTTACCTCCCTTGTTCTGAATAACAAACCGTATTGATAGGCAAATTTCCTTATAGTTTATAGGGAATATACTGTAAACGATGATAAAATCATGAGATAGAAAAAGTAACTTACTGATTCTGCTCATGTGGACAGTTGGCTCAGTAAGTTGAAGAAGAATTGGGAATTACTTCTATAAGTGCTTATCTAAAAGGCTGATGATTAAGAACAAGGAAGTAAATATTGTAGATGTGGGAAATATCTATACGGGTAACCTTGAGAATGATATTGTTCAAATGAAACAAATATTAGGACCCATTAACACTGATTCCCTAGACAAAGCAAATAGAGTGTTTACCACATTTGCTGTATGACAAAGGTGCAATAGCCGATCACCCAGTGGGATACGGCTATGGTCAAACGAAAGTTGTGATGGCAGGGTTAACTGTAATATCAAGTAACGACCCGGTATTGAGTTTGACTCTGAGGTTGGTCACCACACTACATGATGTAAAGTATGCTATGTTATATATTTTACCAGAGCGACGGAGGACGCTTCCAACAAAGGCACTGCTACTGTGACTGTTTCGATCGCAGATGTCAACGACAACACTCCAGTCTTTGGCGCTACTTCAAATGCAGTTACCATCAATGACCTCTCGGTAGCAGGTAACTATGAAATCAGTAAAACTTCAGTAATACGACCACCCTCGGGAACCTTGAAACTGGTCTTCTTATTGAGATGGTCCAAACATTGAGGTTGAATAAAAAGCAAAACAGTGAAAATGGACTTGACAATTGTGTTCTTTTTTTGAGGTGGTCTTATTAATGAGGTGGTCTTTAAGTGAGTTTTTACTGTAGCATACATGAATATTATCACAAATTACACATGATGACAGTCAAGATCAATTCCACTTAAAGCGGCATATTTAATTTAATACGTAATAAGATGTCGATCCAAAGAATGAAAAGAAACTTTTTTAGAATGCCGTTTAAATCCTATGAAATGTAGTAGATATTCAATTAATGTAAATATAATCGCTGCTATGGGATTTACAGCCTCTTCTGTAAGTGACGTCATTTCAAGAAAACTCAATATGTGATGTCACTATTTGCAAGCAATAAATGATATTTACTCCATATGGTCACTTCGTTTTCATATTCCCATGTGAGGCAAATAGGGCTTACTATCAGTACATGGTAATGTCACATGTGACGTTTTATTGAAATGACGTCATTTCGATTCTATTTTAGATACAGTACTTACCACTCTTACCGCCACAGATGCCGATGCTACAGCCGCTAACAACGTCATAACATACGCAATTACAGGTATGTAAATTTACTAGGTCAAGCTTGTAGATCTAGATATCTAGGTCTCAGGGCCGTAGCCACACTGAGGTAAACGGAGGCTTTTGCATCGTGAAGAATTTGTAGAGGTTCGAGTTTTTTAATCAGTTGATTCTAGCTATTTTTGAAAACACGTTATGGATAGTTACGTATCTCCAAATGTCTCTCAGATATCAGGAAAACAGAAATTGTACTCTAGAACCTATTGTTACAGGTGTATGTCCTCGGACCGCTGTAACAAGTTTGTGATAGTGTGCAACATGTTAAATCGAAGTCTAGCAATGGCCCTATTTGTATGTTTTTGTTGCTGATCAAAAATAATTTCATAGAGAGAATTATTTGGATCTTTCACCGAAACAGAAAAAAAATCTTTTTTATTTCATGCTTTTTCAACAGATTGAAATATTTTTAATAGTATACTCTCAACGTGGCGTCATGTATGTCAGTGGTATACGTGACGTCATGCGTGATGAATGTCAGTGGTATACGTGACGTCATGCATGATGAGTGTCAATGGTCTACCTGACGCCATGCAGAAAACCTCGGCCATTTACGTCCAGTGCCTCGGATGTTCGTAAGGCACTACTTTTGGAAATACCATTCGAATATCATGTAAACAATATGACGGCGTGAACGCTGGAGTTCTGATGAAACGGCATTAAAATGACATATTTCAGCTATATGAAGACTGAAATATGTGAGTTTTTACCTAGAAATGACAACGATAATCCATTTCTTATGTGAAAGTTATTTTGAACTTAAATCTGTTTTACGAGAACTATTTTATGACCGCACACAATGTTGAATTTTGCCACATAGTGCTCCGCCTGACATACATTAGAGGATGTTTGTAGAGTAATGAAGTGGTACTGAAATATCCGAGAGCTGTCGAGAATATGTGACGTCATGTATGAGGAGTGCCAACGGTCTACATGAACGTCATGAACAATTAAGACGCTTAATAGTTCCTTCACATATTATTTTCGTAGATATCCATTCTGAGATGTCTTGCTAGAAATGCCACTTAGAAAAGGTCATCATAAAAACACAAGCCGCAAGAACCTATACACTTACATGTTACCAATTAAAATGGTAAAAAGACACAATGTACAAACCATTATTGGTTGAAAAATGCAAATGTAAGGGTATCGCCTTGGATTTGTCAGTGGTATAAACACCATTTGAGACACAGGTAGAAAACTTCATCCAATCATATTCTATGACGTTTTTTATTTTTAGCTACTGGAAACACAAACACTGACTTCACTGTTGGCGGGGCAACTGGTGTAATTACGGTCGCCAATGCGTTAGACAAATCACGAACAACTTGTTACGATCTTATCTTGACAGCCACTGACTCGGGAACAACTCCTTTGACCGGATCCACTACCGTAAATGTATGTGTTGGTGGTAGTTGCAGTTGCAGCGGCGCTGCCGCCCTTGTTAGCGGAGCAATTATCATGACAATGACTGTCCTTGTTGCAAGGTTCTTGTAGATTACAATGAATCTAAAAAAGAACCCAGATGCCATTTACCAACAGTTGCTTGCTTCTACTACATCTCACTGACACCATTCTAAAAACGTTGCTTTTCAAGACGCATTAAAAATAAATTATTGTTGCCTTTGGATGCCTCATTTCTCGTAATTATTCTGAGCATCGGTATTTTTATGTATAAACTAGTATGTCTGCGCACCATCATTAGAAAAATCCTCAATAACGATAAAAGAGCTAAAACATAATATCCGGATTTTTACTTGATGACAAGTTAAAACAAAAACCACTTCGAAATTTCTAAATCTGCATATTAAGATGATCCTGCCAAAGAGGAATTCAGTAGCTTGCCACCGGACGATTCCTTAACAATCAATTCACACTTACAACATTTCGGAAAACAATGCAGTTTCTGATGATATACCGGTGCTATCAGTGTTTGTTGGAACACCAAATGAACATCTACAACATTAAGCCATGCAACCGATGGCTACAAGCATTGCTGTTGTTGCTAACTGGGTATTACTGGGCTTCAGATGAAGCGCACTTACGATTATTTTTATGTTAACTATCCTAAGACTGTTTGTCATTGTCGCCGTTATATTCGGTAATGTTTAGTGACAAGTTTATACGCATAACCGTCTCTTTTTATATCGTAGACAACAATGTTGTACCCGGAGTGTGTCGCAGATGCAAATGTTTGTTGCATTTCAACCGGTAAAAGACTTTGTACAGCGTATGTAGTTACGTATATAATTATGGTGATAACGACTAAGCTTAGTTGAGAGTTAATGTGAAATTTATTGTTTGTGTGTAGTAGTCTAGAATTATTAAGTCTCGAATTTTCATATAAGAGCACATATATTTCACAGTATGATAAATCATGTTTTATGTAGTCATTTAGCAGTTAAACTAACATACTAACATAATTTGAATTAACTAAACTTACGTCATATTCATTTTCACTTCGGCCTGTGTACGATCTCTTTGTAGAAATAAAAGAAACATGCACATTTTAAGACAAAGGTACTAGGAAAAGGCAGATCCGAGTTCGATCCCCGGGATAGGCAGATGATGTTCTTCCGTGACATTGACTATTGCCATGTCCTCCACATGTGGAGAAGTTGTCAGTTGCTTGCGGTAAAGCAAGTTAGTACTGGTTGATAATTAAGTTCCAGGAAAATTGGTTAGGTCAACTGGCCGCCGTATATGAATGAAAATGGAGGAATAAAAAGGGCATAACCCTGATGAAAACAAACAAATTCAATACGTCTTTATTGGAATAATCAGTTGCAGAAATATTAGTCTTTGGTTGTTCAGTTGTTCTAAAATTTAATGCCATATGTATCCGATTAATGCACCAACATACAAGCCAATATCGTCGACTTGTTTGGAATTCCGTCTCGTGTGTGTGTGTTTTAGTTTAGGGGTGACTTCCGTGATGAAATGCATAACATGTATTGATGTACAAGTCATTCCCGTCAGTTTTTTACTCTTTTATCACATTGTTTTAACACTTTTTCTTGTGCAGTTTTCTTTTTAACAATAAATCCCCTATATTGTAAAATGTTCCGTTGATCTACATTACGAAGTTAAAAAACTATTAAGCTGTAGAAAGTGTAAGCCGACATTATAAAGAAAACAGAGAAGACATTGTACATTTAAAAAACGACACTTTGAAGGAAGGCTCACTTGACATCCATTTCTATTTTGTAGCGCAATGACCTGGTTTAGGGGGAAAGATATCAACTATGTAACTAAATGTTAGCAAACATCTTAAATATTTATATGGAATGGCATTTATTACAGACGAAAATTTGCCAAATTGTTGACATTTGATAAACCAATTTAAATGTAATGGATTTGAGACCATCTTAAGATGTTAACATTGTATAGCAACACCTGTTCTTACATTGTTCACATAATCCCCCACCAAAATTACAACATCTGTAATTTATTGCACTTACTAAACAATGATATTGAAAAAGAACTCGTAAATTGGTCAAATATAGATTCTTTTTACTTCTTTTGCTTGCTTCTACTCGATTTTATAGTTTTGAATGATGTGTTAATAAATTTTCTTGAAAATCTTGTCTTCGTTTTTTTATGTACCCAGTGTCAAATGTTTAAACGCTGTGTGATACTGTATGTGAGTTAATCGACCGCATTTCAGTATTGTTCTGTTGTCAGTGGGCTGGGTTACAATACAGTACCGCGAGCAACTAACAACGTCGTCATGTGAATCAAAGGTGGATGATAAATGACTCAGGATAAAGTACCTACAGTCAACTTTCCAGTGGAATACATAGTTTCCACATCTACAATATTTACGTCCCTTGTTCTTAACTGTCGGCCATTTTGATAGGCAAAACTGATAAGCCCTTATAGGAGTAATTTCCAAATATGTGATAATTGAGAAAATACCAAGCGAATTTGCGTGTGACAAGCACTTTTTCTTCAACTTACTGAGCCAAATGCCCACATATATATTTTATATATCGGATTACTTTATCATCGATTACATTATATTCCCCATAAACTTTAAGTAAATTTGCCTATCAAAATGGCCGACAATTCTGAAAAAGTGAGGTAAATTTTGTAGATGTGAGAACTATGTATACGGTAGAACACGAATCGTTGAGAATATCAAGTTAAACATTTATCATTGCAATAATACAGGCGAAAATATAGCGAAGAAGAGTAGTGTAGCAGAAGAAACTAATACAAAACATGGTCTCTCCACACAGATCCATAGCGTACTTAAAACACTTCAAAGCGAAGGGTAAATAAGATAAAACAAAACATAGGGGAGGGAAAACAACATTAAATAAAAGTCTTACATAATTTATGATAACGGTAACCTTGTTAAAGGAGTTTACCGGAAAGAAATAAGGTTACGATTAATATAGTACTCTAGGTTACTATTACTTCGAAAGTATCTGACAAGTTCAGAAATATATACACCTTATGAAGTTGATTTCGGCAGCCTTAAAAACGGAATTGGATAGATACATGTATATTGCCGTTTTAATAACAAGAACTTAATGACGTTTTAAACAGGGTGTTTACTAGTGTAAATTTTGAATTTCATATCTACAAAGCACGACTCTAAAACGATGAAATGTGACATCAAACAATGATAAGAATGCGGCAGATAACAACCAGATTGGGAACTTTTCAAACTACAGACTGGTTTAACATTGGACAATTTTTAGTTTCATAAATGATAACAATAGTAACACTCGACCACGAACAGTGTTGCCTACACTTGTACACGTTGCCATGGGGTTGTCCATGGTGTTAAATGTACCAAGAGAACACAGCAACCTAAAACGATGCACCTTGTTTTGGGTACATGCAGTTCATAGACCTCAGTTAAACCCTCGAGTTGTATAGAATTGAATGAATCCAAACTTTGCCATCCTTGCCATCCTCTCATCACATCCACTACTCACTCAGTGAAATAACTTTTGATCTTTTCATCAATTTATATTTCCTGGGTTAATCTCAGCATATCATTGGAAAGCATAAAATAAATGGACAAACATTAAAATACATAAAGAACTCATATTGGCATTGGGAAATGCCCAAATTGAACGAAAATTTAACACAAATATAATTTCAAGATCATGGCTTTTTATCTTTTTATCAGCAGTAGCAATGTATAATAGAAACAATGAACAACACAAACTAAGCATACATATAATACAATAAGAATTAATATAATAAAATTCATGGTATTTAATGATGGTACCATATCATACATATTTAGGGGTTCATTAAATTTTTGGCATATAGGCGTAGGGTATAAAATGATTCAATGTTTACTACAAATATACATCAGTCACAAAAAGCAGACAGCATCAGATATACAAGAAGCTTTATTTACTGTCGGGTTTGAAAAAATAAACATTAGCTAAGAGCTATTTACCGACAGATATGCACTGAAAACAGAAAACGTATACTACTTGTTTACATAATGACATACAGCAATGTGGAATATGTCACCAGTGTACTTCATATGATCCTTGATCTATAACACCTTTATCTTTAAATACACAAATTAACAGTTTTGACACAGTTCTATATATCAGAAGTGTATCAAGTAAAACAAAGAGTTACCAAACCTGAACTGTGAGTAAAGCTGATGTACAATATTTAAATTTAGATCGACCTATATTTTCCTTTTTTAAGGTTACTAGTCAGATTCATTTGTATATTGTAAAAAGCAACAGTTACACCGTGTATTTTGCCTGCTGTATAGTACAATTCCAAATCTTCAAAGGGACATAACCGATTTCCGATTATGTCAACTAGTCACATTGGTTGGTTTATCCCATTATGCCGATTAACGGACTGGCAAATTGATTCGCCCATCACTCTCGTAAGTGAAACCATTTAATCACACTCCATAGCTGGTTCCAAAGTTATCGACCAATACTTGCACCAAATTCGGGGATAAGTAAGCAATAAAAGCACTCAAGAATATAAAGAAAAAACAATTATATTGTAAAAATTGCCTTAAAGATCACACACAGGCATCTCAACAATATCAATACAATTATTTTAACCATCATTTTAGTGCAGTGTTTGATTACATATAAATGATTATACAATAATATATTTCTATTTAAAGATTATCATACGCTCTTCACCACAGTTTCAATACTCAGTAGAGGAGTCTGTACCCACCATACTATTACTGTATATCATACAGGCTATGAAGACATATTTTTAACAGATAAAAAATAGATTAACTCTGATAAAAGGTTATTATCATGTATGTTCCATATTTAATTATCAAACGTTGAACACATAAACATCACATAACACAAAAACAGATCTTTTCTGTAAAATCAGTAATTGTTTTCAGGAATTAATGTTCGCTATTTATGCAAGACCATTATATTTATATGAAAATAGATGATTGCTAAATTGTCGCCTCAATCTTGGCAGAACTGAAAGAAGACAGTTGCGTATATTTAACCTCTTGAAATAGCCCGATCATCTGCGAAATATAGGCCACGCAAAAATATCTTATTTTACAGTAGTGGATCTTTGCAATAAGGTTTGCCACAAGTTTGTTTGTTTGTTTCATCGGGTTCAATGCTGTTTCTCAACAATATTTCAGTTATATACGGCGGCCAGTTCACCTAACCAGTTTTTCCTGGATTGAAATCTAACCAGTACTAACTTACCCTTCTCCACATGAGGAGGAAAATCGACATTTTTATCAAATTTTCATGGAAGGGTATGACCTGCCGCGAAAAGGAATCGAACCTGAATCCGGGTTACAAGTCCAGCGCACTAACTACTGGACCACGGCCGCGGCAGGTTTGCCACAAGGATTGCATTTTCAAGCACTATACTTCTGTTACACACAAAACTTCTACCATTTTTAAACACAAAACTTCTACCCTCAATCCACAGAAAATGCATTACATGTATTAAAAGTTGGATAGTCGTATTTTTTATCAAAATATGCTAGTAATGGTTTTGCGAAAAATGGCACGTTTATACCTTCATACAAATGCTCTCTAAAACATTGTATCATTCCTCAAGTGTTCTGGAACTGCAAAACACAAGAATATGTTGACAAGAAAAACATAGTAGAAATGTACATCTTTTTAACAAAAACTTCATAACAACCTATCAAGGATGCAATCTGGGCCAAGGATTATGACAGATACTCAGCACTCAAATTGCAGAATTTACTCTTGTGAGTTTGATAGCGATTTCTCTGTTATTCTAAGAATTAATAGTGACACCCTTGCGCAAGGCTCAAATTCTGTCATGTTTAGTTTTTAGGCATTTAATGCCTTATTCTACAAACATTCAACAAAATAATTTAGCGGTATATCATCACTCGAGTGCACTGCCATTTTGTGCCAAGGTGAGCTAAAAAGAAAAGGCCATTCTAATAAATGTTTGTTTGGCATATCTCTACACAGCAAAATTAAGTTAGATAGATAGATAAAAAACATTTATGGCCATTTGAGTTCCAACTATTAATAAGCAGTCCCCCATAACTTGTCCCCACTAGGTCACCTCAAAAATATTTTGAGTAGGGGTCATTTTTGGAAGAAGGTAGGTTTATGCAAAACATACAATTTGTTAAGTATGGCCTTATAAAGTTAATAAGTTAACAAATAAGCTGTTCCCCGACAAAACCTGTATTAGTGACCAAAAAGTCCATTTTCAGGTTTTTACATATTATAACTATAGATTTTTCAACTTTCATTTATCATCGAAAACTATTAAAATCAGAAGTCTTCTTTCCTTTTCATTGCAATTTCAATTTATAGGATCATATGCAAAAGAACCCTGTAAAATGATAATGTGGCGACAAATATATCTTCTGCACTTCAAATTGAAAAACAAAATTGTGCAACACTTATAAAGCTATATTTACACATCAATACTCTCAAATGGTGATCATCATGAATACAATACGTTTAATTCTATATATTACAATAAAGCCTCCAAAACATCTTCCGACAAAGCACTTAGTTTGTGACACAGATCTTTGATTGGAAAATACTTGACTTCATGACCAACGTCTCTAATACAAGTTTTGTCAAGGCAGCGCTCAAATCGTTTCAAAACATCTGAATTGCCTCACAAAGTGATTTCAAGTTTTACTGGCTCCAGTGCAAGGCAAAAATGATCCAATAAACTTCGTCTATAGAGTATGGCAGCTCAGTCGGTGGCTCAAAAACATTGTCTTGTATTCTAAACTGTAGTTCAAGCAGCAGTTTCAGACAGGAACTATTGTCCGTCAAAGACTGTAAAATATCCAGCTCATTCACTGGATTACCTGTGATACCTTCTTTGATCTGAAATATATTCAACAATTGTTTTCATGCCACACATAAATAGGATGAGCATTAGGCCATAACAAAATCTATCTCATCCTTGGTACCCAGGCTATTCATAACATATATACCCTGGGCAAATTGGTTAGCGAAACTTCGTAGTGCATGAATAGTCATTAACATTTCTCGATCAATGAAATGAACGATAACAAAAAAGAAGGAATCTCCTTTGTGAAGCGCTATTGATGTCCTGTCTAACACGATTTGAAAGCCACGATCTCATTGGATCGCTCAGAACCACAGTTTCATCCGTATCTCCTCAGCAATTTCCGTATCGCATAAGATGTTATGTAACCAATCAAGTGGCTGGATTTCACCTCATTAATTATTCATGAGTACGAGATTTTTACAGTCAGTTTGCCCAGGGTATCATGTATGTTATGGATAGCCTGGGTACCGAGAATGAATCTATCTATGATAAGCGTCAGGTTCATTCTTCGAAACCTACCTATGTTAGGCAGGAAATAACAAAGATTTGATAAAAAAATGTATCTCCCTAGGCACATGGAAATGGGCAATTTTAAACCATGTATCATTCGAAATAAAATTTCAGACCCGATGAATTCGAATGAACGAGGTCCGACTGTATTTCTTTGACTAGCTATACGCTTTCAACTTCAATACATTTCACAGAAAGACTTTCAGTTAGTTTATCAGTGACAAGTTCCGAACTGAAAGTAGCCAATGTTAGACAATAAAATGAAAGTAGGAATTTACGACCTTGACCTTTGCAAAATCTGGACTAATAACAGATAACATTACATTCTTACCACGGTGAGAATACATTTAACATTAGTAGGCATTTAGTTTATCAGTGACATGTTTCTGAAGTGAAAGTAGAAGCAAATATCAGACATAAAATGAAAGTAGGAATTTGCGACCTTGACCTTTGCAAAATCTGGGCAAGCAGATAACATTATATTCTTACCATTGTGAGAATACATTTAACATTAATTGGCATTTATTTTATCAATGACATGTTTCTGAAGTAAAAGTAGCCAGTATCAGACATCAAAATGAAAGTAGGAATTTTCGACCTTGACCTTAGCAGATAACATTATATTCTTACCACTGTGAGTATAGATTTAACATTAGCAGTAGGTATTTCCCGTATCAAGTCCAGCATCTCGTCGTCTAACATTGTAGCAGCATCGAAGAATTCTCCAATTGCATGAAATTTATCCTCAATTTGTGGTGGTGCTGTCAAATGATTTTCCTACAAATTATTTAAGACATTTTTTTACATTTGTCTTTTTTATTGAGGAGCTTTAGCGTCTTATTGCTATCATCGTCAACTAGATGGTCTACTCGAAGTACCGCCATATTGATTGTCTCAAGAAATAGTACATGTAAAGTCCTCTGATTTTATTATATATTTGGTGAGTTATGACTGATTTGCCAGGGATCAATTGAGGAATGCTGGAGTCTTGATATAAACAACTTTTCTGGATAATTTGTGTCATTTTTGGCGAATGAGTTTAACCGAATAGTCGTGTATTAATTTCTAAAACTATAACTTGGAAATGTGCAGTCTTGTCTTAAGAGGTGCCTCCCTCCTCTCCTCTAACATCAGGCGCTTATTCCGATACTTTCATATTCACCCTCTGCTTTATAACTCCAGAAAGACTGATATTGTCTATTTTTAGACAGGTGAATCAACATGCGTACACAGCCATTCAGCGAGCCGCTTGCAACGACTCGCTAATGTCCCAAACGTAGGACAGTAAACATGGGTAAATAAAGCTTATGCAAGTGTGCATTGAATAGACAGCTTTCCCCGTCATAGAAATGGCGCTGTGACAATGAAAATTGCAAGAAAAACTAAATAAATCTAACGTAAGTGTCTATTGTTTTGTCGGAATGCCAAAATTATACCGATGCCTGTATATGTGTAGTGATTTATATTCTGCTACGTATATTTTAAAATGACCTTCCGTCCTTTTTTTTTACAATTACAAAGAAATTTCCGGTAGTTTTCTTGGTTTCTAGCAATATAGATAAATATGGCTAAATTTTTATTACAAGATTTAAGTTTTCTGAAGTAACAATTTGGGGTGGTGCCAACAAATGTTTCTCTACAAATATTTAAGAAATATATGAAAAGACCTGAGTTTGGCATGTGTAACGGTATAAAGGAAACAGTCATCAAGAGTGAAAATGTAAGTTGTAACTTTTTTCACTATCACTGTAAAATAAATAAGTTTAAACTTATATGCGACAGTGGTGTAGAAAAAAATTCCTAAAATAAAGATATATTTTTACAGAAAAAATCGAGATATTTCACAAACCATGACAACGAATCCCAAATTCTCATGTACTGGAGTAAAATGAGATGCATTTATAGCATTTCAACAACATTTTTGGTGATGTCACGGCGGAGGGGCCAGTCAAGGGAAAGTCATTTCAAAGCTAGATGGGGTCGTCATCTACGAGGTCATGGATTCAAAATCCACACATGTTACTGAATATTTCGAAAACTGAGTAACATTAAAACAACTAAAAATTCAACATACAACATTTTTAAATCCAATAAATTGAAGAACTTCAAACCAAGCGTCGTCAGTCGACAAGAATTTCTCCTTCAAGTCAGTGACCTTCACTTGAATTGGTTGACCTTTCTCTGCATCGTCAATCTAAAAATGTAAATGTACATGATGTCAGTGAATAGTTTAACTAAGGATCAAATTTAAAAAAAAATCCTATCTGCCTTTCTAAGGAAGTAGCATTCATTTTCACTTGCTAAATTGACGTTTCACTTAAATTAAATTTTTTGGAAAGAAAAAAATGACATATTCTGCAAAATAATACTGATTTAGCTTTTCAAACATGTGCTATTATATATTATTTCATTTCTGTGAGAAAAACATACCATAAAAATGAATGAATAGATATTTCTTAAAATTTTAGTGTCAGAGTTGTTCAACCCTACTTTTTGAAATGCCACTTGCGGATTAGTACAAACTTCTGTGACTAGAATATTGCTTTAAGATTACAAATGTCATTTAATGTATACTGAACTGAACATAATCATACTTCAGTTAATTGTTTCAAGTGACGAGATAGAACAGTGCATTTGTTCCATTTGACCACAGAGTTGACCCTTTTACCCCTGGAATTTCCAAAAAGCCACATTTTGACCCTAAGGCTGAAGGGTCATTTTTTTCTATAGTAAAGGTAACTGGGCTATAAAACGGTAAAATCCAGTCAAAAATTATCAAAATGACCCTTGAGATTCAGCATGGAACCCCAGCCCTGCGTTCAGTAAAGGTGTTTGTGGCTAACGTTTCATAACGTTTGCAATTTGGTTCCCCTTCTGCAGTGAATGTGATATGGTGGGTCAGGGATACAAAACTTAACAGTTTCATAACGTTTGCAATTGTTAGCGTTAACTGAACGCAGTAATATGGTGGGTCAGGGATACAAAACTTAACAGTTTCATAACGTTTGCAATTGTTAGCGTTAACTGAACGCAGTAATATGATGGGTCAGGGATACAAAACATAACAGTTTCATAACGTTTGCAATTGTTAGCGGTAACTGAACACAGTGATATGGTGGGTCAGGGATACAAAACATAACAGTTTCGTAACGTTCGCAATTGTTAGCCGTAACTGAACACAGTGATATGGTGGGTCAGGGATACAAAACATAACAGTTTCGTAACGTTCGCAATTGTTAGCCGTAACTGAACACAGGGCTGGAGTTTGAATCAGCGAAACATCGGACAGGCAGGTGATGATATTCAAGTGATCCATCTATTACTCACTTACCAGCTCAGAGAGGACATACATGTCCCTTGGTATGGACATCAGATGTAGAAGCCACAAGTTCAGTTTACATCTCGTGTCTGTCGGCAGGTCATACAGAGGTTTGAACACATTCAACGGTTGATTTAAATCCATTTCTGTGAAAGAATGACAATACATATGATTACATCCAAGGGTACTTGTTTTGTCATTTTGGGTTAGGCCATACTGATTTTTTAATTTTATATAGCTTTGCAAAAGCTAACTACCCATTCGAAAAAACATACAACGTCTTCTGAAAAAACACAAAGCCAAATAATAGACTGTGTCATTTCACATGTTTTAATGAGGTTAACATGATAAAAATATAACTAAACAACTTGTTTATTTACAAAACATTAGAAGTCTTACAGATAAACAGACTCACTATTTTCAAACATTCAAGTTAACAAAATTTTGACAAAATATATGTAAATACGATACAGTGGTTACCTCCCTTGGTGATTTAAAAAAAAAATTGGGGCTCAGAGCTCGGATGCTTAACATTGAACCCCTTTCTGGGATATATCAACAACAGGCATATTTTACCTAATTGTTTTCTTTGTTGATGGCTTGCTTCTTGTATACCCGGACTCACACAGGTGGCATCAACTTCGTCATATCCAACACTATCCTTAAATCCACCATAGGACCCTAGAGATACGAAAATACAACATGGTAGAAATCATAAACATCATTTGAGTTTAAAATAAGATTTAAAAAATTAAATCTCAAACAATTTGTGTGAATTTTCAAATTTAAATGCCAGTGTAGACTAGCTATTATTATGGAGGCAGGGACAGGGGTTCTTCAGTCATTTCGTAGCAGTAAGTCAGTAATATTCCCAATGAAACGTACCACAATATATTGCAATACCTGGACAATGTATCGTAATATGTACCACAATATATTGCAATACCTAGACAATATATCGTAATATGTACCACAATATATTGCAATACCTGGACAATGTATCGTAATATGTACCACAATATATTGCAATACCTAGACAATGTATCGTAATACGTACCACAATATATTGCAATACCTAGACAATGTATGGTAATATGTACCACAATATATTGCAATACCTAGACAATGTATCGTAATGTGAACCACAATATATTGCAATACCTAGACAATGTATCGTAATATGTACCATAATATATTGCTTTTTTAACATACACTTTAATATTTATTGGTATTATTTACTTGAATACTGTAATTCAACTCCAAACTCATCAAACGTGTCGAAAAAATAAACATGCATTTACACAACAGGTATCATTTTTGGTAAGTAATTAAATATCAGTTTTCATTTCAGTTTGTGACTAATTTTTTAGGCTATCAAAACTAGATAATTTCTTTTTTTTGTAATCAAAAACTTTCTAGCAGCCAGCAGAAAAAAGTATAAATACTTGTTCATTTCATATCGATGTTAATACAGTTTGGTTCCATATTTCAGGGGTTCCACTAGGTGCTGAATGTCAAGGTTCATTTCGATACTTTTTGACAGGATCCTAAGGGTCAAAATGTGGTATTTTGGGAAACCCAGGAGTCAAAGGGTCAAATCAAGGGTCAAGATTTTTGCGAAAACAGGGCCAGAGTGTTTTCAACTGTTTTTATAACAGTTAGTCAACAATATTCCTAATTTCAAAAAGTCGTTATTTTCTGAAGTAAATAAATTGAGTAAAATACAGTCGGACATCGTTCATTCGAATTCATCGGGTTTTGATTAATTGTATTTTGAAGAAAACATGGTTTCAAATAGTCCATTTCTATTCGCCGTGCATAAGGACATGTATACATCAGGACCTGATATTTATTTCGGATGATACCGAGTATTCTGATAGAAAGTTGTCAAATAAACGAGGTCGGACTGTATGAAGCTTGATGGGCGTTCCTATAATATTGGGATAAATAAACTACCATACCTTTAGCCAATACTAACTGCATTGCACCAGAATGCTTGTCAACATTGAGTTCGTGTATGTTGTAGGCTACGGGGGTCAATTTAGCTAAACCAATATCTCGTTCATTACTCTTTGAACCTCCAGAGCTAACTGCTGCCCCTTTGATCAACTGAAATGTTAGAGAAACTACAGTAAAACCTCGATAATAAGACCACCCATGGTACCCTTAAAAATGGCTCTTATTATTGAAGTGGTCTATATATTGAGGTTGAATAAAGAGCGAAATAGGGAAAATGGACTTGAAAAGTGTGTTCTTAATACCGAGATGGTCTTATTATTGAGGTGGTCTTTAAGTGAGGTTTTACTGTAATTCAATATTATTACAATATTATGACTTGTAGTACTAGAGTTAAACTTGATATTCAACTAGAGCTGGTTTTTACAAAAAACGTATGTCTCCCCCAAGGCCCCCCCAAAGGGCCGTAACTTGATCTGTATTGTATTAGCTTACATGTACATGCCCATACTGTTCACGAAACCTAGCTACCTTCTATAAACATACCTACACAAAGTTGTTTCGAAAAAATACAAAGCCAAATAATAGCAACGTTATCATTTCACATGTTTTAATGAGATAAACATGATAAAAATAAAAAAACATGTTTCTTTAGAAAACAATAGAAGTCCAATAGAAAAACTGACTTGTTTTCACTCACTATTTTCAAACACGCAAGTTATCAAAATATTTACCACAACATATACGTAAAAAGGACACAGCAGTTACTTCCCTTGGCGACTTTTTAAACTTTGTTTTAGGGGGGCTCTAAGAGCTAAAAACCTAGGCACAAACGGACCCTTAACGAAAATATAAAAAACGGCATGGCCTTACTTACTGATGCTTTCAGTGTTGCCTTGGCATCAACTTCAGTATCTCTATGTATAGATCCCCCGTCTGGTAACACCGCCACCCCTGTGATCAAACACAACACTTTACTGGCATCCTGACGTATTTGTTGAATATATGGATGGTCTAAATTGATTCGTCTGAAAAGAAAAATGCTTCACAATGACATGTATATAATTATAGTAAGACCTCGTTTATTTGACAACCTTCTTTTCGAATACTTGATATCATCCGACATAAATATCAGGTACGGATGTACCTGATATATGCATGTCGAATTGAAATGGGCTATTCAAAACCTTGTATTATTCGAAATAAATTTCAGACCCAATGAATAAACGGGATCAGTATTTATTACCAAATGTCGCATCGGCTACTATATGAAGTTTTATTCAACAAAAACGTCAAAGAATGAACTTTTTACATTGAAAGTCGAGGGGTAAATCATTATCTATACATCAATGTTTATTGTTCTGTGTTACTTATTTTAACACCCCTACAATATTCATCCCAACATTTCTGAAGGCAGGGCTACATTTCCAAGCTCGGCCACTGTAAAATATACACCTTTGTGATAGCTCCAACCCTACATTTCCGGAGGCAGGGCTTACATCTATAAGCTCCACCTCTGTAAGATACACACCTTTGTGAAAACTCCACCCCTACATTTCTTGAGGTGGGGCTTACATCTATAAGCTCCACCTCTGTAAGATACACACCTTTGTGAAAACTCCACCCCTACATTTCTGGAGGTGGGGCTTACATCTATAAGCTCCACCTCTGTAAGATACACACCTTTGTGATAACTCCACCCCTACATTTCTGGAGGTGGGGCTTACATCTCCAAGCCCCACCTCAGTTAGATACACACCTTTGTGATAACTCCACCCCTACATTTCTGGAGGTGGGGCTTACATCTATAAGCTCCACCTCTGTCAGATACACACCTTTGTGATAACTCCTGCAATAACTCTGGTTCCTTCACTTCCAGCTTGGTAACTCTACCAAATTTTATATTCAATGATATTGTATCACTAGCTTCCAGTTCCGCATCTGAAAGAAATATTCTGTAAATTACTATTCATCACTGTCTATTTTTCTCGAGATTTCATGAATTTACTGTAACAAGAATCCAAAACTTTCATGATTATCTACGGATTCCAATTGATCCTCGAGTTGACCTTTTGACTCCTTGAATGTAATTACTAAAAGCTACATTTTGACCCTGTGGGTTCTGGCTGAAAAGTCAATTTTTCTCTAAAGTATAGGTAATCTGGATATAAAATGGTAAAATTCAGTCAAAAATTATCAAAATGACCCTTGAGATTCAGCACCTAGTGGAACATCTGATTATCAGAATTAAAATGGCTTCAAAATACTAGAAAATGTGTGCATTTTGTTGCAGTGTGAATACACTTATGGTGGTTATTAAAAAGGTAGAGTTGGGTAAATTTGAAAAAAAGAAGTCAAAATGAGAACACAAACTGTAGCATGTCAAATTATTAGAATTTATCTGGGACAAATTTTTGGACAAAAATGTGAAGCTTCACAGTATTTCTACTATGTGCTGCCATTTTGATAATTTTTTACCAGATTTTATCATTTTATATCCAAATATTACCTGTAATTTTGAGCAATAACTGACCCTTAGGGTCAAAATGTAGCTTTGGGAAATTCCAGGGGTCAAAGGGTCAACTTTAAGGTCAGATGGAACCCCTGTTTCAGTCATATCATCTATCAATGTTACATGGGACTTAGACTCTTTGTGAAATATGCTAATAAAATATAGTGTCTAAATTTGTACTTGATTCAAAATCACAAATGACTTTGCTGCCACACTTCAACTTACCTAGTATTTCTTTACTGATTTCTGCACCAAATTTTCCTTTGAGAGAAATTTTGGATACCCGATTGTAGTCTGACATGAGTTGAGAATCCACAGGGGAAGTCTTCATTGTTTCAGTATCCATCATAACATCCGTTAACTGAAGTAAATAGCGAAAGTCCATACATATAAAACTGACATAAGAAATACATTTAAAGAGGCGTGTCTATAAGAGCCAGGAGCTAGTCAAATTTCCCGGTAACTTTTAAAATCATCAACCGACTACTTTTCTTGTATGAATGATCATAATATAGGGGAGTACCTCTCAGACCCCAGCTTACTTTTGATGATTTCCCTGCTAATTAAAAAATTTATGACACCCCTGTTTAATCCTACAAGTAGTTAATAAATATCTAAAAAGGGCCATACTTAAGAATTTGTTTGCTTAATTGGCATAACCCTACCTAGCAAAATTTAGGTGGGTAGGTTAATTATTATTTTTTATTTATTACTTTTTATGGTCATTAAAGTTTCAACAATTAATAACATGCCAAATGTTTTTTCTTTGCTTAAGACACATCAAAAATTCATTTTAGTATGGCATTTTTCTGTAGTAGAAACTGTCATGCCAAACAATTTTTAAAGGATGGCCCAATCATAAAAAAACAAATTTACAAGAATAAAATTTTAACAATCATTTGAAATCTCCATACATTGCGTCACCACTAAGCTTAATTAAAAGACAATTAGTTTGATGAACAAATTAACACTTAATATAACCCATTATTTATAGTATACGCAGCCTAACAATTATCTAACATTACCTGAAATTCTGTCGGACGAAAGACGGCCTTCTCAAAGAAGATGAATTTCCGTTTCCGAGATTTGACGACAAGTTGGAAGGGTTTAACATTATCTTTCTCATCAATCGATGGCACAGGATGAAGCGTATTCTTCCCGACGGATCTAACGAACTGATAACTAGCAGCGGCAAACATACTTCTAAGCGAGATTTCGGGTTTCATATGCTGCAAACCTTTAGCTTGAACTTTCGGTTTTGCTATGACAATGCCGGACTTCTGAAACAAAGCGACAAATTTCTCCCAAAAAGATCTCATCAGTGGGTGGAATTCAGCCTTCGGGTGCAAATTATTTTGGAAAGATTAAATAACAAACATAAATAAATTGACGTGAACACAAGTTGCTTACACATGCAAAACGCAATCTGATTCACATCTACACTTTATAACTGAAGAAAACGATGTACTTAGAGTCTGTAACTCGGCGTGCAAAAGTAAAGTGCAGTCTGACGGCGAGGTGGAAAACTAAAGTGTAGGCAGAAAGACACAACATCAAATCACAATATGCACGGGTTTACCAAACACACTTCAAAGTCGTTATTTCGCGATGTCACGCCTTCATACAAACACGAACTAGTAGTCTTATCACTCCTGTGAAAATGCACAAGTTCAAAAAGTGAACAGATCCTTAATAAATCGGTAAACTTGAACCGAAGTCTTTGGATTTTTTTTCTACTTTAAGCAGGAAGTTAAAGCCGAGCTCGGGAAAATCGAGTGGTTCCCGGCTCGAAGGGTTTGGTATAAAATCCGATAACAATACGTTCCGTTTGTCAGTACGGTATCTATCTCCTACACGGTAGTCTCCCTTTACATAGTTCAGAGCTTGGCGATATTTTTTATCTAAATAATTTGTAAATCAGGATGACACTTTGTTCTTGATACATTTCAGTGAAATCTTGCATTATTTTTTTCATTTGTTCAAATATCCCACTCATAAATTTCATAATACCACGGACCTATACACGGACCTATATACCATGGCATATAGGTGGTATCACGGACCTATGGTATACAGGTCCGTGGTGGTATATAGGTCCGTGATAATACAAGTACAAATATGAGTATATTTATGTATGTACAATATATTTTATAAATTAGAATTTATGGAAATAAAACCATGTTTTGATATCATAGATTGAATACATCTACATGTATACTGTATACATTGTACATTTATGGCTGATCCTGACATTTATGAATGAATACATTACACAGCTATTGCAGAATGTATCAATGTCTGTGAGTGAAGCATGTATTATTGGTGTCAAAGGGGGTCGGCACGTTGAGGAAATGACCTAAAACAGTCATCTAAGTGAAAATCAATCATACAATGTAATATCATTAATAATATTACAAGGTATGACTTTTTTTTTAATTGGATGACTGTTTTAGGTCATCGGTCTTCAACGTGCCGACCCCCTAGGATTGGTGTCTATACATTGTCTGAGAAAATATTAACCTACGTTGTTATAGTTAACCAAGTTCTACAGCATGTGGAGTACAACATCGATCAGAATAATTATGTATCTTCACAAGACAATGTACTGCTAACTGGAGATCTTTGAATGCTGATGTGTATGTGGAAAATACTTCAGTCTGGTTCCCTGCGTAATGGTACTAAGTAGTAGGGGCAGGTATCCCGACTAAGAAATACTTATACAAGTACTTTTAACCATGTGGAATCAAATTAAAAAAACACAATTGTGGTGCATACAAATTTTATTTTGTTAATATTCACCATAATTATGCTGTATTTTATCTATTTAATACATAAATGAAAGAACAACCACAATAAATTAATTGACTGGTTATTCTCATTCTTTGACAGTCCGACATTCATAAAACAGTAAAACCTCACTTAAAGAACACATTGAAATTAAGACTGGCTATTGGCACCTTATTGATAAGACTGGGTTTTGAAATGCCACATTTTAAATTGTTCATCCATACTTGAACTGGATAATCAAAACAGTTGACAACTAAGCCTCACTCTTCAGAAACAATGGTGGTCTTATTATTGAGGTTTCACTGTATTTTATTACATATATGACGGCAACACTCAAGCCTACTGTATCTGAGTACAGGCATCGATTTACAGGTGTTAATACAAGACAAAACCACACGATAATCCAGCCTTTAATTTATAATGGCCTTAGATGGACTATAAATATTGGCTTTGAAAAAGTTGTTTCTAAATGCAAATGCGAACATTTGTGTAGAAATCCGAACAGTAGATAACAGTAATTCTTCAACTGTTGAAAGAATGAAGGTTTTTGACTGTAAAATAACAATATTTATATATGTACTATTTCACAACATTATAACAAGGCTGATACAGGACATTTAGATGACATTGTGTATGTTTGGATAGGTTTTATATGGACCTATCCATGTGTCTAGCGACAGAGTTGGGTATGACAGACTTACAGTTGTGTAGATATGATTAGTAGCTACAGTAGTTCTGAAATATACAATTCAAATGATGAATTAAACATTTGTATCAATGTTTGAGTTTAAGTAAAATTAGGGAATATTTTACAGACAAAACAAGCTTCAGCCATTACTATCGATTGCTTCTTAAAAAAGTATACAAAATCTTACAAACTGTTAGGTGTAGGTTTTAATAGATAGTTCCTACATCTACAATATTTACCTCCCTTATTCTTAACTATCAGCCATTTTGATAGGCAAAACTGATATGCCCTAATAGGAGTAATTCCCAAATATGTGATAATTGAGAAAATACCAAGATAATTTTCATGTGACAACCACTTTTTCTTCAACTTACTTAGCTAACTGCTCACATGAGCATAATGAATAAATTATTTTTCATATATTGGATTACTTATCATCATTTACGCTGTATTCCCTATAAATTTAAGGCAATTTGCCTATGAACATGGCTGACAAATCAGAACAAGGGAGGTAAATATTGCAAATGTGGGAACTATCGATTAAAGGAAGGATTAAGTTGTTACAGGGAGTTTTTTACGGTTCCACAAGATTGAATAAATACCTAATAATTTGCAATTAATTAAACACAACATCAAAATTAAATATTTTGCAAATATTTATTTTCCAAAAAATCCATGATTTCACAAATATAGTGAAAATCAAACTTAAGTGACAATTTCTGATCCAGATTTCTTTCATAAAATGCATACAACCTATACGTTCAACATAAAGAGTTAAATAATGAATTATCATAAACAATGCATAATAAAATACACATTTGACCACAGGTCTCAAAAACATACAAATCTTAACATCACAACTACACCATCATAAATACTTGGTTGTGTTATATATAACTGAAGAAAACACAAATTTAGAGCGACTTTCGTAGATCAAAATCAGACTAAAGATCAATTTTATTTGTAACTGTCTAATTTTTCTATAATATGTTTGTTTGTTTCATCGGGTTTAACGCCGTTTCTCAACGATATTTCAGTTATATATGGCGGCCGGTTCACCTAACCAGTTTTTCCTGGACTGAAGTTCTAACCAGTACTAACTTACCCTTCCACAAGGAGCCAGCAACTTCTCCACATGTGGAAGAAAATCAACATTTTTGTCAAATTTTCATTGAAGGGTATGACCTGCCGCAACCGGGAATCGAACCCGTATCGCCGGGTTACAAGTCCAGCGCACTAACCACGGCTCTCTATAATATGCGTATCAATTTCAATGCAAATTAAAATTACTGTGAATAATGATTTTGTAGTGGCATAAAAATACCAGCTGTATGTGAAAATATGTATATTTTTACAGTATGAATTAAAGTCATAACAAAAGAACTGAAAACAAACATATTTTTTTTATAATTAAAATAACAGTCCAAATTTAAGAATTTAAGAAATTATTGAAAAAATAAAAATTATTGATTTCATGAAACAGTGTACCTATGTATAGCACAGTATTTCTGAAACATCCATTAACTTTATCAACATGTTAGAAAGTTACATTATCCTAGAACACAGAGAAACAGACTTACGATTACTTTCAGTTCTACAGTATGACACAGGTTATTCTATACACTAAAGCTGTGTTACTAATTAATATATTTTAACTACAGTAACATAGTAATTGCACATAAACATTTTATTAGGCCAGAGTTTTTATTTATTTTCGTTTAACAGTAGCGCCGTACCTGAATATTGCAAAACCCAAATAAAGATAAATTCAAATTCATAACTTTTTTTATTTCTTCTGCCGTCGTAGAAAATGAAATTGTACAACTTAGCGGAACACCAAACCAAGATTTTCAAAAAAAAAAAAAAAAAAAAAATATCCATTATATTTTTATTTTTTCCCCCATGCTCACTTTTCTCTTTTTTATTTTTATTCCCTCCTCCCGACGCTCATTTTCACTAAATTTCATGCAAAACAAAAAATATAAAAACTCTGGCCTTAAGTCAATCATTTAATTGTGTGAAGCTACAAAACATCAATGACCTCTACAAGGAAATCCATAAAAAATGTTCATTTGCAGTATCCCTAGCCTCCTTATGATACAGGTAAATAATTTTCTTTAGATTTTTTTAGGCATAAAAAAATTGCAAGGAAGAACCAAAATATTCTGCAGTGATGTAATTAGTTAAAGGTAAAAACCCGAACTTATTTTTCACATTTTTTTCAACGCCATCTAATTTACAATCTCTGTTAAAGAATGGCATTTTTTTACCACAAATTTGCAGCTAATCAATTCATCCGGCATTTTTAATGTCATTTTTTAATCAACTTCATGTACCAAGATTCTATCCAGCATTTTGATTCATCAAGATGTCTGTTGTTATGCTTGTCCAGATATCAACCAATGAAAGGCTTTGTTACAAGTCATTTACCAATCAGAACATCTCTTAATATTTACAACCCCAGAAAACGATTTTTTCCAGCATTTTAAATTCTTGGAATTACGGGAATACCCGCACGACATACATCTCTGAGACAAGTCTATATCAGTAGTTCGGTCAGGATATTGCAACCATACATATTTCATGCATGGCCTAACTTACAGAGTTTTAATTATGATAGGTCAAACTCGCTGTTGCACACAATCACACAAAATCAAATACATTTATTCTAATTCTTTAATATTCATTGGCTCATTTTATGAACAATGCATGAACAATTCTACATGTACAATACACAAAAATAAAATGACATTAATTGAATTAAATCCCTAGTTTTATACATGGAAAGTGAAAGTAGAAATAGAGAAATTACAGTCGGATCTCGTTTATTCGACAACCTTCTATCTGAATACTCAGTATCATCCAAAATAAACATCAGGTCCCAACGTTTCTTCATATGCACATCAAATTGAAATGGGTCATTGAAACCATGTATTAGGCCATGCAAAATTGGAATTTTGTTAAGCGTCCGCGTGCGCCTAGGTTTTGCGCTCTTCGTGCCAAAAAAACAACATTTTTTCTAAGCTAAAAATTCTAATATCTTCGATGTTCATGATTCTACAACGGCAATTTTAGTTGAGATCCGACAACGATGTGATTATTCTTTAACATGTTATCAATACCACAATCAAACAGAATCAAGTATAGATCTAGTTTTGAAACGAAACCATTTTGTTTTGTTTTTATGATGTTTCTTTCCTTAAAATATCTAAAAATTATGCATCGCTTATTATCTGAGGATATTTGTTTTTTCGTTATGAGTTTCTTTGTTTTTTTGAATAGGTAGCTAGGTTTCGCGAACTTAGGTTGACGCTTAACGAAATTCCAATTTGGCGTGGCCTTATTGGAAACAAAATTTCGGACCTGATGGAATGGAATGAACAAGATCCCACTGTAGTTTTAAAACATGGTTCTAACTTAACTAGAAATAAATAGAGCAATAAATTAAAAAAGGTTAATTTCAAGTCAATAACAAATATATTTCAAAAACAGATCTGAAACTAGTACAACAGGGTGTGGCATTTCCATAGCAACGATTATACTCATTTTTACACAGTGAAATGACTGGATTTTATTCATATAGCACTAATAGTTAAAAAACGTAATCATAGTTTAAATATCAGTACATATATATTATATACATAGGAACAAGTAGAAAAAATAATAGTTTTTCATTATGCTATTAAAATTGAATACTAGCTGTAAAACATTGAAGATTTTGTATATTTCCGTCTGGCCAAATAACATCGCTAGGTTCAGGTAACTAAACCGACTCTTATTCTATTCACGACAACCCTAATTTTTAATTGCTTATGGTGAAAAAGAAATTGCAACTGCGATTGATGCTTCCAGAACGGATTTTAACCCACGAAAAAGAAATAAAACAAATTACAGTTCATTGTAGCCCATCAAATGTATCTACATCTTCAAAAATAGCTCATATCAAACCTATAGAAATCTTGCCTACATAAATTTCCCAAAAAACATAGAAAAAATGGTGGTATTTTCCAACTAACTGATCTTAATACTTTTAGCCTTTATTACCCAAACAATGAACGTTTTTTGGATTGGCCTTAAACACAAACAACATCGCCAGAAGCTCTCATGGTCAAACACCAATTTTAATGGGGACAACATTTAATATTTCGTAAGAGTTTTTTCCACAATGAATGGACTGCATGTGTATGCTTCTGTGTTAATAATAAAACATATAATGAACTATATATGCAGCCCTTTTTTATGGCAAATTTGGGGCCAATATTGGGCCCCATTCCCCAAAGAAAAAAATACTGTTTTTCACCTACTTAAGACAAAAAAATTACCCTTCAGCATTTTTTTTAAATTTTAGCCTTATAAATACCCAAATTTGGTGATTTACGATGTAAAGGGGCCGGGCCCGCCATACTTCCCCTAAAACTGAAAAAGTGGCTGATAAATGACCAGGTGACATAAACTGCATTGAGCGACACAAACGGACACATATAAATATGAAACAATATATTAATTTATACAAGACTTTTATTATACAAATTAACATCAACCCCACAGCATGACGAGATGTTAAACAATGACAAAACCAACATACGAAGAAATAGTGCAGTGTTTCACAAAATTTGTACATCAACAAAACGAACAAATTTACAAAGAGTCCATGATTATTATTCTCCTAAATAATTTAACTGCAACATTACACGTAGTACAGAAACCTTGCAAAAAAAGCTCTCGAGTTATAGTGCATAAATTGTTTAATATTATAAGAGCTATTCCAGCAAAATCTCCCTGGAAAGGGGGTTAGGAAGACAGTCCAAAAATAAGGGCCCCCCCACAGAATTTAATTGGTTTTGAACCTTCACAAACAGATTTTGATACCCCCTTAACATAATTTTAATTGGGCATCCTTCCTACTACCCCCAGGGAGATTTTTCTGGAATAAGTTACCAACACAGTATTGCCGTACAGATACAGAGTTGGCCAAAAGTGTCTGACATTCAATTAGTTTATGCGAGTTCTACACGATATTTTAGCTACGCAAGGCAGTCAGGTTGATCTAACCAGTGTTCCTGTGTAACCAGCCAGTATCAACCTGTTTTTCTTCAGGTAACTGACAACTTCATCAGAGGTACTGGACAAAGGGCATCCAATTAATCATCTTCAGTCAAAGCATCAACAATAACTAAGCACTCGAAATTTACTCAGCGGAGTCCGAGTGAGGAAATTTCAGTGAGTAGAGATGTTAAGTAGCCCGAGGTCAAAAACCCGAAACTTACTTTTCAAGTTTTTTAATGTCTTCTAATTTACTAAATCTGTTACAGCATATGTCTACCAATTCACTGCTGATCAATTTATGCAACATTTTTTCGGCAAATGAAAGCCACTGATTGAATCATACAGGCTTAACGACCAGTAATATGTGGAAGAAATTCATTCAGACAGGGGAATGGTTCAGTTACTTATAAATACATAAAATAAGATTTAAGTCAGGTAAATCCAGACTCTCTTTAACAAACTCTGTAACTGCACTTGATATTCGTCACCACTTACAAATATACAATAATCTCTTTGAAGTGACGAAACACACATTAAGTATCAAAAACATATACTCAGCAAGTTCTTAATCAGTATCCATCACAGTTGTTGACACAATAGTGTGGAGTGTACAGGCTTGTTACCCAGTTTTCAATGTAAGCATATCCAGTAAAGATATGAATAACTTATTAGAATTATTTTTACATCTAAAGCCATATTAAGCTCGGTTACGAGGCCGCCGCGCCGTCGTTCTGCACAGGTTTTGTATCAATCTTTTCCACAGCTGGTGATGCATTCTGTACATTTGCCCCTTCCTGAACATCGTTCGATATGGGTGATGTCCCTTGCACTACATTGTTTGGTAGTGACGTCCCCTGACCTGCAGATTGCACGGGAAACCCTTGTGGTAACATTGAAGGGGCTGCGGCCCCTACAGTCTGACTGGGAACAAAAGGAGCACTCATTGGTCCTGAAAAAAGGGTAACAAAACAATAAGATTCGGAACAACAGAATTTCTGGGTGTTTTTTTTATCTGCAATTGCCGCAAAAAAATATAAAAATGTACTTCTACATATTTTGATTTTAAATTTTTTCTTTCAACCATAATCAAGAAAATATTTTGTGAGACGGTCAAATTATAAGATAGAATATACATTGCAACCTCTCCGGAGCAAAATCCTTTCGTAGACTGTTGTTGAGAGGTTGTTGCTCTAGAGAGGTTAAATTGATAATGAATTCCTACTGCAGGGAAAATTGACACTGTTGTTGAAGAGAGGTTGTTGCTCTAGAGAGGTTAAATTGATAATAAATTCCTACAACAGGAAAAATTGACACTGTTGTTGTAGAGAGGTTGTTGCTCTAGAGAGGTTAAATTGAAACTGAATTCCAACTACAGGAAAAATTGTGTTAATGAGAGGTTGTTGATCAATCAACATTGACAATGGAGTTAGATTAATCATGAGTTTGATACTCAACTGAAGTAAATGCACGAGTATTTAGTATTATATAAATATGACACGACAGCGAGGCTATGTCCTTGTTAATATCATTGTATTTGCCAGATTGACAGTAAAAAGTGTCATCTGGTGGATAGCATTTTTCATGTCATGTCATTTGGTTTACCGAGTTTGACAATAAAAATTATCATTAAATTATTATTAAGTTGATAGCATTTTCTGTTGACTACAGTAAGAACGTCCCATCTTAGACGTTTGCATTGCAAATGAAATTGAGGGATACTACCTGATAGCGTTTTTCGGTAGACAGTTAGAATGGCCGTTCTGTATAGAGAATAGAATTAAGGTACACTACCTGAAAGTGCTGGGGCAGCATTTGGAAAGCTTTGTATTGAACCTGGCAGGGTAGCTGGGAAATTTGGTATCGAAACAGGACCAGACAAAGACATTGGTAATGTAAACTGTCCCGGCATAGGTGCTGTACCTCCTGTAAAATAATTACAAATATATATCATTGTAGTGAATAGACTGTCCTGCACTAAAATTGCACCCATAAGAAGGTTTGCTTCAATGTACCCGCAATAATTTGTTGAATGTGGATAGATTTTTTATCAAAATATGCAGAATACCACTGATATTCTCATATGTTTTATTTAGGGCTATTCCATTAAAACATATAACCCACGGGGAAGGCAATTATTTTCATAGTATATGGTGCGGTGTCTTTTTCGCTAATTTGGACCCCAAAAGGGTAAATTTGCTTCTGTAGGGGGGTGGTATAATTTAGAAGTGCCTTCCCCCCGTGGGTTATATGTTGAAATGGAATAGCCCTTAGCATATTGTGACAAAATATTGAGACTATCTACCTCCAACACTGAAGCTAGAAGGAGACAGAATACCCCAAGTGGAGTGCCGTTCTCTGCATCCTTGACCTTGGTAGAACAAGCCTAACGCTCATCATGCTGAACATTCACAAAAAGTTTCACCGGACTCCCTTCAGTCTCTTTGAAGTATTATGAACCAATTTACATATCAACCCAGCATACAGAAAGACAAAGCTGCGTCTACTATATGTCTGCCTTCGTGTACGTTTAAATCATCGGAGCATAATAAGAGCAGGTGAAGTACAACAACCTTCTATCAGACTCTGTATCATCCAAAATAATTATCAAGTCTAATATCATATTATGCACGTCAAATTGAAATGGGTTATTCGAAACCATGTATTATTCGAAATAAAATTTCGGACACGATGAATCCGAATCAACGAGGTCAGACTGTAGCTAAATCATTTTTAGCAAACACAAGAGATTTCAATTGTCATACCACTGTGACAGGCCAGAAAAGTGAATATATATACAACAGGGGACTAAAATCAGTAGAAAGGTTTAGAGATGTGATGCTTACCTGCATTTAATGGTGGAAACGACATAATGGGGGGCATACCAGGAATAGATAACGGTGCTTGTAAAGGCGGTAATGGGCCTGGTAATGTTCCTAAATTTGGTAATGTAGATTGTGGAGGTAAAGCTGAAATACAAAATATCTTCAATTAGACATATGTCAAAGTGACAACCGTGTATTAGTCACACACAAACTGTTTGTGTAGCGTTCCCTTCGAATAAATACGTAATCACATTGCAAGTGCATACTTTATCGTTTTCTTTTACTCAATATATTATTAAAATCTTTATAAGATTTCAATAACAGCACATTTTAGGCACCCTAAAATGCCAAAGAAAGTTCCATTTCCATAGATAAGTTCATTGAATATACAGACAAAAAACAGACCACAAAATAAATGCAAAAACCTGCTTACTTGAAATCCACCGCTTTTGGAGTAGCACTGGTGATGAACATATGGCGGTATACGTTAGATGGAAGACATTTCTTACATAACCTAACCAAAATTAATAGCCACCTAATTCATTAAACTAATAAGGTAACCCGAGTTCTCCAAGAACTTTGCCCGACCCCATGAAATGTTGTGCAAAAAAATCATTAAGTCCAATCAAAAATTTCAAAATATATCGTTTACGGTAAAAAACTGTATCTAGGCAACACGAAAATATTAACACTACACAACTTACCAGCTCCAGCGAAAGGAGATTGTGAAAAATTAGGGAGTGGTGCAGGCTGGGAAGGCAGACCTGGTTGCCCCGGTAACGACTGACCACTTGTTGCTTGTGGAATTACTGGTATAGTTGGGATTCCTGCAGTAGACAGAGAATTGCAATTTACTCCATTTATATTCATCAAAAAATATATCTATAGAGTTCCACTCGCGGTTCAAGGCCAGCAATCAGAGTACCAGAATCGTCCACTATAAGATTGTCGATTCGAGAATCATATTATCTAAACATGTGAAATACTTTTAGACAAAATAATTCACTATTCTTTAATGCCATGCACCGGGCAGGTAGGCACACTCTAACCATTATTTATCTAGCTGGCAGCTCTCCAACCGGTCTTATCAGAATGGATCCCTACCGAGATTTGAACCTTCGACCGTACGCTCCCAAGGTGGATGCCTTAACCACTCAGCTAAAGGAGACAGTTTTATTGACCAATCAAGACACAAGGTTACTAACCAGTATTTAAAGAGAAATTTGCCATCCCTTGAGCCGCACCCATCATTGCATTGTCCATACCAGTCATGGTAGACACACCAGCGTTAGTCATAGATGGCGGTACTTGACCCGACTTCGATGACGGGAACTGAGATTTTGGTATTCTGTGTAAGTAACCATAGCCAATGCCACAACCGAGGCTGAAATATTCAAACAAACATTCAAACATCAGTCATTAGTTTATATCATTAAAACACAGACAGTTTGAATAGTAACAATTAGAAGACAACCAAGCTTTACTTGTCCAAAATGTTCTACCCAAACAACTAAGTCAGTCAAGGTATAGAGTATAAAATCATGAGGGATATCTAATTTAGCCACAGGGCTATGCCCCCTTGGCTGGACTAAATTAAATACCCTAGTATTTTCTCTGTCTGTTTTATATCATAGGCCAAGCATAAAAAGTATGTACATACAGCTGTTCCTCTTTCTCATGGGACGTCATGCAAATAAGCAGACATGACACGCACCGTGATTGTGAACCCCAGGATGTTGAACCAATCCTGGTAAGGTTTTGATATGAAACGGGTTTTTTTAATCAACTTTGTTACTCTAATAGCACTATGTCCTTTGATAAATAAGTCCCTCCCCTTTAGTTAACATTGAATTAAGCTCCACCCCTAAACATGTAGCACTAAAAACTTCAAAGTAAACATACAAAACTATGTTACAATCATAACACATCATACATTTTCGTGAATTCCTATTTTGACTTTTTTTCTCTTTCTTTCACTAATGCAATGTAACTTCAACGGGCAATAAGTAAGACAACATTTTTTAACATACCTTCCCTCTCCACCCCATGATGTATTCGGTGTTATCGTGACCTCCCTACAGGAGTCACTACCACAATTGTACACATATAACTTGAGAGGTTTCCCCTCATGGGATTCTATCAATGTAAATAAATCTTCCGACTGAAACAAGAGACACAAACACATATTGACTACTCATCATTATATCATCATCAAAGATTTGACACAAACACATATTGACTACTCATCATTATATCATCATCAAAGATTTGACACAAACACATATTGACTACTCATCATTATATCATCATCAAAGATTTGACACAAACACATATTGACTACTCATCATTATATCATCATCAAAGATTTGACACAAACACATATTGACTACTCATCATTATATCATCATCAAAGATTTGACACAAACACATATTGACTACTCATCATTATATCATCATCAAAGATTTGACACAAACACATATTGACTACTCATCATTATATCATCATCAAAGATTTGACACAAAACTGTTGTCTCTGCATTTTGTTTATGGTCGTCATTGATTAAAAAATTTGCATATCGATGATATTGAATATTAAATTTTTATCTCCAATTTTGCTGAATGTTTATGAGTGCATCCCCTACATTTAATTAAATGTTCAACTTGCATTTTTATGATAACAAACTAGAGATTAAGTTGTTACCGTGAACACTATATAGACAAGACACATGTCATATAATGTACCGAACCGAATATGCGTAAGACAGTACCGAACCAAACCCTGTGGAAAAAGAACCGAAAATAATCAAACTTTGGTTAATCGTGGCCGCCCTGGTATAACCCTTGATAAACATAGTCAAAGTAATGATTGTACACAACTCACCTCATGCAATACAGAGTCTGCACCAATAATATAGTCTATGTTTGAATTCAAACCTGCTAGATCAGCCGGGGAATTAGCTTGTACATCCTGGAAGGAAATAAGACAATTCAAAATATATGTAAGTGAATAACGTCATAAAATCGTTTAAAGGTAAGTTTCTGTTCTTTAAGACATACGCAATTCAAAACATATGTAAGTGAATAACGTCATTAATCGTTCAGAGGTAAGTTTCTGTTCTTTAAGACATACGCAATTCAAAATATATGTAAGTGAATAACGTCATTAAATCGTTTAGAGGTAAGTTTCAGTTCTTTAAGACATACGCAATTTAAAATAGATCGAAATGAATAACGTAATAAAATTATTTAGAGGCAAGTTTAGGTTCTGTTTAATAATCACATGATCAGTATAACTAATGGTATTCAAAATTTTAAAGATTACATCTTAACATTACATTAATTACAGGGCTTTTTTTCATTATAAAATTAGGTTCAGTAAAGGGGCCCATTACCAATCGACTGTAGTAAGTTTTTTCCCAATCTAAACCTGAAAAAATCCAAAAATTCGCAAGGGTTTGAAATGGAAATTATAGGTTTTAGGCTGGACCTTTGAAAAAGTATTATCATGAAGGATACTTGACCATGTATTGACCTGTACAAAATTCTTCACAAGTAAATTTGCTGGAGTGCAACTTCTTGTGTAATAAATCCTGGTATTGACCTCATTAATGGGCAATAATTGTGCATTATCATTTACAATACAAAACTTGAGTATCCCACAGTTACTACTGTATAGCTCATGAGTGTCAATAAGAGCCCGGAGCAAGTACGTTACCGGTAACTTAAGCATCACCATCCGGCTACTTTTCTTATATGAATGATCATAATTAAGCAAAGTACCCACCAGATCCCGCCTACTTATGATGATTTCCCTGCTAATTCAAAAATTAGGGACACCCCTGATCACTTTCTTATGATCGCATGGAGATCATAAATATACATACCAACACATGCCAAACATTTTCATTGGCACCTTCGAAAGAACAAAACCTAAAAAATATAAAGAAATCACAGTTACACATGTATCAATCATAGTCAACATATGTATTAAATTTTTATTTAAGACCATGTAACAAGGTTAAATTATGCTAGGAACTAGTCTGATGTAAAACCTGATATAAAACTAGAAATGTGTGCTAAGGAAACAGTTGCCTCCCCTGTACTGATCAAGGGGGCATAACTCCGCTCTTATTAAATTAATCCAATCGAAAAATCCAAGGTATGTAATTCATGTGATGACTAATATTCATATTCTAATCAAAAAGTTTTGACATTGAGATATGAATGACACAAACTTAAAGACGTATTCAGGAGTTGCCATTGCGCAACTTTAATGCGCATGTTCTTTTTGAGTATATATATTATACCAAGTTGTAAGAAAATCTCTGCGCTAGAAAAAATATAGTAAACTTGTTCCGATTTTGCTCTATATTCAGATGAAATATTCACGTTTTAATCTTCATTATCATAAAATCGAGCAAGGTGACCTATCATTTTTATTTCATATTTTGGTTAGATACATTACACTGATATAATATACAAAGTTTAAAGGAAATCTCTGCGTTAGAAAAGAAACGGCCTTATTGTAGGATACGTCTTTAAATCTGATGGTAGGACAAGGGTAAATCTAAACCCCACCCCCAATTGGTGAGGGCACACAGTCCCTTTTTTATAGCAGATTTGGGGCCGATATTGGGCCCCATTCCCCAAAGAAAAAAGTATATATTTCCCCTACTTAGAAAGTAAATTCCCCTTCGATAAAATTATTTTTAATTATTTCAAATTTGAGCCTTATAAATACCCCAATTTGGTGATTTACGACACAAATTTCCCCTATCAAAAAGTCCCAGCATACTTGTCCAAAAAATGCTGGCATACACCCTTTTATCTTAACTCATGTGGGTAAAAGGGCCTCAAGCTTACCGACATTGGCGTGTTTTAGGTTACATACCTTATGCTAACACCAAGCAGACCCTGGCCACCCCAGTTGTGACTGGGAGTGATGAAGACTTCTCGAACAGACTGGGTCTTCGAACTATACACTGTCATCTGGACTGGTTTCTCTATATTAGACTTCAGTAATTCCTTCAGAGTGTCATTGTCCTTGTTCTAAAAATCGAAAACAAATATTCACTATGTTTGTACACAATCGCATGAGAAATAGCAACAAGGACATCAGTAATTACAAGACTGTCATATCTAGGGTTTGCTTAAATATAACAAAATTGCTGGGAAATTTTGAATAACATTTATATCTCAGTATGTTTGCCTGTGAAATAGTCTTAAACATTCAACAAACGCAGCAAATTTGAAAGGACATCATACATTACAGGACAGTCATGCCTAGGTTTTGCTTTTATATTACAGCAAAGTTCCTGAGAATTCTTAAATAATTAAACATTTATATCTCCAATATGTTTGTCTGCGAGTGTCCCAACAACAATTTTCAAAACATGGGGAGATGGTATCTGCTTGAAGTATGTATACTCCTACCATATAGTGATAGCTCACTGTAGACTAGTGGCCATATCTAGTTACCCTAATCTGACATCAGGCCAATAACTTGAACAAGTTCTGTAACTTCTCTAGCTTATGAATCCAGGCTAAGGCAACAGGGGTTCTGAATCTCAATGGTCATTTTGATACTATTTAATGAATTTTACCATTTTGTAGTCGAGATACCTATAGTTTAAAGCCAAAACTCTAAGGGTCAAAGTATGACCTTTTGGAAATTCCAGGGGTCAAAGTATGACCTTTTGGAAATTCCAGGGGTCAAAGGATCAAATGGAACCCCTGGGCAAAGGTACTACTAGTCCGGTTTTTCAAAATGTGGTATGATGCAGCTAAAGATTGAATCCAGAACTTCTGCCACTTAGACATGAGACTGTTGCCTCAACATCTGGTAAATAATTCTTGGAAAAATAGTATCGTCATCATACTTACCAATCTTGTGTTACCGATAGCAACAATGAAGTCAAAGAAGGCTTCAAGTCCCGCAGTATGACCGGGTGAGTTATCCTGCACCTGAAAATGGAAGATAATTATATATATTACAAAAAAAATATGTTCATTGAAATTTGAACAACTTTTTACACTCTCTGAATATTACTTTATTTTGGGAAAAAATGATGATTAAAGTCAGCGTTTTTTCCCCTGAAAATGAGGCCGAAATTGAGTCCCATTCACAAGCACCAAAAGTATGTTTTTTTCACAAAAATCAGGCTTAAAATTCACAATTCATGCCGCTTAATATTTTCAGGTTTTTGTTTACGAATGTTGATCAATCCGACTAACAGTATTTTTAACTGCTATAGATTAATACACTGCTAGTCTGTAGTGACTACATGAGGTCATGGAAATCAGTATCTTTTTATTTTAAACAAACTACGATTTTCACAATTATGGGCAATTTGACGTTATTTTCACAATTCTATGGGCGCTGGCCCCATTAACAAAAGGGTGGAAAAAAACACTGATAGTCACTTGAACTTCTCTGTAAATAGCGTTTCAATTCAAATCGAAAATTAAACTTGTATTACTGCCATTTTTTACTGCAGTTGCATGGAAACCAAGTCTACTACAAAGATATTCGGTTACATAGTAATTTGCAGAAACCACAAGTTCTAATCTCTGTGGAAAGTTCTGAACTACCAAGCATTCTAAACATGAAATACAACCTGACTAGTAGTGGGCAGCTTATCAGATGGGACTCATTACTAATACACATTAGAGTCTTGTCCGTTGTTTCGTTATCTTATCGTGTCACGAAATATTAGTAAATATATGCGAGTGACCATGCACAAATGCGCAGTAGTGATTTCCAACAATAGGAGTATATTAACTTTATGCGTACCATCCATTCTTAAGTTGTTATGATATAACCAAACTATGTCATTCTCAAATCCGCTTTGAAACACTAAATATAGCAAACGTCAAATGTTGCGTCTGTTTTCCTACTAATAAACATCTTGAGACAGTAGTTACTATCGGTGGGCTGAATTAGTCATTTAGTGACAAGAAAAATGGCTGACATTGGTGGACCATATTCTATGCGAGGTTTTGTAGGACTTATTTCTTAATCGTAAAAGATTAAAGAATCCCAACCGATGGGCAGAAACTAGACATGCATAAACGGTTAGTGTATTTTTCATAGCACATATCCACCATAGTGTTTGCCTTTCATGCACAACGCTAACCATGGCACAATGAAGCGTTACGCAGACAACAGACATCATCCACCTGACCTTGTAGGCTTGTTGAACATGACAATATACACACAGCAAACCACTTGCTCCTAGTTCAGATCATTAAAATTATTTTAACTTTTTCAACCATATCTCTACGTAAAATGGACAAAAAAGAGGCACTGACTGACCCTGCAAACTTTTTGTGTATATCACTATCAGTATTGAACACAGGTCAGTGCATGCGTAAACAAATGTTGAAATAATATTTTGTGGCAGAAATTTCCTGTCAAGATGTGAAAGGTTAATGTCACGCCCGTGGGTGACTGACATACCCGCAATACGTGATATCCTTCCGTTCCTCCACCGGGAACCTCCGTACTTTGTGCACCTCCCATGACAGGACTAAATTACCAGGAATCAATCAATATTGAGCCGGCAAATACTTTCTCAACTGAACGTGGCAGACAAGTGAATTTTGGGAAACTAAAACATCCGGTGACAAGTGTTGTACACGACGGTATTCGTATTTTATTCGGTCGAATTATTACTGTATGCAGAGTTATTGTTCGTTGCTCTCTCATTGGTATGCAGACGAAACGGCCCACATTACTGGACGAACCGGCCCACTTTATTTACTAGATTTGTTGATGCTATACCTTTATTTAACTTGATTATTTGACGTTTTGTAGTAAAGTTTATGTAATGTTTAGTGTTCAGTTACTTTGAATCGATATACGGAACGCATAAAATGTTTATATCAGTCGTTTCATAGGACAATTTTTTTTTTATTGTTAATAACAAATCTTAAACTGGTTAATCAAACTGACCGAACTACCTCCAGGTGTGGTTTGTCTGATTTGATTTATCCGATTAATCGATAATCGAATACTAGTTAAACCAAAATGGTGGACTGATTTTATGGCGGGTGACCCGTGTCACTCATATGTGGGGCAATGTTTAAAAACAAAGAGGTCAAACGTATCTCTGCTATATCAAAACATGGCTTTAAAATTGTCCACTCTGTTACGTTGCAAAACAGAAGTTACATAATTCTCAACTCTGATTTTCTTATCACGCACCAATGTGTCTGCAACCACAGGACTGCTAGCGTCGTAGCGGTTAAAAGTGCAGTAAAGGGAATTAGATCTAGATGCGACTGACACTGTAAGCTCGTGCACAATCAAAATCATGTGGGCCATTTTTCTTCGACTAAACCAAAGACCTAAATACCATATTTAGGTCTTTAATCCGGGACTGAATATAATGTTTGTTACTATGCAGTACAGTGATGTAGTGAAAATGTATGAACTAGAGTAATCAAACATATTGTGCGATAACAGAGTTGTCCATTCTGTGTACATGTATTATTGATAGAATATAAGTAAAACTTACATAAAACTTAACAGGAGTAATTTTCTGTTCTAACAACTACACAACAACTGTACATATGTTTTGTTTAATTTTTAGATGTTATCAAACTTCAAGATAATATCTAAATTGTAGAAGTAAAGGGAGGTAATAAAATTATTAAAATTGAGATTTATGTGTAATGCTATCAATGATAATAAAATTAAATGAATCGAAATAAATAATGATAAGATTAGTGTAAATATATGTGGTGTTACATAAATTAGATAATTTGAAAAATATCTATATTTTTGTATTAATGTTTTTTATTATTGAGTACAAATATGTTTATTTTTTTATATTTTGTGTTTCTTTTTTTACAAATCCCATTTAATATGCAGTGTATAGTTCCCATTATATATTAATTGACTTGATTGTTTTATTTAAAATATACTAGCGGAAAAAAGAAACTGTGCATGTGTAAAATGTTCATATATCCTTCAATTTTATAAATTAAAGCTTGAAACTTTACACAGGTAAGTTGTGTATCCCTCTCGGTCATTTACACTGGCCAGTGCATGAGTTGCACGGGTAGTTTGCCTGTCAGGCTAACGTCTTCTTTTTCACGTTTTTTTCGTGCAGCAGTCAATTGCAAACACGTTTGTCGCCTAAACCTGTGTTAAAACATAGTGTTGTTACATGTAAGACACAAAACCAGGATAATTTTGAAAAACGTCGTTGATACGCCATGCCAAGGTTGAATGAAACTGACAGATGCCGCGCCGTAGGCATGATTGAAGCTGGTGTACGTCATACTGACGTTGCCTGACAATTTGGCGTTCACCGAAATACTGTAGACGCCTTGTGGAGACGGTATCAACAGTTTGGGGCAACCAGAGACCGGCCTCGATCAGGACGTCCACGCGTAACGTGTATTCGCCAGGATACGTACATCCGGGTGGTTCATCTTCTTGACCGACTCAGAACTGCTTCTTTGACGGCTAGAAGTATTCCTGGCCTTAGAAGAATCAGTCCCCGAACGGTACGTAATCGATTGCGTGAACGAGGCATACGTCCACGACGTCCTGCCATACGTCCTGTTCTGCAGCAACGTCATCATGTAGCACGTTATGCCTGGTGTAGAAGACACATACACTTCACGCAACAGGACTGGGCACGTATTCTTTTCACGGATGAGTCCAGGTTCCATCTCGACAGCAGCGACGGCCGTTCTAGAGTGTACCGTCGTGTTGGTGAACGTTTCCATGACAGTTGTGTGATTGAACTACGTCCATTCGGCGGAGGTAGTGTCATGGTGTGGGGTGGCATCTCATCCCGTGGTAGAACAGCACTTGTGGTTGTAGACGGCACACTTACAGGCATCAGATATCGTGACGAAATCATACGGCCTCACGTCCTTCCATTTGTGCAGCAACGTAACGCCACGCTGCAACAGGATAACGCTCGCCCGCACGTCGCGCGGGTCGTCACCGACTTTTTGACCCAGAACAATGTGAATGTGCTGCCCTGGCCTGCAATATCACCGGATTTGTCGCCTATAGAACACGTGTGGGATGAGATGCAGCGACGGTTACGTGGCCTCCAAAATCAGCCGTTGACGTTACCTGACCTATCACGTGCGCTTGTCAGAATCTGGAATGGTATTCCCCAGGCATTTTTCAGAACACTTGTCACATCAATGCGGCGTCGTTGTCAAGCATGCATCGATTCCAATGGTGGACATACACGGTATTGATGAGCTGAACTTTGTTTAGAGAACGTCTTTGAAAACTGATCTCTATCTAAGACGCAGCTGATTCAATAACCATATCAATTGAGCTGGTGTTAAATAAAGGTAAGATAAAACCCTGTTGAAATTTTTATTGCGATTCCTTACATACCTCCTAAGTTATAGCATATTATACACATGCACAGTTTCTTTTTTCCGCTAGTATATATTAATTTTAAAAGTACTGTATATATGGTGAAGTTCATGATGTGAGAATGTTGGCAGATTCTGTGAATTCAAGGAAGTGGTGAAAATATCTGACTGTTAAAATTTCCGCGTTCACAGAAGACAAGTGTATTTTTTCTTGACTATTCAATGCATGTACTCATGTTGGTGATTGGCAAATATTTCTGCTCGCAAAACATCGGAAATGGCAGATTTGACGTATTCTCACGTAGGGGTGACAAATGCTGTCATTGGGCATGTTCGCAGCAAGGGAGGTGCATTTTGCTTTTAAAGTCATATAAATATTCTTTTTTCGTCTTGTTCATATGTGTGGAAAAATAATGATACGGTTGTATGAAGTAAAAAAGAACACAAATAAACTACTGGCCCTTTTTATGAACGCAGGGTATACTAAAATGCTTGTCATCAGAATAAATAACTGAATGTTGCCATTGATTTTAAGCAGAAATTATGCATTGTTAAGATCAAATGTTGTGAAAACGCATGGTTGACGAAGCTATTGATATTTTCTTGTATCATAAAGGGTTAAGAAAAAAAATTTGTAGGGTCGAAATCCCTGATGTCTTTGTGTCATCAGAATCCAAATCATTTACGAGTCCAGCTATTAAATCCAATCTAGGATCATCATATTGAGATGTAAGTGGGTATTTTAAATGCATATTTTATTGCAATATATGCTGCTTTTCAATGACAACAGTCTTTTTTCCTGTGATTGAAGGGTACTAATAAATTTTACACAAATTATTTTTAAGTTTCAGGCGTAATTATTAACAGAAATGCCCAAAAACATACAATTAAAACAAATCACTCGTGAATACATTTTAAAAACCGTAATGAAGATGTTGCATTTGTTTTGGTATGTTTAAATCATTTATGAGATATGTATTGTCATTTACGGGACAATATGAAAACTGTTTTATTACACTTGTATTATAACCTAGATGTCAATTTGACCACAACTGTGTGTATATTTAAGGTTGTCACGGTGTAAGAAGCCAGGAATATTTTTATTTCCATTGCCACTTTGTTAAACAGTATGATTGAAAGATTGAATATTAATTAAAGTTACAAACATTTCTATTTGGAGTTATTGTATTTTGTTCCTTATTCAAGCTGATGACATTTCATAGACAGCTGTGTGGTAGATTCAATATATCCAAACTATAGTTAAATAAAACAAGTCATTTTATAGCCACCGTTTTGTGCTAAAGCATGCTTAATAACTAAACTTTAAAGGGTCAGTCTCGAAAATGACGAAAAAAAAATAATGATACCGGTCATATGTATGACGTCATATTTCTGAAACAAGATAACTTGTACATGTACTCATAAAACATAGTATTTAGTATCATATTAAATTTTGTTGAAATGCGCAAAAAATCGCGACATTTTGCCCTTTCATCGCAATATTTTTCTACATTACGCATTTTAGGCACTTCCTAAAATTCACTTGATTTACATTTTGTTCGTATTAGTCGTATTTTGTTCAATTTAGCCCCATTTCGACCGCAAAATGTAATATTCTAACATATATGATATTCAATTGCACAATAATTACCAAAAGTCACTACATTTTGCCCTTTAATTGCAACATTTTGCCTCATTTTGCTACATTACGCATTTTAGGTACACTGTAGGCAAACGATGATTTCTGTATATGATCTGATAGTATAAAATAAAAATGGTCTTGGAGTTGAAGACAGGTATGATTCAATGCCAAAGATTTTTTTTTTAATTCTGTAAAAGTTACAATTAGTTATAGTCTTCCATAAAAATGATGTCCCTTAAAGTCTTTGTTCTGCCCATTGTTTGTCTATGCATATTAGTTGGGTTGTTCATTGTTAGTTTTATTAATCGGCCATCCTCTTTTCTATGCATTATGTACAGGTCATATGCATCGGTTGAATTTCTCCAGGCTTCTTTCCTTGTTATGACAGCATTTCATAAAATGAACGCAGGGCTGGTTCCCTTTCGTTACTGTCTTTGAGGCAGAGAACCAGTATACAAACGAGGCGGTCAATACACTCGTTAGCGACGCGAACTGTGAGCGGCTTCCCTTAGCCGTACAAAACTGTTTCACATCAGCACTAAAATGGGATAAAGGGAGATAACTCACAACAATCTCACATACTGAAGTAGTCAAATGCTTTCCTGGATAATAAAAAGGCAACATTCATTCATCAATTTTTAACAGAAAACAACCAGTTTTTGTAATGTATCATAATTTATTTTTAAATCAATATTTTACACAATATTTGCATATTATGTCCGCAAAATAATGAATAAATTCAGACATTGTCAACAACAATGGATAAATCAATAATTGGTAGATAATAAGCAAAAACATGAGGCATGATATTATATACAAATATACCAAACATAATTATGTAAATACAATTAGTTCTAAACTCGGGTGTGATAAATGTTATATCATATACAAAACAAGTCGATAAATCCTGTATTGACACCAAATGTCATTTAAATAAACAGTTATGAAAACTAACAATACATGTGTACTGTTAAGAGATGTATGGCGTTAGTATAATGTTTACGACCAGTCTAAAGAATTGACGGAAAAAAATGTTTGTTTACTTTTGTTATTTTAGGAACTATTTTAAGTTGGAATAAACTTTTATGTATCAATAATATTCTTCTACAATAGTCTGCATTCACAGTTGATTGACAGCAAATTGTAGCATTACCATCCTGGCAGTATATAGAGCATCTGGTGTAAAACCATAGTATCCTTGTTCCAGTATAGGTTAATAAAATAGTTCTGCATCAACCCCACAATATGTCACCAATAGAACGAAAATGTAAGTAAAACTAACAAAAATTGTTCATTCATCGACAAGAATTGTTCCTATAGTTCTATAACAATTATACTTTACACAAAACCCTGATTAACTTCAAACACTTATAACAGTACAATCTGCTGTTCCAGCAAAAACAAATAAGGGGGAAAATGAGACATAATATTCAAATATATTCGATTACCATGGTAACATTAACTCGAGACCATTTTTGAACCGACATTCAGTGACAATTGATGGAATAACAGGGCTCTATAAAAAATTCAAAGACACTTGTCCCGGACTAATGGAAATGTTAAATTTGACTTGTCCAACATAGGAAGCTAGTTATCAGAGAATATCGGTCAATTCTAGTAACAAATAAACATACACAGTGATAGCTCCATAATCTAATATTAATAATCACATGTATGTGTTTGTGGGATTCTATGGTTTGACTTACAACTGAACAATTGCTGATGATGGTTAGCTTTAAAAACAAACTTGTCCGGGACTAACTTCATCTCAACTGTTGGTAGCCCGATTCAGCATTAGACTAGTCCGGGACGTTGGGCTAGTGGATTTCAAGAGCCCTGAATAATTATCAATATGAATGAGAGAAGAGAGACAAATATGTGCTTAATGCCTACAGTAGGTTGAAAGTAAATCAAGTCTATCGACTTATACAGTAATATGCAGACAGCCGAGTCCTGCTTTTATGCCAGGACCCTGATTAACAAATAGAACACTATAGTATATGGATGCTTCCATAACGAAAACCTGAATTAGTGACAGTTGTTATAACGTTGAGTATTTTCCCAAAAAATCGAACGTCACAAACTTACCGCTTTCCGCGGTTTCGTATTTTTTATTTATAGAATTAAATGAGCATGAACGTTGATACATTTTATGTAATTTGCTATTTTCATTGACAAAACAGAAGATTTATCATTACGTACATTTTGTAGTTTACTTGTACATTTTATCTAAAATATTTGAATTGCTATAAAGAGAAAAGTAGATATCCGATTTTAATATTTTTGATATAACATGAAACTAGAAAAATATATCAGTTAAAAAATGTAAATACAGTTGGACCACGTTCATTTGAATTCAACAGGTCTGAAATTTTATTTCGAACAATACACGGTTTCCAATAGTCCATTTCAATTCAACGTGCATAAGAAGATACATCGGGACCTAAGAATTATTTTGGATGATACCGAGTATTCGGACAGAAGGTTGTTGAATAAACGAGGTCCGACTGTATCTAAAAATAGATTTTTTGTCACTAATACAGGTTTTGTCATCTACTTTCATTGCAAGGAAACCTGAATACATTGTAGTTGATTGAATCATTGCACTGATGTGTTAATTCATAACCCAGATATATTTTATACTCGAGAGACAAAACGTCCATAATTTAATTTATGATTATGCAATGAGTATCATAATGAATGTCTGAATATGAATTTAACATATCGAAGGCTCAGTGCAAGACTACCACAAGTCCTATATAAATACACAGGAGTTACGATAGTCTCGCGCTGAACACTCAAGAATCGCAAGAATCTTCGCACATAACCGCAAGAAACAATAGTCTGCCATTAACACACAATATGGTTACTGAGACATGTACTTACAGTATAATTATGCGGTACAGTTTGTGACATGGAGATGTTTGCGAAATTTCGCGAATTCAATAAAGTCACAAATATATACGAATCAGTGTAAATTTCATTGTTCACAGAAAAACATTTTCACATACTTTTTTAATCTAGCAATATTCATTTTGGCTGGTCACAAACATTTCCTCTCACGAAAGAGCTGAAATAACAATATTTGCCAACCTATTGGTTCCATTTAAACAGTAGCCACATTGAATATTTTCGTGAAAATTGCAACTACATGTAAGTAATGGTACAGACATTATGTAACGGTTAACGCATTTAAAAAGTAAACCTTGATTTCATATTTTATGATAATTCAAAATGTGGGTCATAAAAATGATACATGGATACTTATTATAGTACTCTTAAAACATATATATCTATGTATATAATATTTCTGTTTAAACACAACACAACACGCTCCTTTCAATTAACACAACACGTTTCTTAAATTTTTCTAAGTATGGCTGATAATGTTGATGCCTGCATCGTATACATGAGATTGGTGAACATACATTTGAAGAAATCTGATTCATAGTACATATATAACGAAGGTAATCAAATTACAAAAGTAAACAATCAATGACAAGAGATTGTACCGAATACAGTCGGACCTTGTTCATTCGAATTCATCGAGTATGAAATTTTATTTCCATTCATACATTTGTTTCAAATAGTCCATTTTAATCTGACGTGCGTGAGAAGGTACGAAGGGACCCCGATATTCATTTCGGATGCTACCAAGTTTTCGGAAAATATTTGTCGAATAAACGAGGTCCGACTGTATTTAATATCAATCACATGGAATATGATATACAGACGAGACAATTATTTGTTTTAAAAAATGAGTTCCGGTAAAACGGCCACAGTACATGTATGTAATCTTGATTATTTAACATAACACATGATCTATTTACATCAAGACTTGATCCACAGTAATGACAAAGGTGTTCCGAATGTAGTAATGTAACATATTTTTATAACCATGAACTATGAAAAATATTCAGGTCATGCGACCTTATGAAAATCATGTATTTTAAATTCTGTGTTTATGTGTACAATGTATATAATAATCATGGAATGTAATTAATTAAATTTTCCTTCCAAAAATAAGTCTTGGAATGATAAGAAACCTGTACAATTGGTAAACATGTATCAACTAAATAAACCTGTCCTAAAAAAAAAAATTCCATGAAGTGCCGATATCCATGTCTTATTGTGCACGGTACTTCGATTTCTTCGGATATTTTTGGTGTACAGTAAATTCTCAGACCATCTCAATAATAGGACCACTTAAAAAATTAGGAACACAATTTTTGAGTCCATTTTCACTGTTTTGCTCTTTATGCAACCTCAATATTAGGACCACCTCAATAAGGAAGACAAGGATGGTATTATTATTGAGGTTTGACTGTATATACACCAATTAAAGTCGTAAAACATGACACAAATAAAAGTGTATTGGTGGCAAGTTTGGTGGGTTGGTCATGTTATGGATTATCTAAATAGCTTGGATACAGTAAATTTAGCCTGAGAAAAAAATTGAGTTGGGTAAATTTAGGGGGGGGGGGGGTCAGTTCAGTAACCACACACAAAATTTTTTTTGAGCATGGCCTAATGAGACGATAACAGGAAAACAAGAGCCTTCCTTTGAAAAGTCGGACATTGTCTAGAATTTAATTTCGTTACAGTGCTACATGTATAATACTATTCCTAAAGTAGAATTTAATGTGTTAGACGCACCTATGGAACGACTAGGAGACTGGGGTCTACGGTCCGTAACTTGAGATTAATCTATGAGAAAAATCTAATTTTTTTTTTTTTTTTTTTTTTTTTGGTTTTTAATATCTTGAATGCTGATAATGGCAAGTTTTTGAAACCTGATAATACAGTATTCTGTATGCAATACAAACAAATCTGAATATTTACTGTCTACAGCATGAAACTGACAGAAATAAGTCAATGATGAGAACTGGATTTGAGATTTGAGTCTAATCTCAAGTTTGACAACATTAGATCTTAAGTTGTATAAAACCAGACAGTTTTTTAGTAACTACAACACAAGAAAATTTGAATAAATACAAATTTGAAAACCTGATAAATTTCAGTAAATACACGAATATTTCGATATACAAAAATGTATGCCTTTCCCACAACCACACCCTTGCTTCATTTTGTCAAGTCAAGTAAAAAAATGTTTGTAGTCATTTAGTATTTCGATAAAACAATTATTAAATTCTTCATTAATCCAATTAATTCACATACCATGTAAAATTTGAATGTTAGAAAAAATTCTCATTAACATTAAATCAACTGCTTGTAAAATATTTTACAAACATGGAGGCCAACTAGTAACTAAGGGACACAACTCTGCAATAACGTCTTTCAATAAAACAGACAGAGTTACACAACTTAGAAGCAAAGTTATATATAACCCTGAATAATTTCAATAACACAAAATAATAATATATAAACTAACAACATTTATGTATTTCACATATGTCAATAGAAGTTTTCTCTCAAATGTAACAGAACATAAATCTATAAGCTAAAAATAATGGAGCGTGTCTCACAAATAACACAGAATCACAAAAATGGTACCATTAACAGGTACCTCTATCTGCTATTCATTGATCAAGTCAACACGGTCCAAGTTGTACAAATAGCTCTCTAATATTTCTTCATTCCTATATTTCTAATGTAACGAACAATTGGCACCAATCAGTGTCACCATTGATACTGAGTTCTCTCCCTTTATACCTTTTTTGAGTTCAATCCCTTTATCCCTTCTAGAGTTCTCTCCCTTTATCCCTTCTACAGTATATGTAAATTCAGATTAGGTACAAAATATACATATACTATTGAAGGGATAGAGAACTCTAGAACGGATAAAGGGGGAGAACTCTAGAAGGGAAAAAGGGGGAGAACTCTAGAAGGGATAAAGGGAGCGAACTCATGACAAAATGCCCTTATTTTTATTATACACAACCATTTGAGTAACAATTTCTCTTATTCAGATCTAGAATATTTATATGCCTTTCCTGTTACATGCTAAAAACAATTTTTGGGAGGGGGTGGGGGTCGTTTTTTTTTATGTATTTTTTTCATCCATTTGCAGGGACAGATACCACGGTATCTGATTGGACCAGGGTAAGCCAGCTGGTGCTTTCATCATAAATTTTACCCTCTGGTTTAGATCTGAACCCGCCGCAGAGAGAGGCAAGTGATTTGAGGTCGACGACCGTACCAACTCGACTACAGAGGCCCCCTTTGAGACAAAGGTTAAAATATTCGGATTGGTCGGGTCACAGGAAACTAACATTCTTTTAGATCTCAGTAAGACACATAACTGTTGATCGACACAAATTTCTTACAATATAACTAAGCTGTCAAAATAACAATGTACATCCTAATATATAAATAAAAATTACTTTGTATCTTATGTAGAGAAAAGATATTCAGTGACAGAAAACACGGTTTTGTTGAGTTTTCACAGAATAAATAAATACTAGTAACAACGTAAAAATTACACAACCAAATCATATCACTAAAATTAAAGTAAAGAAAATTCTACCACAAAAATTATACAATTGACTTAAAAAATGTAAAAAGTGCAGTCCGGCACTAAGAGTAAATAAATTTGTCTGTTAACAAAACAACGAAGGTATGACATGGTTTTAATCTCAAAACATAACCTAAGATAGTAAATAGATGGTTGAATATCTCGAGAGGTCTTGAACAGTTCAACCGATAGTAAAATACGACAAATTTCAATTAAATAAAATATTACTCAGATTAAATCCATCAAATCACCAGCAAAAACGCAACAACTGACAAATGCACGGTGGTAAATCGAAATCATAGATTATTTTCTGAAAAGTTGAAAAATTTACATTCAATTCCTGTATTTTAGATCAAACATGTAGTAATTTCCACCCAATGCTGTATATTTAAACCTGACATACGGAAGGTGTTTTACAACAGTGATGTACTTTTATATGAATATTTTACACTGACTTAAACATTACATAGTAATGAATTTCAGTAATGAACTTTTCATTGATAGAAATGGGACTATTCCAGGAAAATCTGCCGGGCGGGAAGGGGGGTAAGAACAATGACCAGTCAAAATTACCTTGGTGGGGGCTCGAATCTATTGGTGGTGGCTCAAAAACCAGTTTCTGTTGGTGGTCCCCAATTTTCGACTGACACACCCCTTAGGCAGATTTTCCTGGAACAGCCCTAAGCCATTTTTGAAGAATTTCCCAATAAAAACTGTAATGCAGTTTTCCATTCTGTTGACTTATTTGCTATAAAATAATTCCAGTCATATAACATAAATTAAATTGGTTTTCAACAGTCTTTGACAATCACATAACCAGTCCACTAATTTGGGAACCAGACAGAAAATCCAGGAGTGGAACCAATGTGAAAAAAGTGGAACCAGTCTCTGTCGTCATTGAAGTTTACTGATCCAGGAACCAGAAGAAATCCATCTAAAGGCAAAACAAGCACGGAAGTTTGTAAACCAGTCTGATATAGTTTTTGAAAAAATTTCAAACTGGGAACCGGAAGTCACCCAAAATTGATTTTGGAACCAGCACAGAGTTTTGAACTAGTTCTTACTCATCGTTTTATCGTGACGACCTATATATCGCTCTACCACTCCCGATTATCTATTGAACGCTTTCTGTGAATTGCCGTGTGTACGGTGATGTCCGAGCACTGATCCGAATCCGAACTAGAATATCCGTGGTGGACCTGAAAAAATATAAAATACCATTACACACCTATAGCATATACAGGACAACCTCTCTAGAGCAACAACCTTTGGGAGATGTTAATTTTGTCTGTTATTGAGAGGTTGTTGCTCTACAGAGGTTAAATTGATAGCAAATATTTATTAAGAAAAAATTGATAATAATGTGGAGAGGTTATTGCTCAAGTGAGGGCCACTCTAGAGGTTATTGCTCAAGCGAGGGGCACTCTAGAGGTTATTGCTCAAGTGAGGGCCACTCTAGAGAGGTTATTGCTCAAGCGTGGGCCACTCTAGAGGTTATTGCTCAAGTGAGGGCCACTCTAGAGAGGTTATTGCTCAAGTGAGGGCCACTCTAGAGGTTATTGCTCAAGCGAGGGGCACTCTAGAGGTTATTGCTCAAGCGAGGGCCACTCTAGAGAGGTTATTGCTCAAGTGAGGGCCACTCTAGAGGTTATTGCTCAAGCGAGGGGCACTCTAGAGAGGTTATTGCTCAAGTGAGGGCCACTCTAGAGAGGTTATTGCTCAAGCGTGGGCCACTCTAGAGGTTATTGCTCAAGTGAGGGCCACTCTAGAGAGGTTATTGCTCAAGTGAGGGCCACTCTAGAGGTTATTGCTCAAGCGAGGGGCACTCTAGAGGTTATTGCTCAAGCGAGGGCCACTCTAGAGGTTATTGCTCAAGTGAGGGCCACTCTAGAGAGGTTATTGCTCAAGCGAGGGCCACTCTAGAGAGGTTATTGCTCAAGCGAGGGGCACTCTAGAGAGGTTATTGCTCAAGCGAGGGCCACTCTAGAGAGGTTATTGCTCAAGTGAGGGCCACTCTAGAGAGGTTATTGCTCAAGTGAGGGCCACTCTAGAGAGGTTATTGCTCAAGCGAGGGCCACTCTAGAGGTTAGTGCTCAAGTGAGGGCCACTCTAGAGAGGTTATTGCTCAAGCGAGGGCCACTCTAGAGGTTAGTGCTCAAGTGAGGGCCACTCTAGAGAGGTTATTGCTCAAGCGAGGGCCACTCTAGAGGTTAGTGCTCAAGTGAGGGCCACTCTAGAGAGGTTATTGCTCAAGCGAGGGCCACTCTAGAGAGGTTATTGCTCAAGCGAGGGCCACTCTAGAGAGGTTATTGCTCAAGCGAGGGTCACTCTAGAGAGGATATTGCTCAAGCGAGGGTCATTCTAGAGAGGATATTGCTCAAGCGAGGGTCACTCTAGAGAGGTTATTGCTCAAGCGAGGGCCACTCTGGAGAGGTGAAACAGTGGAACGTCTCTAGCGTGGCTCTGTCTTCATAGATAGTTTGAGATATGACAAATTATACATTGGTAAGCCCAAAAATTAGTGTTGTAAATTTCCATAGATCAGACAGAGTATTAAAAGCAAACAAGTTTTTTTAATCGATAGTCTAGTAGCATTAATGTCAGAAACTTCTAAAACGGTAAAATGTCTGAGTACGCACCTCTAATGATCTTTGTGGGGAAGCACGAGTTTGTGTTCTGGGACATTTAAAGTCTCCATCACTCATTACACCGTCCAAATTACAGCACTTTGACAATTCTACTTGCAAATTCTCCGAACTATTTGTCGACAAGAGTCCATTTTCTCTTCCCGAGACTTCACTCGTGTTTTCTTCCTCGGACAAATTACCCTCGGAACTTACTGTCGAGCAGTACGACCGACGACTGTGAAGTCGACGCCCACCATCATCTGAACTCACCTCGCCCTCCTCCGACCACGAGTCTTCAGAATGCTAAAAACAACAAAAATCTTTATGTTTATAATGTATATTTGAGCCACAGGTACTTGAAACAAACTATTTTTATGTTCTATGTGGCCTATTTACTATAATAAGAATAGTAAATAGGCCATATAGAGCGTTAAAATAGTTTGTTTCAAGTACCTGTGATTTGAGCAAAGCGTTTATGGTGCAACATGATTTATTATTTGAATTGCTATAAAAAGAATATTAGATGTCCATTTTTAATATTTTTGGCATTAAATGAAACTAGAAAAATATAACAATTAGAAAATGTTAAAAACTGAAAATGGATTGTTTGGTCACTAATACTGGTTTGGTTTACACAATTTACGTACTTTTGGTCGTCTTCTGTACTGCACCGAATTTCTCGACTGCCCGATAAAGTTATCTTCCTCCATCGAGTCCAACCCTAACGGCGAAGGAGGATTAGAGGGAGAGAACTCTACATCAGAAATGCTTCTTTTCATGTTACAGTCAATAGTACATTCAATAGTACAGTTGTCTCCCTTGCTTATTTCAATAATAGGAACATCTCTGTCATTGGTAAGACAGGAAGATTTTAAATTTTCATTCGAGTCTTTTTCATTTAATATTGTAGATTTTGATTTAGAATCGTACAAATCCTTCTCATCGTTTTGTTTCTGCAATTCTACAATGTTTTCTATGTGCCCCGACGGGCTTGGCGTCGAATCATATTGACACGAATCACACGCGTTACTTTCAACGTCAGCACTTTCCCGAGACGGAGTGGTCTCCTTGCTCGAGCACGTTACGTCAGAACAATGACCTTCACATCCGAAGCAGACGTCGTTTAAATTTTTATCACAGTTAGCACTAGAAACACTAAGATCTAAGTCTGGCATTTTTTTATTTTCAGTCGGGCTGCCGAGTTCCCGTAACGCTGTAGCGGGCCCTAAAAAGTTAAACGTCGAAGCAGATACGGTTGATCTGTCAACATGACGTAAGTTTATTTGGTTTGATTGCAGCTCGTCATGAAGAGCGTCTTTTGTAGGGCTCTTCACTGGACTGTTATTGGAGGTAGAAATAGCCCCTTTGCTGTTGCTACGACGATGGCGACTTTTTCTCATTCTCATTTTTGTAGGTGAAGGTTGAATCAAGGTCGGGCTAAGCTCCTTTGGTATACGAACATGCACATAATTTCCAATCTTCTCTGGACTAAAATATCAAAATCAAACATTTCAGGCCAAATATATCAACCATGAAATCATGTATACAATTGTGAAACAGCTTTTCTGTTGATTTGATAAATGAAAATCTTCTAGTATTAATAAAAAAGGCATTAACTGATTTATTTTATATTTTACAAGTGTTTCAATAAAATATCTAAACATTTGATGGAAAACTGATAAAGAAAACGTATGCCATAATATTAGCCGCGGCCGTGGTCCAGTGGTTAGTCCGCTGGACTTGAAATCCGGCGATCCGGGTTCGATTCCCGGTCGCGGCAGGTCATACCTTTCCATGAAAATTTGACAAAAATGTCGATTTTCCTCCACATGTGGAGAAGTTGCCAGCTCCTTGTGGAAGGGTAAGTTAGTACTGGTTAGATTTCAGTCCAGGAAAAACTGGTTAGGTGAACCGGCCGCCGTATATAACTGAAATATCGTTGAGAATAGGCGTTAAACCCGATGAAACAAACGAAACTAAACAAGGAATGTAGGTATAAAAATGCTTGTACCTTGTAGGTTCCGATCCAGACTTGTACGCACGTTTCTTGCTAAGCCTATCTAACCTAACTTCCTGTCGGATAACTGGACGCAATATACTCTTCCTCTTCTTGGCATACATCGCTAACTGTTGCTCGCGTCTGAAAATCATTAATGTATCATTAAAACAAAACCTTGCCGCAATGTCACAAAAAATCTCAATAGGGCAGGGCTGTAGAACCTTTTTTTAAAAAATGCTTGTCCCGGACAAGTGAACATGTTAAATTTGACTTGTCCATCATGGGAGGCTAGTTGTCCGAGAATATTTGTCTGTCACCAATTTCAAGGCATCAGTGATGAGCAACTTTCATTTGATGTTTAGAATGTCAAATGTTAATTGGCTTTAAAACAGACTTGTCCTGGGCTCGTATTCACAAACGTTTTAAGACTGAATCTCAGACTTAGGACTTTAAAATTGCAAAAATTAAATTTACAAGCATTTCGTTTTCATTATATTTAAACGGATAAATTTTTGCCTGAATATTTCTAGTTACTCACTATACACTTCTGCCATGTTTTATCAAAATATATTTTGTAACAATAATGTAGGAACAGAATGAAAATTTACCATTTTAAAGTTTAAGTCTGAGATTCAATCTTAAAACGTTTGTGAATACGGGCCCTGGACTAACTTCAACTCAACTGTTGGTAGCCCGAATCACCAATTAGACTTGTAATATTTAGCGATTTTTGTGCAGGTTTCCAGTACTTACTTAATTAACTCCCTTTCCCGTTTCTCCAATTGAAGCATACACGCGGTGAGTTCCATATAAAGATTATTCGCTCTTTCCAATTTCCTCTCATAATGTTCCCGAACATCCTGAGCATGTCTGAAAAAATACAAAATACAGTAAAATATCAGTATTAGTTAACCCCCAAAATATTTGTACAATGAACGTATAGCAAGAATATAATCAGAAGGGTAAAAGTAAAAGTAATCCATCTACAAATACTAATGAAGCAGCCCTGCATTCGGTTACGGCTAACAGTCGCTCACGTTATGAAACTGTTTTGTTTTGTATCCCTGGCCCACCGTATGGCATTCAACGCACACAGGGAACCAACTTTCAAACGTTAGCCACAAACACCTTTACGGAACTCAGGGCACATGTTTTGCTTTCCCTACTCATATTGTATAACTAGAGAAACGGAATTAGTTTAAAATTACAATTTTTTAATCCCATGTAATAAGTTCCTTTCACTTATGTGATTATCAATGTTCTGCCCCAGGGTGGAGGGGGGAGCAGTTAGGATACACAAGACTTATGACAGAAGACAATTCCCAACAGGTGGGTATATGAAACGCCAAATGAATCTGCATTCTTGAAAACTGGTCTGCTTATTGAGGTGGTCTTAATATTGAGGTTGAATAACAAGCAAAACAGTGAATATGGACTTGGAGAATTGTGTCTGTAATATTGAAGTGCTCTTAATATTGAGGTGGTCATTAAGTGAGGTTTTACTGTACTCACACCTAAGTCAAGAATTGTAGAGTCTTCTCTTCAAATTTAACCAGAACAGGAATAAAAGCCTTCAAAATTTTCACTTTCAATTCAATACAAATACATAATACAATATTTATTTATACAACAATTCTGAAACAGAAAATTGACAGATTTTGTTCGCAGAAATTCGTCCCCCTTACCTGAGCTCCTGTAATCTACGTTTCACCAACTCCTCTTCATTCTGTGCTAGATGGCTACCTTCACTATGTATCTTCTCTAGAGCCTCTCCGATCTCTAACCGCCATTTGATCTATACACAGAAATCATACAATAAATTTACTTAGATAAAATGATATAATTTTTTTTCTGGCAGGTTTCAGGAAAGTTGCGATCTCTAACAGCCATTTGATCTATACACAGAGATCATACAATAAACGTACTATGATATAACTATGATGCAATAATTTCTTGCCGTTTTCACGAAAATTGCATAACTTGTCTGACATGTCGGATAAGTTTCAAACAGGCTCTGTATCTCTTTGACGCAAAGTCACTGACCACTTGTCTGGCAAGTTAGCAAGTTTCCGAGCATTCGATAACAATAAATGTCAATCAAATTTCTTTTGATCAGACAGATATTGTAATATCCTCTCACTGAATGTCAAGCAATCTGCGAAGCCTATTCTTTACATTGTGTTTTATAGTCACTGTTACATTTCGAGACTGGTCCGAGAACATAGATTCCTTAACGTGGGCCTCGATCAGTTGGGATTATCACTTTTTACAGATGTATCTTTTTAATGAGACCACTTGTGTCATAAGTATCGAATAAATTATAGCTATGTACATGTATCCTCACTTTACGTCGTTTATTTGTTGAGTTTTTGTGACAGAGAAATCATTAAGCCGGGCGGCATTCGTGAAATAAACACCTTCTTACCTGGGATTTGACAAAATCATCCTGATCAAAGTTAAGGAGTTCCGTTGAGGCAATCTCTAGATGCATAATTATCTGACGGAATGAAGGACGATTTCTAGACTTTGCACTCCTGTAAAATAATGAATAAATAAAACGTGAGCACATTATATCAGGGAGGAGATAAACAAAGAAAGAAAAAACGGAGACCCTAAACTTATGACGGAGTACGCCGTCTAAAATAGCACTACAAAGCATCTGGGTTAGAATAAAACTCTGCTGAATTTTCTGCTGCGTTGCGGAAATATGGTCATCACACGAATAACCCCCTCCTCCTGCAGTTTCTCGTCAGATTTACATCGATCTCAAAAATGATGTTGGCGGTTGTAAAAAGGTTGAAATCCACCAATTGGTGGAAAACTTCCATCCCTGATTTATGTAGATGTTGTACAAACATTTTCACAGAAGGGTCCAAACAACTTTTCACAATTTTTGTGATGCTCAATGACTGATTTTAGATAAGTAATGCCATTTGATTCATTAAGGCTACCGTATTTATCCTTAATTGCGTACCCACCCTATTAGACAAGCTGCTGCATTCTGAGAACTTATCTTGTATGAAACAGGAAGTTTGCTCTCTAAAACCAAGCAAGAACATTTTGTGTTGATGTCATACATTTTTGTGGACAATATCACCAAACAGACAAGGCTAAAACCTGTTCACCAAGAAATCAGTCCAAACATACCACTAATGTACTGTTTTTTACCCAGGTGCTTTACTTAGGACAAATACGGTATTCATCTAAAAAAATTACCAGCCATGAAAACAGAACACATATGAAATCTAAACGCTTACCAGCATTGCCTCATTAACAGTTTAAATCCTTCTGGTATCGTGGCAGGAATGGGTAGATGGAGGCTATTCCGTCCTACGCCCCAAATGATCGCCGATGAATCGACTTCCTTATACGGAACTTCACCAGTCAATAACTCCCATAGTACAATACCAAATGACCTGAAGAGATGAAGATATAATGAAATAGTCAACCAACTTAAATTTTCAATTTTCACATATTGGTAATGACTGTCGTGTGACCACATAATGTGGTCAGAACACATGAAGTGTTTGGGGTGAAATATACAAACTGGTGACCGCAGACAATATGTGGCTGTATATTACTGATGCAATGTAGAATGAATTTTCTGAGAGGAACAAAAACTGAACATTTTTATTGTAAGGTGACTGTTGTCGAGGTGACCATTATGGTTATATAATAGCTCAGAAAAAGAAAAAAAGGCTAAAAAATAATACAATAATTACCAATTTCAGCATCAATAAACAAAACATACAGGAAACCTTAACTTAAGGTATAAAACGACAATTATAAGTTCACTTAAGGACATGAGCTGCCCAGCCTGAGAATCAAACCCAGGACCTCCTGAGTGACAGCCAAGTGCACTACCAACTGACATCTCAGCTTATGAGACATTTTCAAAACCATACTGTCAAAACATTGAAGTGAACTTTTAACCAAAGTTATAAACTCACAGCTCGCAATAGAACTACAGTCGGACCTCGACAACCTTCTATCCAAATACTTGGTACCATCCGAAATAAATATCAGGTCTCAATGTATCTTCACATGCACTTCGAATTGAAATGGGCTATTCGAAGCCATGTATTATATTCGAGATAAAATTTCAGACCCGATGAATTCGAATGAACGAAGTCCGACTGTATTTTAATCATCGAATCCTTTCACCATATTCTATTAACTTACCACATGTCAACTTTTTCAGAACACAGTTCATTTCTAATGACCTCCGGTGCCATCCATGCTACAGTTCCTGCAAACGACATTTTTGTGGATTTCTCGTTCCAAGTTCTACTGGTCCCAAAGTCTGAGATCTTCACGACGTCATTCTTACCAATTAAAACACTGGAACGGAAGATGACAATAAAATAGAATTGAGTGTAAATACACAAAATTCAATAGATCAAGTTTTAATTGTGACGGTTTTATTTTCACAAAATTTTTATTACCCCTTTCAACCCGACTTCATTTCAGGGAGTTGGGGTTCCTTAAAAAGGGGTCTGACCTACAGGACATCATATAAATCTGGCCCCTAAAATACATATACTAACTTTCAAATTAAGCAGTTCATACAAAGACTCTTTAACAATGTGGCCCCATAAGATAGAGCATAAGATTTCAGGTCCATACAAAGGGGTCAACTATCTATCCAGCCCCTAAAAGTTATGACATAAGATTTCAGGTCCATACAAAGGGGTCAACTATCTATCAAGCCCCTAAAAGTTATGACATCAGATTTCAGGTCCATACAAAGGGGTCAACTATCTATCTGGCCCCTAAAAGTTATAACATACAAGTACCGATACTTACTTGGGAGATTTGAGGTCTCTGTGTATAATTTTGTGATTATGCAGATAATTCATCCCGCTTGCGATTTGTTTCGCCCAATCAAGTACCCAAGAGACGGGTAATTCTTTCCCGTCACGTAAAATCTCATAAAGTTGACCGTATGGACAATACTCCATGATGATACAGTAACATGGTGCCTGCGTACATACACCTCTGTAAATAGAAAACGTAACATTAACCTTGACCAGAATCCAGCTTAGTTCCGTTAGAAATGTGATTTCACCAGAAAGAGGCCCCCGAGAGAAGGTGCCCTTGCAAGTAGTGATGAGCAAATCAGGTAATTGATCAATAGTAGGGATCTCAACGAATATTCGGATATACGAATATTCGTTTGTACGTCCGAATATTCAAATACTGATTCGGCATTCGAATATTCGATAAAATATATATTTTCAATATAAAAGCTGAATGCAAGTGTATTAAATTTCAATGATGGACATTATCGCATTGAATGATAATAATATCTACAGGTGTTAATTGACATGTCATGTTGTATATTTGGGAGCAAGAGTGATATAACACTCTGGTGATGACACTTAGGCCCTGAAAATATTAGTAATCATCGGGGATTTTTTACTACTTAAGTAATCCGTTTAAAACACAAAACTGGTATTTAGCATCAAGTTAAACATTGAATATATTTCAAATGTATTACCGTATTATTAAATAAGAAGGTCAAATGTTCGAATATTCAAATATTCGTTCGGAAGGTTGACCGAATATTCAAACACCAAAATTGCCATTCGTTGACATCCCTAATTAATAGGCATAATGGGATAACCTAACCAAAGCAATTAATGGGATAACCCAACTGATATGTCCTTTGAAGATTTAGAAAAGTCTTTCAGCAGACAAGCTATGTGGTGTATCTGTTGTTTTCACAACATACAAAATGAATCCTGTAACCTAAATTAAGGAAAATATACTTCGATTTAAATCTCGTAATGTTTACACCTCTCAAGATGTTCATATTATCGGTAAAGATTCAATAGACAAGTAATTGATTGACTTGAGAAAAACGAAGTCGCCGATCGTGATTGCAAAACTCACGCCGACAATAATTCAGAAATCAAAACTATCCTCTCAAATCAAATTTACCTGCGTTTAAATTTTAGCTTAATATGCTAAATAAATGCTTATGAATCCTAACACCGGTGATATTTCGAGGGTTCAGGGCAAGACTATACTAACTCCTATATAAATACATAAGAGTTAGTACAGTCTTGCGCTGAACCCTCGATTTGATAAAAAAAGAACATCATTTACACCTGGTTATTTCATTGTCTGGTAGTAATGTACTTACTTGAATGGAATAATGTTAGGATGATTGAGTTTCCTGAGGTTTTTTATATCTGTTTCCTTGACGTCTCGGACCTTCTTAACCGCAACTTCTTCTCCCTTTAACTTTCCTAGAAACACGGCCCCTTGTGCTCCACTTCCTAACCACTGTAAGTCTGAGATATCTTCAAAAGGGATTTCCCAGTCATCTACAAATACAAAGTAAAACACATGAAAACATTGTAAATCAGTTTAGTTTTAACTTATTTATTTATATATAAGAACTGGCCGCCGGCCAAAATTTGCCGGTTCAATTGGCATTTGGGCTGGTTCAAATTGGTAAAGGTTGCATTGTTTTTTCCCGAGGTGAGGTGGTCTTCTTATTTTGGAGTTAGCCTTTAAGTGGCAGTTTACTGTAACTGAATAATCGTAAAATTACCTGTACTTTCTTTCTTCATTTCAGCGACAGCAGCTTTTCCTATCATCGTCCACACTGGTCGTAGACATCCTAGCAACCCTTCAAAAAAGCCTCCCTGAGTCGATGTATAATCAACACTGTTGAACTGGTTGTGACACGGGGTTACTGGGGCCGAATGAGCAGTTGGGGAAACATCTGTACTCGAGTTTGATTGATCTGTTAGGCTTAGTTGTTCAATATCATGATTTAACTGAAGCATGCTGAAAGAAATGGAACAGAAACAAGATAATTACACAAGAAGTCTGTATTTTTTATTGTGAAATTGTAATTGTGAAATGCACTTTAAATCACATTAGTTCTCACCCTTTATCCCTTCTAGAGTTCTCTCCCTTTATCAATTCTAGAGTTCTCTCCCTTTATCCCTTCTAGAGTTCACTCCCTTTATCCCTTCTGGAGTTCACTCCCTTTATCCCTTCTTGAGTTCACTCCCTTTATCACTTCTAGAGTTTTCTCCCTTTATCCCTTCTATAGTATATGTATATATAGTACTTTTACTTGTATTGTATTTACATATACTGTAGAAGGGATAAAGGAAGAGAACTCTATAACCGATAAATGAAGAGAACTCAAGAAGGGATAAAGGGAGAGAACTAATGACAATATCCTGTGCTTTAAACACATGGGAATATCTAGTGGTTATGGCAAAAGTTCAGTAACTAAGTTTTTGGTGAAGCAAGGTTCATGCAGAGCCTCAGAGATAAAATTCTCTGAAGTGTAAAGTGAAGTTTTGTCCGTTTACATGAATTGAACACATCATACTGTTTGAGTGGGAATCGCACAATCTTAAATAAATTTAAAAATACAAACAAGTTCTTACCTATTTGGAAATTCAAAGTCTGAACTACTAGTCATTAATACTTGTAAATTACTCGGACTGTTCCGACTGTTGATTGGTTCATCCTTCTTCGGAATGTCGATCGCCGTTGTTCGGTGACTAGCGGCCATTCTTTTTGTAACTATTTCAGCCGGTAGTTGTAAATTGCGTTCCAGCGTCATTTTGACTCTGTCTTTTGTCTAATTCTTCTGAAAATACAAAAAAAACACGATTATTAATTAAATCTAATTGTGAGTGTTTTCTGTAACGATTATTACCAGTGGTATGGTACATCAAAAAAAAAAAATTCTTATCAGAGAGTAACTGACTTACTAAATTAAAATATTTTACATGATTCTACAGCTAAAAACACTAGCAGATGCAGGGGGGAGGGGGGTGCACGCAGTATATCTGAGTATAAATACAAAAATATACAGAGATCGTTAATTATAAGATTTTCATAAGTGATTCTGATTTACTGTAGCATTATATTTTGTTATTTGAATTGATGGTGTTTATAAACAAGCAATAAAACACAGCCGTTGCCGTTTTATAAGGCTTGAGCAAAACCAAAAAAATACCAAAAAGTTACGCCTCCATATCACCCTCCCCCTCATCCCCTCCTCCCTATAAGCCCAAATCCCTTCCCTACTGTAAATATGGTTTAAAATCTTCACTTTAAAAAACAAAAGGTTTTTGCTTTGAATTATATAAATGAAAACTTTCATAATTCATCATCATACAAAAATTAATGCAAGTTGAAGAGAATCAGAATCACTCAGCACAACAATTATCTTCATTAATTAATCACATCACAAACAATAGAGACTGATATAGCAAGCAAAAGGATATACACATTTATTTTACTGCCAAATAAAGGCTGTTTCCCCTTATCAAAAAGTGTCAATTTTCCCCAAAGAATCATCATTTTCCCCCCCAATTCATAGTTCATTTTCCCCCCTCTGACTGAATTTCTTTTTAAATTATTTTCATTAAGTCAGGTTTTTGTGTATTTTGTTAACCTTTTATAAAAGAATCATTGCTCTTACATCACCACATATATATAACAAACACCAGCCACAGCTGAAAAGTTATTTTTATAAGCAAAACAATCATTAGCTTATTTTCCCAAATTTGGGATTTATCGCGCCTATTTTCCAAATTGAAAAGGCACAGGCAGTAAAATTATTTTTCACAGAACGACCAATCAAGAACCATAATTAAAATGTTCTTCTAAGAAACAGCAAGAAATTGTTTATCAATAAATATATTACCCTGTTATATTACACATTTTAACCATCTATGCTGCAACAATAATTCTAAATTACAAATACAACATGTATATGTGTATTTATTCAAAAAACATCAACACTATTTGTGTTTTTATTTACCTAAATAAATGCAGCTAATCCAATTATTTCAATTCCAAACAAAAAATGAACACAAAGTAACCATTCCGTAACTTTCTTACGTTTAATTTCTATTAATAGACATCATGTTATCTTAAATCACCGACGATTACCTAAGTGAAATGTAAACAAACTAACAGCAATGTTATACATGACATAATGGGTATATATCGTCGCCGAAGAAAAAAATCGCACAATCGTAAACAACAAGAAGGTCGTTGTTTTAGCGTACTAACTGCTCCGTCATATGGGTAAATCTAAAATAAATACACTTGTCACCTAGTCATTCAATACACGCCAATATTACTCGAGCGAGAAAATCTTTCTTTTATCGCCGACAATACAAGATGACCTAGTGATATGAGACCGAAACTTGAGCCAAATTAAACTTCGTATTAACTAATTGACAGACGGATACCTGGTAAGATGAGACGACTTTACTCAAATCATGATGCAATCACATGAACTAAAGATCTAAAGTTTACGTTATGCGAAACTCTTTGTTAATCCATTTAACAATGGTTGTTAATTGTTACAGGTACGATATTTGAAACTGTTTATGTTCATTTGTCAGTAATATATCCATCACTCTTCAACATATTCACACCAATATTGGTGACATCGAGTCTGATTGGAGTTGAAATTGAAGTCAAAGTCGGAGCCCTAAGGATATAGTACTTGCTCTATAAGAAATGTATGAAGTAAAAGTAAATAACCTGGTTGTTCAAATCATGCCAAAATACTGTCAATAATTATTAATTTGTGTAACTGTCTATTGATGCAGATTAGGCATAATCAGTTCCAGTCACATGATATGAGATGCCATCAGGGGCGTCGCTAGAGCATGTAGAATGAGTAGGGCAAGGAATCTAGGGGGTATTAGGGGCATGATACCCCGGAAAAACTCCCGTTTGCTAGAACGTTCGAGGTGCAATCTTGTGACATTTTTACAAGCAATAGAGCAAATTTGGAAGCGTGTTATTTTAAGAAAATTTATACCCCAAAGTGCATACAAATGCTCAACTCTTGATTATTGCATTCTTTGTGTTTTCATTTTTCGATAACCATGCATACAGCGTTTTGAGCATACAGGTAGCTACACGCCTGCCAGTTTTCTTGATCATTGCAATGTTTCTACCAACCGGTACATTGGCTGTCACCTTTAGTTTAAGCAAATTTAGTTAATAATCACAAGTTTTTACTGAGGGAGAGGAGACCAATCATTACAAGGCGAAAGAGAGATTAAGTTGTTACAAGGAGCGCCACATATATAAGACAATCCCGCCCCACTTCGATATCAAACTATACATGTACATTAGTATAATAATCATTCAATTCATGATAATACTTCACAATCCCATAGCTTTAATATAATCATAAATTATGTAATAAATAAACCACAATAAATTGCTTGTATCAAAAGTGTACACTGCAATAGCAGCCTTATAATAAAATCCCCGATTCAGCAAATTTTATCAAGGCCGATCTCGTTCTGAAGTTTAAAAACTTTTCAAGCAGACGACAATGGGAGTGGTTGTATTGGAGCCTTGAAGCATACAAAACGTAAACATTGCATATATATCTAGGTTAACTCAGCCTATCCCAATCAAATTTCAACAGATTACCGACCTGCGTTAAAAGATTTGTAGCCGTGCATGTTTTTCATGAAATTTTCAACAGAACAACTCAAAAATCTTACTTTATCAGACAAATATCATAGATGAATGGTTAAATTTAAATGAAAGTTATTCAAATTTTAATAAAAATTTTGGCAGATTTTTAGATCAAACAAGGAAGTCTTCGTAAGTGTAACACAGACGCATTGAACTCATAATGATTATTTCACACATTTAAGGCCGGGAATGAAGATTGTTCAAATCTCCATAAAGCACAATATTTGATAAAATTAATATCAATCATAAGCAGTTACGCTAGTCTTATTTTCATGAACACTCCAAGGACAGGAGATTGTATTAATTGTATTACACATAAGAAGGAATAAAGGGAGAACACTCTAGAATGGATAAAGGGAGAGAACTCTAAAAGGAATAAAGATAGATAACTCTAGAAGGAATAAAGATAGATAACTCTAGAAGGAATAAAGGGAGAGAACTCTAGAATGTATAAAGTGAGAGACCTCTAGAAGGAATAAAGGTTGAGAACTCTAGAAAGGACTAAAGGGAGAGAACTCTAGCAGGGATAAAGGGAGAGAACTCTAGCAGGGATAAAGGGAGAGAACTCATGACAATCTCCTGTGACTTGAAGTAAGACATTTTGGCCGTATTACAGTCAATCACCCTGCACTTAGAGATATTCAATCTTGTACAAACAGTTTGAGGATAGGCAGAGATATTATCGCTGACCAGACTTGGCAAGCGTATCTGTTGCTTATCAGGCATACACACGACCTGTGTACTTCTGTAATGTAATACAATCTTCTCGGTAATAATTTGAATAAAATCATGATGTAATGGTTATAAACCCCACAATCTGCGTGCAGACATCTACGCTAACATTGGAAATTCGTTTAACAGATAAAATTTAACCAAATATATTTTCTCGGTTATTCCCCTCTGAATTCATAAATTTCGATACAGTAGACACTCAATAATACGACCACCGTTGGTACCCTTGAAAACTGGTCTTTTTATTGAGGTGGCCCTAATATTGTGGTTGAATAAAGGGTGAAATTGGACTTGAAAATTGTGTTCTTAATTCTGAGGTGGTCCTATTACTGAGAGAGTCATAAAGACAAGTTTGAATGTAACTAAACAGATGCATGTGGTGATTAATTTATACATATATACAGTAAAACTTCACATAAAGACCACCTAAATAATAAGACCACCTCAAAATTAAGAACACAATTTTCAAGTCCATTTTCACACTGTTTTGCTCTTTATTCAACCTCAACACTAAGACCACCTTAATAGTAAGACCAATTTTAAAGGATCCCAAGGGTGGTCTTATTGTTGAGGATATTACTGTAATTAAGATGCCATATATGCTTAAAGACCTGCACTATAGTCTTAAAACCCTATGCTATAGTCTATAAAACATTTATAGTCGAATCAGCTTTATTTTCCCATTAAGAGCAATTTTCGTGTTACCACATAATGGAATAATGATTATATTGCAAATATGGTATTTGTTATCAATAATAAAATGGTAATAATTCTGCAGAAGAGTACAAGCACACAAGCAAAGAGTGCACAAGTTTTAACGCGATCAATGCAATAAATGTCTGAGTATGTACTTTCTGCCCACATATTTTGAATTGCCATAATATACCAATGAGCAGAATCTGCTATCTCAAACATTTACATAATACCTTTATTACTGAACATTTGCCAGACGCACAGTTAATTTACCAATTAAGAGCAATCATATTGTTGTTTCTGCACTCGGTTGCCTTTTTTAAAAGTGCAAGAAAAAATAAAACACTCAAATTCACTTACAATGAAGAGATATAGGCGATACATTTTTAATTTTAAGAGATAAAACCTAAGTACACGTTTGATAAGAATGTTAAAGTATCCAGAGATTTCCCTGATGCAGAAATCTCGAGTCTCTAACTCCCTTTTGTTTTACACTGACTGTGCATTCCTTGGACCCCTAAAATAAACTTTTGTCAAGTATAAAGTGTATATCTGGAACCCTACAAATTTACTAAGGACCCCCAATTTGTCAAACATGAGGGTTCAAATTTGGACCCCTAGCTGAAATATTCAAGGGAAATACCCTGGGCATCTGATCTAATGAAATATGTGTGTATCTGGTAAAAAATACAACAGTTAAACCCTTTTTTTTGTTTAATTAAGAAGTACCTATTACCAGTGATGGGCAAATTTGTCAGATCAGCATAAAATCAGATAAACCAGTCAATGAGACTAATCGAAACAATCAGACAATCAATTATGTCCTTTGAAGATTTAGAAGTGTGCTTTTCAGCAGGCATCATACAGTCATGATGTAACTGTTGCTTTTCACAATATACAAATGAATCGACTAGTAATCTTAATAAATGAAAATAAATATCATTCTAAATTTAAATAAAGTACATCATTCAATATATTTATAATAACAATAAAGTTTCATGGTTTTACTTTTACGATTTAGTCCTTTAGCCCACAGTTATAAATCGACTTTTGAAACAAAATTAAGTTGTTGATCACTTTAGCAAAACTCCCGATTCGATTGTCGCTGACGGTCCTGATGGTTCAATCACTACTTATTACAATATCTAGGAAAAAATAATGATAAAAAAAAAATGTTTACCTCAAATTGAGATGAAATAAATAAATACCGGCATACTTAACTTAAATGTCACTTAATCAACGGCTATTCAGAATCACAAGCACACACTTTCATCATGTTACACGATATTTAGATTAAAAATCGGAGCGTTTCATTTCAGCAAATCTTTCAGTAAGCCTGTCAAATAAAACCAAACTCAAAACCACAGACTTGCAGGTGACAGTATTTTACAACTCAACAGTTTCCCAGTGTATCAAATGTTTCACTTTTGAAATATGAGGCCAAACGAAACTTGTGTTTCCAAGTAACCGTGCCAACCATTATTTTTTTACCCAGTTCACTATTTTTGTGGCTAAAAATTCTGAAAAACAGGTACAGTCAGACCTCGTTTATTCGACACCCTTCTATCCGAAAACTCGGCATCATCCGAAATAAACTCAGGTCCCTATGTATCTTTTTATGCACGTCAATTTGAAACAGACTTTTCGAAACCAAGTAACAATCAAACCGTATAATGACTTCGAATAAACGAGGGCCGACAGTATCATGATCTGTCCCTGCATATAATTATGAAAAAAATAAACATAAAAGGGAAAAGTCACTTCCCAAAAAAAATACATTTTCGCCGAAGGTACAAGAAACAGACATATATTTGATCAGCCTTATACGTATTATACTTTAATACCTAGAAAGATTGTTTTCTGAACATGGTGAATTTCTCATTAAATTATAACCAGGATATTATTTTTTCATACCTATAACATTATCATTAGTAGAATCTATTACATTGTTCAAACTGTACACTTACCTAGTCAAATGTTCAAGTCAGGTATTTATACAAGTCATTAAACTATCAGTTATCGAGAATTTTATATATTTCATATTTATATAACCGAACCGAATAATAGAAAACTGAATGAGTAGTAATTGAAACTGAACGGAGACACCCATAACATCGCAGCCCGATCTAATGCTGAAGTGGCTGTTTAACCTATGCGTGGTTCAAACCCACAACCCCGAGTCAAGGGGCCAACACCTTAAGCTCCCTAAATCTATTATCAATAATCCTCATAATATAATAAATCCGATCATTTTTCACTTCTATAGTAAAATCATGAATTCACAAATAATTTCAAAAAATCCAGCAAAGCGTGATTTTGAAATCGAAATCTTACATAAATTCCGCAAATAAAGTCACAAGCATGGTTTTGACTCGTGTATAATTTTCACTCATGTGAATTTTAAACATGCGATACAAATATATCGACAACTGTACATCCCCTTTGGGCATATAATTTCACTCACATGAATGTCAGACCAATATTGCAGTACGACTCTGACCTCTTGTCAATAAAATGTTAAATAACAAATAATTAAGTCTTAAAATATGTTTAACATCTGTATTGATTTTTGCTCAATCAACTTGGACCACCAAAGTATGTAGACCACAAAATGTTGACAGGGGATTTGTATGTAATTACAGGCCTTTTCCTTATAAAGTTGGGTCCAGTAAATAGACCCATTCCCAGTTGAAAATACGGTCGGACCTTGTTCATTCGAATTCATCGGGTCTGAAATTTTATTTCGAATAATACATGGTTTCGAATAGCCCATTTCAATTCTATGTGCCTAAGAAGATACATTGGGACCTGATATTTATTTCGGATGATCGATACCAAGTATTCTGATAGAAGGTTGTTGAATAAACGTGGTCCAACTGTGGTATGTTTTTTCCTAATTCAAACTTTAAAACTTCCAAAAATCAGCAAGGGTTTAAATAGAAATTCATCATCGACTTATTGACAGGTTTTAGGTTAGAACTTTGAAATAGTATAAACAAGATCCACATACAACACACTTTTAACGATAGAATTATAATTATCAGCATTCTAAGTCTAACTTAACCATAATGTACACAATTTAGGATGATTTAAGATCAAGGGATGTCGCAACGCTATTGTAACCTATTCTTTAACAAAAATGAGTTACGGGCTCGAACTGAGATTTCAAATTATTTAGAATTTTGAATACACTAAATCAAGCATGATAAAACTGGAAAACATTTCTGTAATATCGTGTACCACACATTAAAATGATATTAAAAAGCAATTCAACATTTTACACTACGTAAACAAAATGCAGCAATTTTATCATGGTAACTCTACTCAGACGAACCTTTTTCTTAAATACTAAGACAGCCGAATTATAAGCAAGATTAATTAAACATGACAAAATATCACGTAATAACTCCAACACATAATTTGATAACAATCAACCATTATTTATCACTGTCCGATTGAACGTAGAATTACACGGATGAATAAATTTCTGCACATTCGTTATGCATACAAATTAATAATTAAAACAATGCCTTCATTCACAAGCCTAAACTTCTATTGTTAAACTTACCTAGTATTCTAGGAATAGCATTTATCATGAATACGCCATTATTACTATTGTAATCCAACAAATAAACACATTTACAAATTCAACGTTTATCGACTGTTTAAGGAATTCGATCACATGTCTTCACTATATTTAGAATATATAGCACTACGAAGACAGGTCGATCAATGATATATAAACCAAACGAAAGCCAATATACTGGATAACGACACGGTGAACTTAAACTAAATTTAACTCGTACTGGACCTATTAAACATGGGCACGATTTATTGCCAAATATCTATATGGTAAAGCATAAGATTATATGTTCTTCCGGTCACATTAAGTAGATAAATAGCATATGAATAGCCAATTTTAAAGTACAGGTCAACTTAACATCTCATTGAGAGTTCAATGCATATATTGTTGGGAGTACATGGAAAATAATGCTGTTTCCACATTAAACTCTGCAAGTCGAAAAATGTGAAATAGCGACCTATCAAGTAATAATGAAATTGTAAAAAGCTTTCATAGAATGGTATAATTCATCTTGTGGCAAAAAATTGTCATATTAAGCTCAGCACATCATAAATACCACATATAAATGATAATGTCATCTTTTTAAAAACAAATGTATTGATAAATCCATTATGATATGGCATTCCTAAATGTCAATTAATTGGATAAACCTTAACAAATAAATTGATGATGTTAATATGACAATGTTAATAATTATGATGTACATTTTAATGATGATGGCCGATGATGTCCCCTTATTGTTGTCCTTGTCGTGTTCATCATTGTCATTGTTGTCATTAACATCATCATCATCCTCCTCCTCATCATCATGAGCAGTTACATTATATTCATTACTATCATCGTCATTATTATTTTCGTCATCATTATTATCATCATCACCACCACCACTATAATTATGATCGTCATCATCATAACCATAGGCAGTATTTACAAATATTACCATTATCACCATCACCATCAGTATTTTCATCATTATCACCACAACCATCATCATTATCATCATCATCATCATAATCACTATCATCCTCCTCATCACTATCATCATTATCATTATCATTTTCATCATCATAAGCATTATCACTAATCACCATCAGTATTTTATCATCATTACCACCATCATCATAAGCAATATCATTATTTTTATCATCACAATTATCATCATTATAATGCATTTTTAAAGCAGCAACAACTTACAACTTTCATTGTCGATGTCACTATCATCATCAACACAATCATCATTAGTAACATGTACGTTTAAGTAGTTATAATTCCTGTTGTCCATGTCATGGTGTCGTCGGCGTCAGCATCAACGTCATCATAATCATCATGTGTGTTTATAAGTAGCAAGAAACACTGTAGACTGTTTAAGTAACATTTATATGGAAGTTATAATTTTCATTTTCAACATTTTTGTCATTATCATAATCACCATCATCATCTTTTTAATACACATGTATGTTTACAACGCAGGAACTCTTTTGACAGTCAGCAACACTGGCTATAACATTCATCCCAAACGCTGTTATTTATATAATAAATAAATCAATTTATTCTCCTCTCCCCATAAAAAAATTCTTATAACAAGACTTACTATAAACCAATATAAAAGCATCATTGATAAGTAAATTATCAAATTATCAATGATTATACACAATAGTATCTGTAAATAATCTCGTTACCTCTATTTGACAGTTCTGACTTCTCACATGAAGCACACACACTAACAACCTGACACCACACACGCCAACCAGCATTAACCAATCTTACTCCTGGCGGTAAATTTGTTTCCAAAATATAACGACTCAAACAGTTAAACATTATGAAGTAATTTCTATATTTAGATCAAGGTCTTTATTAAATCAGAAGTTTATCGCTGAGCACATCAAACCAGAAGATTTAATCTAAAAGTTTAAAAATTTGACAGATTGTAACTGCCAGAGATGACACCTTCATTTATCCAAAATAAACATTAATTAGATGACTAAATGGTGTATTTCCTAAAATGGGTTATCAATTATCTACATGTACCATATTGCTTTGCTTTTAAAGTGATAACTGTTTGAACTGAAGTAATCAAAGATCTACATTTTAACTTACATTGTCAAATAAAGTCATGTTTGAGAAACACGAAAAATCGGTCAATGGCGCTACCGGGAATCGAACCCAGGTCTAAGGATTGCCGGTCCGTTATGCTAACCATGAAAGCAAAATATCTACAGTAAAACCTCAATAATAAGACCATCCATTGAGACCCTTAAAACTGGTCTTAATATTGAGGTGGTCTTAATATTGATGTTGAATAAAGAGCAAAACAGTGAAAAGGGACTTGAAAATTGTGTTCTTAATTTTTAGGTGGTCTTATTGGTGAGGTGGTCTTAATATTAAGGTTGAATAAAGAGCAAAACAGTGAAAATGGACTTGAAAATTGTGTTCTTAACTTTTAGGTGGTCTTATTACTGAGGTGGTCTTAATATTAAGGTTGAATAAAGAGCAAAACAGTGAAAATGGACTTGAAAATTGTGTTCTTAATTTTTAGGTGGTCTTATTACTGAGGTGGTCTTAATATTAAGGTTGAATAAAGAGCAAAACAGTGAAAAATGGACTTGAAAATCGTGTTCTTAATTTTTAGGTGGTCTTATTACTGAGGTGGTCTTAATATTAAGGTTGAATAAAGAGCAAAACAGTGAAAATGGACTTGAAATTTGTGCTCTTAACTTTTAGGTGGTCTTATTATTGAGGTGGTCTTAATATTGAGGTTGAATAAAGAGCAAAACAGTGAAAATGGACTTGAAATTTGTGCTCTTAACTTTTAGGTGGTATTATTATTGAGGTGGTCTTAATATTGAGGTTGAATAAAGAGCAAAACAGTGAAAATGGACTTGAAAATTGTGTTCTTAATTTTTAGGTGGTCTTATTACTGAGGTGGTCTTAATATTGAGGTTGAATGAAGAGCAAAACAGTGAAAATGGACTTGAAAATTGTGTTCTTAATTTTTAGGTGGTCTTATTACTGAGGTGGTCTTAATATTGAGGTTGAATAAAGAGCAAAACAGTGAAAATGGACTTGAAAATTGTGTTCTTAATTTTTAGGTGGTCTTATTACTGAGGTGGTCTTAATATTGAGGTTGAATAAAGAGCAAAACAGTGAAAATGGACTTGAAAATTGTGTTCTTAATTTTTAGGTGGTATTATTATTGAGGTGGTCTTAATATTGAGGTTGAATAAAGAGCAAAACAGTGAAAAATGGACTTGAAAATTGTGTTCTTAATTTTTAGGTGGTTTTATTAATTTAGGTGGTCTTATTATTAAGGTGGTCTTTAAGTGAGGTTTTACAGCACTTTTTCAGTTCTAATTTTATTGTTTGTTTTTTAAAGGCATAAAAGATCCCCGTTTCCATGGTGACATGGTGAAAAGTTGGCTGACCAATGAGGTGCTACAGTATGTAAATTTATCAGTAACTTGAATTTGTTTTCATGATTATGTTTAAATTTGACATTGATTTCACAATAAAACGTATGTTTGTTTTTACCATGAACAAATACATGCGCCAACCCTAAGGCTATTGTTTCAAAATATTGATAAAACTTTCGAACCAATAATGTTTGTAAATACAGCATGATTTAGCCTATTTGAATTTTTATCAACTAAATACCACAAGATACACATAACAGATTGGTGTATACAGTAATAATTGTTTACAAAACAGGGTTTCAATGAACTAAATCAAATGGTCGGATTTTATTCAACAGATTCGAATATTCACAGCCATGTTTTGTCAATTATACCCTTGTTACCATGTTTACCCTGTTCTAACAGGGGCATAGATTCCTATAGGCTATGTACGTAAGGCCGCAACCTACTTGTTTTCTTAAAAATAGAAATGGCCGAACCTGCAATAGGATGTTTAATGTATGTTTTTGATGTTATTGCAAACGTATTAAAATTTTACTTGAACGAAATATACACCAAAACACATCCCTGACGATCTAGCTACACAAATTTTTCCAGGACCTCCCTAAAACTGGGCCTACACATCAATTTCAGCTAATCTTTGCCCCTGTCTAATGCAGAGAATTTGACACACAACCAGTGTAAGTATGTTTTTTCTTCACCAACTTACTGTTTCAATGTTTTGGGTCAAAACCATGATATTGCCATCATATTGGTCAAAACACAAGATAAATTTCTATGTAAAAAAAACGGTAAAAACTTAAAATTTGGCATTCTAGTATTGTACAGTGTACTCAATCGACTTTCACAAAGAAATACCTATTTATCGTCATGGTTGACCACGCGTGACAGTGTTTAGCATTTTCAACTTTTGGCACGAGGATCACGTGCAATCCACGTTGTATGTCCAACACAAAACGAGAAAAGATGCCGACAAAGACCACTGACGAAATACCAAGTGGGCGTTTAGAAATGTTGTTCAGTGTATATTACACCATCAGGGAAATACTAGGGTTTTTAGCTACAGCTTATCTGAACAACTGCAATACATCGTATCTGTGGACTACTGTTCAATGTCAAATTCATATTTACATAGAAAACAATCAAGAAAGAAGATAATAAGAAGTTAGCAAACAATATAATTATTGTAAACATGAATTGCGTAAGAACAGCATTGTTGCACACAGATATTCCATGTATTATCGCCCAACCAAATTTTCATGTATTTTGAATGAACATTTTTAACTATTTATTAATAGGGATCAAATTATATAGTTATTAAATCAAGTAGCCCAATAGGTTCCACCATATTTGGGCATTCTCTGTAATATTTACAGGAATGTAACTTTTTTATACTCAGAGCACAAGTGAAAATGAAGTGATATTCATCCTCAATGTCACCATGTTCACATAACATACACAGCCGTTGTGTTTCATCAATACATGTCCACCATAATGTTCATATATTACAACCCTTTTTTGGCAAATTGGGGCCCATTCCTCAAAGGGTAAAGTATATATTTCACCCCACATTTTGTCAAAATTTCAGTGAAATTATTTTTTCCCAGTAGTACTTCCCAGCAGAAGACGGATTTTCTGTCCAAATGTAAATATTGGCACCATGTTATAAAACACACGAAACCATCTATAAAACAGGAAATTCATCCAGTTTTGCTTGATTTATTTTGCTTCCTAACAATAAATTGGTAATATGAAGTCATGCAAATTCCCAAATTTGGCAATTTACAACGCAAATTTCCATAAATTTACAAAATGGCCCCCCCATACTTCCCGAAAATATATAAAAGGGGCACTATAAGTACAAGATTTCACTGCAGTCCACGTAAAACTTACTCCATCAAGAGGTTATCACACTTTGCAAGGCAAACAGACATGACTGTAATTTGAGTAAGGTAATGTCAGTACATTATTCTCCGTGCATACAACAAATTAAGATGTACGAAATAACAATAGCCACATGCACAGGGCATCAATTATTCAGCCAGGAAGCAGCACATAATGGAAGGAAAAGATCACATTGATATCAGATTGACAGAAGCAATCAATACGTTCATAGATAACCAGGAGTGCTATAATTTTCGAGGGCTCAACGCAACAATGTCGTAACTACTATGTATTTATATAGGAGTTACGACATTGTTGCGTTGAGTCCTCGATATAATGGTTTACTAAAGGATAAAACGAAAGCACAAACATCAGAAATTGTCTTATGACAACCTTGAAAATCAGACATTTTTAATATTTAATACATTGTGGCAAATCTTGTACAATTACTGTATTTCAAATTGACAGGTTCATTTGTAATATATGAGTATGTTGAATAAATAGGTTTGTCGTCTTTGTTGGAAAGATATGTTCTGTAGTAATTCATGCAACTTAATGTTTACGAAAATCCTGAATGTGCCGTCATATCCTAGAACTATATATTATTTGCTAAAAGTCAGCACTTTTAAAGAGATCAGCAGTCTTCATGATCATTTTTTTGAAGGTCTTGCACATTTGGGCCGACAGATCGCAATTTCCACTTGCCCGGTACTTGGCGCGAGTAACTGGCCCGTCACCCGGGAAGCTGCGTCATCGAGAGTGATAAGTATAAGTTGTAAGCACTTGTTTCACAATCATCGTTAAATAATTAAGTTTAAACTGAAATAATACACTACAGTCAGGGGTCCATAATGCATTTGACCCAGGAGTTGACTCTTTGACCCCTGGAATTTCCAAAAAGCCACATTTGACTGTCAGGATTCTATGTAATAGATAATTTGTCTATAAAATTGTAAACTTCAGTCGAAAATTATCAAAATGACCCTTTATATTCATCACTCAGAGGAACCCCTGTACATTAAGACTACAGTCAAACCTGTGTTAAAGACCACCTGCGAACAAAGACCACTATTGCAAAACCTGTCTGCAAAGACCACCAATTTTATCTCCCATCAGACCATTTTCAATATTTAATCTGTTAATAGAGACCACCTGTAAACAAAGACCACATTTTGCTGTTCCCATGGGTGGTCTTTACAGACAGGTTTGACTGTACACAAAATACAAATAAAAGCATAGGGAATGCGTTACTTACAGGTGTTAGAGAATATCCAGGTTCTTAGGTCGAATCAAAACTAATCATTATTATACCAAACCGGTATTGCCAGTGATTATTATACATGTAGATTAATTAATTGTCAAGGCCAAAAATCCAATATTTTGGCGCCAGATTAGACATATTATAACACACCAATATTATCTTCACATAATTTCAGAACCCAAATTGATCACAGACATTGATACAATTGTTTTAATATTGTCAAACAGCCATCTTTTTATCAATGAACCGATAAGAACAAAACGTTTAATTCCGAACAGAATAACAAATTGACAATTGAGAAACGATTGACACAGCGGTGTGAAGATCTTCACAAAATAATCACCTCCAGAAAAAAGTTTTTTTAAAGCCTTGAAACTATTGAACAGTAAAATCTCAATAAAATTCCATAAAAAAACTCTTTAATTTCAAAGGAAGAAAATGTTCACACAACATAACACACAAACTTAGCGATTAAAAGCCGACCCTACAATGTGGTTTGTCAAATGGAAATATCAAGGAAAAAAATAAAAATAGAACGCTGAGTAAGACATAGGAATCATGAACTCACTACCTGAGAATTTCGACCAATCAGAATCATTGTTTACTGTATTGCAAAATTCCAATACAGTCATACTAGGTTTATCTGACACAGATCTCAGCATCAGTGTATCACAGAAGCTCATTGATTCCACTTCCAGTAGTAGAATCACTTATTGATCAGAGTCGCACAGAAGCTCATTGATTCCAGTTGTAGAATTACATATTGATCAGAGTCGCACAGAAGCTCATAGACATTAGAACAACGTTTGAAATCAATACAGAGAAAATGGCAACAATGTCTTCACATGCAACAGTTCTGTAAAATTCACTGACAACATTACAGTAATTAATGTAAAACATATCCCAAAACCTAATGATGACTTACTGTGGCAGATAATTGCCCCAGAACAGTGGAAGAGAAATAGGCCATAATAAAAAATAATGTTTTTTTCGGCATAACCATTTCTATCACTGAAAATGAGCCCTACTGAGAATTTTGAGGGGTGGGGGGGGGGGGGGTTGAGTGGAATTTCTTTAGCAGATGTGAACTATTAATACACATTTATAGTTAACACAAGTATGACCATGTGTGGCCCTTCCTTGAGAAACAACCTCTCTATAACATCATTATCAAATATTTCCTGTGTTGATAATTATTATCCTCTTAATTTCACCTCTCTAGAGCAACAACCTCTCATCAACGGCCAATTTGTATCTCTAATAGGGTGTTGCTCTGGGCAGGTTGCACTGTATTTGAAAATAATTTTACTGCCTGTGCCTTTTCAATTGGGAAAATATGCGCGATAAATCCCAAATTTGGGGAAATACGGTAATGGTTGCTTTGCTTATTAAAATTAATTTTCAGCTGTGGCTGGTGTCTGTTATATATATGTGAGGTAATTTAAGAGCAAACATTCTTTTATAAAAGGTTAAATACACAAAAACCTGACTTAATAAAAAGAAATTCAGTCAGAGGGGGGAAAATGAACAAAGAATTGGGGAAAAAATATGATTTTTTGGGGGGAAATGGACACTTATGGATAAGGGAAAACAGCCTTTTCAGCAGTAAAAAAACACAAAAAATCACTGACTGTATATCAATTCAATTATCCATAATTGGCTATACAACAGGAGCTCAAATTGACTATTATTGTATACCAACTAAAGCATATTTCAAGTACTACCGTACTCTTAATGTACTCCACTACATGTAATTAAAACATCTTTATTAATCAATTATGACTCTTGTGAGGTAAGAATCATTACATACAATGTGTCAAATACAATACACCTACAGTATATCTTAAATATCAAGTACTTTGTTGTTATTGGCTAAGAAATCTAGGGGCTGTTGCAAAAGTAGTGTAACTCAGTCCTGGTAAAGAATCAGTTACCACACTTGAGTACCAAAACATTACTTATGTATGAATTTGTACTAATGAGCATTTATTTATACTAATTACATACACTCTGGAGTGTCACTAATTCTTGAAGCAGCAGGGAAATTGCCAAAGGTAGACGGAGGTGGGTCTGGGGGGTACTCCCCTTAAGTATGATCATTCGTACAAGAAAAGTAGCCGGGTGATGATATGTATTGTTTGGTTTGGAACCTTGCAAGTTCAGCTCAGAGACTAATATACAATTTAGGGCAAGCATGGTGTTTTCTTTAAAAGAGAATGCAGTGTGCAGTACTGGACTATGATAATCAGGGGTTCCATTTGACCCTAGAGTTGATCCTTTGACCCATGTAATTTCCAAAAATCCACATTCTGACCCTTAGAATTCTGGCTGAAATGTCAGTTTTTCTCTAAAATTATAGCTAATTTGACTAAAAAAAGGTAAAATCTGGTCAAAAATTATCAAAATGACCCTTGTTATACAGCACCTAGTGGAACCCCTGAATAAAATTTCTGTTGGTACAAAATTAGTTGAGAATACTGTTATTGTGTTCATGCTGTCTATTGGACGATATTTTATAAAACATGTTTTCATTGGCTGACAACTTCATACTGTTATTGTGTACATGCTGTCTATTGGTCGATATTTTATAAAACATGTTTTCATTGGCTGACAACCTCATACTGTTATTGTGTACATGCTGTCTATTGGTCGATATTTTATAAAACATGTTTTCATTGGCCGACGACCTCAAAGTTTGTTTACAACAGTTCTCGAGAAAATAATAAACATACTATACTTACACCTATTAACTGGTTTAGAGCAACAACACCATTGACCTAGAAAATTACCTATACCAGTACATACATCTGTAGAGAACAATATAACAACATCTTAATCTTGCTCCGAAACAACAGAAAAAGTGAACGCCATGACCCTGTGAGAATTAGAGTAAATTCTCACACAAAACCGAAAATGATAACGCCAATCTCTCTCATTTAGTTAAAACTACCACACAAATCAATAAGCAACAACTTCTGAACAAAATGGAGGGTCATACTTATCAGTACAAGTTCATGATGACATCTGAATAAATGGCTTATCAAAAAGTCAGATCATAATTATGCCCTGTTTACCAACATTCATTACTATACGTTTCAGTATAAATACCGTACATTTATGCCGACAGTTATAACAAATGATTGGATCAATAACATGTGACGTTTTGTACGAAATGTAAACAAACCATACGCAAAAAAACACATGAAATTTTAAACCTCACCTTTAGTTACATAATCCAAAGTTATCAAATTAACCCAAAGAGAGTAATCACCCAAGTGTCACATTGGAACATCCCTATGGTGTAATAGTTAATAAACAAACATCATATTCGCTACAGTTTTAAGATCATTATCCGTTGATACTCGACAGGGAGTTCGTATCAAACCAGCAAAATACTGTACAGTATAAGATCAATGATTTCATTATTGGTGACGTAGGAAGTCGGCTGATATTTTACCCATAATTCTCTCAGTATCTATCTTCGACAGAATTTCATCATCGGTCTAATATTCAGTAATTATTGATTATAGCATGGCTGAATGTTTCAGCTCTGTCCCACAGGATACTTGGTATATGTATGGTGTATGCACATGGTATCCAGCGATTAGGCAGTTTTTCATATTTTGGCTTAATGAGAAAAGTTACCATTGAATTGTCTAAGAAACCCCAAATAACCTCGAAGTTAATATTAATATAGTGTAGTAACCTGGTAACCGTAAATTTAAGGGTAGTTATTCATATTTTAAGCTTTATACTGGGTAATGTTGTAGAAATTCGCCAAAAATTTGAGAAGTTACCAAACAGATAGAACAAGTTACCTTCAGTTACCAAAGAAAAGAGAGGGTATGGTTACCAACACATCCACTTGCACAGAGGTGCACATTTAAGGGCCATAATTATAAGGGCATTTGGGGGTTACATAAAGTCACATTAATGTGATGTATATAGAACAGAACAAAAATACTTTTTAATAGGAAGTTAAAATTGTATTTCTCACTGACATAACATCTCATATACACTTGAATACTGAGATCTGGGCCTGGGATTATAAACAGGGGTTTCACTAGGTGCTGAAACTCAAGGGTCATTTTGAGAATTTTTACCAGGTTTTACCATTTTATAGCCAAAATACCTATAATTTAGAGAAAAATGACCCTTCAGCCAGAATCCTGAGTGTCAATTTGTGGCCTTTTGGAAATTCCAGGGGTCAAAGGGTCAATTCAAGGGTCAAATAAATATATTTTTTCAGCTAACACACCTGAACGATACATGAACTAAGCATATTTTATTTGGCCAGTGACCGCAAAAAATGTGCTTTTGTTTATGGAGAACAAAACAGTTATTTTCATTAAGTATTAATGCACCTTTAGGCTATAACCATAACTCATCATTTAATCAATTTTACACAATAGTCTTTGCTTGTCAACTTGTTAAGTACCTGAAATAATTTATCCAGTAGGGAACTATTTCGTCAAACCCTTTGATCAAAAATTCAAAACAACATAATTATGCTAAACCAATTTCAACCATTGACAATAAATTGATCTAGAATAAAACACATTTCCCCCATTAAATCGTAAAAAGTTAATGTGTTTTCAATGTGAGTGGTAAAAGTCAATAGCTCATCACATGAAATATTAATTGTTAAAAGTTTTGGGTGTGTATCTGTTAGCTTGAATTTATATGAGAAGCAGAATATAAAATTCAAAAACTTTGGACAAAGAATTTAACTGTCGGGCCTTAAAATTACATTTACTTAAAACCATTTAAAATGCAACCAAAATGATCTGCTTCAAAACGTGACATACTAAAAAAGAAGAAATAATTCTGTATTAATTCACTAACATATTTTCATAAACTTAAACTTATTCAATCATGAAATATGAATAATCGGTCCATAGTTTCAATACTTTTTGAACAATATTTTAAACATTGGTAACAGTTGGTAGCTTTTAACACCATGTACACAATGAAGCCTAATTAAAACAGTTGTGTTTTTAATGACGTTAAGTACATTAGTCCTGCACTATCCTGAAGAACAGTTGGGATGATAGGTAAGAATTCTATTTTTTTATACATACAATGTTGGTTTTTTTCAAAAAAATTCTATCATAACAGGGATCTGTAAATCAGACTTTCAGGGGGGTTTGCCCTAAAATATAAGGTCAGGGGTAAGATATAAGGGTCAATTGGATTATAGAAAACAGATACCCCTAGGATTTTTCAGCAAGGGGTCCTTGGACCCTCCTGTTTGACAAATTGGGGGTCCTTAGTAAATTTGTAGGGTCCCAGATATGCACTTAATACTTAACAAAAGTTTATTGTAGGGGTACCATAGATGCACAGTAAGTGGAAAATTGGAGTCCCTAGAAAGATAAGGGAGTCAGGGACTCAGGGAAATTCCTGGACACAATTTTTAAGGCCTAGATGCATCACCATGCAAAGCCAATCAATATGTGCACAGAACAACAAGTGTAATGAGCGTAGAGCTCATCAATAAGCAATAAAGACGAGATATTAAAAGCTTTCTCAATTTGCACGAGAGCTGAAGTAACTCAAGTCAATATAACATAATCCTACTATGTCTCGCTAATTAAGCCTGCATTCTGATACACTGGTAATGGTATTATAAAATCAATACAATGAACTCGATGAAACCACATTACACTGTATGACGCAATTACGAGTTGTAAAATCAAAGCATAATATTCAGGTGAATACAAGTTCTGATCTTGAATGACTTGGCTGACAGTTTGATGGTACCGTGCATGTACTATGAGTAAGAATTGGATGTTTTTCTTAATAAGTCATTTTCATGAATAATAATGTGGTAACTGGAAGAGTAAATATAGTAAGACCAAATGAAAAACACATCTAGTGGAACATTTTAAATACTCAACATTTTAATGAAATATAAATATTATATTAATAAACCAAAATGAGATGTACCTGCTGACAAAATTCTGGACAATAAGAATATTTTTTAATTTGTCTGACACTAATCATAGCTATGGATAACGAATAGTCTCACATAGATTTTTATCATTTATAATATATTTAACTTGTCCCACAGATATCTAAGAATTCCCATTAAATTCAAGCTTAAACACTTTCTTTCCAACACAAATATTGACAGTAGGAAAACATATGGAGAATATAATAGTGTAATGGACACACAATTTCAACACATAAATAAATTTCACAACTAACAACACCCTTAAGAAGTATAATCATGAATGGTGTTATGCATAATTAGTTATAATTGATTTTACAATGTCAACAAAAAATACCAAACAGTCTTCACATAACACCCCCCCCCCCCCCCCAATGAAACAAATACTTTCTAATTTATACAATAAAAGTTACAGAGTTTAAATGACCCTCCTACTCGTATTTGTATTACTGTGTTTATGAGGTCGCCTGTTGCCGCGCACATTTTTATAATGCACATCATGGCATTTTGGTCGACCCGGTATGTCCCCCGCACACCATAAATAGATTTTACCTGCCAGTAGAGCAGTATAGGTCAAACAGACAATTTTTGAAGCCAAATACGGTCACTGCACAGTGCCAATGAGACACATCGTACAATTACCATTTTCCTGGCACCTAACCAGTACTTTCCTGGAATCTACTCAGTACTTTCCTGGTTACATGCCAGTACTATGTTAGGTGGGAAACACTGAAAAGCATTTCTGTTTTATCCGGCGAGACGAGGGATCGAACCCACGACCTTTGGATTCGTAGTCAGCAGCGTTAACCACTGAGCCACAGAGACACTCCTACTCTTCATATTGATTTAATTATAAATCAGGACCATTAACTAGTGCCAAGAATTGAAACATCAACAAAATAATGAAGTGTTGAAATGGCAGTAATTTGAGAATATTAGGCTATAAATTCAATTAACTTTTATAACAAAATAATACAACTTATATCAATGTTTCATTACTTTCTAAGACGATTCATTGTAAGCAATTTCAATATGAGAAAAATTAAACAGAACATAATAATGTCGGAAAGTTAAGACACATAAAAATGTAATTACCCAATTTAAACAGCTGAGACCAAATCCTATGTTTTGAAAGGAAATTTTCCAGGACATTTAGATTAAAATTTCAAACTCAGAGTCAGATATACCGTAAGACACGGATGGCCTGCTATTGGGTTTGAGGCAAAAAATTGGCTGTAACTCCTAAAATATTTGGTGGAATGTAATAGAAATTGAACTTGACCTTTATTTCATTATCCTAGACTGACACGTAGACATGGTAACACTTTATGCCCCTATGACATCCTTTGAAGAGCCAAGAGTCATCAGTGCCTACAGACAGTACATACATACATGTACATATCACTAAATATAAAGTGAAGTTAACTTCAAGTATCATTCTAACTCAAAAATATTTATTATATTTATCAATACATGCTAGCAACAAGCCTGAATCTCGGATCTAAGAGATATATACGCTTCTGAATCTGAATGTCACACCCAAGCTCGCTTCCACCATTAAAAATTATTAAACTAAAAGGGGTTTTACACTCTGTTCCATTTAACATTTTGTATCTTGGTATATGTAGATTTTGTTTTCATCAGGTTTTACATTGATTTTAACAAGTTTTCAGTCATACACGGCAGCCAGTTGAACTAATGTTTTTTTTTTTCTGGAATTAATTATCAACCAGTAATAACTCAAGCTCTTCTGCAGCTGACAACTTCTCAATATGTGAAGGCCATGACTGTAGCCAATGTTACAGTAGAACATAACTTGCCCAACCCAAATCTCCCAAATAGTAGCAACCCCAGAAGAACTGATAAGCCCCTTGGAATTAACTAATTATCTACTGTATAGTGCTCTACAAACAGAGCGGGCGGGGTGGGCTAGGTAAATGTAGAGTCAGTGAATAAGTCAGTTAACAGCAATGCATAACTAATGTTGAACTGTTATATATATCATAGTAAACATATAGATAAAATATTTGTGGAATGTTGAATGGAAAGAAAATAACATTATTAAGTTAAGGAAGCCAGACAAAGCTAATAAAAGCCATACAAGAGTCCTTTAAAAATGATAAGAAAACAGAAAAAAAATCATAATTAAGAAAAAATATTTCTTAACATATGCTTTACAGTCATAATTCGATATCTTATTAAGTTGTTGAGACCACCCACGCAACAGTATACTGTATTTTGTGTGTGCTGTCGATTATTCAAATCTCACAAATAATGGTTGAAAACAATAAGTTTATCTACGTGAAAACGCACTTGTTTTCTGCAATTAAGATTAGTTATGTTTTATATGTATCAATGGACATAAAGCCACAAAAATCATACCAAATAAAATCGAAACAATTATGAATATACATCATAATAAATAAACATCTAAAAATAGAATAACACAATGAGATTTTGTGGGAATTCCCCTAATAAAACTGGATTATAAAAGCAGTATCTATTCGAAAATAATCAATATACGACCACGACCTGTGAATATAGTTCGTTACTAACCTGTTTTGTTAACTGTCAATTCAAAATTATCGTTTGATTGTCAATAATTCTTGTAAAATACTCAAGCCGTAAATGTTGACACTCCTATGTCGGCCATTTTGAATCATGTGCCTTACGCTCAATGAAACATTAATTCTGATTGGTTTAGGAATCAGTGAAAGTCCAATGAAATACAAGAAAGCAAAGTACAATTGGGCGCCTTATTTGATTTACACTATCGTGAAATGCGCGCATTTTGTGGGTGTGTCATGAAAGTATGACCGAACTGGGACACATTAAAACGGATCGGTTTGCCCCGACACCTCAAAATAGGCCATTATTAACCAATGTTTTTCTATTTGACCTGGGACCAATATTGGTCCAAGATCGGACACAATGTATATGCCTGATTTAGTTTATTCATATTTTATCATATTTGCACAAACATGCAAGGTGGTCTTTAACGTTAAGGTTGAATAAAGAGCAAAACAGTGAAAATGGACTTAAAATTGTTCTTAATTTTGAGGCGGTCTTAATATTCAGGTGGTCTTAAAGTGAGATGCACTTAAATTATTGCTGTATACATGAATGTTTTGGTATTGTTTATACGTTGTATATATGCGTGACTTGTCAGTGATATTTTTATATATATTTTAATACTGTATGTGCCTTTTCAATTGAGAAAATATGCGCGATAAGTCCCAAATTTTGGAAATAAGAATCACGAATGATGAAGAGAGGTCGATTTGCATGATCTCATTGAAATTGTGTCCGAAAGAGTGGTCGATATAATTTGCTCGGGGGAAGGAAAGGAGGCTCGCTCTGGTTTTCAGAGTTTGATTTATAGTGCAACAAATAGATCAGTAGATTAAGACAGATTTTGTCTGAGCGATCTTTTCTAAAAAAAAATATACTATAAAACGCCCCGGAACCACACCAGCGTTTTGGACACACAATTACTTGAGGGACTGCCAAACCTATCTACTTACGCCCCTAACTATTTATAATTACCCAACTGTCCATTTGGACACACTTCTAAGACAAATTACAGTAAAACCTCAACACTAAGACCACCCTTGAGACCCTTGAAAACTGTTCTTAATAGTGAGGTGGTCTTAATATTGAGATTGTCTTAATATTGAGGTGGTCTTAATATTGAGATGGTCTTAATATTGAGGTGGTCTTAATATTGAGGTGGTCTTAATATTGAGGTTGAATGAAGAATAAAATAGTGAAAACGAACTTGAAAATTGTGTTCTTAATTTTGAGGGGTGGTCGTATTATTGAGGTGGTCTTTAAGTGAGGTTTTACTGTACGTAACCATAAATTGCCAGTGTGACGTCATGACTGTGCAGATCAATCAAACCAATCAATACCCAATAAATACGCTTACAAATACACACCTTACATGATGTTCAAAGAACAATTTCCGACCTGTTTTCTTTATTACAAACTGATGGTTTTTGTTGTAAGCACTTAGAACAAGTGCGCGTGGGTTGTTTTATTAATGGAATTCCAATTAAAACCTGGCGCTCACAGGGGCTTGGCGTTAATTAATACTTATTTGAATATATACAACATATTTCTTGCAGTCTTTGATGGCCCAATACATATCATAAGGTTATCAAAAATTAATGGAATTGTTGTAAATGCGCCGAGAAGCAGATATATAATAAACATGGTTTACATAATTATTCTCATTAATGATAATTGCCGCAAGCGGTTTTCTTATGTCTTGATATTGTTCCTTGCTGCTGTAGAAAGAATGTCTGTTGTGTATATAAAGTGAATATTTTGTGATAATAAAAAAAATTGGAAATGTTTTCTTTGGCACAACTCTGCCCGCCTTCTGTCCCACGCATTATTAGACATTGTGATATTGTGAAATTAGTATAAGAAAAAAAATGCAATAAGTTGAAATGAACTTCATTAATTATAAACGAATCATATAACAATATGGAACGCCATACGAGCACAATATAAATACGACAAACCGCACGAGCAAGTTTAAAACCTGTTTGATTTTTTTAAATTATTATGTACAGTCGGACCAAGTTCATTCGAATTAATCGGGTCCGAACTTTTATTTCGAATACTACATGGTTTCGAATAACCTATTTCGATTCGACATGCATAAGAAGATACATCGAAAACTTATATTTATTTCGGATGATACCATGTATTCGGATAGAAGGTTGTCGAATAAACGAGGATCGACTGTATATTTATCAACAGGACAAATCTCGCGAGAGTCTGTTAGTACAGTAAAACCTCTATAATAAGACCACATTTGGGACCCTTGAAAGTGGTCTTCTTATTGAGGTGGTCTTTACACTTTGGACGGGATAGTCTTCAATGGGTCGGCGTCATTCGGTCAGTGGTCAGATAATTACGGTTAATTAGTACGCGTAGTACGTGCGTGGTAGGTTAGCATCCTTTGCCAACAATACGCACAGTATCTGTCGTCGTGTAATTATATAATTAACCAATCTATGAAACTACATTGCTCATTATCGCAATCAACATAAAGAAAGATTAACAAAATGTTCAGTATCCATAAATATAACCGTTCGCAACGTATACAGTTAAACCTAACTTAAAGACCACCTCAATATTAAGACCAACTTAAAATTAAGAACACAATTTTCAAGTAAATTATCACTGTTTTGCTCTTTATTCAACCTCAATATTAAGACCACCTCAATATTAAGACCAACTCAAAATTAAGAACACAATTTTCAAGTCAATTATCACTGTTTTGCTCTTTATTCAACCTCAATATTAAGACCACCTCAATATTAAGACCAGTATTCATAGGTGCCAAGGGTGGTTTTGTTATTGAGGTTTTCCTGTACTTACATCTAAATCTGAAATGGTTGCAACCTCTAAAGCATCGTATATGAAAACCATTAAACCCGCTACACCACTAACAGTTCCAACAGACTTTCGGACGAGACTTTGAAAAAAAACGAGGTCCCATGTACGATGCTTTACATCGAGCTCTTAAAAGAACCAGGAGTGCTTCTAGAACTGGGGAATCATCTGAATCACGCACTATCCTCTAACAATCTATAATGAAGATGACTACGATGTACATGTACGTAGCGTCCATTACCATAATGCTAAATTCTAATTAATTTATTTGGTCAACCTTCCAAACTAAATTGACCTTCATGACTCACTTCGTTAAAACGACAATTCGCCACACCAACTATTTACTTTATCGGTCACTAAGCCTGCACTTTTGACTTCAGAATTACTAACTTTACCGTAAGTGACTAAAACACGCAAACCTATAATCAAAGATTTTAGAACATGCAAACGTCTATTTATCTTCCACAAGTCTGGTAATTGGTCGTTTCCAAGTAATCTATATACATTGCAAATTCTCCAAACGTTCTTCTTACAATTATCGCCAACTAAATAAAAGCCAACACCAGAACAATTAAAAGAAACGAATAAAAAAAAAATTAAATGCGAAGTAATTGTCTTAATTTGTTAAAGCGTACGATGAGTCTTCGTTTTCGTTTTTAATAATTATGAACTTTCTCACACCTTGCAAAGTGATTCAACTAGGTTTTGACACATTTACATAAATGAAAAGAGTAGTTATTTGTGCACAAAAACGGATTGCTTTAAAAACACGATTACAGTTACACATACTACTGTTTCCAATGTATTAACCCATGATAAAAGACATTTAATATGTCATCACCGGTGTGAATACACGTATTTCTGTTTAGGTGACTATCACTTCATATCAAATAGCTGATGATGTCTATAACTGTATACATGTTCATAATATAAAATGAAATTGAAAATTAAGATGTTGCTATTTTCAGCTGCGAGTTATATATCAATATACATGTAAGTGTATTCATCAAATACCTAAATACCATATTTAGGTCTTTGTCAAATGCAAAACATGTTATCGAGAACATAAATGAGAAATATAATAATAAAAATATGTTTTGTAATATTGTGTTCTTTGCTCTTGACAAAGGCCAACTCTGGCCGAAATATTGAGATCGAGTGGATTTTTACACCCAACAGTAACTACGTTTTGTAAGAAATCTTTCACTTATATTCAAAGTAAGCAAACGAACAGCGGCGTACTGACTATAGGTAACCACAAACATCATAAATAATCTGAAATCATTACAAGATAAGTATCACGTAGTCAGCAATATGAACGTGATTTAGATTGTAGTAACCGCAATTTGTAAATCCGACCTTGACCTCTGCGACCTCTGACTCAAGTCCTACCACAATCAGGTCGACGGAAGTGACTAATAGACAATTCAGTGTCAGATCTTTTTCTTATTGAACTCTGAAGCGATTATTTATCAACGATTGTGTTCCATTGATGTTTTGATGAAAAGAAATTGATGCGTATTCTTGATCGGTAGAGTAGAAATAAATTCACTCTTGAGTTTTAGCAGTAGCATTAATAATGTAAAGGACATGCATCTGTACATTTAAATATTTATTGAAATGTTGGTACATGTATATCTTTTACAGCCAGTTTCTTTACAATGATTGTCAGTTTACTCTCCTCTGAACAACAACCGAGACGCAAAGTGTTGGATGTTGTGGAGAGGTTGTTGCTCTAAGGAGGCGGGATTGATGGTTATTTCTTAGTACTGGAAACAATGACGCTGTTGTTGAAGAGAGGTTATTGCTTAGGAAAGGCCTATTTTGTAGAGTTTGCTCTGTAATCATGAACGTCAAGAAAAATAATTATTTTGTGATCATTTTAAAGTACAGTTAAACCTCAACAAAAAGATCACCCTTGAAAAACCTAATATTGAGATTGAAGAAAGATTAAAACAGTGAAAATGGACTTGACTTGAACTTGCGTTCTTGATTTTGAGGTGGTCTTAAAGTGAAGTTTGGATGAAGTCCGATTATCGAATGAAGGTGGTCTAATGAAGAAGCTGTCGGAATATCGAGGTGAATTTTAAATAATATTTTACTGTAAAGTGTTAGACTGTGACTCTCACTTTCTGGAAAATGTTTCACAATACTCCATTGATTGACTGTGATGCAAACAAACAATGTGCAGTAAACTCTCACGTAAAGACCACCTCAAAAATAAGTCCACCTCAAAATTAAGAACACAATTTTCAGTCCATTTCAACTGTTTTACTCTTTATTCAACCTCAATATTAGGACCACCTCAATAAGAGGACCAGTCTTCAAGGGTCCCAATGGTGGTCCTATCATCGAGGTTTTACTGTACTATTTATGTCAAGTCACGTCAGGATTGAAATACCACAATGGAAATAAAAGATTATTTTTTTGTGTTTTAAGACCTTACAAAGTCCATATGGGTCACCATATTAATTTCACGTGTGTCGTTGTCAAGTAGGAATATTACATTAGTACATAAAATATTACAAGACAATTTTGAGTACGAGAAAAAATCCCAGTTAAGATCAAACCGTGTTTAAAAATTCCACATGGAATGGAGAGGATAAATTTCAAGCCGTAAAAATTCTCTCTGTATCGATTTTTCGGCTCAAAAAGCTTTCAACGTTAAAGCAAACGTACATGATAAGGATACGTTTATTATAACAAGGCTTTTTCTCGCAGACGTATCATTTCAGACTGAAGTTTTCATAAAAATTGAAAAATTAGATTTTTCGTGAAAGGAAACCAGATCTGTATATTATAATCAAGACACGTGATGGACTGCGGACATGTTCGTTCGTCCGTCCGTCTAACATGAATTGTAAACACCGAAACAGTAAAACGTATTTATAAGGAACACAATTGAGGTATCGAAAAATGTTCTTCATATCAGTAGTAGTATAGGGGTCGGTTAAGGGCCAAAACTGCGCATACGCGACAGTACTTTCATGGTGATTGTGAAATACCGATACTAAAATTAGATTCAAAATGGCCGCCGATCATGCGCAGTCTTGGCCCTAAACTGACCCATATACCACTATCAGTTATTCGTTATATGCATAATGATTTGAATACAAAATGTGTACTTAAGGGTTTAAAATGTGTTCTTTGTAACCATGTGTTCTTTATATCTGCGTTCTTTATACTAGCAATGATCAGTGTGTTAATTATATTCATACATACTTAACCGAATTATGCGGTTAACAATCCACATGCTTTACTTCGTAAATCTAGAAGAAACGATATTGTTTAGAACTGTTTTATAAAATAAAACCAGGTATCATGCAGGTGTTAATAATCCATTATGGTTCTAAACCAGACATCGAATCGGATCTAGATTTCCTATCCATTTGCTACATTGTCTGTGACTCGTATCAGACTATCTGTGAAAACATCCGTTCAGTATATGTTTTTTATTTGAATGTTTCGTGTTCTTGTTTTTCATGGGAAGTGCACGTGACATATTTAACAGTTTGTTGTCAAAGTGATCTCATGTCGGTCTCTGTTATTTCAGTACTCGACCTAATTCTGTGCGAAAATTCGCTAGGTGATTCATTTCTAGGAATCCATTAGCGGATTACCTTCAACAATTACAGCGACACTATTTTCCTAGAAACAATTTCTGTCATGTCCTCAGAGGAAATAAATAAACGAATTGAAGGAGAAAATTATATATCACATCTTATTTTGTAACGATCGGAACGCTTCGGTGATTACAGATTTTCCGTCGCCGAAGTTTGACGGAGATTAATGAGCGCACTGAATCAACCGTAAGTTCCGAGGTTTCCGATTATATCCGGAAAACGTCGAGAAATAACGATTTGATAGAATTACTGAACATACATTGCCTACGTTGATGAGTCAAAGGGAGGTGATTCACTCATAACCTTGGCTGCGTCAACTCTCATTGATCGAAGAAGCCAGAATACCTATAGACAAATAAGTGTAAACAATTATATTTCTATTTCTGGGTCGAATTAATAAAACATGACTTTTATTTCTGTTCTACAAACGTTTCAGGTTCGCGTATGACACACGCTATTCTTAAAACAACTCATAGTATTGATACTTACGTGATTGTAAATTCTTATTTGTTTTATAAACGCTAGAACGATTCTGCGACTTCCATCGCAAATGTAGGAGTGTTCGTTACGATATAATACAAACTATATTATGAAATTAATATATATAATTGAAAATACAGTTTCATATCTCATACAATAAAAAACAAAAACACTTTGATATTTAGAAACAGTTAATATGTTCAGGGTAATATCCCATTTAAATACCACCTCAATATTAAGACCACCTCAATAGTAAGATCACCTCAATAGTAAGACCACCTCAATAGTAAGACCACCTCAATAATAAGACCACCTCAATAATAAGACCACCTCAATAATAAGACCACCTCAATAATAAGACCACCTCAATAATAAGACCACCTCAATAGTAAGACCACCTCAATAGTAAGACCATCTCAATAGTAAGACCACCTCGAAATTAAGAACACAATTGTCTAGTCCATTTTCATTTGTTTGTTCTTCATTTAAACTCAATATTAAGACCATCTTAAGACGAAGACAAATTTTCAAGGGTCCCAAGGCTGGTCGTATCCTTGAGGTTTTACTGTATTTTGAAAAATATGCGTCTTCTTGTACTGTTTGCAACTACCAATGAATGAAGAACTTATGACAAGAATTGCCACACACACAACCATCCTAAAACCACAGTTAGGCAGGAGTACAAAGTTCGGGACCTGATATTTATTCCGGGTGATACCACATATTCGGATAAAAGAGTGTCGAATAAACGGGGTCTGATATCACCGATAACAAATGCAAAATGAACACAAACCACACAACATGATAATGAGTGAATATAGGAGTAGTGCCTTGGAACCGTCAGTGGCAAACATCACGGGGGGGGGGAGGAGCATAACACCACAGGGGTAAAAACATCATGGGGGAGCAAAACACCACGGTGTTAAAAACACCACGGAGGGGGCAAAACATCATTGGAGTAAAACATCGGGGATAAAACACCACGGGAGCAAAACACCACGGTGTTAAAAACACCACGGAGGGGGCAAAACATCATTGGAGTAAAACATCGGGGATAAAACACCACGGGAGCAAAACACCACGGGGGATAAAAAACACCACAGGAGGGGGGGGGGCAAAATACCATAGGAGCAAAACACCTTGAGGGAAACACCTTGGGGGTTTCAAAACACCTTGGGGTCAAACACCTTGGGGTCAAACACCTTGGGGTCAAACACCTTGGGGTCAAACACCTTGGGGTCAAACACCTTGGGGTCAAACACATTGGGGTCAAACACATTGGGGGTCAAAACACCACGGGGCGGAATACCTGAATGCATTCATCCTCTCCTTTATCTGCATTTATTTAAAAATTCTGAACTAACTTTAAGGCATTAATTTTTGCGCTTGGGTTTAACAAATGTTGAAGCAGACGATAGTGAGTTGCGACTCAAGCGGTAATTCTCAGCGGTGCGTACCAACAGTTACTAACATTTGACTTGATATTTTGACCGATTATCAGATCTGAATAAGATTTTCCAGATGATAGGTTCTGACATCTTCCCATAAATAGTATTATCAATACTACTTGAATGACATTGATCTGCAATGACTCTGAATTCGATCCATATAAAGATGTTTTTTCAGTATCTTTTCGATATCCTTTTTTCTAGTTATGTCGTAATGTTTTCTGTCAGGCATGGTTTGACGTCAGTAAATCGTACATCAAAAGAATTAGTTGATAAATAATGAATGTGGAATCGTTTTAATTAACTGCTCGTTGTTTGAGCTATAGATGATTCTAGTCCACCATCCGAACATAAATCTAGGACGCACTAAGAGACACATTGATAAACGATCTGCAATTTTGAATCGGATATATGTATTGTGCTGAATAAGCAAAAACGGGATTTTACGACGTTCCGGGCGAGTACCTGCATTTAGCCCGGTCGCTAAATTCATTTACGGCATATTACAATCTGTTTGGGAAATCAATAGTGAAAGGCAATACGGCAAAACATAAACTATTATCTCCATGCAGCCATATCAGAACGACACTTATTCGATACGATGTCGTAAAATGATGGGACAATAAACCGTTTTACGGCACTTCAAAATACTCTTGTCAACGTTTTAGGGCAAAACGCCGATTATGTCCATATCTAAAATGAACAAACATCTTAAAATGGACATTATTTGAAATGCATATTCACGCCAAGCGAAATCGTCTGAAGTGCAGAACATTGAGTTTATAACCCGTTGACGATATCGCCTTTTTGTGTGGAAAACTGCTGACGAAGCAGAAATTTCCCTCGTGCATGCGATCTTACATTCTAGGCAAGTTTCCAGTCCAGACGGAACAGTTATAAAAGGCGCCAAGAAAACTATAAATATTACTTAAGAAATGACAGAATGTTGTTACCTTGAATATAAACATTTTACACCATAACATCGACCTTGACCTCCCGTTATACGATATAGCGTTTTATTGTAAAGGTGAAAAATGCAGAGCAGACAAGGTCACGGTTACAAATCATAAATTCCTCAGACAAATCTATTCGAAGAAGCGCACACAGGGAGTGTCACAAAACAATGCAACACAGTCCAGGAGGCGCACACAGGGAGGGACACAAAACAATACCACACATACCAGGAGGCGCACACAGGGAGGGACACAAAACAATACCACACATACCAGGAGGCACACACAGGGAGGAACACAAAACAATGCAACACAGTCCAGGAGGCGCACACAGGGAGGGACACAAAACAATACCACACATACCAGGAGGCGCACACAGGGAGGGACACAAAACAATGCAACACAGTCCAGGAGGCACACACAGGGAGGGACACAAAACAATGCCACACAGACCAGGAGGCACACACAGGGAGGGACACAAAACAATGCAACACAGTCCAGGAGGCACACACAGGGAGGGACACAAAACAATGCCACACAGACCAGGAGGCACACACAGGGAGGGACACAAAACAATGCAACACAGTCCAGGAGGCACACACAGGGAGGGACACAAAACAATGCCACACAGACCAGGAGGCACACACAGGGAGGGACACAAAACAATGCCACACAGACCAGGAGGTACACACAGGGAGGGACACAAAACAATGCAACACAGTCCAGGAGGCACACACAGGGAGGGACACAAAACAATGCCACACAGACCATGAGGCACACACAGGGAGGGACACAAAACAATGCCACACAGACCAGGAGGCACACACAGGGAGGGACACAAAACAATGCCACACAGACCAGGAGGCACACACAGGGAGGGACACAAAACAATGCCACACAGACCAGGAGGTACACACAGGGAGGGACACAAAACAATGCCACACAGACCAGGAGGTACACACAGGGAGGGACACAAAACAATGCCACACAGACCAGGAGGCACACACAGGGATGTGACACAAAACAATACCACACAGACCAGGAGACACAAACAGGGAGGTGACACAAAACAAGACACAAATTAATGATAAGGACAATTAAAAACTAAAAAACGCAGCATGGATCTATCAACGTTTGAATTAAATCCAAACTTTATCATTCTCCATTAAATAATACCAGCTCAGGGCACTTCCATTCTAAACCAAATATACTAGACAGGGGCTATATGTTTCTAAAAGCGTCAAATTATGTTATTGAACTTATTTCGCTAATATACATATTTCGTGTTTATGATGCGTTCCCGAATTTCTTGAACAATAAGTGAATAATTATAGCTCTTATTTATTCTATATAGAACCAGAATCGATAGGTCTGCTTTTCCAAAATGTCGTTTATGTCAATGTAAATCAAGAAACAGGAGAGTTAATCGACCGCCAGCAGTCTGGTATATTGTGAAGCTGAAACATCGTTATAATGATTGTTTGTTGAAATTGTGAACTTGGAGAAAACAGAAAGGAACGGAATGGAACATAAAAGAACGGAACGTATTGGTACGGTGCGGAGTGGAGCCACGATGAGTAGGAATGGGTCGTCACAGAACGGAATGGAACGGAGCGAAACGGAACAAAACCGAACGAAACGGAACAGAACGGAGATATTTCAAATTCAAAAAGTGTGATGACCACAGAAGAGTCGCACCTATTTCGGTATTCGAACCCTTAACCCCCTGAAAAGGTGTCCAGAGACACAGAACTCGACAGTTAACGGGTGCTGTATAAACTTGAGGTTTGAAGCAGTTTAATGTTTCTATAATAGTGCCTTTTATTGTCAGCATCGTATGGCTTATTTTTAACAAAGAACTTCAGTACCTGCTTTAACAGTTCTGTGTTGTTTGAATATCGTAAAAGTTTCTATATACGGCGTGAAATGATTGTTAAGAAATTTTCAAGTGATATACGGCAATGAGATTTATTCCAGGCGGGTGATTTTCTTACCCGGATATGACGTATATTCCGACTTTCATTACCAGCGTCTATGAATTATCGCCTAATTTATCGGCAGTTTGCGAACACGTCTTCCTAAACAAAATCTGCCATGTTTTCTTCCAAGAGAATCGAATGTATCGCTCTTCTGCATCTATAGAAACGTATTAATGGCTTTGGTTGATAGAAATTCTGAAGATATTCGGAGAAAAAGCAAAAACGCCTCTCTCTCTATAGCTTGAATTTTCTATTAACCAGCCCACGCAAAGGCTGGGACTAATTTTATTCCGAATAACTTGTTGACCGGACGGCTTCCAAAACCAATAAGCATGTATTGATTTCAAGATATCCTTGTAATATTACGAAAATGATTTACTTGACAATGTCCATGAATTGCTTTCGCTGAAGATGATGCAACCCACGTGACTATGGGATCGTCCTTCCTGAATAATTAGAAGATTTCTACGTTTATATATTCCGTAAATGGTAATTTTCCTAATATATCATTCCCGATTCCATGGCAATTTTGTTAAGCGCGCACTCGCAAATTGTATGAAATAAATTATTAGCGTTTCTGACTAAAATTAAAGCCAATTTGCTTATAATAATCGTATTTCAAGACATGGTAGTGTTCAGAATTGCTGTGGAATTGTTTAAAACCGACTATTGTATTGGATAAATACTTAAGCATCAATATCAGCACTTTACAAGAAAGAATTTGCACCCCCACCAAGATAAATGTTATGAAAATGGTACGGAGTCCCTAGAGTGGCATTCGACACTGTTTTGCACTGTTGTTGTTTTTAAATTTTATTTCGGAGAAACAAAATAATATTTCCTAAAAATGAATGTAGCTCTATCGCGTAAAACGAAATACATGTAATTCGTAAAAACGCAATAAAATCACATGTTGGGCCTCCGTGATTCAGTAACTAGCCAATCTTTCTAAAACAGCACACATGTCCACTTAAATATGTACATTGAAAATTGACTTGAAGTGTGTTCTTAATTTTGAAGTGCTCTTATTGTGGGGGTGGTCTATAAGTGAGGTTTTACTGTATTTTTTCCCCGAAGAAAAAACGATAGTTACATCTATCTTGTGAAGTTAAAACTAATTAGTACGTAGACAAATTTGACGTTAAATGCTTTGGTATATTTTCCCCCAAGTAGCTTACATCATGCTCAATATATCTGACGTATTGTCATAAACTAACAAAATCCAAAACAAATGATTTGCCTTTCTATCAAATACGTGAATTACAATGATAGACTGTGCCTAATAATTTGAGAAAAAGTCACATAATACTAAACCAGACAAGAGTCATTAATTTCCCACGTGACCAAAATCCATACATAAAGCTCCATGGTTCCCAAAACATGGACATTACCATATATGGTCATATGCTTCGGCCTCGTTCGTTTTTTCTCCGATATTCATACCACGAGTAATAAATACTCAGTATTATTGTTGAAGTCGCAAATTGGATTTTCATGGCACGAAAAAGACTGGTCGTAAATTTTTTATGCCATCTTTCAGTTAGTATTTAGCTTTAATCAGTCCAAGATAAAGTGTTTCTTATTCTCATTGGATGATCTCCGAGGAATACAAATGAGGAGAGGTTTTGTCGGCTTACAGAATGTCAAGGTCATGCTTTATTGATGGAACATTGGCGCGGAATTCTGTAAATGAGATTTTCCCTACCATATCTAATTGGTCGGCAATTCCCATTTTGTATCAGCAAGCTGATAATTACATCCGAGCAATATCTTCCACAACTTGAAGCAAACTGTCCACCGAAATAGAACCGCAATTATATTACCTAGAGAAGTGTGATCTATTTAAACGCTTATACAATTGAGTGTTAATTTGATAATGTTTTTAATTTTAGATTGAGAAAATAAATCAGTGCGTTTTTCTTTGTTTTTCCTTACAAGCGACAATAAGATGTCCAGACAGCTCAAATCTAGATCTAGTTGTTGACGTTTCCCAGAAAGGGGACCACTGTAAAGTCTGGTTTAAAAAATCAGTCTATCTCAATATTTCCGCCAAAGTTGGCATTTTCCAAGAACATTGAGCTATGTTATATAGCACAGGCTAGTATGTGTCTGCATCAAATGAAAAACATGTTTACCGAAATATTAGGATAGGGTGAACAGATACGGATATTTCATATCAGCTTCTTGTAAGCCAACAGGTGCATAACTACTGGTCGAAAGTTCTAACTCGTTAGTACGAATCATTGCAGCTGAACCTCGTTTATTCGACAACAACCTTTTATCCGAATACTTGGTATCATCCGAAATACATAAAAGTTCCCGATGAGCACGTCGAGTTGAAATGGGCTATCCGAAACAATGTATCATTCAACATGAAATTTCGGACCCGATTAATTCGTACTTTTGATTTTTGATTTTAGAAAGCTGAAACATTTCTGATTTAAAGAAACCGTGAAAAAAATCAACGTAAGCCAGAACATATCCCGTTCATTGTTTAAGGTCATGTTTAGTTATTCGGAAGAACAACAGGTTCTATGGCAAATTTTCGACAGTCGCATCGCCTTAATAAGAAAACTACTTTTTTCCGGAGGTGGCGCAAGAATAACAGGTAAGTGAGTCGGTTAAAAATAGTTTAAAATCTGGGCGTAACCTGCATAACATACTCAATACTGGTAGAAATATTTAGTGGGCAGTTAAAATTTATGGTTCAACAACGGACAATGAAAATTCGTACTTTCTGTGAATCTTGAAGTGTTCAATACAAAACCAGTGTTCAATACCGGACAACTTCAGTGCTTTCAGCGCTTTGATCATTATATTGAAGTGCAAGCTCTCAAATAGAAAATAAAATGGCAGGCTTGCTCCTTTGACCAGTATATAGTGTATCTCAGCGCAAGCAAAAACAAATCGGGCCGGAAACCAAGCTAATGAGAAACACTACGCAACTGGTTCCCGCATTTGACATTTCACGGGTAGATGATCAAACAGTGGCTAATTGACAATGAGTGGAAATGTAACGCATGTACCCGATGAACTCATTCTTTGGTTAAACAAAAAATGATAATGACTGCGATATCTGACATTTAGTGATGTGTAACCTTAGGTATGAGTGCACAATTTCTGTAACATTATTTGATCGCTTCACTTCACCGATACACAGATTTATTAAGTGTGACACTAATTGAATATCGACAAACTACTTAGGATAGAAAACCGCTTGTTATTCTGGAAAAAAAACTAGAAGCTTCGTAAGAATGTGTGGCTAACGAGGTAAGGTCTTTTAGTATATGGGACTCTCAACCAGTGTTTCATAACAGAAGTTTTTTTTATACAGTGAACGAAAGCTATAAGAGTTATTTACCGACAGAAAACAAAGCAAAACAAACACATGTATCGTATCATAAATGACAAATTATCAAGGTAAAACAGTCATAATAATTAAATTTATGAATAAATATTTACATACGGAGCCCGTAAAGTGACATTCCATACTTTTATTTTCGAGCTACACTTTTATTTTTATTTCGTATTTACGAATTAGTTTGTCGTCTGTTTGAGTAGCTTTGCCAATTCGTATTTACGAATTAGTTTGTCGTCTGTTTGAGTAGCTTTGCCAATTCGTATTTACGAACTATTATTACGTTTTTACGAAATAAGAAAAGAAATGGAATGTCATTTTAGGGACTCCGTACTTACATGCCCTAAAATGAAAACATACGATAATATACACATAAACATACATGTATTTCATTCTAGTTAAAATATGGTATTACAAGTAGATATACAGAAAGTACAGAACTATACAATGTCATTCATCATTTTAGATTCCGTTATTTTCATTTCACGACGATATAGAAAGAAACTGAATTTAAGTTATGGTCCTATCTTAAATGGTCACCAAACGTTTTACGCTATAAGTAGAACATTTGTAACAACTTCCTTGTTACACTTTGCTCCCTCTCCCCTCCCCCCTCTTTTTCTTTCTCTTAGTTCTTTTTCAAAAACGCTTATTTTTTCAATACTTACAATAGAGTTTAAACATTTTTGTTAACATTATAATCACTTAAACCAATCTCGTACCTGTTGGAAATGTATAATATTAAGTAGAAGACCTATATAAGTCATTGGCTTTCGGTCTGATCCTTTTTACATTAACTACTGAACAAACTCGTTTCATGTAAAATGTTGTATATTGTATTGTATTATTATGATGTTCATAGTATGTAAATAAAATATGTTTAAATTAAATGGTTCACAATGATGTAACAACGTTACGGAAACAGCTGTTCACTATGTTAAAACCTCGTGCTAATAATGCCTATATTTGGACCTATGAAAACTGATCTCAATATTAAGTTGACCTTAATATTGAGGTTGAATAAAGAGCAAAACAGTGAAAATGGACCAGAAAATTGTGTTCTTAATTTCGAGGTGGTCTTATTATTGATATTGTCTTTAGGCGAGGGTTTAATGTATTTTTGAAAATAGAACTCGAAGTATTTAAATTTCTTTAAAACAACAATACCTGCTTCTTCGTTAGGCACTTGACAATTATATTGGTGAACACGTTATTTCCTTTATAAAGAGGATAGATTTATAGACTAATTTTGTCTCCTCTTCAGAGAACTAATTTACTCAGAAACATACGGGTATTCTCTACCTTTATCGTACTGGCATCTATCGACCCTGGCAATCTATGAGACGTTTTACGTGCAAAACATCGCGTGCGTTGTGTCTAAATTGCACTCGAAAGGCAACTTAACCAGAAATAATCAGTTTTAGACAATGTACTACGGTCTTATTATCCACTTAAGGCACAAATCCGAAGATCTCCGAATATTATTCTTTATCAGCTTATTATTGACTTTCATCACGCGTCGTTGCCAATAGCAACGAACGTAAACTATCTCGATCACCGACATGTGGCGCCACCTATGATATGAAATTAATGTGCTACTTTTAATTTGTAAAGTCTTGCGTCTTACAATCTGACGAAGTTCACGAATCAAGTCAGTGATATGCTATAAATGTTGAATGCTACTTTATAATAAGAAATGGGTAATCTATATTAAGTATTAGGCCTTTTACTAACCCTCTGTGGAAATATGTGGGTGATAACGGAAGCATGATAAATAGGGGTCAGTGTGGGGGCGACATCGTTTTGTTATCTAATACATAATACTGACATTTTATAGCTCCTGAATACAGTTCGACCTCTCCAGAGTGACCTCCCTTTGTACATATTTTACTTTTAAAGTAAGTAGGAGTGTTTGTTATGTGCGGTTTCAAATCTAGAAACCAATTTATCTCCTATGTGCGTGCTCCTACAGATTTGGCTGCTTCAAACGCCTCGGTCTCAGACACCAATATAATTTCGATCAATATCTTGACTTAAATGTACTAACGTCCGTATATTTGGAAGTCCTTTATGCAAAGACTTTTGAATGACACTGGATTACACAAATCTGTTCACGCTGTTTTTCCGACAGTATTTTAGTTGTGTTCGGTGCCCCCCTTTCGGTCTCTTATTACTGATTTTCTTGACCTGTTCCGTGATGTATTCCATCCATTAAACTTTTCACCCTTGTTGTCCGCTACATTCTCCCCTAATTATTCATCAAAATCGACCAGACCCTTCATAAGTGCCTGTTTTTTTGTGAATTGCTGTTTTCCCGGTGGTCTGTGAGGGGAAGCGTTGTCTTGTGCATGTAGCGTTCCCTGTAACTACTTAGTCTCTCTTTAACCAATGTTCCTGGGCTACCAACCAGTACAGTAAAACCTCAATAATACGACCACCCTTGGGACCCTTTGAAAATGGTCTTATTACTAAGTTGGTCTTAATATCGAGGCAAAACATTGAAAATGGACCTGTAAATGTTGTTCTTACGTTGGATGTGGTCTTATTATTGAGGTGGTCTTTAAGTGAGGTTTTACTGTATTCTTATGGAGGCTCAAGAGATGGCCGCTCTGGAGAGGTTGTCGAGAAATATCTGGTCATCTACCTATGGTTTATGAGGGGTAAATCGTCAGTTGTGTCTGGACGAACTGTTTAGCACTGTTTGGTAACTAAATACCACTTGTTAGGCCAACTGACGGTCGTATATATCTAGAATGTTGATAAAAAAGGGCGTGTGATACTTAAACACTAAGTTCTGACAAATCTGACAAACGTGTGTCTCAAGAAACATCTAAGTTACTATAAGTTCAAAATAATCATTTCTCGAAGACAATAGCACGCCTTAAGATGGTTTTAAGTCTTTAGTTGATGGTAGAAAATACAATCTCTGACAGGTGAAATATTGATTATCCCTCTCTTTAAGAATTCAGAGCGGCTGTTTCACCGTTCTCGACTGAACTAATTGAAATATTGATATTGAAAACATCAAAGGTTTTGATCATTAATTCAATGACATAATTATGTGATTTTAGTGTCAGATATTACAGAATTGAAGTAGCATGTGTTGAATAATACAATAGCTTTTGTTTACGCAGAGTGAACTAATTTTTTTTGAAATCACATTCACAATGAACGTGTTGATTAAAATTCCGTATTTGATTCAGAACAATATTGCCTAAGCGAGAAAGGATATATTGAATATTTGAAAATAAATACAGTTTTTTTTCAGCCATTTTCCGGTTACAGTGAAAAGGTTTGGTTTTTTACTACAGTAATGTTGGGGAACAGAAGCTCTACTCTACCGGAAGTTTGAATTTTGTTTTGAAATTCGTCAGCAATATTCGTCAATAATAACCGAACATATCCGAATGTAGCGTTCCTTCCAAAATCACAATAGATCTGTCTGATTAATTTCATTTACATGTCCTCGTCAATTTCACATACAATGTATGAGTTGCATTACTTTAATATCCCGTTATCAGGACAATCGAGAGATTAGATGTAATGTATTTTCTAATGACATAGCCCCATTAAGGGATAATTGAAATTGGCTGACATCTCTTTGTTGAAAACGCTTTATGGCAGATTAGATTTGAGGGCTAAAACATAAACTTCTGCTCGAGAAATGTGTTCGATTTGATAAAAGGCATCTGATTTCTAATTCAGGTAAATTTCCATAGTAACATTGTGCTTGGCCTACATTTCTGAGAGTCTGGAAGTACCCTGCCTGAAGCTTATGGTGGAATATTTCCACGACAATTCAATTTAACATTGGCAGAAAATCTAAATGATTAGAACTGATGACAATACATTAGTGAGTTAGCCTTAACAAACAAATGTTTTGTCTCCAATTATTTTTCCAAAAAATGTCGGTCAAATCTAAATTGCTTAATCATCTTATTTTCTTAAATGTTTTAACACATGTTGTAAAAAGGCAAGCTCGTGACTTTAATCGATCTTGTCTGACTTTGTGGGAAAAAGTTTGGAATAGGAGGCCAGCTATATATATTGGGGGTAGGTTGAAAAATTTGAAACAATCTTTTCTCGAGGTCTGTCACTATGCAAAACATGTGGAAATTGCGTTTAAATGAGCATTTGGTTTATAAGCCGTCAGAGAAAATGCTTCAAAAGACAAAGATTTCCATTTGACAATCATCTAAGACTATCAGCTGATTAATTAACGAAGAAACAGTGGTCCGAAAAGTATTTAATTTCGAGCGGTGGACTCAATTTCATTTTAAGTTAGATTACTCACAATTGCAGCAGAACTTCACTTCAAGATCATCTGAAATTAAAACTACCTCTTTAATATTTTATAGTTTTCTTTCATATTAACAAGAAACAGTGGTCCGAACAGTATTTGATTTCGAGCGGAGACCTTAAATTGAGAGTTTAAAAGGGGTTCAATTTAATTAAGTGTTAAAATTGATCAGTAATAATGCCTAGCTTCAAATAACAATAAACTGAAATTTAAACTGCCTCCTTAATATGATGATATTATCATGGACCAAATTTTCTATTTTCTTTCATATGTTAACTGCATAATCTGACCACTTCATTCAATAAGGCCGTATTTCATTGCCTCGTTTTCGATTTTTCTATTTTTTCTTTGAACTCAATCAACAGACCACCTCATTATATAGAGGTTACAGTGTAAATATTTATCAAACATCTTATGCACGAGACAAGATTGCTCCGAGTAACTATGGTAACCGTCATAACATCAGTGAGGTCGGCCAGAATATGTCAATGTCATTTCCATGTTTGTAAATAACCGGGTTTCACGTATAACCGGGTTTTAGCATATTTCCCATTTCCGGAAAGCACGTAGCAAGCTAATTGTATAAAGCTCGTCTTCTGATTTGGTCTGTACTACTTAATTGCCAACAAATCAATACATTCTCCAAGCATATGGGAAAAACCAATCACCATTGCATGTCAGAGTTCGTACCAGGTCGGGAATTTAATCCTAACCGAAGTTCATCTGGTACGCCGAGTAATTCCGGATTGATTTTTTCAATACGGGTATTATTATAGCCGGCATAATAAAACTAGTTTTAATGACAAAAGCCATATTATTGGCAATTTAAATTGAATACGTTGCTCATAGTTAGCTGTTTGAAGCAGGTAGAATAATTTCAGATTAATTGTGATTTGCTTCGTGACAGAATTGTCCTCATTTTACTGTTTTATCTCATTGATACGTTGACGCCTTTGATAAATATTCATCCAAAGTCCATTGTGTGGAAATTTTATGTGTAATAGTCAATTTAATAGTCAATAGTCAAACAAAGGTAAATTTGATATGTAGCTCATGTAATGTATTTTAAAACAACTAATTCACTGATCAATGTTTTGCCCGACTCGGGGCGGGGCATCAAGCATACCATGGGGATTAAGAAATGCTGTAAAAATATGTTTTCTTATTTCCACCTTTTTGAAAACTTTTGGTTTAAATAGAAAGTATTTTTGTTGGATGAAATGCAATTAGAGTGGTATGAAACTGCCTTGTAGATAGTTCCCACATCTACAATATTTACCTCCCTTGTTTTGAATGGCTAGTTCCCACATCTACAATATTACCTCCCTTGTTCTTAATCATCAGCCATTTTGATAGTCAAAACTGATAAGCACTTATGGGAAATTACCAAATATGTGATTATTGAGAAAATACCAAGAGGATTTGCATGTGACAACCATTTTCTCTTCAACTTCTGCCCATCTAAGCATTATGAATAAGGTATCTGATTATTTGATCATCGTTTACATTATATTTCCTATAAATAAGGGAGGTAACTATTGTAAATGTGGGAATTATCTATTCAGAACAAGGGAGGTAAATATTGTAAATGTGGGAACTAGCCATTTTAGAACAAGGTAGGTAAATATTGTAAATGTGGGAACTAGCTATTCAGAACAAGGGAGGTAAATATTGAAAATGTGGGAAATATATATTCAGAACAAGGGAGGTCAATATTGTAAATGTGGGAACTAGCCATTCAAAACAAGGGAGGTAAATATTGTAAATGTGGGAAATATCTATTCAGAACAAGGGAGGTAAATATTGTAAATGTGGGATCTAGCCATTCAAAACAAGGGAGGTAAATATTGTAAATGTGGGAAATATCTATTCAGAACAAGGGAGGTAAATATTGTAAATGTGGGAACTAGCTATTCAGAACAAGGGAGGTAAATATTGTTAATGTGGGAACTAGCTATTCAGAACAAGGGAGGTAAATATTGTTAATGTGGGAACTAGCTATTCAGAACAAGGGAGGTAAATATTGTTAATGTGGGAACTATCTTAGAAGAGAGAAACATGACATGCCGCTTTAATCCAGCCTTATCAGTGACAAATAAATTGTTATTATAACAATAAAGAGACTTTTAACAAAGACGAGTTGTGTTGACTTCATTTTACACACCTGTTAATAAGGGAAATGGTTAATCGATTGAGAGCATGTGTCGACTTCACAGTATTACTAAATTACAGAACGGTCAATTAAATCCCATTATCTTAATTGAGCGTAATTAGTTTTCATTTAGAATTCGACAGAAATGTGTGTTTTTTATTTGATTAACAAACAATGAACTGTAGTTGAAAACAGTTTGTTGCTCTATAGAGGTTTAACTGGAATATAATGTTGTTGTGCAGAGGTTTGTGTTCAAGAGAGGTTTGTGTTCAAGAGGGGTTTGTGTTCAAGAGAGGTTCATGTTCAAGATAGGTTTGAGTTCAAGAGAGGTTCATGTTCAAGAGTAAGTCCAGGGTAAGTACAGGTAATTGTCACGAGTTATCTCCCTTTTTTCGAGAGTTTTCACCTGTTGCCCCCCCCCCCCTCCCCCTATAGTATACATGTATGTATATGCATATAGAAGGGGAAAAGGGAAATAACTCTAGAAGGGATAAAGGGAGGTAACTCGTGACAATCCCCTGTGGTTTCAAACTATTTCTTTAGCATCTTCTTGATCCTACCTCGGGTGCATACACTATTTTGGAGTGCAGCAGTTTTGCGGTATAGGTAGGGAGATTTCAATCAGTCATTTATTTATTTTTCGCCTTGTAATTTACGTTCTAATGTGTTTGCGAATGAATCATTCTTTAATTGTCAAATGCATTTATTTGTCATTGTGACTTTGTTACATAACACGTGCACTATTCATTGTATTCTGTTTGAGTCATTATTCTTTCATTATGCACTAAGTACTTTTCGCTGTAATTGAATCATGAGACACACACTATTCCACCGGACAAGCCTCAAACCGTTATGGCGTAGTACCATATACAGTAAAACCTCACTTAAAGACCACCTCAATAATAAGACTACCTAAAAATTAAGAGAAAGAGAGAGAGAGGGGGCGGAGGTGAGAGAAATAGTGAGAAAGAGAGAGAGATGGGGAGGGGGAGAGAAAGAGTGAGAAAGAGAGAGAGAGGGGGAGCGGAGGGGGAGGGGGAGGGGAAGAGAAAGAGAGAGAGAGGGAGGGGGGCGGCGGGGGAGGGGGAGGGGAAGAGAAAGAGAGAGGGGGAGTGGGGAGAAAGGGAGAGAGAGAGGGGTGGAGGGGGAGGGGGAGAGAAAGAGTGAGAGAGGGAAGGAGCGAGAGTAAGATGGAGAACGGAATGGAAAGAGCAATTCTGAAGAGGTCGCAATGTACTCTAGTAAATTCACAGAGAAGTAAAAAGAACATATGATCGCATTGTGCTTTGAACTTAAAATATTGCTGTTGATTTTCTATTTCAGCACCAATTAGATAAAGACATCGTATTACCACGCAGCTGTATGTGTTGTCATCAATTCTAAGAATTTCCAAGAACAGCCTCGTGAATGCACTAACAAAGAAAAGCACGAAGCAAATTTATATCAACATATCTAGAGACATTTTGTGCAGACTACAATAACAGCCCACACGTATTTTCTGCAATGAAACATTTAAATTACACCAGAGCTTCTTGCAAAAATTACCATATAAGGTTAGACATATACTGTTCGACAACAGAAGAGAAAACAACTCAAATAAACAATGGAATTAGGCCTAACATGCGTACTTCGCGGAAAGGGGCCATTTTAAAACACATATGATTAATATCATCATACTTGATAGATGTTTGTGAAAATGTTGTATATTCTTGCCAGAAAATTGGAAATATTGGATTGGCATTCACATATCGAGATCGGATACGATTAATTCTTATACCAGAGCATACTGAGTAGTAAAAACGAAGCAAGTCTGTTTGCATATTTGGAAAAATACGAACAATGTTAACCGAAAAGTAGTTTTTTATTTCCCGAAAGTAGCCATATATTCGGATATGACAAAGAAATGGACTGACGTGTTTCCGTTCTACCAAGTAGGCCATTTACCCCGCCTTTATATGCATTTTAGAAAACACATTATATAAGCAATTAGTTAATTGTACAATTAAACGAAAAGATGTAGCTAATCTCTTGAGGCTTTCTTTCACAGATTACATTTGAATTAAACTAAACAAATTATGAGTACTATCGCTTAGTTAAAACACAATTTTGGTGTAAACGATTTAGCATTTATAGTCCTCATTTGTTTTATTTAAAACCGCTCTCAGTATTCTGTTTACAGACATAAAGAAAACATTTTGGTAACTTATAAACAGGACTATAGCGTATTGTAATCTCTGCTAAATGGCCCTTAATTAATCTCTCTAGAGCAACCACCTCACATCAACAGCTAAAATCTTTTTCTGTGGAAAGAATTTACTATCAATTCAACCTCTCTTGAGCAACAACCTCTCAGCAAAGGCACAGTGTGAGTCTCCCAACGGGTGCTGCTCTGTAGAGGTTGAACTGTATATAAAATGGTGCTATTAAATTATTATTTTCATATAGGCAATTACATATAGACCTTGTAACCAATCAAACCCGTCCCCCAACAACAGCTACACAACAACAGCCAGAGTGTGTCTTCCAAGTGGTGTTGGTCTGGAGATACATGTATTGCAGTGTATTGTTATCAATATCACTTTCTTGTAAAAGGACGCCATCTTATGATAACATTTTTTGTAATAATTATTTCACGTAACATGAAGCCAGTTATATGAGGCCACAGAGTCACGAAAGAAGGCATAAAATATGTCATCATGTGACAGACTGACGTAAAAGATAATTACTTTTGGAAAAATACTGACAATGTAAACAAAAGGCGTGTTTTTTATTTCCCGAAAGAAGCCATATATTCGGATATGTCAACAAGTCCCGGATAATTACATTTCTCGTTGAGAGTATTCCTCACACAGACGATCTGATAAATTTCTTTGTTACATGATACATTAATTATTATTGTAGATTTCATAAACTCACTCGTGTGTGCTGTAAAATAATCATAAACGATGGAGAAACTGTAAAGGATATGTCTTTATACCAAATAGCTGAACTATAAAAAATTGTCATCATAAGACAACCTTATAGAACTGAGCAATAAATGACAAAGTTAAACTAATTACAGAGTTCGAATATATTTTACAGACTTTATTAGAAGAATAGTTGTGCATGTTATCAGTCCACATGAACTGTATTGCATGTCTTGTGCATCTAAATCAAAGCGTACATGAATTAGTACGGAGGAACATGGTCTGTTAACTAACCTACCGTGCAAGATAAACGAAATACATAAGACAGATAGGAGAATTGCAAAGGTAGCAAAGGGAAAACAGCTGGACAGTTAAAGACTTCTATACAGCTTAGCCAAAGTTAAATTCTGAAAATGTAAAAATATAATCACTGTATCTTGTGATATGCTTTCCGGTAACACCAAGCAACTTTTGTGGAAAAACGTCTCTTTGCGCTAATTGCAATCAGCTAGTTCTCGGCTTGCCGTAGGTTTAAAACACAAAGCAGAGAAGCAGGGAAAAGCAATTCCAAATCATTTGAAAGCTTAAAGTAATATTATGCTCATTTTTTGTTCATTTGTTTACCTAACCAAACATGAAAAATATATTTCCTATAGTTAAAACATCACTAAACATGCATTAACAAAGAATGAACTCATAATGTATTAATGCATATTTGTTGAAGACAGACGTTTGTATATCATAACATTTAAAAAAACTTCCAGTCTTTTTAACAATCAGGCTATTTTACAGGTTTTGACTGTTAGTAATATGATTAAAAAAATTAAATCGGTTTTACATTGCAATGGCTCTTATTAGAGATGTTTTTAGCCAATGTAACAAAAATACTGGATAAACTCAATTCAAACATTTTATGTTCAGATGAGCCAGATACATCTTTAAGTCTTTTCGCTGTTTTCAAACAAAAACTATCCTACCGAAGTACCGACCGGTCGAGACTGGCTGGAATAAACAAGGATCTAAACGGGGAGTAAACTCAGCTACGCACGAACAAAACCAAACATATCCGAATATCTACGAACTCGATGCGAGGCATCCTTGCCGAGAGAAATGCAACAGAAAATCTCATATCGACTGATTTTCAGTTGTTAACACGCTATTCCTAAATGTTATTATCTCCCCAGAAAAAAAGTATAAAATCTAATATAACGTTGACAATGATAAATTGTGTTTGTTAATTCTTATAGATTTTCTCCTTCGAGTTAGAAGCTTGTAGTTCGTGCCTCGATTTTTTTCCATTTCCACTTTCGATTTGATTTCCAATGTTTTCAATTTGTCGAGGAAAACTTGAATGATAGAAGACGGAACGTTGTTCCGCATAGAATTTGGAATCATTTATAAAAAATGCCTGATACAAATTGTTTATATCCGAAATTCCGCGTAATCAATATCTTATCCGAAATACTGACTTTTGTGGATATTTTCTTCACACGTTCAAATAACTAGCGATTCATTTGATTAAATTCTGCTTAAAATCGCGAATATTCATTTGAAGATCACGGAAAGAATATACAGGAAACCCGCCATAAAGACCACCTCAAAAATAGACTACAGCACTAATATCACCTTATTTTCATGGACTATTTCTCAATTTTTCATCCGTATTTTAAACCCAATCATCCGACCACATCATTATTAAGACCGTTTTCCTCCAAAACCAATAGTGGTCTTATAAAATAAATTCTCTCTAAAAAAAAATAATAAAAAAATAGTGGTCTTATTGTCGAAGTGTTACGGTATTAACGTGAGATATGATGAACAGGTAACATGAGCTACAAAGGACATTGTGTGACCAACATGGTATCCCCTAACAGATACTTACAACTGCTTTATTACTACCGTAAATACAGTAAAACAGTGCTTAAAGACCACCTAAATAATAAGACCATCTCAAAATTAAGAACACAATTTTCAAGTCCATTTTCACAGTTTTGCACTTTATTCAACCTCTATATTAAGACCACCTCAATAAGAAGACCAGTTTTCAATGGTCCCAGTGGTGGGTTTATTATTGAGGTGTAACTGTTTACTAATTGCCAATTAAGGAAGCTAACAGTACCACTTTCCCCACATATTTGGTATGTCGCGGCAAGGGAACGAACACACGATCTCCTGGTCTCAAAGGGGACTTTATCGACTGAGCTATAGAGGCGATATGCCAAAACAAACTAAACTATTTGAACAAAGTGCTTTAAAGGTTTATGAAACTTACTCAAGAAATTCAACCCAGTAACGAGAAGGTCGCTTTAAAAACAATCAAACAATAATTTTCAGAATATCGATAGGCGTTAGAAATTGACACTTAATAAATAGTGGTCATACAAAATACGCTAGCGGACGTGGCCTTCAAAGAAAAGCCGTCAAATACACATGGCGAGCGCTTAAAAACAGATACTCTCCGTGTTATTAAAGCAATTCATATTTAAAGAACACCAACTGATAAGATTTTCATCAAAGAATACACAAGAGACGGAATCAATATCGCTCTTCTTGGCGAAATGCGTTTGAAAAAAGAAAATTATATTTTCCGCCTTCATTGTCGTGCGCCATTATGGAAAATAATATTTATCCAGACGGCAATCTCAGATATCGTTTTGCGAAAGCAAACATTCTCGGTAATCGAAGTATGTATACAGCCCTTTTTATATAGCAAATTTGGGGCTGATATTGACCCCAATTCCCTAAAGAAAAAATTACATATTTTCCCCTACTTAAAAAGAAAATTCCCATTCAGTAAAATTATTTAAAATTTAACCTTATAAACACCCAAATTTGTTGATTCAGGATGTAAATTTCCCCTATCAAAAGCACCCGCCATACTTTCCCAAAACCTGAAAAATATGGCTGGTATATATTTGAAAACTCGCGTGCGTAGATGGCTTTAAAATATAGTAAAATCTCACTTAAAGACTTCCAAAAAATGAGACCACTGCAAAATAAAGAACACAATTTTCAAGTTTATTTTCACTATTATTCAACCTCAATATTAAGACCTGTTCCTGATCTGCCGAAGCATCTCAATCTGAGCTAAATCTCAGCTCAAATATTATCTCAAATTGTTGAGATTTTTCTCATCTAAGACCAGACTCAAAATAGATATTAAAAAACAAAAAAATATTCGAAGATTTTTTTTTCCGATTTTTTAAAAGAGATCCGAAATGAGATTGTCTCAAACTCAGGCTCTGATTTGAGCAAAATCTCATATTCAGCTGAGATTTCTATTTGAGAAGTGTTGAGAGATCGAATCCAGTTCCCAATGGTCGTCTTACCGCTATAATTTGCATTAACAGCCGACGACAACAACAAACAGCAACATACTGGTACTAAAATCGATCAATATATTTCCAGACAAAACTTAAAATAACAACATTACTGAATGAATATTTGCACCGTGTTTGTAAATTCATATTATTTCTAAGCGTACGAAAATATCCTGCATGTCGATTAACAGATGGAAAGTTTTGACGTAAATTTAAAAGCTAGCAAAAAAATTGAACTCTTGAAGGAATGAAAATTCCCTGATCTGAAAAAAAGATGTTGGGAGATGGAAAAAAATCGAATCATCTTGAAGTGAGTGATTAACGATCGTCCATGATTATAAAAAAACACAGTTATTGCACGCAATGTATTAGAAAGTGAAATTCGACTTTCAAACGAGATTCGAGTTTTTTTTTCGATTTTCATCAGCAGTCCTCGTTTTACCCTGGGCTTGATTAGCGATTAATTGTCAGGAATGGATTCAATTAGCAAAAATACGGACATCATGCTTGGAAGAAAAAACACACATAATAGTCGAAATTAATTGCAAGTCCATTAATACAAACTTGATGCTATATTTTATCGTGTTAACTGGTTCATTCAAATTGAACATAAAATTAATGTTAATTATGTTGAATCTAATGCAGTTTTTAAAAGTCACTTAAAGACCATCTCAATAATAAGACTATCCCAAAATTAAGAATAAATTGTTTAAGTCCATTTTCACTGTTTTTTCTCCTTTACTCAACCTTAATATCAAGACCACCTCAATAAGTAGACCGGTTTTCAGGGTCCCAAGGGTGGTCGTATTATTGAGGTTTCACTGTACATACACGACTTTAAATCGATTTCAATTCCAGATATTTGGAACATCAGTGGTGCTGTATCCATGTTACTAGGCAACGTAAAATATATATATATACAAATATAGTAGTAGTTTCGAAGCATATGTTTGGTCACGTGATACAATTCTATTCACCGGAAATGAAATAGTGCATTGCAACCCGTTGAGAGTCAGTTTCGGAGTATTTCGTAATTTATTGTAGTAACTTGATTCAAAATCGATCTTCTTCCAAGTTTGCATTATCTGTGAATGGAATCGCTCAATGTCTGTGTAATGACCAGCTAATGCACAGACGTCTTGACCCACAGATAGGGGAGTCTAGTAAGAGTGGATGATTCCCGACGGACGGCATGTGGTCAGGCCCCGTTGAGGCAGCCACTCGGGTAATAGGCTTGAACAGTGGCCTTATTCACAAACTTGGACTTTAAGATGTTAAATATTCATTTTGTTCTTACGTTGTGATTACAAAATAGATTTTAATAAAAATTGGCGTAAGTGTTAAGTAGGTAACAAGAATTGTTCGGACGTTTTTTTAGATCAAATGAAGAAGAAAGGCTGGTACATATAAAAGTATGCAATTTTCATGTATTTACCCTTGTACAAATGCCTGATGTTGGGAGGTCTATGTAGGAGGTCATTGTATTATGTATGTGGCGTTCACTGTAGCAACTTATTCTCTCTCTTTTAAGTCTGAGTTTCTGTCTTATAATGTTTGTGAATAAGGCACCATATTTTTTCGTAAGAATATTACAAACTTAAATTTCAAGATGGGATGCACAATACAACCTCTCTAGAACAGTACCCACTATGAGACGCACAGTTCAGCTGTTGTGGCGAGGTTGTTGCTCAAGAGAGGCTAAATTGATAAGACCTTTTTACAACAGGAAAAAATCATACTGTTGTTGAAGAGAGAGAGAGACAGACAGTTGCACTAAAAAGGTATAAGTGATAGAATATTTACCACGGAAAAATGATTATGTTGTTGAAGAGAGGTAGTTGTTCACGAGAGGATCGTGTCTGGGAGGTTTCCCTGTATTTTATAATAATTGTTTGTGTTTACAATAATATAACAGTACATAAAGAAAACACAGCGAAAGGAACAGTTAATATCTCTCTATCATATTATTAGTTTTCGATTAGACCTTATCTTGTCTAAAAGTTCAAATGAACCAATTTGATTCAAAACTATCGTCCTCGTTCTGAGACGCGGCTTTATATTACTCCGCATTGTATATAGTCCCAAACGAGTTTGCTATATTTAGAAAATCATTAATACTCCCATTCAGAGAGAAAGATTTCCGTGAAGAACGACGAGTTCTTGGAGATTGGTATTCTATTTGCATACCATTATGAGTGCTCTCTTCGCGCAGACGGCAAGATCTATTTGAATGGTAATTTCAAAAGAGAAGTAAAAAGGCCCCACGTAGGAATATTGGCATTGAAAGGGAACTACTTCAATTTGTGTATGTCATTTCTTGAATTGGATTTCTTCATTTGAAGTTAAGAAAGGTCGATGTATTTTGTCGCTAACATGTAGGGAGAGAAATTTAATCATGTACATATTCTCATTCCTATGTCTACAAAACGTGCGACATAACATGTTATTGGTCGAGACCAAAATGAGCGGAGTTTGAGTATTATTATACAATTTTAAGAAGCGCAATGGTTGTGGATAGAGCGCCTGGCTTCTGATACGGATGCCGTGAGTTCGAATATAGCTTTTGGGCTATGTTGACGGTACCCGTGAACGTCTTAATTCCTGTATTAGGCATAATTATAGGTAAGTAGCTCAAGAAATAGTCATTGAGACTGATTAATATATGAGCACTGCTGTGGGATTTACAACCTCTTCTTCGTGTAAGTGACGTCATTTCAAGAAAACGCAACATGTGATGTCACTATTTACAAGCAGGACACAATATTTACTCCATATGGGGGGAATATTGCTAACTGCCAGTACATGGTCACATGTGACGTTTCCAGGAAATGACGTCACTTAAAGAAGAGGTTGGAAATCGTACAGCATCGCTCATATAATGATCAATGACATTTACTTAGAAAATAAGGCATTATGCCCATGATTCACAATGTTGGAAGTATCATAACGGATACCTTCATTCAGAATTCAAATCTTAAATCATAACATTTACTATGATGAGTCTGATAGTAGCTGCTCAAAATTGTATGATAATGTAAAATGAGTGATGAATAATATGTGTTCCCCATTTTCTTAGAGAATTGAGTGTAGTATGAGATCAGGGAGAAACTGTTAAGTCAGAGAGTGGAGTGTGGCACTCGAACCCAATAATTACTCCCTGAACTGATAATTACCATAAAACCTCAAAGAAAATGGACCAAACACAATATTCAGCACTCATTGAATTTCCAACAGTCAAACTTTTATTATTACATCACACTAAAACCTCAGTAATAAGACCACCTTTGGGATCCTTGGAAAATGGTCTTCTTAATTAGGTGGTCTTAATATTAAGGTTAAATAAAGAACAAAACAGTGAAAGTGGACTTGAAAATTGTGTTTTTAATTTTGAGGTGGTCTTCTTTTTGAGGTGGTCTTCTCTTTGAGGTGGTCTTAATATTGAGGTTGAATAAAGAGCAAATCAGTTAAAATGGATTTGGAAATTGTGGTATAAATTTTGATGTGGTCTTCTTTTTGAGGTGGTCTTAATATTGAGGTTGAATAAAGATCAAAGCAGTAAAAATGGACTTGAAAATTGTGGTATAAATTTTGATGTGGTCTTCTTATTGAAGTGGTCTTTAAGTGAAGTTTGACTGTAACAAGAGTAAAATATGTGATGTGTGATTTGAGTGCTGGGTATAAGTAGTACCCCGGATACTGCACTGTAACAACGTGAAAGCATATCAACATTGCCCTGAAAACGAATTCTCCCTTTTTCGATGTTATCCAAATACGTAGAGCTTCATCAATATTTAATTGGTAAATTCAACATAACAGTCGGTCATAATGTTATTTTCAAAAACACGAAACGCGTTTTATTGCTTATTTAGTATTCAAGCCATTTTTAATTCATGAACAAAACACATGCGGTCGATCAGCTGATTAAGATAATTTCTAAAATAAGTTTACTCAATTAAAAATAAATAAGAGCCACTGTTTAGCAATATTTTAGGTCACAGCTACTTGGAAGTATTCCGCATTAATTCGTATTTGCATTAAAGTTCTCGGTTAATGCATTATTCATCATTGCTCCGGCTAATGTCACAAAGTAATCCCCAAGGAACTCCGGTTTCTGGTAAAACTGCATTGTATCAAAGTCACGTGACATCTAGTACCATTGTGTACATAGTATTGTGAAAAAACCAGCACTGAACGTAAATTACATCATTAATAAAATAGTTCTATACGAAGATATTGTATAGACGCTCACATAGATATTACTACGCGATGTTGTAGTAAATTGTCAACAGACAACCTGATAAAGTAGGGCGGATAGAACCCAAGTGCTAATATGTACATAGTATTGTGAAAAAAAACCCAGCGCAGAACGTAAAGACATCATTAATAAAAAAAGTTATATACGAATATATTGTAAACACGCTTTCATAAATATTACTGCGCGGGTTGTAGTAATTTTTTACTACCCGATTAAGTAGTGCGAATAAAATCCTAGTGGACCTGTGCTTATAAGGTCCACACTCGCCGCTTCCTTTTTTTCTAATGTACTTTATTGTATTTCCGTCGACACGGTATGTCCCCTGCACACCATAAAGGGACTTTTGAAAGGGGGGGAATTTACCTGCCAGTAGTTCGGTATAGGCCAAACAGGCAATTTTGAACCCAGCTACAGCCAATGAGACCCATCGTACAATTACCATTTTCCTGACATATAACCAGTACTTTCCTGTTTACATACCAGTACTATATGTTAGGTGGGAAACACAGAAAAGCATTTATGTTTTAACCACTGAGCCACCGGGCTACCATCTAGTGGTATTGTGTAGATAAAAGTTGTATATATACTTAAATATTACTACGCGGAGAAGTAGTAAATTCACTACAGACAAACAAAGTAGTGCGGAATATATCGTTCACAAAAGCTGCATAAAATGGAAATATTTAGAACAAAATTGATCGATACATTAGATTCAATGAAGGCTAATGGTGATGGAGCGATTGCTGGCTTGATAGTGTTGTTGATTTTTGTGATGTTGTTTAGAGTGGTAAAAATCGGTACCACTAACCTTGTAGATGTCGTTTGGGAAAGAGCAAGGTTTTATGATTTTCACATTGATTGAAGACTTGACAAAAATTAAAACTATTACAGTAGAACACGCTTATAACGAATTTCTGGGGACCTGGAGATTTATTTCGTGATATATAAACTTTGTTATATCCATACAGCGAAATATCATTATAATAGTATGGAGAGAATATTATTAGTTATACAGGTTGTTGACAGGGTATATGGGGGAATATAACCAGTTTGTGTGCCATATAACCCGAGGCGTTAGCCGAGGGTTATATGAATCGCAGACTGGTTATATTCCCCCATATACCCTGTCAACAACCTGTATAACGAATTTATAATACTGCAATTCCATGTTTTCATACGAATTTAGTTAAACAAGCAATGTTTCGATGCCTAGCTCTCTATATCTAGTAATTAGATCTGTGTATTTTTGGTGTTTTTGGTTCATAAAATTGTTTAGAGTATTTTAGTTTTGTAAAATATCAGTTATTAAAACGTATTCCTTTAAAAATATATCGGGAATTACTTGTTGTAGATCAAATTTCTTTTATTTCACTCACACGTTATAATGCCTGAAAATTAATTGCATTACCCCGTAAGGTACCTCAATACACATGGTTAAGCGCGCGCTTGCGCTCTAATTTTTATTTTCAAGCGTCTGATCTCATGGACTTTATCGAACTGAATTTGGCTCAAACCTTAAAAAATCTATCGTTTTGAATAATAATACTAGCACACATGTACTCTGTTCAATATTTATTGAATCATGTATGAAAATCAATTGTCAATTTCTAGTAACTTGCGGATATCAAGAGATGAAAGTTTTCGAGTCGAGCTGTCAGCGAAAATTGTCGCGAGGCGCATGAAGGGAAAAACGTCATATACCCTGTCAGCGCCGTGTATATAGAATCCTATACGCGAGCCTTTAACCAATGAAATTACTGGATTTTTCTTTGCAGTATTATAAATATCGTTATACCATCCATTACTGCTGACTGTATGCTTGTTTACTAGATGTGTGTGTAGTGATACAGAACATGTATTCTATTTGAAAAATAAGTTATAACCGAGTATGTTTGCATTGAAATATGTCTTTTGGGACCAACAAACTGCTATGTTATATAAAAAATTTCGCTTTATCCAAATTCGTTATAACCGTGAAGTTATACAATAAAATACAGAAGAGCTGTGTCGGGAATATAAATTACTACATACTATCCGATTATTCGTTATAACCGAGTACGTTATAAGTGTGTTCTACTGTTTTGCTTTGTTTTCTATTTTTAGACATAGATAGTTCCCATATCTACAATATTTACCTCCCTTGTTCTTAATCATAAGCCAGTTTGATAGGCTAACCTGGTATGCACTTATAGGAGTAATCCCCAAATATGTGATAATTGAGAAAATATCAAGAGAATTTGCATGTGACAACCACTTTTTCTTCAACTTTCTGAGCCAACTGCCCACATGAGCATAATGAATAAGTTACTTTTATATATATCTGATTATTTTATCATCATTTACATTATATTCCCTATAAACTTTAAGGAATTTCAACCTCAATATTAAGACCACCTCAATAGAAGACCATGTTTTCAAGGGTCCCAAGGGTGGTCTTATTGTAGTTAAGATTATCCAAATACAAAATGGACCGCTAACTCTTTTGACCAATACATTTCATCAACTTAAAATCTTAAATTGTGTGATATACAGTAAAACCTCAACAATAAGACCACCCTTTGGACCCTTGAAAACCGGTTTTAATATTGAGGTTGAATATAGAGCGGAACAGTCAAAATTGGCTTGAAAACTGTGTTCTTAATTTTGAGGTGGTCTTATTATTGAGGTGGTCTTATTATTGAGGTGGTCTTAGTATTGAGGTGGTCTTATCATTGAGGTGGTCTTATCATTGAGGTGGTCTTATTATTGAGGTGGTCTTAGTATTGAGATGGTCTTAGTATTGAGGTGGTCTTATCATTGATGTGATCTTATTATTGAGGTGGTCTTATTATTGAGGTGGTCTTATTATTGAGGTGGTATTTAAGCGAGGTTTTACTGTATAATCATAATCAAGTCGAATTCAATATTGGTTATAAACGGGACATTATATTTTGTTTTGTTTATCTATTAAGTAAACAAATATAATGTCATGTTTACTGATTTCGGCGTAGTTTTCTGGTTTCCCCATTTATGTCAGATGCGATCAACTCAAAAATCGCAACGTCTTACAACGAAGTAAGAGAAAGCCTTTTCTGACATTAATCAATGTAGACAGATTGCATGTCCGCTTCTCTGAATTTCTTAAATTGCCAATCTAGCATTTCAGATTCCACCGTAGTCAGAAAATTACCGTATTTGTTTATAGACCAGTTGATTGCGTTCTCAGAAGATTTAACAAAGTCTCGATCAATTCTTGATGGTCGTTCAGGCAATCAATTGTAAATCCCTATAGGAAACATAGCGCGTGTTTGGCCCCCTTTATTACAGCGTAACTCCTCCCATTGCTTCTGTTAGGGGATCAATATATTCCTGGTATTATCAATTCATATAAAGGACCTCTTGTCAGGGATTGACTATCATAAGGGAAACGCAGCGGGCAGCTTTTTGTGTTCCATTTGATAAAAAGTGGTTCACACACGCACGGACACAACTTGTTAATTTATTTTTAAATTTATAGATATTACAAATTTCTTTGTTCGACAAATACAGAGGAAACATCGTAAGACCATCTCAAAATTAAGAACACCAATTTTAAATCCATTTCCACCGTTTGTTCAACCTCAATAATACGACCACTGTTTAACAAGACCATTTTTCAAGGGTCTAAAGGGTGGTCTTATTATTGAGGTCTTACTGTAACTTAGAACACAAAATTATTGTAAGAGTTATCTCCAATTAGTTTCCCCGAAGACGTTAATAACCCAGAGTGCAATAGTAACTTGTTCGAAACACGTGTTTCTCGCACAAAAGATACAGTAATCACGTGATTTTCAGGAGACTAAGACAAAAAATCTATTAGTGTGATTAATTACAGGGATAAAAACAGAAGCTTCCCGAATCGATAGCAGGTCAATAACTGACAACGTTGTTAATTTCAAAGACGACTTTAGATAGATTAGCCGACGCTTGGCCATGGTTGGCTGCTTTTATATTGACTTAATGTCCAATGCCCAGAAAATAAACACGATAAAGGGGAGCATTTAATCATATAAATGTTTCTTCCATCTAATTAAAATCTAGCTTGCTACGTTAAACACCAACTAATTAACTTTTTTCGGCATTTTTGGACGATTTACGAATATTGCAACAACATATGCCCCACATTTTTAATTTTTTATTTAAAGATGCGTGAAAAAAAACAGATTTAATAAGACGACCAATGCGAAAAATCTTTTCTAATTGTGTTACATGTATCACTTTTATTTTTAATTTGTAGATAGTACAACTTTCTCATACCGGCGGCTGCCATTGATAACTTGTTGCTCTATAGAGAGGTAAAATAGATCGTAAATTCTTTCTGCGATAACAATTGATACTGTTGTTGAAGAGCTATTGTTGTTCAATAGAGGGCCACATTAAAGATGTTTCACAAGTATATCTAAGATTAGGTTGATTTTTGAAATGCGTGTTTTTAAATATACATTCATAAAATGTGTCGAACATTAATTCTGGCAAAGTTCAGATGAAATTATACCTTAAACGCAGATTCTGGCAATGTTCAGAAAAAAACAAGATTAAATGTACTGTCGGCAAAATATTCCACACAACATCAATGGAACAATTGCAAAATTGTTTCCCCAGAAATTGTTAAGATTTTGCGCGTTTAAGTGCTCTGCTTTTTCTAATAATCAATGGAAATTATACGATATTGGAGTGATTTGAAGTTGTTTGCCGTTTAAATGCCATTAAAACGATCATTAACCGCCTTCAATTAAAATATTGTGTGCGCAGTGCTTTTATAAGTGACATATTACAGAGTGGGTTTCGATAGGACGGAAAATGCTTTGTTACGCCCGCAAAACGGTACCAACGTCATTTAGAAGCCACTGCCAAACTTCCGCCGGAAGTGGTATCGACGAAATACGTTGAAACGACGGATAATTGTTATGATATGCGGGCCACATTGAATATATAATTGATACAATTATAGTGCTGTTTTAGATGAATATATTACCTGGTCCAATTCATTTCGAAATATTTGATAGGTGTGCAGAATTGTTGGTGCTTTTCCGTGCACTTGATGGAGAAAAGTCGCAATTGTGTTTTGATAGAAAAATGTCTCAACCAGCTGCAACTTAGTTTCACGCACGGGTGCATTTTCTAACATAAATTGACTTGAATAGTTTCTGAAAGTTCATGTATCACTATTACATGGCTTTTTTAAGTGTGTTTCATTATGTAAATTCATAACGTGATGCCCTTGATCGATAAAGCATCTATTAGTTGTTTCGGTAGAACAACTAGTTCTATGGCAATGTTCGACAGTCACACCGCTTTAATACGAAAAATATTTTTTCCGGAAGTAGCGCAAGAATAACAGGTGGGTGAATCGGTTATAAATAGTTCAACACCTGAGCGTAACCTGCATAACATACTCAGTACTGGTAGAAATCTTTACTGTGCAATTAAATTAAATGGATCAACAATGGACAATAATGCTTCGTACTTCTTGTGAATCTGGAAGTGTTGAATACATAACCAGTGTTCAATACCGAACAACTTCAGTGCTTTCAGCGCTTTGATTTATGCTTTTGTTTTTATTATTATAAAAAGTACTACATAATTTGGGTTGCCACTAGTTTGCCGCGTAACGGGCTATTATATTATTTATTATTACTATCGAGCATAATTTTAAGATTTCATGTAAAGATCTTGATACTTTTTCACTAGGAAGAGTTACAATACCCAATTGGCGCTTTGTATGCACCTTTTTTATAGACAGACACGAAAATGTAGCTATATTTAGGTATACACTCCTAGACTATTTGTCCGTCATTTGTACGCGCGTTGCACAAAAACCACACACTTAACGAAAAACAATTATTTTTCTGTCTACTAAAAGTAATAAACTACATTAATGTCACTGTGGGTATGGAATTAAGAGTTTCGATATTAGTGCTGCTTGATTTATTGGTCCAATAAACTTGTCTTGTATTACAACTGATTAAATGTTTCTAAGAAAATTCCCTCAAGTTGTCTATGAAATGAGTTCTTGTATTTTACATAAATATTGCTACATATTGGCTTACGGTGCCGTTCAACCTATATTGATTCAAAACTTGCTGCAACATCGCTTCGAAGCAATCATGAATTTTACAAACACTCGACAAATAGACAAGCTCCAATTTCATTGTACAACCTTGAGTGAACAATATATACTGAACACCATTAAAATGCAACTACATTGTATTTTAAATAGGCTTCATTTTGTACATGGTTACCAACTGTTACCAATGTTTAAAATATTGTTCAAAAAGTATTGAAACTACGGACCAATAATTCATATTTCATGATTCAATAAGCTTATTCAATTATGTTAGTGAATTGATATATAATTATTTCTTCTTTATGTCATGTTTTGAAGCAGACAATTTTCGGTTGGGTTTTAATGGCTTTGAATATACTAACAAAAGAGGCGTGGCTTTGTGCTTATACTAGTAGTTGATTAAACTTTTAACCTCTCTAGAGCAACAACCTCTCAGCAACAACCCAATTTGTGCCTGCAATAGGGCGTTGCAATGGAGAGATTAGAATGTTTCTTAATTGACATTTATCTCAAACAAGACATCTTCAAGAACTTATACATTGATTTATAAGCGCTGACATATTCAGAGAAGTTGGTAAGTAAAATAAATATGGATTTTAATTTTTACTAGCGCTGCTCTAGTCTGATTGTTGCACGTTTGTCATCTCACAAGAAAACATAAAATATATATAGTATAACCTCACTTAAAGACCACCTAAATAATAAGACCACCTCAAAATTAAGGACACAATTTGCAAGTCCATTTTCACTATTTTACTCTTTATTCAACCTCAATATTAAGACCACCTCAATAAAAGGACCAGTTTTCAAGAGTCTCAAGGATGGTCGTATTATTGAGGTTTTGCTGTTCATGCATTACTGCCCGCTGACCACAGACACCAGCTGACCGTCTGTTTCGGGTGCATTATTAAATTAAAACAGTCGTGGGAGTTGTAACTGACCGTTGACGTCGGGTGGCAGTAGACTGAAGTGGTAACCGCTCACACAGGTTCTACTGTATGTTCTTGTTGTTGAACTATCACAGAAAGAGTATCAGTGTACTACACAACGTTTGGTGTTAATCAACTCAAGCCCAATATTTCGGACAAAGTTGGCATTTTCAAGAGCAAAGAACACCATATTACACAATATCTGCTGCATTTGATTTTTGAAACACAGTGTTTGGGAGATTTGCTCAGCTTTTGTTGCCGTTGAAATGAGGTTTTGCATGAAATCCATACTCTACGTCAATATCATCGTTGACCAAGCACGCGCTAAATCTATTTGCTGGAAACATTAAACGTAGATATTGACAGTTTCTCTAGGAAATAATCGAAATATTCTTCCAGAAACTGGCTGGTAATTTTGTCCGTGTTTTCATAGATTATACTTATTGATGCGGCATTTCTTACAGGGAAATTGCTATAATTATTGATGTGTTCAACCAACATTTCCCATCCTGCATTTCTGTTTGAACACTTCCGGAATTTGTGATTGATCATTTGCGCAATCAGAATGCTACCCTTCACTACAAACGTAAGTAAAATAAGGTCTAACTAATGAGTTAAACTATTCTAGTAATAAGATATAGCGTTTAAAATTACGTTTGAAAATATTTTCCCTATAATATAATATACTGATCAAAACTGGTAGAGATGGAAACTCGATATCGATTTTCGGGTCATTTACAAGGGGGTGGGGGTGAGGGGGGAATCCACTGCCATAAGCGAGATTAAAGGCATCAAAGCTGGGTAAGCTGAATTTCGGGGTGGTCTTTAAGCGGGGGTTTTACTGTTATTTAAGTCTACCAAATTTATCGACAAACAGTAAACGTTAAAACAATGGTGTCAACATGGCAATGCATTGTACCAACTATATGCACCATCGTTCAGTCCCCTGATTTAGTTCTAACTCAATATACCAATCATACCACGTTCACACGAAGCCCCCGGGGGTTTGACGAGTCCCGTAAGAACAAATCAAAGGACCGAGGGTCCTGGGAGGCGCTTCCAAGGCAAGACTGCACGTTTTCCATATAATCGTATTAGAAATTAATACGCGACTATCCGGGTAAACTAGTTCGCCACAAATGACACGAATAATCAAGACAAACTGTTTATATCAAGACTACAGCCTTTCCACAATTGATATATCATTGGCAAATCAGCCATTATACTCATCAAATCTAAAATAACATCAGAGGACTATTTTCTTTAGACGATGAATATGGCGGTACTTCGATTAGATCATGCGGTTGACGATGATAGCAATATGACGCTAAAGCGCTTCAAAAACCAAGTATCTGCCTCTCGGAGTATTGTGTAGCATATTGTCACAACTCAGAGAGTAAGACATTAACAATCAAAGACCCATATCAGTACTCAAATTTAAAAAATACAGCCTTAGTTTAGCATGGTTCCCCATTGGGACATATAGACGGCGTCGCTAAGTCTCCAGTTTTATCTTTCCATCATTAGTACGTAACTCTATACATGCCGTTTAATTATTTAGTAATTCCAAAGGCAATCCATCACAAGCACTATAATAGTCAGCAGAGTGCTACTATGGGTAGTGTTTAGAACTTCATATTTAACAATTTACGCTTTAAGGGAAGGCGATTAACTCCATTGTGATGCAGAAAGAGAAATTTGAGAATGCTAGAAAAGTTCTTTGTATGCTAACAATAATACGAACTCATCTTTCCTACAGAGGAACTGATATCTAGTAGTTTAAACAAAAACCCTCATGGGTCAGGCTATTGGCCAATTAATATTAAATGATTTAGACCAGAGAGTCATATGGTGTGTTGGAAATTAACAATGAAGCTACCTAATATAGATGTCAAATTGATGTATTGTCTTCAAACGGGTGTGAAATTTCATGTGGTCAGATTACTGTGATCAATATTCATCGATAGACACCGAGTGAAGTCTGTTTAATTTATTTATAAACCACATGAATATGTGTGGTGTAAGTTCATGCGGCCAAATTGCTGTAATTGATATTCATTGACAGGCTCAAAGTGATATCTGTTTAATTCATTTTTAACCAACAATAAAATAACAAATATTCACACAACAAACTTTTACGAATAAGTATGTGTTTAACAACAAACAGATTTACTGCCGTTTTATGTTTATTTTTTATGTTGATACCAGACGACTAACAATACAGTACAACGTGTCGAGAGCGGACCTCTCTAGAGCCTCTCTTCAACAGTCTATTTTAAGAATTCACCATCAATTTTACCTCTCTAGACCAACAGCCTCTCTTCAACAGTCTAGTTTAAGAATTCACCATCAATTTTACCTCTCTAGACCAACAGCCTCTCATCAACAATCTATTTTAAGAATTCACCATCAATTTTACCTCTCTAGACCAACAGCCTCTCATCAACAATCTATTTTAAGAATTCACCATCAATTTTACCTCTCTAGACCAACAGCCTCTCTTCAACAGTCTATTTTAAGAATTCACCATCAATTTTACCTCTCTAGAGCAACAGCCTCTCATCAACAATCTATTTTAAGAATTCACCATCAATTTTACCTCTCTAGACCAACAGCCTCTCTTCAACAATCTATTTTAAGAATTCACCATCAATTTTACCTCTCTAGACCAACAGCCTCTCTTCAACTGTCTATTTTAAGAATTCACCATCAATTTTACCTCTCTAGACCAACAGCCTCTCTTCAACAGCCAAATCGTACGTACGTGTATCACAAAGGGGTGTTGCTCTGTAGAGGTAGTGATATATTATTACCAATACATCGAGGATATGTTCCTAATGTTTATTTCATGCTAACAATTATATTTCTAAAAATCTGAATGAAGTTCTATAGTGGATGTGGGAAATGGAATCCACGTATTTCTATTGAATAATTTGCCATAGAAATCAATAGAAATGGTTCTGTTTGTCCGGATAATTGCTAAGTCGGAAATGGTTAGAAAATGTAAAGACCTTATCGTTAAAAAACTTCAAAATATTGATCATTCGACTTGAAGACTAAACTTCATGTTATTTGATTTAATCTCACAGCAATATATGAACTACGAACTGAAACCAATACAGATTTAAGATGTAAAAAAACACGTACACAAAAATTGAAACTCACGTTCGGTATTTCTGGTATAGAGGTATTTTGTATTTTTAGAATATTTCCTACATTAGGACAAAAACGATCTGAAACGATGAATTTAATTGTGACATGTTTTCATGGATTAGTTGCGATATTTCAAGCCATTTTAATTAGCCAAGTTATGGCTCATTGCAATCAAAATCAACTGAAGAATTATGCAGTAGCATTTTATCAACTACATGAAATAGTACTGGTGGGTTAAGCACTTCGACCAGTACAGTTATTTCTGGTCACTGAGAAAAGCACAACTTACAGTCGGACCTCGTTCATTCGTACTCATAGGGTCCGAAACGTTATTTCGAATACTACATAATATCGAATAGTCCGTTTCTATTTGACTTGCCTAAGAAGATACATCGAGACCTGATATTTGTTTTGGGTTGTACCAAGCATTCGGATAGAAGATTGTCGAATAAACGAGGTCATATCGAATCAACTTCACTTTCGACCATTCCTTAAAAGCATCTCGTACTAATTGGATTAGGTCATATTTAGAGAAGATGTCTCATATACTATAGAAGAAAAGTCTTACGAACGTTTAGCTCTGCTCTACTATGAATTCAATTACATGTTTGTCAGAACTCCACGGAAAATACAAGCGTATGTAATTACAAACATCTGACGAAATTTACATAGAAAATCAAAACTCATACATTTTGTATTGAGCACACCCAAGTGTCCAATTTAATTCCACTAACATCCATAATACAACTTGCCGGAGACATATTCGTCTCTTACACAAGACATTGTTTAAAACTCAAGTTAAGCATACAACGCTTGCAAGCAGTATATGTAATTTGAATATGTACGGTATAACATCATGTGCTCCTGCAAAACCACGTCTTTTGTTGATATGTACATTATGTTGCTATGAAACATGTTATTTTTAATGCAATAAACTATTTGAACGCCGCTGTACGATTTTCAACCTTCTTTAAGTGACGTCATTTCCTGAAAACGTCACATGTGACGTCACCATATACTGACAGTAAGCAATTTAACCCGCATATGGCAATATAAAAACGAAGTGACCATATGGAGTAAATATTATTTCCTGCTTGCAAACTGTGACATCATATGTGACGTTTTCTTGAAATGACGTTACTTACAGAAGAGGTTGGAAATCCCATAGCGCTCAGCGATTATGTGTACATGTACTATAGTATATGCGCAAGTTGCAACAACAAACAAATGATACATTTATCATATATCCTGTACACCCCACAACATGAAAGACTTACCCCAAACCATATTGTCTATTTGTTAGTGTTTCAGTTAGTAGAAGTGTCAAGTATCCGAAATAAACACAGGTTGAAGAATATAGCACACATACAATACAATTATATTAGTATTTGACAATAATTAATTGCCACTTAGCAGCGAGCGTTCAGCTGTTTAGTACGTCAATCCAAAATATTCATGCACAAAGTATTACTAACAAGCAATTTCTATTTATTTTCTAAATGCTTAACTAGAATAAACACTATTGATTGCATAACATTATTCAAGTAAATATTTCAAGCAATTTAAAAATACGTAATCCGGTAAATATATGCACCGCTATCTCCCAATGCACGTGGTTCGTTCTAGAACCGCTGTTTTATCCTATAATTATCTGCAAATGTCCAAGAAACCTATTCCATACACTTCATTAACACAGCAAGCAAACTGGGTAAATATTTGGACAGCGTCCCTCCGAAGTAGACAGAACACACACGAATCAAGGAAATTTCCACCGACTTTAACACGTTCTAATTTGGTAAGATTTCAAGTGTCTGTCTATATCGACATATATAACCTCACAGCAAGCGAAGCAGGAATCGATACATTCATAGCCCCCTAAAGAGTAAAGCGAGCGTCATTCCGATATCCATGGTTGGAATTTATTCCGATATTCAGTCTTCCATTTTTTCCAATCAAATCTCTCAGTGTTTTTACTTGAATCGAGCACAGACCAGCGGAATGCCGGGAATCAGCAATTAGCTTTGGTGAATTTCATGGGGGATATGAAAGGCCAGGCATCGATCGGGACACAAGACCGGGAAACACTTGTTTGCAGTGTCAGATTGCCTTCAGCAGAGTGTTTCAAGACTTCAGTGATGCATGTTCGGTTAATAAACTCGGGGAGTAAAACAGATCAATACTCGGGGCGCGGTGATGTTGGAGGCAGAAAAAAAACGTCAATCAGAAATTAGGGTTTGCGCTTGTCAGATCGCGTGCAGACGGGTTCTATCTCTCCCGCTACGTATTTATCGTTTTCATTATCCAGTAAATATCCCTGGACCGGAGGAACTGTCAGTCTTTCTTTCGCTTCAGTTGACATAGTTAAACATTTATATCTGATAGTCCAAGCGATATATCAAACATAGTAATACCATGGAAACCGTAATGGTTGTAATGTTATATATATGTCCCGATCTTGCGCTGTAAAATCAATGGCACTAAGACACTACTATATCAAGTGCGAAAGATATCCATTGTCTTTTAAAAAGTAGAATATAATTTGATTTTCTTCCAGGATATTGTATTGCTTTAAGACGTACAGTTGTACTTTGATTTCTATTAGGTATTGCATTAGCGTTATCCATTTGCCTACTGTCTGGGGCAATGGAAAATTGTACTATTCGGATTCTCATTTCAACATTCTATCAAGTTAATACTTCGGGATATCGCCCGGCTAGCTCTGTTAGTAGACCGCTGGATTTTCACCTGGCATATCCAGATTACATTCCTGGGTTTGGCGGGTTATGTTATTCCGTGACATTGGCTACAGTCATGCCCTCTACACGTGGAGATGTTGTCAGTTGCTTGCTGAAGAGCAAGTTAGAACTGGTTGATAATTAATTTCAGGAAAACTGGTTAGGTCAAGAGGTCTTAAAAATATTTGAATTAAAAAAGAACCGTTCGTCTTTAATAAGAGTTTTTTTTAAAAGTATTGTCGGTGCGTAACATGATTAAACAATATTTTTGTGAAACTGTATTAAATTGTAATTGTTCATATCCGAGATGTTTTAGCCAATGTAGCAACAACACTGGATGCAGCTTGTTCAAATAATTTACGCTCAGATGATCCAGATACGTCTTTAAGTGATAAATGTAATTTTTTATGATTGGATGTTTCGGCGGTTACCTCAACAATTTTAAACAAAGAGTTCACTAAATGTTAGGTATTTTACGCATGAACCCTGACCTGTTTACTGGTCATAGTCGTCCAACAATCCGGGATACAACCTGACTTAAGCCCGGGTCTGATCATGCTATATACTGGTCCAAAGACCTAAACCACCAGTGCTATTACAAAACTGTGATATACAATTGCAAATATTTATCAAATTAATACACTTTTGTATACAGAATTATTGTTCAATTTGTCAGAGGAATGTTAATTAAACCATTATATTAAATATATTATTCATTTATTTAATTTCATGTCATATCAAGCGGTACGCTATGTTAAACAGTGACTTGTAATTCCATTTGGCCGGGTTGATCAATTGTATGTTATATATGGGCGGTCAGAGGCCAAAATGAAATAAGTCTCACACAGTTCATTTTGAGAAGATTGACTTTGAAGTTTTTTTGAATTTCCCATAAAAGACGATAATTTCTAGACAACAAATGAAGTATTCATGCTGTTATTTGGTGATACAAATGTACAGCCATAAATTGTTATTAATTCCAAATAATATTTATTTGCAGTTTAAAAAAAATGTCTTTGTGGGATATTATATGTTGGCATGCATACTTCACCGCAACACTTGAAATAATGTTCCTGCTATAGGCGTCTTAGAAAGCTGGAAACTAGACCAAAATTAAAATCTCTTTATGAACAATTACAAGGAGTAGATAACTCAATCTTCAGGAAAATGTGGGTTTTATCACTTTGGCATCAGACCAGCCATATTTATTGTCATGTAACTACATGCACATGTCATCCTAATAAACAATTACTCCATAGTGAAGGGTATAAGCTATAAGCCAATGTTTGACCATCGATATAAATATATAAATTTAATACATAAAACATTTTAGCAAATCTGCCGTCCGACAAAAATTACCTACGAAAGACTATTGTTAACATTTTTGTCCTAGAATACACAAATGTACATGTATATTGAAATCACGAAGCTGAAATCGTGAATTCGTGATTTCACGATTATGAATTCGTGAATTTGAAATCGTGAATTTGTGAATTCTCAACTTATTTCTTCTTGGAGAGAAATAATCAAGTATGAATGTCACCTACGGTCTTTCGTAATTACTAGAGGCATTGACTATACACCCTTTGAATTGGTTTTGGAATTTGGAGACACTAGGGGAGGTAACTCAGAAACATACATGTTTAGTTGACAAAATGATTGTATGGATTACTTCCCTTATATGTGTTCAAACAATAATTTATTTAAAAAAAGTATTTATTTTATAAATGCACTAAAGCATTTCTTAATGCAATCTTGGACAAACATAAAGCCAAAGACAAATCATTTTCCTACGAAAACTCTTAACAGTGTTATTAAGTTTGTCATTTCGCCCAGCTACACATATGCAAAAAAACTACATATGCACAGCCATTTATTCGTGAGTTACATAAAATGAATATTGTTACTTGACTTAAGTACAGTAAAACCTCAACTAAAGACCACCTCCATAATAAATCCAGCTTAAAATTAAGACCACAATTTTTAAGTCCATTTTCAGTGTTTTGCTCTGTATTAAACCTCAATATTAAGACCACCTAAATAAGAAGCCCAGTGTTCAAGGGTCCCAAAGGTGGTTTTATTATTGAGGTTTTACTGTTTTACAAATGTAGGATACTTCAGATCATTAATTAGTTTAATAGTTTCGTAAAAACGAGGTCTGTATGATTACACATGGGTACATGGCTTAAGATAATTGCCCTTCGTCTACATTGTCAATAATAATAATTAGAAATAAATTGTTTAGCTGTATATTGATATACAATCCGACCTAGTTTCTTCGAATACTTGGTGTCATCAGAAATAAACATAAGGTACCAAAGTATATTCTTAGGCACTGCAATTTGAATTGGGTAATTCGAAACCATGTATTATTCGTATTCGAATGAACGAGGTCAGACTGTATTTTGTTTTAAACGGCCATTTTGTTTCATAGAGTGTATGATTGTATAGAATATTATGCAAACAAAACTAGAGAACACAATGTTACAAAATATTTAGTTATTACAGGGAACGCAACATACGCGTCAAACCCACGACCTCTAGATTAACAGCCATCAAGTGCTGATCACATTATACACAATTAGACTTGGAAGTGATCATTGCTGTAATTCATTTGAATTCAGCTGCAAAATTTAGAGATGTAGCCCGGACATCAATATGCAACCGTACGGACGGACAGACAGTACAATATGATTTACCTCCCTTGTAGGACGCAGAATATTAGAACAACAATACTGGTAGTTTTATGATAAATGATATATTTCTAAATTAAAACATGGTATACACATAATCATCAATATTCATAGAATAAAATATCACAATAACAAAGCTATAAGTAAACATCAAAGAAAATCAGTCAAAATTAATGATGTGTAATAAAATGACTTTCAACATTCGAACAAAGCATGAGAATACAACATGCATGAACAATTAAACACATCGTTCCAACACTGTAACTACACTTTAACCTCTTGAAAGAGGCCCTCTCTTGATCAACACCCTCTCTTCAACAACACAGTTACTATACAGTTGACATGAAATCATTATCAGTACATTTATGATTCAATGCATACAGTGATTTTCTCAAATTTACAAAACTATGAGGACACAATAAATGACAATCAATTCATGTATAGACAATAGCTTTCAAGCATCAATATTTTGTCACCAATGTAACATCGTAACTCATCAGTATAAAGTGACCATAACAACATTTTTACGAACTTTTTAACAATCACAAATAAACTTTTACACTTTTTCAACATTTCAGTAATATACGAGGGTTATTTGACCAATCTAGTGTCCCTGGGTTACCTACCATTACCAACTTGTTCTTCCGGAAGCAACTGACAACTTCTGTACATGAATCAGACATGGAGGACATATGTAGTATATTGTATTCAGTCATGGAGAAAATACGCCTCATCCGCAGTTAAACACTACGACCATTTTATAGAAATTATCGTATTCACCAAAAATGTCAAAAAACATTTTTTTAGGAATTTTGTATCTAAACGTAACTAACCTTGTAGGAAATGATGTAATTAAGAAAATGCATGGTCACGTGATATGTTATAAAAAGTTACTGACAACTTGTTGTTTCAAATTGCAACCTTCTATCATCTTTATATGTGATGTTTACTGTAAGTATTGGTGTAAGATACCCAGACATATAATCCACCGACTCCTGCCATGCCTCCTCCTCTGACAGCACTCGGTGAGTTTCTCCATCAACTGATGTAATATTACAGTCACATAACTCAATTTGTATCACAGATTTATTGTTTACAAAACTTTCAATGAAACAATGAAAACATTGACGACTCATTGTGACAACATTCAGCTCTATCTCCACTTGTGTTACATCATGATGTAGTTGTAATAAAACATCATCAGGTATCTTCATGTCGAACAGTGTTAGTGACTTGATATATGGAAGATTTTTCACAGCACATGACAATGTTTTCATTGTATTGTAATCCAACCAGTACCTTCCATTGATAACAAGATGTTCAAGTTGTGAATACTTAATACAGTTAAATACATCAATATAACAACTACCAATCCTCTCAGATAATGGATACAATGTGATGGTCTTTAAACTAGAATTGTTTACATTATTACATAAAATCTCAACACCCTGCAGACATAGTGAAGTGAGTTTTGTATGATGTGGAAGATTTAGAGTCAATGTAAAGTCACTATCACCACACTGGTGATTATCACAAGACACAGTACACAATTTTATATTTTCAATGAGAACATTGTCAGACAGAAATTTCACCAGATTAGGTAAATTGTTATGTTGCATTGTAACACAAAACTGAGACAATGATGTCAGATATTGGAGACTGCTCACAGGTAATTTTGGTATGAATGTACGTCTACCTTCAATACAAACAGTGTGCAATGTGGATTGATTCCGTAACATGCACTCAGTGAACTTTACATCATATACATAATCCTCAGACAACACCATATTACCAAGATGTAAAATTTGTAGATTTTTGATCTGATCAAACTCAACAAAATATTCACCACCAACTGAATGTAAGTAATGTACACATGTTCTATTTAGTGATAAAAGTTGTTTCAGAGAATCAACATATGAACTGACATCTTCACCAGATAAACTATCATATTTAGAATCAAATATAAAATCTTCAAGTTTCAATGAAAAGTTTGGATTACTTGACCTACTGACTTGCTTGAAACAATTGATAACCATACTTTGTAGTGACTTGATCTGTTCTCTATAAGTATAGCAGCGGCTATATAATGCGTGAAATGTAGCATTTTTTCTGCAACAAGTTAAATCATCTGATATGCTCAAGTATATATCCTTCGACAAAAAATGGACTTTTTCACAAGAAAATCCAGAAAGAAAGATGAAAACATTTTGAAATTGCACAGCTTTTGTTCTTGTTTTCCCAATCGACTAATTACTTTGTTTCTGGATAAGATGCCAATCTTGCACAAGAAATCCATTTCTTCATCAGAGAAAAAATAAAGTTCTGACATTAACTGTTTTCTTGTGTATACAAGAAGTGATACACATCTGTCTACTTTGAACAATGATCTAAATGACAGAAAACATATTTTTGCTAAAAGTGCAAAGTGGGTTTTGAAATAAACAAGGTCTGTGAGTGAATCAGGAAGTTGTACACTACATAATGGTGCTGATGGCGTATGAATGCGTCTCTTTTTATGTCTGTTTTTACATCTCTTTTCAGCTCGTTCAAAGAGCATTTCCAATATGTTACTGTATATAAGTGCTCTAGACATGTCAGTCAGTTTACAGTCAAACCATATGGCTACCAAATGTGACCCAATTATGGGTATACACAACTGGTGATAAAGTCCACACATTTTGATTTCTGTAAAAAAGTCAAACACATTTTTGTTTTCACCATTAGCCTTATTACAACGAGCCACAATTTCTTTAACATAACGCGTTGTTGACTCTCCACAAATTCCTCTTATCTGGACTTGACGATCAAGATATTTGGGCGGCAACCTAACAGTTTCTATTTTATACGGTCGGCATGTTATTAAAAAACAGCATTTGTCAGCCGTTATTTTGTCAGGTAGCACACGAATTTTTTTACGACTAGTTTTTGGGGTCCACTCGTCAAGTCCATCTAAGATTACAAGACAAACGTGTTCATTTAAAGTATTTTGAACAAGTTCGTATAATTCATTCATTTTACCAACACATTCTGTTTCAGTGAATACCTGTTCTATAATCATGGTTATCACATCGTTTCTATTAGTATCTCGGAGAGATACAAGAAATGTAAAATCAAATTTTCCCATGAATTCAATATTCTTTTGTGTAACTTCATAATCATCTTTTTCCTTACGTTGTGACTTGTACCAAAGCAACGCCATACACTTACAGAGGGATGATTTACCGACACCCGCATCACCAGTAATAAATACATTACTGAAATAATGATCCCCCTTACTAAATATTTCCTTGTAAGAGGAAATTGGATATTGTTCTTTTTCCTCGGTTCTGTGATAAGGAACATGGAACAGAGATGGAGGTTGATAAATAGATAAAAGGTCCACCTCATCTTCATCATCATCACACAAAGGTAACACTGGCAATGTACAACAATCTTCCTGGTACATCTTCATAAGACGATTTTTGAGATCTGAAAATTATAAACTTTGTTAGATTAAAATGAAAATCGAAGTCAAGCAGGGAATACCACAAGTTTACAAAGTACACAACCCAACCCAAAGGAAAGCACAGGGAGGCATGAAAATACACATCTACTTGTAAACACAGTTACAACCTAGCGTGTTAATTGACCAGCTTTCTATTCTAATTGTAAAGACTAAACGAATGATACTAAATAAACTAATTTACAACTAAAGTCTGCTATGCCACAATAACTTTTGCAGTTCAAATATATCTCTAACTTACTTAAAGGTAAAACGTTTTAGTTAACATGATAATTGTCTTTATATCAATGATGTCTTTATCATCATTTTTGAAAAGCTACCAACACAGACATTACTGGGAAGTAGACTGGTATATTGTTTGAAAGGAAAACAATAAAACTTAGCATTTATATGTTTGAATTCCCTGGCTGCCATGGTTATACTGTGGTAGATTAACTGTGTTTCTGTGCGACGTGCACGGAAATTCGCAAATGCTATATGATAATGAAAATATATATAATGATTTAAACAACATTGTGTACCTATTTCATTCTCCAGTTTGGCGGCTTGTTGTGTATCTCTGATTTCTTGCATTGTTTTTTCTTGATTCTCCCGATCCTTTTGTGCATCTTTCTGCAATTGGGACTGTCCTAGTTTAAGTGCCAGCAGACCCTGTTTTATTTCAGACTGACCCTGTTTTATTTCAGACTGACCCTGTTTTATTTCGGACTGGTCATGTTTTATATCTGTCTGTCCCTGCTGTAATTCTCCAAGTCCGTGGTCATACAATTGTTCCATTTCCCTCCACTGTTCAATTGTTGTATCATAACGTTCCCTCAGTTTGTCATCTATATCCATCTGTTCTGTCTGGTCAATTTTGGATGTCAAATCAGTAACTCCGTTACTATGGCAACTGTTGAGTCGTTTTAGAATCTGCAAAAATACAGGTATTTAACATGTTAGATAGATATTCCTATGTTATGTAACGATGAATTGCTTCATTATTCATTCATACAACAATTAATACACATATATGAATTACTTTGTCAGGAGTAAGATAGAGTTATGGTTCTTGTATACTGCATTTCCTCTCAATGTCTCTACCATTGTGTGAAGTATTCACAATATCGGTGACATAATGTTGGGATTAAGCTCTGGTGTTACAGATACACCAACGAGGATTTTTCAATAGAGACTGTGATTTCTTTTATTGAGAAGGAAGCACACAGAATGTGCGAGTAAACGAAATGTGTAATTATTTGAACATACATGTTTATATACCCCATGTACACTTAACAAAAGTGCTAAGTACTCAACTGACATATATAGTACATTGCAGATAAATATGAACATATCAAATACAAATTTTACACAGAGAAGGTTCAAAATGTCTGTAATGCATCTACAAATTTGCAGCAAAAAATACAGCTAATTCATTACAAAATAAAGCCAATTACATAACATCACAAAGAAATTAAAAGTCACATAAGCAGCAAAGAGGTGAAGTCAGTAATTATTTTTAATCTTAGTATTTTACCTCAGTTAACTCAGTCCATTTGACAGCCAAGTCTGTGTCCGATATATAAACTGTACGCATGTGTGCCACCTGAAACATAAATGAATTATTTAGTCTAGGTTCCTTTTTTGCATCTTCATCACTTCGCAATAAAAAATCAATGATTTATTCATGAAATTGAATTTTTATTGATTCTAATAAAACAAGGGTGGTGCTGAATACGTCTCTATGGATGCATGTATCACTAGCTCGTCATCAACACCAGCATTTTTTCAAAGCAGCCAACAGTGTTGGAGAACCTTCGTGTACAGTCCATGATGTTTTGAAGCACATTGTGTACAGTCCATATTGTTTAAGAGAACATTGTGGACAGACCATGCTGTTTAAGAGAACATTGTGGACAGACCATGCTGTTTAAGAGAACATTGTGGACAGACCATGCTGTTTAAGAGAACATTGTGGACAGACCATGCTGTTTAAGAGAACATTGTGGACAGACCATGCTGTTTAAGAGAACATTGTGGACAGACCATGCTGTTTAAGAGAACATTGTGGACAGACCATGCTGTTTAAGAGAACATTGTGGACAGACCATGCTGTTTAAGAGAATGTTATGTACAGTCCATAATGTTTTGGAGAACATTTGTGTACAGTCCATAATGTTTTGGAGAACATTTGTGTACAGTCCATGATGTTTTGGAGAACATTTGTGTACAGTCCATGATATTTTGGAGAACATTTGTGTTCAGACCATGATGTTTTAGAGAACATTTTTATACAGTCCATGATGTATTGGAGCACCTTTTTGTACAGTCCATGATGTTTTGGAGGTAGATTCTGGTTCCATGAAGTAGAATGTTCTATAAAACAAGAGTCTGCTATGAAACATGCGTATGTTACTCAAGTATACAACCAACCCATGAAAATGCATACGTACATATACAACATGTAAACAACTATGCAAAACAGACTGAAAACGAACACATGGCTGATTTACTATATAAAGACACAAGATGATTACCAAAGCAGTATAAAAAATGCATAAGCAGTTGTACATACATGATTTCTACACTCTCTCAGTCTTGTCGAATCTGCCTCTCGTGAATGGTCAGTAGGGACAGGATTTTTCCACACCGCATCGTTAAAATGACGGAGACCACATACATTTCTCAGTAGACAACACAACAGAGTAATATCAAAATTGGCCGACAATGGTTTAGTATCGATTGGTGGTAGATAATCCTGTTGTGCTTTCGTTATTTTACCCGTATCAATCAACCACTGGAGTTTATTTGCTGCAGTCACATTGGCGGCCAAGTAAGTACCAAAGTCAGTTCTAATCACGTCATCAAATAACTTCTGCATCACTTCTGTGCCAACCTCTATCAGAAGATATTGGTACCGGAACACAAATGTTTCTGAAAAAATATTATGAAGTTGATTTTTGTATTCATCGGGTTTTTCATCATTTTACAACAATTTTACATTCATATAAGGTAGCCAGTTGACATGAGCAGTTTCCTGCAATACTAACTTGTCCTACAAGCAACTGGCAACTGCTCCATTTGGCAGGCTGGAATTTGTCATAAAATACAACCAATATATCTAAAGTAGACATTGTTCAAACGACAACCTTTAATAAGCAAACTTTTTATTTAACAATTACTTAATTCCCGCCCAAACATTTACAACATGAACTTACCGGTAATCTAAATGACCATTCTATTATATCTATAGTGTTACCAGCAACTGCATGAAAATGGTCCTGACAGATAAAAAATGAAGATAAACTAGAGCTTAATACACCAACAATACCGCTTGTCAGACATGTCTTTTACAAAATCCAAGATGGCAGATAGTTGGACATCTTGAATGGGATAGGGAAACATTATGTCGCTCAATACAACTAATTGTGTCAATATTCTGTGTGAAGTGTAGAATAAAATCTTCCAAAAACTGTAATAGTAATCCAAGATGGGTGACTGGTGGCCATCTTGAATGTGATCGGGAAAGAATCATGTAACACAATACAACTCATCTAGTATACTATTTGAGTGAAGGTTCGTGAAAATCTAATAAGACTTGTTGAAGTAGTTCGCTCCATTTTAAACAAAAAATCCAAGATGCCGGCCAGTCAGCCATCTTGAATGTGATCAGAAAGAAAGTTCATGTTAACAATTACAACTCATTATGTTGATTATTTGTGCTTACGGTTTCCAGGACCAGGGTTTGGCTCCACACCAGCCATTACCAACAATACTCTTATGAAAGTGACTGCTCCAATCATTTTGATCACTTGGCTGAAATCAGTTATAAATGGCGTCAGCATTACATCAGCACTTCGACAATGCGCAAACAAACCAACTCTGCTCCTATATGTACATACATCTATCCCTAAATTGGAAGCTGAAAATATATGTTGAAAATGAAAGATAATAATGGAGAAAATGTTTGTTTCATTTTGTAATTATCTGTTGACATAAACTACTAGTTAATACAAATATGTTCATACTTGTGCTCTTTCAACTTTTATCTACTTATTGTATTGCCATTATTAATATAGCTGAAAACGCTGTTTCACGCAAATAATCTCGCCAATGTTGAAAATGTGTAGCGAAGGAATCTAAATATTTTATTATTAAATTACACATTCAAGCATCACTGAAGTTGAAATTCAAAGTGTAACTATTTAGAGTATTTTCACACAAATAACTGTGCGAATAGTTTCTTTTTCAATTCTAGTATAGGCTCAATTCCGTAAAGTACGGTTCGTAATACTATCATATTCCTTACATTATGAGAATTCAAAATCTGTAATTATATTATCTTTTTGTTTCAAATTTCTAATATTTACAGGTATGGTCTCTTTATTTGGTTAAATTATCTGATGACCCAGTAGTAGACTAGATGTAAAACGGACGACTGACACACTTACCGATGTAATCCAATAAGTGCAAACAACACAGTCATGCTGTATTTATCGTAATTACTAATTAGCATCTATCTGGATATTGCACTATCGCATTTCTTATTTCAGACAAAAGTTATGTTACGATTTTTACAATATTTGGGCAATTGAAAAAGTTATATTTGCGGGTTTTTTATCCCTAATATATGTGCCAGTTGGCATTCGGTAGAAAGTTAAATAGAACACTTACGGTACCTAGTCAATAATTCTAAAATATTTATTTTTGGTCAATTTCTGTGTCATTTTTACAAAATACATGTAAAATCAGGCATCGAAAATTCCACTCGCAAATGCGAGCGAATATCGAGGTCCGACGAGCAGAACTGCAATCATACTCGTCCACACAGGTGAGTGACACTCTCCAGATCCAAATATCAAGTCATTTTATTTTTCTACACCAAGATTCCGAAATACATTCCAATTAAAATCCTTGTTGTAAACAGTCAACTCTAAACCGGAAATATGACCACTTGATGGGTAAATATAAGTTATTACCGAATGCACATGGTCGAACGCTTTCCTGTAACTCCTGTAAGGATTTTTGTTTAAGTTGTGCAGAAGTTCTCAAGGATGATGTGATAGAGGAATGGAAAAGTGCAAGATGTGTTCTTTCTTGATGGATCCACAGACAATGGAATAATGTATGTCAGATATGTTGACTTGATTGGGAACCTAAAAACTAAACTGGCAGATATTTTCCAGCTTCAACATGGCCAAGCTCAATAATGGATCCACAGAAAATGGAATTAGTGAACACGAACGTGTGTATTTCACGTATTTTACTAGATTGGGAACCTGAAATCTAAACTGGCAGATATAGTCCAGCTGCAACATGGCCATGCTCAAGGAGTCAAGGATGGAGTTTTACAAGGACTTGAAACAGTCAGAGTCGATGTAGAATCATTGAGAAATAAGGTGGTTGGGATATATACTGATGGTGAAGCAGTAAATTTGGGACATAAAGGTTGGGCAGTGAAATTGACAATTGATAAGCTGAGTACTAGGCTAAAAAAGAATAGGGAGTATGAAGATTTAAATGACAACTGCAGTAAATATATTGTTGTTGTCCACTGTGTAGCCCAAACTCTTGAACTTGCGGCATGTGATTCCAAGAAAGACTGCCCATATCTTGAAGAATTTGAAAGAGTGTTAAAGGGCATATTCAAGTTATATTATTACTCATCAAAGTGCAAACGTGAATTATATGCCATTGCCACAAACCTTGACAAAGAATTGAAAAAAATATGGTGGAATACAACAAATAAGATGGATGGGGAGTCAAAATATGTCACTGAAAGCACTTCTGGATAACTATGAGTTAACTGTTATTCATCTGCAATAAATTGTCTCAGGAAAGGATAATAATTGAGACAAGGCTACAAACTATTTGAAAGATCTCACAACTGAAATATTCTTGAGATTCCTTCATTTCATGCTGGACTGGACACACGTGTTAAGTGATGTATCAAAGGTGTATCAGGAGAAACGTTGTCTCATATCATGCTAGACTGGACACATGTGTTAAGTGATGTATCAAAGGTGTATCAGGCGAAACATTTCCCAAATTTCTGCAAGAGTGGGCGAACTTAAACTGAAGTTTTACAAAACAAAAACAAGCAGAGGTAAAATGCTCAGTAATGTTATGGTTGAAAAGGCAAGTGGCACATTCAAGGGCATTGCAATTACACAGCCTCAAAGAAGAGGCATAGCTCAAGACACTCCATAAATGATCAGCACTGACATTGACACCCTCCTGACCTCCACTGAATTCTCCTTAGAAGAACTGTTTATAAAATGCACAGCAGTGTTTTCAGTATCAACAAATGGACTGACATTGATGATGATCCAGGGGGAGTTTTAACAATATGGGGATGAGGAAATTACTTGATAACTACGTGAAATATTTCTTATTTAAAGAAGAGAAAGAAAGTGCAAGTGATGAATGGCCTGACTTTAATTGTACATGAAAAAGGAAACAATATAAGTCAGTTCAAGAAGGCTATGAGAGTATGCTAAAAAGCAATGACACAGATCACATCAAATATGTATCTGTTCTTGTGAAAAAATGAAAATACACGCGATTTACTGGTATTGGTTACTCACTGTTGTGTATTTCTTTCAAAAGTAATTAAGGATAAAAGTAATAAGAGTTAGAAAAGGTCTGACTGTTTCATTATTTTATTTTCACTGAGGTTTACAGTTTATCATGTTTAAACCATATATATCTCACCTATGTTGAATTAAGTTATTAAATAAATAAACACATTTTCTAACTTTCAACTCAGACCTGATCAATGGTCTTTTAGTTAGTCTATACACATATTTGACACTTCTAAACTGTACTGTATATATGTGTCAGATGGTGACATGAAATACTGATTGGATGTATATTGGATTCCGACTGGGGCAGACGAAAATTAATGCTGTCTGATTAGGGGTCATGATAAGATTGATATCTAGATAGTGCACACAGTTGACAATATTGTGTATTGTGTAACATGATATAATATGTTCAAGCCAAAACTGGCCTTGTTACTTTAAGGCATAATTTCTGGAATTTTTGAAATATGTGTTGAATAATTTATTGAAATAATCCTAATAGTGTAATGCCTGTCCTCACACTAAATTATTTATTCAACAGACAATTTTGTAAATTTAAAAACAAAATATTTACTACATGGACTTTTAATTCAAGGTCCAGAAATACTAGAGGTCATAACAAGAAATTGTTCAAAAGAAGAGCTCGCACTGAATCAAGGCTTAATTCTTATAGCTTCAGGCTGATAGATATCTGGAATGATTTACCAGAAGAAGTAGTCAATGCACCCACAATAAACTGTTACAAGTCAACTCTCAATAAGTTATGGGGTACCCCCAATAAGTTTGACGCTATATGTTATAAATAAGAATAAATACAGAAGAGTGTCCAAATTGAGTAATGTAAATAGTGAACAACACTAATGATTAGTGGTAAATTATATGTCTTGATAAGAGTCCTTACCAAGTTATTGTCTTGTCAATATTGTTCTGATAAAGATGACTTTGTGAATATGTAATTGATTAAATGTAAACTCGAGTTGTGAAAGCTAATAGTGATAGTAAAATTTATCAATAACTGATAATAGAAATGTATAATGAAATATCAACTGGAAGTACTGTACATTTAGGGAAAACGATACCTACAGGACTAAAGAAACTTAATAGTTTATTCAGCCAAGCTGCATCTGGTCTCGGAATTACATGAACTACAATGAGCTTTTTTAAGGAAATTATGGCCTTTTCGATACTATAGACTATTTTAATCATTTAAATGTTCTGTAAACAGTCGTTTTCATTTGGCTATTCCTGCTTTCAACTCAAAAATCTCTAAAACAAATCATATCTTCTGCTATGCTGCAGTAACAAAGCGGAGTTAGAGTAATAATCATTCCATCGAATTTAAAAACAATGCTAACAACTGGACATTTTTCTAGAGGAGATTGTCAATAAATGCACCGCTTACATACTGCTAACAAAATGGCGTAAATGTTATTTATAACTTTTAAAGTTGTTATACAGTGAGTACACCGCGTACACGGTCAGGGAGCATATCGTGCGAATAATTGTGAGTAATATCGACGTCAGTCAAGAAAGAGCTAGGAGAGTATGCTAAAAAGCAATGACACAGATCACAACAAAAATATGGTTAAATCTTAAATTACATTTTCTTCATCGTATAAAGAATTTGTATTCAAACTAAACACACAATAGTTTTCTTTGTATTTTGAATACGTTCGTATTACCGCGGCTTTACCGAGTCATAAGGAAAATTAAATAATTCAAAAGATTGAGTAATAAGACACCATCATAATTGTGGTCCTTTCATACAAGCCGTGTGATATCACGGACCTATATACTTGGAGGTTTGAATACTATATAGAGGCGTTCCGAACATTAACTGTCATGTTTCTGAAAGAGATGTTTGAATTTGAAATATAACTACTTAGATGTTATTGAGATAGCTATTACAACTACCTTAAAGTTAATAAAAACCACAAATTATTGATGTACTGGAGATTACATTTTTCCTTTTGTTATGTTACTCCACTTGAAACATGAACATGCATGTATATATATTTTGCGCATTCTACAACGATTGGTATAGAATGTAGTAAATGTATGTTATTGTAAATCACCAACCTACAGTCGAACCTACAGGTCAAATGTATGTCTGCTTAATCGGAACCTGGCTATAAAATCGTCCACATTGTAATGTTGCAAAACAGAAGTAACAAATTTCTCAAATCTGACTTTCTTATCGAGCACCAATCTGTCTGCAATCACAAAACTGCAGTAAATGAAATTATATTTTGATGCGACTGTGTCAACTAAATCGTTATGGTCTTCTGACACTAAGTTCGTATACAATCAAAATCATATGGGTCATTTTTATTCGACTAAACCGTCTGTTTGTTTTTTCAAATCTTAATCATAACTGGTTTAAGTTTTTCAACCAAACTACAACAAAACTGAAACCTCAAACCTTAACTAGGTTTTGCAAAACAAATTCGCCCTGTATTTCAGGGAGCATACATAAACCTGTTAGTAGTTTAAGTATATACTATAGGCGGTAACCAGTTAATACAGTTTATAAGTGTGTTAATGTTCAATTTGGACATCAAAAATAGTCAACTTCTGCCAAATCAGCCCGAAAGTTTTAATATCTACACTATTTCACAGAGTTTATGACGAAATGGCCCCTTATTCACTAGTGACAAGGATTTGTACTGAAGGCTGACTGGGAGTAGGTACAGGAGGGGCTGTCCCCTGGAAATTTGTTAAAATGTTGGTACTTGTATCATTTGGACGTTCTGTATTTTGTACAAGATAATACTAGTGCAATTCTCGAGAATGAGTCTTAAAAGTTTGACCCTGAAATACAACAAAAGCCACCATTTCATATACATATATTTGAAAAAATGTTAAAAAAATAAACCCCTCCCGAACCTAGCCCCACTCGGTGCTGTGCACTCAAGTCGGGAATTTCTGTATCCGGGCCTGGTTAGTCAAGAAAGTTTAAATCGTTTACGAAACGCTAAATATGGATGTGTCCGCGTACTGTTCCGGTCTGTCTATATATCTAGAACGCGGAAGTAGAAAAAGGAAGTCGTCTGATCAGCGTTAATATTTACATCGAAAACCACATTTATCATGACTCAAAACTATATGACTAATTCCAATAACAACAAAATACAGACACATTTAAACATTACCTTGTTTTGTAGATTAAGACGACATTATGTTCTGCGGCGATGGCCTTCTAATGGCGGTCTGCTGTGCAGTTACCCTTGCAGCGTTTGAGGACTGACGTCACGCGCACTGTGTTCATCACGTGACATAAACCCATACGATACTGTTCAACGATGTTATCAAAGAGCTTTGGTCTTTGATGTTAGGTTTTGAAAAAAAATATTTAGGGACTGTACAGAGTTTAGAGTAGAAAATATTATTTGTTTTTTGTATTGCTTTATTGAACGTAAAACAGCTACAGTTGATAAGACTGTCTTAGGTCTGTGGTGATTTGGGTTCATTGAGGGCCGAGCACGTACCTATAGCCTCTACAGGTCGCTAAATAGAAGCTCTGTCAAAATATTTATTATATTATATGTTTTACTAGCCTCTAGCTGGATATATTGCTATTAAAGTATTCGACAAATTCCCGCAAAAACATCTACTTTGTAAGTTAGAATATAATGGTATAACATGTAATGCATTGGATCAGATTTCTGATTTTATTGAGGACATAACGCAGACAGTTGTCCTCATTCCCATACGTGTTTGCCCTTGCTCGTTTCTCTGTCCCTAATGTTTCGTAAGCTGTTGTTTCCTTGGGGATCTGTTTGAGGAAGCATTGTTTTATGTATGTGTCGTTCACTGTAACACCTTAATCTCTCTTTGCTTGACTTTGCAATGTTTAGTAGTACTGGTTCAGCAAAATTGCAGCATTTTTATGTACAAACTTATCGAGATCTCGTCCAAATTAGGTCCCAGGGCAAGGTGTTCTGAGTGCAATGCACCCGAGCGACTCGGTACTTTTCGCAGATTTGATAGAATTAAAACTCAAACTAGTTTCACCCCTTGTGTTCGGTTTTAGTTTATATACGTCGCAGTACTTTTATTGGAATCCGAGTTAGTTAGGTTAACTATGGACAGAAAGTGGTTACAGCTTTAGATGAATGTAATTTTATATATTCAAATTCTATAAGAAATGTGTATTAAACATTTTGACCACAGAGACAAATCACCCGTCAGATATTTGATTCAAGTATTTTGTTATATCGTATATGATGTATATATCTGGTGTACATATAGCTACAAGTGCTACAAGAATGTGTATGTGTATATTCAAACACTGAATGAGATAAGCACAAAACATGGGTTATAGCTATAAAACTGTTTCTTAAAATTGTTCCAAAAGCGTAATCATAGTTATAATCTGCTTTGAAAATTTAAAACTAGCAATATTCATTTACCATGCAAAGGGGCATTATAAACGCATGCACATTTCTGTGGGATTAAAAGCTGTTCTCTTGAGGATGGTAATAAATTGTATTTTGTACAAATGACAGACACACACTCATATAAATGATCTTGTTTAAGAGATTATTTTTGCAAATATTTCCCTATATATTTCTATATTTATCCGTACGAATTCAATTGCAAACGTAGTATAGTGCAAACGCCCATCAGCGGCTACTTCCCTTTACAGTAACGATTGTTATCACAATTTTTAAACCCAAGTCGCTTTCTTATTTCCACAGTTGTTTCTATCCAAACTAATAAAATTACATATTGTGAACTTTTCCAATAAATAGTAATGGAAAGATTTTCGGTTAAACTTTGTTTCATAAGAGATATATAAACAGAGATCTGACCTTTTCGGAGAGACAGAGTGTGTCTGTGATGTTAAATACGGAGAAAGTTTGAATCAGGGACCGTTTAGTTTTATCCCGCCTTGAATAAATCAACTGTTTCTTCGGGTACCAGCCCGGTTGAAGGGTCATGTGACAATCTATAAAGACAGGGATTAAATAGCGGGTGCTCGCACCGTTTATTCGGCAAAGGAAAACCACACATTTAAAACTCTACGCAAGTTTTTGTGGTAGTTGTCTCCGGGTTAGGGTTATTCGCCAGTACTTCGTCCAAAGTGTAGTTAACCTTAGCATAACGGTCCGGCAATCCGTAGACCCGAGTACGAATTGACTTACCCTGTCCCCACGAAATACTCAGAATATAGAGGACAACCTCGTTATTTTCGTATGGTCAATAGAAATGCTATACTTGTATAGGAGGTACAAAAAAAGAATCACAGTTCATGGAACGACAATGCCTGAAAGTAGGTCTACATGAACGTACACGGTGACAGAAGACGTTATACATCTAGTTATAAACAAAATCAACGAAATCTTTTCACAACTAAAATATGGAAGTGGCAAATACGGGCGAGCTTCTGGATGGGTGAGCGGCTGAACGATGTTAAACCTGTTGGTTCCACGGAGTAAAGTCAGTTGTGATGGATGTTCTGGAACGAAAGTTGGTTTATAATTATGAATATTTTAATTTGATAAATATTGGGATAACCATGTGGTGTCCGTAAGTCTAGTTCAAGAGCAAACTAATTCCATACAACATAGTTTAGTATATTATATATATACGTAACTATTTCGTTTGTGTACCACAGTCCACCCTCAGACTTCATAATCACTTCCAGATCTCATTTACACTCAAATCTCTAAAGTGGTCAAGAAGATTTTCCGGCACATATTCAACATTATCAAACATTTTTCACACTCAGTATGACTCACTCAGACTAATAGAAGTAAATTGTGTAGTTTGAGTGATGGATATAAGTATCCGTTATAATCCCGGACCCTGGCTAAGTCAGCGAACTGCCGTTGATAATGGAAATACTGTTGATACTGCGCTCAACTCAATCTCATCTCGCGCCAAATTCATGGCTTATGAAGTCCGCAGTAGTATATTGTTCCAAGTAAGATGCTCTGGTTCAGGGTTCGAGCGATCCATCGACCACTGCGCCTCCCCAGCATTACATAACTGTTCATAGACGCCCACAGTGCTGTATAAAGTACATCGTGGTTTACTTGAACATTTCCTCAATTAACACAGATACAAGTACAATGTATACAAAACCACCTCTGTAATCTTAGTTTGGATTGAAAGTTAGACATTTATAATCTAATTTAGTCTCTATCAATAACAGGTTTTGACCTACCTCTCAAACGCATGCCTTTATATGGGTGTTGGCATATAGTAAAATACTTAACTTGGACAAAGCTGTACAATATTTCACTATGTGTGTGTACTCAAATCGCTGACGAAGCGTATGAGAGAGACAATAAGTTTCTACAGGTAACGCCCCTTATAAAACTGGTTTGAACATTTAACGGTATGAAATTAAGTGGCCCGCAAATTTACCACCCTTGACTGGCTGTTGAAAATATTACCATCAGTGTTAACCAAATACTAATTTGTCGTCTAACTTTTCTGCTACATTATAAATTTTGATAAGCAGGCTTTTTGGGTCAGTCAAATGCGAATTTTGAGTTTCAATTGTTTGAGGTATGGGTAATAATGAAGTTATCAGTGCATTTATTTTGAAGACTACGGCACTGTATATAGCGACCAATTAGAACTGCATTTGTGTGTAGTTGACCCCAACTTTAGACAACACTTATCAATAAGTGATATCATGCGAGTAAATAAATTGTGAAAATAAACACTCCACTACGGACATTGGACTTGTTATTATGTGTATCGGAAGCGAATATATCAATCACTTTGTTTAAGTATGTTTACGATAAATTACTTGTCTGTGTAATTCATTTATTGTATGATACACGTGTTCACGTTGTTTACCACCAGGGAACCCGTTCGGGTAGATGAGTAAGTAAAGGCGCTACTCAGCTGCCAAACTCCGATTTACGACGGTGGTAATAATTCGAAGATCGGATGAGACGTATATTACGTACTACGACATGTTAATACCATGCTGCCATGAGTACTCTATTTTAAATTATCGAATTTTGCTTCAATTGGATATTCTTTGCAGAATACACAGCAGTGTATAAACACTTTACAAATATCCGAAATACGATTCCGCACCAAAATTCGTTTAACGGGTTATTAGAACGATGTCACCCGTATGAGTCTGTATATGATACCATGGAATGCGCATGCGCGCTAGTCAATACTAAATATAGTAACAAATTCGGATATAAGCAATCCATGCATATTTACGGATGTAATCTATTATCAGATCTGTGGGAGAATGGAAATACGACCACCATTAGGACCTTTGAAAACTGGTCTTATTATTGAGGTTTAATACAAAGCAAAATAGTTGAAAGTGTTCTTTGTGAAGGTGAAATCGTGAATTCCTGAATTTCTGATTTGAATTCTCCAAGGAGAGAAATAATGAAGCGTAAACGTCACTGCCGGTCTGTCGTAATTACTAGAGGCATTGTCGATACACTAATTACATTTGATTCGGAATTCGGAGACACGTGGGGAGGTAATTCAGAAACATGCAATGTTAAGTTGACAAAATGATTGTCTGGATTACTTCCCTTATATATGTTAAAACAACAACTTATTTTAAAAAACGTATTTATATTATGCATTAAAGCATTTCATAACGCAAACATAAAGCTAGGCTCTAATTTAACAAACTGTTCTCTTACAAAAATTCTTTACAGTATGATTTAGTTTGACGTTTTGCTTATCTGCACATACTCAAACTACTATATCATAATGTTCATGAAATGTACAGTAAAACCTCAATAATAAGACCGCCATTGGGACACTTGAACACGGGTCGTCATAATGAGGTTGTCTTAATATTGAGGTTACATAAAAGCAAAACAAAGAAAATATACTCGAAATTGTGTTCTTAGTTTAGAGTTGGTTTTATTTATGAAGTGGTATTTATGTGAGGTTTAATTTAAATACAGTATACCTCACATAAAGACCACCTTAATAATAAGACCACCTCAGAATTTAGACCGCAAGTCCATTTTCAGTGTTGTTGTTTTTTCAACAATATTAATACCACGTACCTCAATAAGACCAGTTTTCAAGGGTCCCGATGGTGGTCTTATTATTGAGGTTTTACTGTATTACAAATGTATGATACAGAACATTAATTAACTTAAGTAACTGGCATAAGATAAATTTTGTGTACGTCTACATAATAATAACTAAAGCTAAATTGTTTAACTATATATTGATATACAATCGGACCTCGTTTATTCGACAATATTCGAATTCTTGGTGTCATCCGAAATAAATATAAGGTACCGAAGTATCTTCTTAGGCACGTCAAATTGAAATAGGTAATTCGAAACCATGTATTATTCGAATTCGAATGATCGAGGTCAGACTGTATTTTGTTTTAAACCGCAATTTTGTTTCATAGAGTGTATGAGTGTATGCAAACAAAAGTAGAGAACACAATGTTACAAAATATTTAGTTATTACAGGGAACGCAACATACGCGTCAAACCCACGACTTATAGATTAACAGCCTTCAAGTGCTGATCACAATATACAACATTAGACTTTGAAGTGATCATTGTTGTAATTCATTTAAATTCAGCTGCAGGTTTTCGAGATGTAGCCCGACACCAAAATGCAACCGTACAATAAGATATGCCTCCCTTAGAGGACGCAGAGAACAGAATATTAGAACAACTATACAGGTAGTTTTATGATAATTTATGATATATTTCTAAATTAACATATGGTATACACATAATCATCAATATTCATAGAAAAAAATATCACAATAATAAAGCAATAAGTAAACATCAAAGAAAATTTGAGTCGAAATTCATAATGTGTAATAAAATGACTTTCAACATTCGAACAAAGCATGAGAATACAACATGCATGAACAATTAAACACATCGTTCCAACACTGTAACTACACTTTAACCTCTTGAAAGAGGCCCTATCTTGATCAACACCCTCTCTTCAACAACACAGTTACTATATGTTAAACCTCTCAGTAGAGGCCCTCCCTTGATCAACACCCTCTCTTCAACAACACAGTTACTATATTTTAAACCTCTCAGTAGAGGCCCTCCCTTGATCAACACCCTCTCTTCAACAACACAGTTACTATATTTTAAACCTCTCAGTAGAGGCCCTCCCTTGATCAACACCCTCTCATCAACAACACAGTTACTATACAGTTGACATGAAATCATTATCAGTACATTTATGATTCAATGCAAACAGTGATTGTCTCAAATTTACAAAACTATGAGGACACAATAAATGACAATCAATTCATGTGTAGACAATAGCTTTCAAGCATCAATATTTTGTCACCAATGTAACATTGTTACTCATCAGTATAAAGTGACCATAACAACATTTTTACGAACTTTTTAACAATCACAAATCAACTTTTACACTTTTTCAACATTTCAGTAATATACGAGAGTTATTTGACCAATCTAGTGTCCCTTGGTTACCTACCATTACCAACTTGTTCTTCCGGAAGCAACTGACATCTTCTCTACATGAATCAGACATGGAGGACATAATTATGTAGTATATTGTATTCAGTCATGGAGAACATACGCCTCATCCGCAGTTAAACACTACGACCATTTTATAGAAACTATCGTATTCACCAAAAATGTCAAAACAGTTTTTTTGGAATTTTGTATCTAAACGTGACTAACCTTGTAGGAAATGATGTAATTAAGAAAATGCATGGTCACGTGATATGTTATAAGCAAGTTACTGACAACTTGTTGTTTCAAATTGCAACCTTCTATCATCTTTATATGTGATGTTTACTGTAGGTATTGGTGTAAGATACTCAGACATATAATCCACCGACTCCTGCCATGACTCCTCCTCTGACAGCACTCGGTGAGTTTCTCCATCAACCGATGTAATATTACAGTCACATAACTCAACTTGTATCACAGATTTATTGTTTACAAAACTTTCAATGAAACAATGAAAACATTGACGACTCATTGTGACAACATTCAGCTCTATCTCCACTTGTGTTACATCAGGATGTAGTTGTAATAAAACATCATCAGGTAACTTCATGTCGAACAGTGTTAGTGACTTGATATATGGAAGATTTTTCACAGCACATGACAATGTTTTCATTGTATTGTAATCCAACCCGTACCTTCCATTGATAACAAGATGTTCAAGTTGTGAATACTTAATACAGTTAAATACACCAATATAACAACTACCAATCCTCTCAGATATTGGATACAATGTGATGGTCTTTAAACTAGAATTGTTTACATTATTACATAAAATCTCAACATCCTGCAGACATAATGAAGTGAGTTGTGTATGATGTGGAAGATTTAGAGTCAATGTAAAGTCACTATCACCACACTGGTGATTATCACAATACACAGTACACAATTTTATATTTTCAATGAGAATATTGTCAGACAGAAATTTCACCAGATTATGTAAATTGTTATGTTGCATTGTAACACAAAACAGAGACAATGATGTCAGATATTGGAGACTGCTCACAGGTAATTTTGGTATCAATGTACGTCTACCTTCAATACAAACAGTGTGCAATGTGGATTGATTCCGTAACATGCACTCAGTGAACTTTACATCATATACATAATCCTCAGACAACACCATATTACCAAGATGTAAAATTTGTAGATTTTTGATCTGATCAAACTCAACAAAATATTCACCACGAACTGAATGTAAGTAATGTATACATGTTCTGTTTGGCAATAAAAGTTGTTTCAGAGCATCAACATATGAACTGACATCTTCACCAGATAAACTATCAATACTATCATATTTAGAATCAAATATAAAATCTTCAAGTTTCAATGAAAAGTTTGGATTACTTGACCTACTGACTTGCTTGAAACAATTGATAACCATACTTTGTAGTGACTTGATCTGTTCTCTATAAGTATAACAGCGGCTATATAACGCATGAAATGTAGCATTTTTTCTGCAACAAGTTAAATCATCTGATACTCTCAAGTATATATCCTTCGACAAAAAATGGACTTTTTCACAAGAAAATCCAGAAAGAAAGATGAAAACATTTTGAAACTGCACAATATCATCGAGTGTGGTCCATTTCTTAACAACAATATCAAATGCATTACTGCTGTCAAATGAAGATATAAACAATGCTGCGAAATATTCAAGGTAACTCTTGTGCAAGAACGACAGCTTTTGTTCTTGTTTTCCCAATCGACTAATTACTTTGTTTCTGGATAAGATGCCAATCTTGCACAAGAAAACCATTTCTTCATCAGAGAAAAAATAAGGTTCTGACATTAACTGTTTTCTAGTGTATACAAGAAGTGATACACATCTGTCTACTTTGAACAATGATCTAAATGACAGTAAACATATTTTTGCTAAAAGTGCAAAGTGGGTTTTGAAATAAACAAGGTCTGTGAGTGAATCAGGAAGTTGTACACTACATAATGGTGCTGATGGCGTATGAATGCGTCTCTTTTTATGTCTGTTTTTACATCTCTTTTCAGCTCGTTCAAAGAGCATTTCCAATATGTTACTGTATATAAGTGCTCTAGACATGTCAGTCAGTTTACAGTCAAACCATATGGCTACCAAATGTGACCCAACTATGGGTATACACAACTGGTGATAAAGTCCACACATTTTGATTTCTGTAAAAAAGTCAAACACATTTTTGTTTTCACCATTAGCCTTATTACAACGAGCCACAATTTCTTTAACATAACGCGTTGTTGACTCTCCACAAATTCCTCTTATCTGGACTTGACGATCAAGATATTTGGGCGGCAACCTAACAGTTTCTATTTTATACGGTCGGCATGTTATTAAAAAAGAGCATTTGTCAGTCGTTATTTTGTCAGGTAGCACGCGAATTTGTTTACGATTAGTTTTTGGGGTCCACTCGTCAAGTCCATCTAAGATTACAAGACAAACGTGTTCCTTCAAAGTATTTTGCACAAGTTCGTATAATTCATTCATTTTACCAACACATTCTGTTTCAGTAAATACCTGTTCTATAATCATGGTTATCACATCGTTTCTATCAGTATCTCGGAGAGATACAAGAAATGTAAAGTCAAATTTTCCCATGAATTCAATATTCTTTTGTGTAACTTCATCATCAACTTTTTCCTTACGTTGTGACTTGTACCAAAGCAACGCCATACACTTACAGAGGGATGATTTACCGACACCCGCGTCACCAGTAATAAATACATTACTGAAATAATGATCCCCCTTACTAAATATTTCCTTGTAAGAGGAAATTGGATATTGTTCTTTTTCCTCGGTTCTGTGATAAGGAACATGGAACAGAGATGGAGGTTGATAAATAGATAAAAGGTCCACCCCATCTTCATCATCATCACATAAAGGTAACACTGGCAAAGTACAACAATCTTCCTGGTACATCTTCATAAGACGATTTTTGAGATCTAATAAATTATAAACTTTGTAAGATTAAAATGAAAATCGAAGTCAAGCAGTGAATGCAACAAGTTTACAAAGTACACAACCCCACCCAAAGGAAAGCACGGGGAGGCATTAAAATACACATCTACTTGTAAACACACGTACAACCTAGCGTGTTAATTGACCAGCTTTCTATTCTATTTGTAAAGACTGAAAGAATAATACTAAATAAACTAATTTACAACTAAAGTCTGCTATGCCAAAATAACTTTTGCAGTTCAAATATATGTCTAACTGATTTAAAGGTAAAACGTTTTAGTTAACATGATAATTGTCTTTAGATCAATGAAGCCTTTATCATCATTTTTGAAAAGCTACCAACACAGACATTACTGGGAAGTAGACTGGTATATTGTTTGAAAGGAAAACAATAAAACTTAGCATTTATATGTTTGAATTCCCTGGCTGCCATGGTTATACTGTGGTAGATTAACTGTGTTTCTGTGCGACGTGCACGGAAATTCGCAAATGCTATATGATAATGAAAATATATATAATGATTTAAACAACATTGTGTACCTATTTCATTCTCCAGTTTGGCGGCTTGTTGTGTATCTCTGATTTCTTGCATTGTTTTTTCTTGATTCTCCCGATCCTTTTGTGCATCTTTCTGCAATTGGGACTGTCCTAGTTTAAGTGCCAGCAGACCCTGTTTTATTTCAGACTGACCCTGTTTTATTTCAGACTGACCCTGTTTTATTTCGGACTGGTCATGTTTTATATCTGTCTGACCCTGCTGTAATTCTCCAAGTCCGTGGTCATACAATTGTTCCATTTCCCTCCACTGTTCAATTGTTGTATCATAACGTTCCCTCAGTTTGTCATCTATATCCATCTGTTCTGTCTGGTCAATTTTGGATGTCAAATCAGTAACTCCGTTACTATGGCAACTGTTGAGTCGTTTTAGAATCTGCAAAAATACAGGTATTTAACATGTTAGATAGATATTCCTATGTTATGTAACGATGAATTGCTTCATTATTCATTCATACAACAATTAATACACATATATGAATTACTTTGTCAGGAGTAAGATAGAGTTATGGTTCTTGTATACTGCATTTCCTCTCAATGTCTCTACCATTGTGTGAAGTATTCACAATATCGGTGACATAATGTTGGGATTAAGCTCTGGTGTTACAGATACACCAACGAGGATTTTTCAATAGAGACTGTGATTTCTTTTATTGAGAAGGAAGCACACAGAATGTGCGAGTAAACGAAATGTGTAATTATTTGAACATACATGTTTATATACCCCATGTACACTTAACAAAAGTGCTAAGTACTCAACTGACATATATAGTACATTGCAGATAAATATGAACATATCAAATACAAATTTTACACAGAGAAGGTTCAAAATGTCTGTAATGCATCTACAAATTTGCAGCAAAAAATACAGCTAATTCATTACAAAATAAAGCCAATTACATAACATCACAAAGAAATTAAAAGTCACATAAGCAGCAAAGAGGTGAAGTCAGTAATTATTTTAATCTTGGTATTTTTACCTCAGTTAACTCAGTCCATTTGACAGCCAAGTCTGTGTCCGATATATAAACTGTACGCATGTGTGCCACCTGAAACATAAATGAATTATTTAGTCTAGGTTCCTTTTTTGCATCTTCATCACTTCGATATAAAAAATCAATGATTTATTCATGAAATTGAATTTTTATTGATTCTAATAAAACAAGGGTGGTGCTGAATACGTCTCTATGGATGCATGTATCACAAGCTCGTCATCAACACCAGCATTTTTTCAAAGCAGCCAACAGTGTTGGAGAACCTTCGTGTACAGTCCATGATGTTTTGAAGCACATTGTGTACAGTCCATATTGTTTAAGAGAACATTGTGGACAGACCATGCTGTTTAAGAGGATGTTATGTACAGTCCATGAGGTTTTGAAGAACATTTGTGAATACATGTAATCCATGATGTTTTGAAGAACATTTGTGTACAGTCCACGATGTTTTGAAGCACATTGTGTACAGTCCATATTGTTTAAGAGAACATTGTGGACAGACCATGCTGTTTAAGAGGATGTCATGTACAGTCCATGAGGTTTTGAAGAACATTTGTGTACAGTCCATGATGTTTTGGAGAACATTTGTGTTCAGACCATGATGTTTTGAAGAACATTTGTGTACAGTCCATGATGTTTTGGAGAACATTTGTGTTCAGACCATGATGTTTTGGAGAACATTTGTGTTCAGACCATGATGTTTTAGAGAACATTTTTATACAGTCCATGATGTATTGGAGCACCTTTTTGTACAGTCCATGATGTTTTGGAGGTAGATTCTGGTTCCATGAAGTAGAATGTTCTAGAAAACAAGAGTCTGCTATGAAACATGCGTATGTTACTCAAGTATACAACCAACCCATGAAAATGCATACGTACATATACAACATGTAAACAACTATGCAAAACAGACTGAAAACGAACACATGGCTGATTTACTATATAAAGACACAAGATGATTACCAAAGCAGTATAAAAAATGCATAAGCAGTTGTACATACATGATTTCTACACTCTCTCAGTCTTGTCGAATCTGCCTCTCGTGAATGGTCAGTAGGGACAGGATTTATCCACACCGCATCGTTAAAATGACGGAGACCACATACATTTCTCAGTAGACAACACAACAGAGTAATATCAAAATTGGCCGACAATGGTTTAGTATCGATTGGTGGTAGATAATCCTGTTGTGCTTTCGTTATTTTACCCGTAGCAATCAACCACTGGAGTTTATTTGCTGAAGTCACATTGGCGGCCAAGTAAGTACCAAAGTCAGTTCCAATCACGTCATCAAATAACTTCTGCACCACTTCTGTGCCAACCTCTATCAGAAGATATTGGTACCGGAACACAAATGTTTCTGAAAAAATATTATGAAGTTGATTTTTGTATTCATCGGGTTTTTCATCATTTTACAACAATTTTACATTCATATAAGGTAGCCAGTTGACATGAGCAGTTTCCTGCAATACTAACTTGTCCTACAAGCAACTGGCAACTGCTCCATTTGGCAGGCTGGAATTTGTCATAAAATACAACCAATATATCTAAAGTAGACATTGTTCAAACGACAACCTTTAATAAGCAAACTTTTTATTTAACAATTACTTAATTCCCGCCCAAACATTTACAACATGAACTTACCGGTAATCTAAATGACCATTCTATTATATCTATAGTGTTACCAGCAACTGCATGAAAATGGTCCTGACAGATAAAAAATGAAGATAAACTAGAGCTTAATACACCAACAATACCGCTTGTCAGACATGTCTTTTACAAAATCCAAGATGGCAGATAGTTGGACATCTTGAATGGGATAGGGAAACATTATGTCGCTCAATACAACTAATTGTGTCAATATTCTGTGTGAAGTGTAGAATAAAATCTTCCAAAAACTGTAATAGTAATCCAAGATGGGTGACTGGTGGCCATCTTGAATGTGATCGGGAAAGAATCATGTAACACAATACAACTCATCTAGTATACTATTTGAGTGAAGGTTCGTGAAAATCTAATAAGACTTGTTGAAGTAGTTCGCTCCATTTTAAACAAAAAATCCAAGATGCCGGCCAGTCAGCCATCTTGAATGTGATCAGAAAGAAAGTTCATGTTAACAATTACAACTCATTATGTTGATTATTTGTGCTTACGGTTTCCAGGACCAGGGTTTGGCTCCACACCAGCCATTACCAACAATACTCTTATGAAAGTGACTGCTCCAATCATTTTGATCACTTGGCTGAAATCAGTTATAAATGGCGTCAGCATTACATCAGCACTTCGACAATGCGCAAACAAACCAACTCTGCTCCTATATGTACATACATCTATCCCTAAATTGGAAGCTGAAAATATATGTTGAAAATGAAAGATAATAATGGAGAAAATGTTTGTTTCATTTTGTAATTATCTGTTGACATAAACTACTAGTTAATACATAAATGTTCATACTTGTGCTCTTTCAACTTTTATTTACTTATTGTATTGCCATTCTTATCTTGAATTAATATAGCTGAAAACGCTGTTTCACGCAAATAATCTCGCCAATGTTGAAAATGTGTAGCGAAGGAATCTAAATATTTTATTAATAAATTATACATTCAAGCATCACTGAAGTTGAAATTCAAAGTGTAACTATTTAGAGTATTTTCACACAAATAACTGTGCGAATAGTTTCTATTTCGATACTAGTACATGTATAGGCTAAATTCCGTAAAGTACGGTTCGTAATACTATCATATTCCTTACTTTATGAGAATTCAAAATCTGTAATTATATTATCTTTTTGTTTCAAGTTTCTAATATTTACAGGTATGGTCTCTTTATTTGGTTAAATTATCTGATGACGCAGTAGTAGACTAGGTGTAAAATGGACGACTGACACACTTACCGATGTAATCCAATAAGTGCAAACAACACAATCATGCTGTATTTATCGTAATTACTAATTAGCATCTATCTGGATATTGCACTATCGCATTTCTTATTTCAGACAAAAGTTATGGTACGATTTTTACAATATTTGGGCAATTGAAAAAGTTATATTTGCGGGTTTTTTATCCCTAATATATGTGCCAGTTGGCATTCGGTAGAAAGTTAAATAGAACACTTACGGTACCTAGTCAATAATTCTAAAATATTTATTTTTGGTCAATTTCTGTGTCATTTTTACAAAATACATGTAAAATCAGGCATCGAAAATTCCACTCGCAAATGCGAGCGAATATCGAGGTCCGACGAGCAGAACTTTAATCTTACTCGTCCACACAGACGAGTGACACTCTCCAGATCCAAATATCAAGTCATTTTATTTTTCTACACCAAGATTCCGAAATACATTCCAATTAAAATCCTTGTTGTAAACAGTCAACTCTAAACCGGAAATATGACCTCTTGATGGGTAAATATAAGTTATTACCGAATGCACATGGTCGAACGCTTTTCCTGTAAAGCCTGTAAGGATTTTTGTTTAAGTTGTGCAGAAGTTCTCAAGGATGATGTGATAGAGGAATGGAAAAGTGCAAGATTTGTTCTTTCTTGATGGATCCACAGACAATGGAATAAGGGAACAAGAACATGAGTATGTCAGATATGTTGACTTGATTGGGAACCTAAAAACTAAACTGGCAGATATTTTCCAGCTTCAACATGGCCAAGCTCAATGATGGATCCACAGAAAATGGAATTAGTGAACACGAACGTGTGTATTTCACGTATTTGACTTGATTGGGAACCTGAAAACTAAACTGGCAGATATAGTCCAGCTGCAACATGGCCATGCTCAAGGAGACAAGGATGGAGTTTTACAAGGACTTGAAACAGTCAGAGTCGATGTAGAATCATTGAGAAATAAGGTGGTTGGGATATATACTGATGGTGAAGCGGTAAATTTGGGACATAAAGGTTGGGCAGTGAAATTGACCATTGATAAGCTGAGTACTAGGCTAAAAAAGAATAGGGAGTATGAAGATTTATATGAGAACTGCAGTAAATATATTGTTGTTGTCCACTGTGTAGCCCAAACTCTTGAACTTGCGGCATGTGATTCCAAGAAAGACTGCCCATATCTTGAAGAATTTGAAAGAGTGTTAAAGGGCATATTCAAGTTATATTGTTACTCATCAAAGTGCAAAGTTTAACGTGAATTATATGCCATTGCCACAAACCTTGACAAAGAATTGAAAAAAAATATGGTGGAATACAACAAATAAGACGGGTGGGGAGTCAAAATCTGTCACTGAAAGCACTTCTGGATAACTATGAGTTAACTGTAATTCATCTGCAAGAAATTGCCTCAGGAAAGGATAATAATTGAGACAAGGCTACAAACTATTTGAAAAATCTCACAACTGAAATATTCTTGAGATTCCTTCATTTCATGCTGGACTGGACACACGTGTTAAGTGATGTATCACAGGTGTATCAGGAGAAACATTTCCCAAATTTCTGCAAGAGTGGGCGAACTTAAACTGAAGTTTTACAAAACAAAAACAAGCAGAGGTAAAATGCTCAGTAATGTTATGGTTGAAAAGGCAAGTGGCACATTCAAGAGCATTGCAATTATACAGCCCCAAAGAAGAGGCTTAGCTCAAGACACTCCATCAATGATCATCAGCACTGACATTGACACCCTCCTGACCTCTGAATTCTCCTTTTAAGAACTGAATAAAAAATGCACAGCTCAGTGAATCACACTCAGTGTTTTCAATATCAACAAATGGCCTGACAATGAACAATGATGATGATCCAGGAAGGAGTTTCAACAATATGGGATGAGGAATTTACTTGATAACTATTTGAAACATTTCCACCAAGGCTGATCACGGAAGAAGAGAAAGTGCTAGTGATGAATGGCCTGACTTAAATTGTACATGACAAGGAAACATTATAAGTCAGTTCAAGATGGCTATGAGAGTATGCTAAAAAGCAATGACACAGATCACTTAAAAACTATATCTGTTTTTTTGAAAAAATACAGGTGATTTACTGGTATTGGTTACTTATTTCAAAAGTAATTTAGAGTAAAAGTAATAAGTGTTAGAAAAGTTCTGACTTTTTCATCATTTCATTTTCACTGGGGTTTACAGTTTATCATGTTAAAACCCTAAATATCACACCTATGTTGAATTAAGTTCTTAAATAAATAATCACATTTTTAACCTTTCAGCACAGACCTGATCACTGGTCTTTTAGTTAAAGTCTATACAAATATTTGACACTTCTAAACTGTACTCTATATATGTGTCAGCTGGTGACATTAATACTGATTGGATGTATATTGGTTTCCAACTGGGACAGACAAAGAGAAATGCTGATTAGGGGTCTGGACAAGATTGATATCTAGATAGTGCACACAGGTGACAATATTGTTTATTGCTTAACATTATATACTTTGTCCAAGCCAAAACTGGCCTTGTTCCTTTAAGGCATAATTTCTGGAATTTTTAGAAAAATGTTTTGAATGATTTATTGAAGATTTGAGAAATATTTCTAATATTGTAATGTCCGTCCTCATACAAAATTATTTATTTAAAACAATTTTGATGTCAGATTATAATAGACATTACAAAATATCCTTATATTATCCAAAAGATGTCAATTTTGCGCATTTTCTTGTTGCTGCAGTATAAAGTATGTCCATTCGAATAAGACGCTTAACTAGAATCAATGATGTTGATTTTTCTTGGATTACTTTTGCTCCAAGACGGTTTTGAGTACCACTTTCTTATCAGGAAACCAGACAGGCGTACAATTCAGAGTCAAAGATTGATCACAAAGATAATGCAACGAAACATCGCTTGTACACTATACTGTTTGCTAGCATTTTCGCGGTACTAACGAAATAACGTTACGGAAGAAAAATTTACTTTGATTTTGTTTGAGTTCAGTTTCTTCTTTCAAATATTCTACAGTTAATTAATGCTGACAATATCATTTCATTTCTGTATTTTCCTAATATGCCAAATTGTTTCAATGTATGTTTTGTTGTCAAAATACCAAAATATCGCGAAACCGAGAGTAACGCCAAAATAGCAGCAGACACTCAAATGGGTCTGTAACAATTTCTACTTTTATTTTGTGTTCGTCTATACTGTAATATATATACAAGTGGAATAACACGGAGAATTTTGCAACTGGGTGTTGTCGTTTTGTTCCAAGTACCATAGCTCCAAATAATAAGATATCGAGCTGTATTATACCGCGTTAAACGCGGAAAATAATTATCTTTCAGGAAATATATACTTTTATGTAACATGTCATCTTCTAAATCGCGAAAGTTAACCATTTTTCGATACGATGTCGTGCACCGATGTAGGGTTCGTAGCGTTGGTTTCGCAGTGAAAGTCTACACGTCGTATAGATTTCTTTAAACATGTAGCATTTATCGATAAACAACATAAAAATACTATGATTGCCCCCTATAATTTATCACGATATAATCAAAGTAATTTTAACTCGGGTCTTGTTTTGAAGAAGATTACAGCCATTGTACGTCACATGATCACTCGCCAAAACGACAACATCCAGTTGCGAAATTCTCCGTGTTATTCCACTTGTAAAGACGAACACAAAGTGAACGTAGAAATTGTTACAGACCCCTTTGCAGACACTATACGTTGATTATTGTCGGTGCTTGGCTAGCGTAGTAACAACGAGCACCAGTTGCTAAGGTGGGCTAGGCTACAGTGTGTCAATTTAATCACGCGGTCACGTGTAGTCTATTTTTATCATTTAAATTTTCTGTAAACAGTCATTTTCTTTTGGATATTCCTCCTTTCATCTCAAAAATCTCTAACACAAATCATGTCTTCTGCTACGCTGCAGTAACAAAGCGGTTTTAGAGTAATAATCATCCCATCGAAATTAAAGACAATGTTTACAACAGGACATTTTTCTAGAGGAGATGACAATAAATGCACCGCTTACTGGTAACAAAATGAGGTAAATGTTTTTGTTTTTTTTAAGTTTTTATACAGTGAGTACACCGCTTACACGGTCAGGGAGCAAATCGTGCGAATAATTGTGAGTAATATCGACGTCAGTCAAGAAAGTTTAAATCGTTTACGAAACGCTAAATATGAGTGTCCACATAATCCGCGTACTGTTCCGGTCTGTCAATATCTAGAACGCGGAAGTAGAAAAGGGAAGTCGTCTAATCAGCGTGAAATATTTACACCGAAAACGCAAGTTATAGCCACATTTATCATGACTTAAAATTATATGACTAATTCCAATAACAACAAAATAAAGACACATCAAAACATTACCTTCTTCTGTATATTAAGACGACGATATATTCTGTGGCGAAGGCCTTCTAATGGCGGTCTGTTGTGAAGTTACCCTAGCAGCGTTTGAGGTATGACGTCACGCGCATTATGTTCCTCACGTGACATAAACCCATACGATACTGTTCAACAATGTTTATAGCAAAGAGCTTACTAGGTATATAGGTCTTTGATGTTAGGTTTTAAAAGAAAATAGGGACTGAATAGAGTTAAGAGTAGAAAATATTATTTGTTTTTGTATTGCTTTATTAAATGTAACAACAACTACAGTAGATAAGGCTGTCTTAGTCTGTGGTGATTTGGGTTCAATAAGGGCTGAGTACGTACCTGTAGCCTCTACAGGTCGCTAAATAGAAACTCTGTCAGGATTTTAATTATATAATATGTTTTATTAGCCTCTAGCTGGATATATTACTATTAAAGTATTCGCCAAAGCCCCGCAAAAACATCTACTTTGTAAGTTAGAATGTAATGGTATAACATATAATGCATTGGATCCGAATTCTGATGTTATAGAGGACATAACACAGACAGTTGTAGCGCCATTGATCGTTCCACAAACATGACTATTTTTTTATTAACGGCGAAATGTCAAACAAAGTGTCTGTTATCCCCATTTGTTAACAAAGGAAACTGACCTGGGCTCAGTCCTATTTCTCATCATTTCATCCTTTTTGTCCTTAATTACTGTCAGCCCATTGTCGCACGAGTATATCCTTGCAATGCCAATCAATATCGTCAACAGAACATATTTACATAGGTGGTCACAGAGCTTTGATTAGTGAAACGTTCAGGCAGTGGAAGTTCAGTATATGTCAGTATGGCTGTGGTTTTTACGATTATGATGCAATGTCTATATTTATCCGTACGCATTCAATTACAAACCCCCAGCAGCGGTTAGTTCCCGTTACAGTAACAACTGTCACCACAATTTTTAAACCCAAGTTGGTTTCCTATTTCCTCAGTTTTCTCTATCGAAACTAATACAATAACATAAATTGTGTACTATTCCAATAAATGGTAATGGAAAGGTTTTCGGTTAAACTTCGTTTCATAAGAGCCGGTCTGTCGTAATAACTAGATACATTGTCGATACACCATTCACATTTATTTCGGAAATCAGTGACACTAGGGGAGGTAATTCAGAAACACGCAATGTTAAGTTGACAAAATAATTGTATGGATTACTTCCCTTCTATATGTTAAAACATTAATTTATTGTATGAACGTATTTATTGTATGTACTAAAGTATTTCATAAAGCATTCTTGGACAAACATAAAGCCAGATTTAACGAACTATTCTCTTACGAAAATTCTTTACAGTATGATTTACTTTGTCATTTTGCTGATAGGCAAATACTCAAAAACGCAAACTACTGCATAGACATTGTTCATGAAATGTACAGTAAAACCTCAATAATAAGACCGCCATTGGAACTCTTGAACACTGGTCGTCATAATAAGGTTGTTTTAATATTGAGGTTACATAAAAGCAAAACAAGTAATATAGACTTGAAATTGTGTTCTTAATTTAGAGGTGGTTTTATTTTTGAGGTGGTCTTTCAGTGAGGTTTAATTTAAATACAGTATACCTCAATTTAAGACCACCTCAATAATAAGACCACCTCAAAATTAAGACCACCTCAATAATAAGACCACCTCAAAATTAAGACCACCTCAATAATAAGACCACCTCAAAATTAAGACCACAATTTTTAAGTGCATTTTCAGTGTTTTGTTCTTTAAGACAACCTCAACAAGAAGACCAGTTTTCATGGGTCCCAATGGTGTTCTTATTATTGATGTTTTCCTGTATTACACATGTAGGATACTTCAGATCATTAATTAACTTAAATAGTTTCGTGAAAACGAGGTCTGTATGATTACACTTGGGTACATGGCTTAAGATAATTTGTGTTCGTCTGCCTTGTCAATAATAATAACTAGAAATAAATTGTTTAGCTATATATTGATATACAATCGAACCTCGTTTATTCGACAATATTCGAATACTTGGTATTATCCGAAATAAATATAAGGTTCCGAAGTATCTTCTTAGGCACGTCAAATTGAAAAAGGTAATTCGAAACCAGGTATTATTCGAATTCGAATGATCGAGGTCCGACTGTATTTTGTTTAAACGGCAATTTTGTTTCATAGATTATATGATTGTATAGAATATTACGCAAACAAAAGTCGAAAAACACAATGTTACTAATTTTACTATGGAAACAAATTTGATGAAAATAAATGAATGGAATAATACTGGAAACACAATAAAATAACAATAACTAATCAAACGTTTGGCATACGATATATATATATATTTGTAAGCGAACTATTTTCAAGTTATTCATCAGAATTTAAAGTCCATCCTTGTTTGTGCAATATCCGTAATGAATGACTTTAGAGAGTTTTTTACTGTCAACGCATGCGCTCTTAAGCGCACTTTCCACTTCCGCTTGTTTCGACTTTGACAGTGGTTTTGTATTTCTCTGAATGACCGCGGCGTACGTCTGAGCTGACTCGCAATAACCATCCACCTTTTCCTTCCAGCATGAATATATAATAGCGTAGCTGAAATAAAATATATAATCAGAAACTCTTAAAACTGCCAAATGAACAAAAGTACGGTAGCCAGAAAATGACACTATTGTACAAGAATTTGATTTCCTTTGATGACGTAATATGCACTTGAAAACTCTCCACGGACGTATGGAAGAAATATTGCGTCGCTAATGTGAAATCAATCTTACGTGTTAGTTTAATTCTCGAATAAGGTATTTGTATGGTTAAACGTGGCTGAAACCCCTAATATTTGGTCCCTACACTCTATATAATGGAATATATCAAATGGTGAATTTATGTGAATTATTTATCAATGTTTTGCCCCATCAGAGAGGAGGACAGCGGGCATTCAAAGGAGGGGGGGGGGGGTGTAAGCAAACTGCGAAGTGTTCCGTGTAGCAGAAGAAGTTTCATCTATCGTGAATTATCATGTCCTGTACATATCCAATTTTATTTATATGTGGTTTTATGGCGCATCGACAGCTTCGGTCATTTAGCGCGCAAGGAATGTAAAAAACATGTGAAACTAAAAAGGGTTACGACATATACTTGTATGTGTTAAATAGGTGTAAATATAGTGGGTAAAAATTGGGATCATTAGGGTAAGAATATATTTTATGTATCAGGGTAAATGTAATATATGTAAGTATGGATTACAACTTTATGTGTACATATCCAAGGCCACCCAACATTGGGCAAAACAAAACGTTGAAAGAAGGCGCATTGTACATGGCACTGTTGTACACTACTTACTTATCATAGTCTGTTTTCAGAATCCAACTAGGCTTCATACCAATTTTCCTACCAATAGTCGTATCAAAGAACATGGTCATTCTTGCTGGGGTGCTTTTCTCGGGTATCACAGCTGTCCCTTTGCCCTTAGGGCACCAGCTCCCATAAAACTTAGATCCGACTGAAGACAAAGAAAATGCATAAATATGAGTTAACTCGGCGCGTAGGTCAGCACAACGATTAATGGTATCAGGGGTCAATCTTCCGAAGCATCTCAAATCAAAATCTCAACTCAATATTGAGTTTTTGCGCAAATCTGAGTCAGACTTTGAGAATATTTTCAATTTGCATCTCTTGAAAAAAATTTTTTCGTTTTGTGACATCGATTTTGAGTCTGGACTCAGATGAGAAAAATCTCACTGATTTGAGATAATATTTGAGCTGAGATTTTTCTCAGTTTGAGATGCTTCGAGAAATCGGCCCCTGGTTTTGGGAAACGTGTAAGAAAAGTGACAATGCCGTGTTGTAGAGTACATCTGTATGAAGGCAATTACCACCAATCTTGTCATATTTACGATTAAGCAAATGTTGACGACCAATCAAGACTATGTACCTTTAAATACGTATATTGTTGTACATATAAATCTTATATACATGTATATATATTATCTTAATCTTACCAGCTTTCATGTCAAAACCGCCTTCGGTATTCATTTTAAAATGAACTCTGGTGTCGTAGATCTCCGTGAAGTATGATAGCATAGAATCTCCCATCCCGGTTTTCATCGTACCGTACCATAATCCTGTAAAATAATAATTTGAGCGCTGCTATGGGACTTACAACCTCTTCTGTAAGTGACGTCATTATAAGAAAACGCAACATGTGATGTCACTATTTGCAAGCAGGAAAAAATATTTACTCCATATAGTCACTTCGTTTTCGTATTGCCATATGGGGCAAATATTGCTTACTGTCAGTACATGGTGATGTCACATGTGACGTTTTATAGAAATTACGTCACTCGGCGTTCAATTATATCTATACTTTTAAAAATAGGAGAGAAAAAAAAATGCGACATTTTAAAGGGAGCACCAAGTCTGTCCCTGCCTCTGACACAGAAATCCCCTGTAGCTGTGGATATTATATTTGAAAAGTTATGAAATGAGAGTTTAAAGAGAGACATCATTGATCCAAAAACAAATGTTCTCATACAGAGCATGATCTATGATTGATACGTTTAGATTATGGTATTATCTTTTTTTTTACTTTCCAGTTGTGTAACTTGATCGGTTTAATCAGGGAGAAGGATTCTCAGCTGGTGGCCTGTAGAGTTACAAACCCATCGAATGACTTACAAAGTCTTGGATGCAGAAAGTGAAAAAAGACAAAATGAAAATGTAACTATGCCTTTTTGAACGAAATGTCGCGTGTTGTACACCGTATTTTAATATATTTTCACAAGCGCCTAATAATCAAGAAGAATTCGTCTGCATACAAATTTATATTTAAAAGTCATCATAATTATAAACATTATAAATGCTGATTATAAAAAGTGTAAGAAATAATAGTATAACAGAAAATGCCAAACGATATTTTTGGACGGTGCCCCACAGGGCAGGGGTCAGTCCTAAGTATGCATATCAACCTTCCAAACTACAAACCAAGTTACAGCAAATCACCTTTCAGTATATGGTGCTTAAATACACAGGCGAACGTATATACCCCTCCAGAACTTCAATTAATATGTAAACAATAGTACAAAATACTAAAAATTAAACAAGCATATTTTATCAATACCACACGAGATGGCCGTGACTGTTAAGTACAGAAATACCGACAGATAGTAAGGTATAGAATAGTCACAGCCGTATTACTGTCAGCAACAGTCAAACTTCACACCGAGTGTTTGCAGACATTCCAACTGTGAACATTAAGTATAAAGAAAGAAACGGAACAAAATATCTCACCTTCAAATTTCTTTAAATCTAGATTCTCTTCTAATGGTAATTCCAGCAGACGACATGAACTCCGGCTAGTTCCTGTGTGTTTCTTTTTTAAACTTTTCGCAGACGACAATTCCAAAATTCCTATTAAGAGGCTAAGTCCCAATATAAGTTTCATCTTGACAAAATTCCGACACAAATGTACGCACAAAATACTCGTTCACTCTTTCCGATCTAATATAAGTCACTTTTCATACCATGACACATTCGGACTATTTCGTGTAACAAATTGATAACACACGCGAATTGATCTTTGAACGCAGGGGCGTACTTAGGCCGCGCAATGTAGATTATATCAGTTAGCGTAACTGCATGTCAACGGTCAGCGTGATCGACCAATCAGATATCAGCTGCACATCGTAAATATGTTCCGATCAGGGATAAAGTTTACCTTACGTCATGACTCTTCATATTAATAACCTGAATTAATTAAATGCATATTATAATAAAAAGTATGTTTCGCTATATAATGCATGGTTTCGAATAACCCATTTTAATTCGACGTAAGGAGATACATCAGCACCTGATATTTTGTTCGGATATTACCAAGTATTCGGATAGAAGGATGTCGAATAAACGAAGTCCGACTGCAGTTTATATAAAACTACGGGACATATTTACTGATGAGTTTTAACTGCAGTAAGCGACACCATTTATGATTCAAATGAATGTAACCGTGAAGTGTCGATGTTAACTTGTCAGTATAATATTCAACGCTTCCGGTCACTTTGCCATAATGTAGTGAATAGACTCTTTTGACCAGTATATGATGCAAACACTATGTACCAGGCTACCAGACAATGATACAGACAGACCTTAGTACAAACTATCAGTTACTGGTATGACTGTGTCAATATACTCTATGCTGTGTACTTTAACCAAGTGGATTAGTATCAGTAACACGGTTATCAAACACATCAAGGCGAAATTAAAGTTATAGTAAATATGACTTTTATAATTCCCCGTCCGGTTAGCTCAGTTGATAGAGCAAGGTGCTGTCACCCGGGAGGTCCCGGTTCGACTCCCAGGCGGGACAGGTCGTGTCCATCCGTGACATTTATTTACGGTCATTTGTCCTCCACCTCGGATTCTTGTAAAGATTGTCAGCTGCTTGGGGAAGGACAAGTTAGTACTGGTTGATAATTGCAGGAAAACTGGTTAGGTCAATTCACCGCATTAAAAAACTGAAACGTTGTAGACAAATGGTTTTGCACCCGATAGAACAAGCAAACAAACTCTTGTAACGTCTAGTTTAGTAAAGTTTAAACTTTTACTTCGACTGTGAAGCAAATAGTTACAACTTATACCATTCTAGATTACTGGAGTCTTACCCAGTACCTGCGTCAAATTCAAGGCTTGTGAAGTTGGAAGCATAATCTTGCTACAAGTGAGATACGAACTCGGGACATCCGGGGTTCAAGAGTCTAGCGTCCATGATATCGACCACTGTGCCTCCCCAGCATAACACAACTGTTAGACGCCCATGGTGCTGTATAAAGTACAACGCGGTTTATTTGAACATTTCCACAATGAACACAGATAAAAGTGTACCAAACCGCGTCTGTAATCTGAATTTTGTGCGAAAGTTAGAAATTTATCATCTAATTTAGACTCTATCAGTCTCAGGTTTTGACCTACCTCTCAAACGCATGCCTTTATAAGGGTTTTTAAATATAGTAACAGACTTAACTTGGACAAAAGACAAACATGTACTCAAATCGCTGACTAGACGTATATTTAGCCAATGCACACGTTATGCAAACCCAATATGAAACTGGTTTGAACATTTAAAAGTATGAAATGAATGGTCCGAAAATTAACCTCTTGGACTGGCAGTTGAAAATATTATCAACAATTTTAACCGAATACTTTTTTGTGGTCTAACTTTTCTGCGATATATCGGAATCTGATATTTATTTCGGATGATTCCGTGTATTTGGATAGAAGGTTGTCGAATAAACGAGGTCTGACTGTATTTATTTTAAAAACTTCGACAACATATGAAGTGACCGATTAGAATTGCATTTGTGTGTAGATGGCCCAGACGTTAGACAAATATTATCAATGAATGATAAACATACGTACTGTGAAAATAAACATTCAAATACGAACATTGGACTTGTTATTATGTGTAACGGAAACGACTCATATATACAAAGCTATATGTATATTAATCACTGTGTTTAAGTATGTTTACGATAAACCAATTGTCTGTTTAATTTATTTATTAATATAAGTGCAATGTAAATTGTTTACAATTAAGGAGCGCGTTCGGTTCGATGAGTCAGTCGAGGTGGCGCTCAGTTGCCAAACTCGTGGTAATAAGTTCGAAACCCGGCTAAGGCGATGATTATATTCTACGACCTGTTGATACATCAGACTGCCACGGGTATCTAATTTAGCCTATTTTGACTCAATCGGGGTCAGCTGTATAAACACTTTTAAAAATCCGAAAAACTATTCCGCGCCAAAATGCATTTTACGGGTTATTGGAACGATGTCATCCGTATGAGTCTGTACGATACCATGGAATGCGCATGCGCGGTAGTCAATTCTAAATATAGTAACACATTCGGATATAAGCAGTCCACGCATATTCACGGATCTGATATATTATTAGATCTGTAGTAGATTGGTAATACAGTAATAACTCAGTAAAACGACCATCCTTAGGACATTTGAAAACTTCCTTCGATTCCCGGTAGCGCCATTGAACGATTTTTCGTGTTCCATAAAACATTACTTTATTTAGTATTGAGGTTGAATACAGAGCAATATAGTGAAAATGGACTTGAACATTGTATTCTTAATTTTGAGGTGGTCTTATTATTCAGGTGGTCTTTAAGTGAGGTTTTATTTTATCAAGTTGAACTACGTTTTGCGCGGCACGGTAAATTCAGCCACTTTCTTTCTCAATAAAAAAGAAACGTACAATTATAAATTAATTTATTTAAATGTTGTTAACAAATGTCGATCAATTCGCGCTTTGGCAAAACCTCAATTACCAACGATTTACAATACTATATACTGTAATTTAAGTCAACACATATCGAGCGAAATCAAAGCAAATAGTCAACCTTGTTTTACGTAACCTGTCAATTCACACGATTAAAATGATTTAACTATTCTCGCCCGCATGTCAAAGTTTTGTTGAACTTGTCAATCTACTTCCTTAAGTCCAAATCAACCGTACTGTACGTCACTGGGTGTCATGTCAGTTGAATCATATTTTATTGTACAGTTAAACCTCACTTAAAGACCACTTCAATAATAATACCACCTCAATAATAAGACCAACTCAATAATAAGACCACTTCAATAATAAGACCAACTCAATAATAAGACCACTTCAATAATAAGACCACCTCAATAATAAGACCACCTCAATAATAAGACCATCTCAATAATAAGACCACCTCAATAATAAGAACGCAACTTTCAAGTCCATTTTCACTGTTTTGCTCTTTGTTCAACCTCAGTATTAAGACCACCTCAATATTAAGACCAGTTTTCAAGGGTCCCAATGGTGGTCCTATTATAAAGAAAACTACAGCCAAAATTGAAATTTGTTTTTGCCAAAACCAAGATAATTTAAATGAAATTATACCCCCTACCTATAAAATAAATATAGCAAGTAGATCCTACCTTCCAATGCATATTTTCCTGGATTTTTACTTTCTGTATAAAGACTATTGCAGTCCTAAGCTATCATGTTAATATGTTAGGAATTTAAATGGAAGTCCTACAAACAATAGTCATATTCTTGTACATACACTGAACGTCCATGTAATAAAATACAAATTTAAGAAAAATGTTTTATATGCCGATTTAAAATTTGGCATTCTTGATTTACGTAGTACACTATCGACTACCTATTTATCGTAATGGTTGACCACGCCTGACGGCTGAGTACGATTTTCAACTTTTGGCACGAGGATCACGTGCACTGTGTAGCAAGCGGTAGCCTATATTTCATTTCAATGCAATCCACGTTGAATGTCCAACTCGAAAAACAGAAAATATAGCGATAATGACCACTGAAGAACGCGCCAGGGCCGTCTGTATGATTGATGCTGGTACTTCGATTCGACAGGTATGGCTAACTTTATCAATTAAAATATAATTTTGAAAATAATTATAAAAATATATAGAGGATATTTGTTGATTTCGATGGAAGATCGAATTTTATTTCACGAGTGGTCAAAAGAAATATATATTTTCACGAGTGGCGCAGAATTAAACATTATTTTGACTCTAGCGTCTCATTTACTACCCTGTGTGGTGCCTCTGTAGCCGCTTTACAACCATATAGATTTCGAGCACAACCGCTGACAAAATAGTGCGAACTCTACCAATTTATTAAACTATACAGCATTGAAAACGTCGATAAAACAACAATTTCATAAGAAATATTGAGACAATTTAATTATTGTTTCACATTAAATTATAAATTAAAACAATATTTGTTCGAAATTATGCAAAAAATCATGGCGTAGCAATATTCATTGCACATCGATAAATGATCAAAGCGGACGCCATGTTGGAAATGAAATTGACAACACGTAAAGATGGAAATAACTTGATAACAAAGAACTTTGAAATCTGGAGAACACTTTTAAACAGTCTGTAGTAACTGACGAGTTTTGCACATGAATAACCGTCACTGACACTGTCAGAGATGACACGAACTGTCTTGAATGGTCTGGCGAGAGGGGTTTCTTCGCGTGGCTACGCTTCATCAGGTACAGAATACCTCAGGTTTTGTACATTCGAATTTTTGACCATTTGGGAGAGTCCCATTAATCTAGATTCCGTGCGGTTGAAATTGACGTTTCCGTGAAAATAGCTGTGCCATGTTAACTAGAGCTAAATGTTGCAGACGAAACATAAAGTAGCTTTAGTTTCGACGTTACAGGCACTTAAATCAAAATACCCGCATGGCAAGATATCGCTATGTAAATAAATATATATAAAGAACATTCATTTGTTCGAAATTATGTGAAATACAAGCGGAAAACAACCGCATCTTACTTCGAAATGTTAACAAATATACCGGATGATGACGTCATGGTTTTCTAGTACATGTACAAAAGAGAGGTCATCTCATTTCAATTCTAAGGGAAGCAATTCAATTTAGTTTCTACACTGATTTCCCTGTTGGGGTTACCAGTGGGGTAAAAAATAGTCCCAAAATCGGAACAGTGAGAAATATCAAAATGTTATTTTCACTGTTTGAAACAGTGAAAATACCAATTTTTATTCCACTGATAAATCTCTATAAACCACTGGAAAGCATAATATAATTATAAAAATTATAAAAAAATTGTATTATTGGTTAGATACATTACACTGAGCAAATAAACAATGTTTAAAGGAAAACTCTGCGTTAGAAAAAAATGACGTTATTGTAGGATACGCCTTTAATGAAAGATGCAACACTTGAGGTACCGTGAAGTTCAATGTCACAGTTATAGGTTCAGTGACGTTCAAGGTCACAGTTAAAGGTTCCATGATCACGGTTATAGTTTCCGCGGAGTTCAAGGTCACAGTAATATGTAATATAAAATCATATAATGCTGGCAAGTACCTACATGTGCATATTAAAATATCTTTTTTTTTGTACTTTCAGTGTATAAACTTGTGAGCCACGTAACCCTGTGAACTGCGGAATTCTATGAACTGTGTAATGCCATGTTACATATGAACTAGTAAACGTAATTCTATGAACTCTGCTATTCTATGAATCGTGTCGCATATTATGTAAATAAGTGTGTGAATATTGGGGTAAGATTTGTACTGTGCGGACTAATTTGGTCGTTCTACGTGGATCTTACACTTTATATAATTATATACATATACACAGATAATTTGAGGATCGAACCTACTGCTCCTACATACATGGCCAGTTGGAGAACGAGAGAAAGTTTCTGAGGAAGAGGAGAGGAATTCTTTTTTTGAAAATTAGGACATTTGTGTACATGTGTGTAATGTTTGAAAATTAGGACATGTGTGTACATTTGTGTATTGTTTGAAGATTAGAACATTGTGTAATGTTTGAAGACTATGACAGTTGTGTAAATACGTACACTGTTTTAAAATTAGGACTTTTGTGTAAATACGTGCAATGTTTGAATATTAGGACAGTTTTTGAGTGAAAAGATTACAGCCACGAAGTGTCAAATGTGGCACCATTTCAGTTTTGTGCAAAACGGGTTATATTGACCGTTTAAACAATTTCTGACAATAAAACATTGTGACTGTAATTATTTATTTTAAATTACGTGATTTCCTTGGTGCTAATGGGCCGATTGGTATTGCCAAACATTCAACAGACACGTGAGTACACATATATTGATAGATAAACATAAACTCCAGTTACAATTTATGCATAATACATGTACATGTTTTTAGTGCAACTGTAGCAATTGTAATGTTATTTTGTTATAATTGCTTATAGTAACTGCAGTTTGTGTTAATTATAAATGGATAACATGTATTTCATTGTATATTCAGTCGGACCTCGTTTATTCGATATCCTTCTATCCGAAAACTTGGTATTATCCTAAATAAATATAAGTCCCGATGTATCTTATTATATTCGGCGAATGGATATGGGTTATTTGAAACCATGTATTATTCCGGATTATTTCCGGACCTGGTTAATTCGAATGAACGAGGTCCGACTGTATATTGTTAGAATATTAGAGAGTTCACTCTCGCATAATCATACTAACATCACATTTATTTGGTGGCGGTATTCTGTTACCTATTTCCCTTCTTTCCTGTCTTAAAATACAGTTCTTCCATTCAAATTTTAAAAAATTGGAAAATGCCGAATTGAAATCGCTTTTGAGGTAGTTTTATGAAAATAGAGCCAATTTTCGTTTTTCCTTATAAATGTTCGCTGCTTTGTCATTCGTGGTCTTTTTTGTTCCTCATATTTTAAGTTATAATTTGAGTAATATTCGGGTTTGCAATATAGTCCGACTCTGAAACGATATTGTTGCCATTTGTTTGCAATTTCTGCCAATAATAGTTCATCTTTTGTGTTTGTGATCCAAATGGTAATCCTACGCTATTTTATCTGTGTGCAAATTTGCTGGAGGTGTAAATCTTATCTAGACATACATTTAACCGATACATATTGACGCTCATTGGTAGTCTAAAAGTATATATAGTCCGTTTTTTACTTACTTGAGAACGGTTGTTTACACATTTGAGGTGGTCACCTAATGAAAACTTGTTTTGGAAAAGATTGGCCAATAAACATTGTGTGCACAATAATAGTATTCTCAAGTAATTTTGAATCGACTTTTTTATACTGACGAGAAAAAAGAAACGCCTCATTCTAACTCATTGTATAATATTTTTTAAACTGTGATTAAAAATTCAAAAAGAACAATTCCATTCGCAAATTTGATTATTTAAGAGAATTGATGATTAATGAAACAGCAGTTTATGGTCACATTATGCTTCAAATCTTGACACAATCAGTAGCGAGTGTGGCCATTGTTACTGGCAACCACAGCAGCAAGACGTCGCCCTATCGGCAAATGTTCCCGTGTCTCTGACACGTCAAATGAGACGTAATATTGTCGAACGAGAGACATTAAAACGTCTAGCGACTTGCTCTTGCGAACGCCCACATTCAAGCTTGGCCAAAATTCGGGCCCTATCTTCAAAAGTTAGCCTCGGCATTATCAGAAACCGGATAATTGTCAGAAAAACTTGTGACTAACACATGTACCTGTGTAAATTTCACTCGATAAAACCACATGGTTGACACGCACGGATTGCACGAGTAAATCGAGAGCCGGTACATGAATTTAACAATGGGCTGAATAAAATCGTACGAGTTTCCACAGTGTAATATAACCCGATATGACTTCCGCCGATTATTGAAAAAATGAAGATTTTATAAGTAATTGCGATAATGTTAATTGTGTCTACTGGGCCCGTATTACAGAAGCTTCTTATCCTTAAAATTTTCCTTAAATGACGAAAAAATCTTAAGTTTTACATTTTTATCCTTAAGATTTCCGAAAATTCTTAAGTAGTATTACACAATGTTCTTATCTTATTTTCTCACTTAAGGTAAGCGATTTTCTCCTTAGATTTTAAGGAAAGATAGACCTCCCTTATCTTGTATAAAAAATCTTAAGTTATAGAATCGCCTCCATTTTCTGAACCAGTGACCAACACTATTATCCGACATCTACGATTTCAACACAACGTTCGTTTCAAATCATCGAAATCACGTTGCGTTCAGATATAAATTTACATAAATTAGGCCTACCGGTGTTCAGTAAATTCCGTAGTAATATCGCTTTTGAAAGTGTGTCAACGCTGTGAGCGAAATCAACAATATTTACCTGATAAAATGATGCTGTTTTTAGTGTTAATTATACGTACAACCAACTATGTAATAATTCAGGGACGTGATGTAGACATACAGTGAATATATAAGAACGGAATGATGGAAATTGCACAGTGAATCGGAAAGAGATGTTAAGAATAATATTAGGTTTATATTATAAATGTGTTTATGTTTCGGATAAGGTAATCATGATGTTTGACTAAGGAAGCAAAAGTGAATCGAAACTGGTCCTGTGTCATGCTATTAGTTGACCGATATGTTAAACTTGGATCATGACTGAGAATACTTTTTACTATTTTATCTCTCTTTATATGCTCATTTTAAGATTATAATATTGTTTTTCTCTGAATCTGTGCGTTTCATTTGATAATTGAAATAATATTTTCATAGATTTTATGTGTCATTTTTTGCATATGTATGTTTATTTCTTTGTATCAGTTGAAGATATGTTATGCTCTCCAGTTATTGGAGGTAATAAAAGTTTATATTAATTGAAATAATATTTTCATAGATTTTATGTGTCATTTTTTGCATATGTATGTTTATTTCTTTGTATCAGTTGTAGATATTTTATGCTCTCCAGTTATTGGGGGTAATAAAAGTTTATATTACATTTACTAGTAGTTTTCAATCATGATTTGAATATTATGCTTTGAAATACACAGTTCTTTTGAAATACAATTGTAATTACTGTTATATAGTGTGTGTATTTCTTTTTCAACTTAGTTATCTATATATATCCCTTTATCTGCACTAGACTAGTATTTATACTAATCACAAGTGCGAATTCAGTCTTGTTACATTTAGGTTCGTATGTGAATGCTTTTGAGCAAAATTTATCAGGGGAAAAGTACCATTTGTGGTGACTTATGATTTTTCTCACCAAGCTTTGTAATACAACACTTAAAAACATAAAACATGCATCTAACCAAAGGATTGATAATAGTGGTTGCTTATTATATCACAGACAGCTGCAAATGTTGGGTGGAAATTCATACTCGGTACACAACTCGTGACAGGACATTATAAGAAAGAGCAAGCATATTGTATCTATATTATTATTGGTATGGATGGACTGGGTGTGTGTTGTGTTTGTGCCATGCTGGATTCATTCAGTCTGAATTACTGGTACTAATTCGCCTCAACAACTAGATCACGACTTACCGACTGCATTATTCATGTTATATCATACTGATTTACTGAGCAAAACTACTCACACAGCATACAGTCAATTTCCATCAGTTATAATGCAACATGTTCAAATATAATGCAACAAAAACAAAGATTTATATGAAATGTCGGTTGTACTTGTTACAACGTAACTAGGTAAAATCATTTATTTGCTTGGAGTTAGAGTAAAGTCTGCTACATTCTGCGCACGCATTATTTTTTTAATTTCCGGTTCTATTTTTGGAACGGGAAAACCCGATGTACGTTAGCAACAGTCTTAAGAATCTGCTTAAGATGAAAAATAAGGATAAGGAAATTTTAGTTAAAATTCTCTTAAGTTGGATCTGTAATAGTACTTAAGATTTTCTTGAACCTTATCCTTACCGAAGTACAAATCTTAAGATTTCTGTATTTCTTAAGGTATATCTTAAGAAGCTTCTGTAATACGGGCCCTGATTTGCTTTATCTGGACAACAAGTTGAATTGCAAAAGATTCTTTTTTGGTACTATGACGTGTATATAATAGGGGATGTACATATATCGAAATATACTTGAATGTACACCGACCCACTTCAGATATTACATGTACATTGTATATGAAGAACATCTAGAAGAAATTCTATGCATACATTTACTTCTTAAGTATTCATGCCATTTCTGGTTGAACCGAAAGACTATAACAAATGAATATCAATGAATCGCAAACGTGCATGGCGTCGAAGAACGCCTTTATAATGGTTGATGATTAGCATTGATTCTTCTAAACATTCCATACTTTATCGGGTATAAAAACGATTAGAAAAGCAAAAAATCCGTCGTTTTATAAAGTGTTTTCCTCGGCCGAAGTTGTTATCGATACATGTCTCTCCTCAGCCGGCAACGTCATCAGTGCAAAATACCCTCTGCGGTAAATGGCATCATATTTGTGAATACCAGGGTCCCTTTGGAAGGATTAAACGTCGGTCTAAGAGCACCGACAGACTTGCAACTTGCTTCAATTGATCGTAAATGATATATGTTCTGATATATGGAGTAAAACTATTCAATTATACCGAAATTCTATATGTCAAATTTAAACAGACGATACAATCTTTATTCCGCAACGATATCGCTTTGTATTGTTTTTATAGTAAATTTAGACATTCAGCGTCGTTCAGACGATAAAAGATCCTACAGAAACATCGAAATTGCGAATTATTGGTCAGAAAATGGACACCACTAGTCACCTGTCTGGAACGCTTCCCTCTGTCGAAGTCACATCACTCGGCAGAAGTCAAATCGGGTTATACACTGTGGTTTCGGCTGGTTGGGTTGTCGGTCAGAATACATGTACATTTCTGACGTTTCCCCCCAACTTTAAACTTGGTAACGAAATTAAAGCCAATTTTCGATGAGGCGTTTTTTCTCGTCAGTATATTTACCAGAGAACGGGTACAAAAACAAATTATGAAGTGGTCATATTGGGCAAATATTGACCAGTAAAGTCCTTTTATATTTGCGCCTCTCTGCCTCTGCAGTTCCATTTATGTCATGCAACAAAAGGACAACCAACACAGTGTAAGTTGAAAAAGGCCTGGCATGAAATCATGCCAGACAATTTATTATAAAACAAAAGGAACTAAGTATAATTTTATATTTCATATTTATATTTACCTTCGAACGGTTATAAACAAGTTTTGAGATAATCAGTCCATGAACAAACGATTAAAGATTAAGACATTCTTGTAGGTCCGTGCAATATTTGAATTGTAGGACATTTGTGTATTTGCGTACAATGTTAGAAGAAAGGGACATTTGAGTATTAGCGTGCAATGTTAGAAGAAAAGGACATTTGAGTATAAGCGTGCAATGTTAGAAGAAAGGGACATTTGAGTATTAGCGTGCAATGTTAGAAGAAAAGGACATTTGAGTATTTGCGTGCAATGTTAGAAGAAAAGGACATTTGAGTATTAGCGTGCAATGTTAGAAGAAAATGACATTTGAGTATTAGCGTGCAATGTTAGAAGAAAGGGACATTTGAGTATTTGCGTGCAATGTTAGAAGAAAGGGACATTTGAGTATTAGCGTGCAATGTTAGAAGAAAAGGACATTTGAGTATTTGCGTGCAATGTTAGAAGAAAAGGACATTTGAGTATTAGCGTAAAATGTTAGAAGAAAGGGACATTTGAGTATTAGCGTGCAATGTTAGAAGAAAAGGACATTTGTGTATTTGCGTACAATGTTAGAAGAAAAGGACATTTGAGTATTAGCGTGCAATGTTTGAAGAAAAGGACATTTGAGTATTAGCGTGCAATGTTTGAAGAAAAGGACATTTGAGTATTAGCGTGCAATGTTAGAAGAAAAGGACATTTGAGTATTTGCGTGCAATGTTAGAAGAAAAGGACATTTGAGTATTAGCGTAAAATGTTAGAAGAAAGGGACATTTGAGTATTAGCGTGCAATGTTAGAAGAAAAGGACATTTGTGTATTTGCGTACAATGTTAGAAGAAAAGGACATTTGAGTATTAGCGTGCAATGTTTGAAGAAAAGGACATTTGAGTATTAGCGTGCAATGTTTGAAGAAAAGGACATTTGAGTATTAGCGTGCAATGTTTGAAGAAAGGGACATTTGAGTATTAGCGTGCAATGTTAGAAGAAATGGACATTTGAGTATTAGCGTGCAATGTTTGAAGAAAGGGACATTTGAGTATTAGCGTGCAATGTTAGAAGAAAAGGACATTTGAGTATTAGCGTGCAATGTTAGAAGAAAAATGACATTTGAGTATTAGCGTGCAATGTTTGAACATTAGGACATTTGTGTATATCCGTGCAATGTTTGAAGATGTGACGAGTGAATTTCGTAAACATTGTGGCAGTTTTGTGACTTCATTGGTGCTGATGGTCAAACAGATCGATGTTGTCATACAGTCAACAGACACGTGAGTACACATAGTTTGATAGATAAACATAAATTGCAGTTACGATTAATGTTTAATATTTGAATATGTTTTCAGAGCAATTTAATACGGCTAACAGTAACTGCAGTTTGTGTTATTTTTAAATGGATAACATGTATTCCATTGTATATATACTCAGTACATTTACAACGCACAGTTTGAGACCTGCAAACTCTTTGAAAAGCGTTATTTTATTGCAATTTGAAACTTATTTTATATGAGAATACCCAATATTTGCAATGAAATATATCGTATATGTTGGAAATAAACATGAAATAATACAATTTATAGTTATTTTCTAGTTTCTCTATGAACGTCCACATATGTACTGATTATATATATTGTTTGAATATTAGAGATTTCACTTTTGCATGATTTAACAACGTAACATTTAGTTGGTGATTTAGATTTAGACATTTGTGTATATCTGTGCTATGTTTGAAGATTATGCTATGTTTGAAGATTATGCTATGTTTGAAGATTATGCTATGTTTGAAGATTATGCTATGTTTGAAGATTATGCTATGTTTGAAGATTATGCTATGTTTGGCGATTATGCTATGTTTGAAGATTATGCTATGTTTGAAGATTATGCTATGTTTGAAGATTATGCTATGTTTGAAGATTATGCTATGTTTGAAGATTAGGCTATGTTTGAAGATTATGCTATGTTTGAATATTATGCTATGTTTGAAGATTATGCTATGTTTGAAGATTATGCTATGTTTGAAGATTATGCTATGTTTGAAGATTAGGCCATGTTTGAAGATTATGCTATGTTTGAAGATTATGCTATGTTTGAAGATTAGGCTATGTTTGAAGAGTTTGCTATGTTTGAAGATTATGCTATGTTTGAAGATTAGGCTATGTTTGAAGAGTTTGCTATGTTTGAAGATTATGCTATGTTTGAAGATTAGGCTATGTTTGAAGATTATGCTATGTTTGAAGATTATGCTATGTTTGAAGAGTTTGCTATGTTTGAAGATTATGCTATGTTTGAAGATTAGGCTATGTTTGAAGATTATGCTATGTTTGAAGATTAGGCTATGTTTGAAGATTAGGCTATGTTTGAAGATAAGGACACACAAAATATAAATATAATATACATGTAATATAATATAGGATGCACATAACGTAATAAGATGTATATATGATATAAAGAGGTATCATATAAAATATAAATGAAATGTCAAAATATAAGTTCAAAGGTACATCATATAACGATATACGGACATAACATAAATATGTTTACACAGCATGTAAAGAACTTGGTTTGAACATACAAATAACAGTTCAGATTCTTCTGAATATGAGTAACGTACTGTTGGGACAGAGTATATACTAAGTATGTGAATATATAATCTCATCACAATCTCATGAAAGTATGTTGACAAAATAAATTAGAATAAAGTTATTTGTCATCTGTCACGTGACTTTATCGTAAAGCTACCAACGAACAAACCGTACCCCCGTTGAATCGGATTAACTTGGAACCACGGTAAATGTCCGGCTTAACGTGATTTCGCCAGTTCGTGTTTGCGTACTTCAGGGGTCAATTTTCATTTATAGGGAACTGGATACGATTTCAGGCAAGAACTTAAGTTATTTAAAATAATAGTTCCGTAATTTGGTATTAAATTTTATCATTTTGAATGTAAATTCGTTATTATAAGTACATGTCACGTAAATTGTCTTGTTTGTAAGTGTGCATTGCAGAGTTAAATGATGGTGATATAAATTATTTATTGCTTAAATATGTGACTGGCAAGTCTACAGTTACGTAAAATATTTGAACGGCCGTCATCTAGAGTTGTTGCTACATCGGCTAAGATGTCTTTAATTTAAACAATTGCAATGAAATACCGATTTAAAATAATGTTTTATCATGTGGCGCATGGATATAATTTAGAAATTTGTTGAAAATTATTACATTATTCCAGGATTTCCTGTCTAAGAATGTAAACTATAGATCGTTTATCAACTCACTGGAAGATAATACAATACAAAAGGTTTGTATCAAAATGTTATACTTAAAGTTGTTTATATCTTTGTCATTGCTATTTTGTCACAAACTGAAAGAACGGTTCTGAAAGAACCAGTCTAGCGAATTCCTTGTAGCAGTTACTTCCCCTGACGTTCAAAAGTAACCACAAAGCCTTCTTGATCTAAAAGGATTTTATTTTCGTTGAATTTACAAATTAATCGACATCTTCATAAACGTTCATTATTACTGCTTCTTTTAATTGTTTCGGACATAGTCCAGTTTTTCAACAGTATTTCAGTGATTTGCAAGAAAATGTTTCGCTTCTTTGTGCGTTCGCGCGTGCGTCTACGTCTGACAATGAATTACGTGTTTTGCGATTATATCCAGTTATACGTTCACCACTTCGTGTTTGCGTACTTCAATGATCAATTTTCATACATAGAGACCTGGCCCCGATTTAAGGCAAGTACTAAAGTTTATTAAAATACTTCAGTTCCGTTATTTAAGTATTATCATTTGGAAGGTATATTCGTTATTATAAGTACATTTCACGAAAAATGTCTTGTTTATAAGTGCACATTGCAGAGTTGTTGTGAACAGGAGAGGTAAATGATGGTGATATAAGTTCTTTATTGCTTAAATATGTGTCTGGCAAGTCCATACGTAAGATATTTGAACGGGTTTCATTCAGTGCTGTTGCTACATTGGTAAATATATCTTCAACATGAACAATTACGATGTAATACCGATTCAGAAAATGTTGTTTTATCATGTTACGCCTGGACATGATTAAGAAGTTTGTTTAAAGGTACTTGACGTAGTTGGCCGAGGATTTCCGAATGCTAGACAAGCCCTGCGCAAGATAATTGTCATGAAAGGTGAAAAACAGTAAAACCTCAAAAATAAGACCACCCTTGAGACCCTGGAAAACTGGTCTTCATATAAAGGTGGTCCTACTCTTGTGGCTGTATAAAAAGAAAGACAGCGAAAATGATCTTGAAAATTGTTATCTCAATTTTGAGGTGGTCTTATTATTGAGGTGGTCTTTAAGTGAGGTTTTACTGTAGGTATGTACATACAGGGAATGTTGTCTCTTAAATTTGAGGGTTTACTTCATTGCTTCCATTACGGCTTCTTTTTCTTGCAGATTTAGGAGGTATTGACCTCTTGTCAGAATTTTCGGGATGATTGATCCTTTTTTTCCTTTTCTTCCTTTTCTTCCTTTTCTTCTTTTGCTCTTTCTTCGATAAAGGTTCAAGTTTTTCATGTGGTGTCGATGAACATTCAAGAAGTACATCGTTTCTAGCAACGGCGGCTTGGTGATAATCATCGAGCTGACCTTTTGATTCCGACTCATCTTTAAAGTCTTCTTGGAAACCATCGGTTAGAGAGACATAATTCAATTCGTGATTTAAACCACTGCCTAGTTGCGCATCCTTCAAGTCATCTGGCAAACCATTGTCTACAATGACTTCATCGCTCTTATCTTCAAGTCCTGTTGTTCTTGTTAGTTTACTTCCCTTGCTTTCGTGTTTTGGCGAATTCAGTCCATTTTCAGATCGCCTGTTATCGAAGTGGCTATTCTTATTGGCATCATCGCGGACAGAAACGTTTACCAAACTGCTAGATGCACTGTCTGGAGGGGTACCTTGGGCACCAGATACATTAGCATACCCACTGCTGTCTGTGGAACTTGATTTGCTGCACGACAACTCGTGTTTGTTCATCTTGGTACTGTACGCGCCGCAAGGATAGTTTGACTGACCTTTCTCCAGATATGGTTCCCTGATTTGGGAGCTTGATTCATGACTGGTTCCCTGCTTTGGGAGCTTGATTCGGTACTGGTTCCCTGCTTTGGGAGCTTGATTCGGTACTGGTTCCCTGCTTTGGGAGCTTGGTTCAGTACTGGTTCCCTGCTTTGGAGGCTTGATTCGGTACTGGTTCCCTGCTTTGGGAGCTTGATTCGGTAATTGTTCCCTGCTTTGGTAGCTTGATTCCGTGCTTCGGGGATTGGATTCGTTATTCGGGGAAGCAAATCCGTCGTATTGGGGATTTGCTTCGTCATTTTGAGGACCTAATTCGTTGCGTGGGGAATCGCTGCTGTTCACGGAAACACTTTGGATGTTCAGTGTACTTGTTTCGCTGCTACCGAAATTTGTTGTTGAAAACATCCACGCAGGATTGGAATCAGTGCTCGTTCTAACAATGCTTCTATTCTACAACAAATAAAAACCAAAAAAGGATGTGACAGTGTCGTTTAACCAATACAAAATAATCTTAAACTGAAGGAAAGTGAAATAGTTTAATTCAGTTTCAAATGTTTATTTGTGGAATATATAACGAGAGTTTTTTTGCTATTTGCATATAAGTGTTGTGTAAACAAATCAAATCTTATCTTAACCACTAAACCAACTTCTCTTCAACCGAACAACGTTTGTTACCTTGACGAGGATTGGTTAACCTTTCGATCTTGTTAAGAGATAATGAAGCTGAAGAAATATTAAAGTTGCTTCAGGGAAAACAATGCCTCCTCAACATACTGTAGAAAAGACAGGTCAAGATACATTAGGAATTATGATGGTGCAAGACATTATCGTATTTAATGTATCATTATTTACCTCTGCGGTTTGGCTTTCCAGGTCGTGCACTTTTGACTGCAAAATGAAAACATGACGACACTTAAAGTAATATTTTGCTCATTTTTTGTTCATTTGTCTACCTAAACAAACATGAAAAATTCATTTCATATAGCTAAAATACCAATAAACATGCATTAACAAAGACTGAACTCATAATGTATGGATCCGTATTTGTTGAAGAAAGATGTTTGTACATCATAGAATTAAAAACAAACTGCCATTTTTGTATAAATCAGGCTATTTTACAAGTTTTGTCTGTTAGAAAATATGGTATAAGAAGATATTTTCAACGGGTTATACATTTCAATAGTTCTTATTAGAGATGTTTCAGCCACTGTAACAACAATACTGGATGAAGCAAATTCAAACATTTTATGTTCAGATGAGCCAGGTAAATTTTAAAGGAATACAATTCTAAAGTGATATTCAATGATAATTAAAGAGAGTTAACCACACTATGATGTGCTCCTCCCGTAAGCAATTCCAACAACAGTGAAGCCTGCCCGGCTAGATCAGTTGGTAGAGCGATAGACTGTCGCTCGGCAGATCCGGGTTCAATCCCGGGTTGGGCAGATTTTTTTCTAAACATTTGCTGCGGCCATGTCACCAAATGTGGAGATGTTGTCGGTTGATTAAGGAAAGCAGGTAAGTACTGGGTGTTAATTAATTTCAGGAAAACTGGTTGAATAGCAATTAACATTTCGTCCATAAAATATAGCCTTTAATGCATTATGGAAGCGGTCATTTTTAATTGTGACGTCATGTCACGTTGTTATTTCACTAGTGTATACATTATCGATAGTATAACTTGCATTCGAGTGTTACGGGTTTGTGGACATGAGTTGTGATAGAAAAAATGAGCGCCGCTGTACGATTACCAACCCCTTCTTTAAGTGACGTTATTTCCATAAAACGTCACATGTGACGTCACCATGTACTGCCAGTAAGCAATATTTGCCCCGTATGGCAATATGAAAAACGACCATTTGGAGTAAATATTGTTTCATGTTTGCAAATAGTGACATCAAATGTTGCGTTTTCTTGAAATAACGTCACTTAAATAAGAGGTTGTAAATCCCGTCCACAGCAGCGCTCAAATATGTACTAAATATTGAATTAGCATAATGACGTATATTATATTTATTCTGGTCAAACTTGCTAACCCGCCAGAACTGTTTGACATACTTTCCAAACAGCCATTGGGTATCTTTATATATCTTATATCTTTCGTTAGCAGTAAGTTATCACATATATCAAATGAATTGTAAACCCGTCAAAATAATTTCAGATCACTCTGTCGTAATGTAGTGCAGATTTTCAAAATTCAAAATCATGGCGGTCAGCTCTTTTGACCAGTATAGATTAGTAGCACTAGTCTGCAAATTACATACCTTTCGACCTCGATAACATGTTACTATTTGAATCACAATGATGATGACAATCGCAACTAGAAGCAACAGTAACACAGCAATGAGTAAATAGACTACTGAAAATAGAACGTAAAAAGACGGATTAATTTTTGCATACAATGCGCCATTTCATAGATGAATGTAAAACAGACTGAGCCAGATTTGCTGAATCGGTAAAAGCTCGCATGTCAATCATTATGAAACGACCAGCAATTTGAACCAATGACTGTAGAATGGGTTATCTGACATTATCCAAACCTAATTCAGAGATTGTGAAGTTCTCGATGAATATCTGCAATGTTCTTATGAGGATTCTAAAGATAACTTTAAAAATACGAATGATTTATTCAACGTTTAGCTGATAAGCTTTGTCCATTACAACTCGTATTTTACGTACCTAATTTTGGTATTTCGATAGATGTTGCCGGATCTTGAGTTGTAGCACTTCTTCGCATAGTTGTAACAGCAGTTGGTCTTACTGTAGCAGTAGAGGTTCCGGTTGTATCAGTAGAGGTTCCGGTTGTAACAGTAGAGGTTCCGGTTGTAACAGTAGAGGTTCCGGTTGTATCAGTAGAGGTTCCGGCTGTATCAGTAGAGGTTCCGATTGTATCAGTAGAGGTTCCGGTTGTATCAGTAGAGGTTCCGGTTGTATCAGTAGAGGTTCCGGTTGTATCAGTAGAGGTTCCGGTTGTATCAGTAGAGGTTCCGATTGTATCAGTAGAGGTTCCGGTTGTATCAGTAGAGGTTCCGGTTGTATCAGTAGAGGTTCCGGCTGTAACAGAAGAGGTTCCGGTTGTATCAGTAGAGGTTCCGGTTGTATCAGTAGAGGTTCCGGTTGTATCAGTAGAGGTTCCGGTTGTATCAGTAGAGGTTCCGGTTGTATCAGTAGAGGTTCCGGTTGTATCAGTAGAGGTTCCGGTTGTATCAGTAAACGTTCCGGTTGTATCGACAGATGGTCTGGTTGAAGTAAAAGAATGACCGCTAGTTTCCGCAGATGATCCGGTTGTCTTGTCCGTGGATTCGGAAGTAGCAGTGGGATGACCAGTAGTACTATCAGTTTGTCCGGTTGTTATAGTAGTAAGACTGGGCGTAGAAACAAGACTTGTAGTTGACGTTGTAAGTTTGTCTGTTGGGCTTGGTGTGGTTTCATACTGGCAAGTTATCTGCATTGGGCTTGATGTAGGATCTTAAATTATAGTGTATGTGATAGAGTGTTCCCTCTCAGTCTCATAGATGTATTTGTTTGTCTTCATTGGCCATATGACATTATACAATGTATACTCAACGACACTTCTAAGTCCACACTTCGATTTGTTGGAGTATTTCGACCAGCAGCAGTAAAACTGTCAGGATTGAGCGGATTCGTATCCGATTGTTATTTTTGATATGTTTTCATATAATAAAATATTTTGTTAAGATTGTGACCAGGTTTTATAAAAATACTCCCAACAAATGTCGAAGTAAACCATGAAAATCGAAGTGTGGACTTAGAAGTGTCGTTGAGTGTATATAATATCGATCCATAAGTTTTGTTACATTAACGAATGTAAAAAAAGCGATAGAATAAAAACGACATCAACTTTACAAGTTTTACCACAATTGTTCATTTTAAGCCGTTATTCTGCTCTAATGAAATAATTTAGTGTTGAAATGTTTATAACAAACAACGCGAGTTACCATAGAAACCAATCCAGACATGACCTCCATTGTGACCCAGTTCGTTCGTGAACGTGACCTTGACATCGTTGCTGAGTGTGAACTGTGAGGCGTTAAATATCGGTGCAGTACTGCAGTTCCATTCGACAGCTGACGTGTTGTCGGTTAGTCGCAGAGCTTGGCCACATCCAGCATTGTCCTCTTTCAGTCTAACGTCCAATGTCTGCACCACGATTGATGACGAAGATGTACGAACTTGACATCGGCAAAGTCCGTAAGATGACGTCACAGGATTCGGGTACTCGTTGTTGTACAGATAAAACGGTTCACCGGTTGAAGTATAAGAATTGTTTGTACACAGAAACCCGATTCTATCACCTAGAAATTGTAGTCATACATGTATTCATTTTTTATTTTGTAGGCGTACACGTAATGACAAAATCTTGCGTGTCAAGTAGGCGCCATGATCACATTTTAACGCTACATATCAATTAGTTACTACCTTAACGTGTATGAATCATTGACCTATAACTCTTTAAAATGGCATTATATTGATGAATGCAACTGTCTTGTCTTAAAACCTCATATTTCAAGCTTAAAACAGATAAAATGGACATTGCGTGATACTCTAATTGAAGAGTAACAATTTAATATAAATAAATGTTATTGTTTTTCCATGTTTCTGCACATATCTTGATGATTAATATTAAACAAACATAACTGCTTTTGAAGACAAACTTTGTTCTACAGTCTGTTAAAGTCTGTCAAAAATATATGACTCGACATTCGACATGTAACGTGACGTGTCTGCCCTTTGATTGGCATGTGCGAGGGGTGATCAATAAGTAAGCGGATTCTTGTGAAACACATTTTTTTGTCATTTATAAGTTGGTGTTTCATATAAATAAAATTATACTATGCCAAATATTTTTAAATCCTACAATCGTTTTAAAAACGCTAATGAACACCCGTCCATACAGATTATAATATGTTGTATAAATTCATTATAAAGAAGTATCATAAACATTTGACGTAATTTTGGGTCACCCCTCGTACGTATTCTTACGTTCTATACATGAGATGTTCATGAACATGTAGTTAGTATTCTCCATGAATGAGTTGTCATTGCATTTGGTTTTAGACCAGGTTATTTCCAAACTTGATAATGCGTCATGGTACCCGGAAGAAGTGACATAGTATTCAAATGTCAACTCATTACTGCAAAACAATTTGAAGAGTAAAGCATGACGAAACTTCTATTGATAACTAATTAACTGTAAATTCACAAACAATAGTTTCTATTAGCGTCAATAAGTTTGATTATGTGATTAGTACAATATGAGAAACATCAAGTTTGGAGAAATACGGGGATTTCCCGTAGGTGCAAACTTTTGTTTGAGTAAATATGACGTTAGCATTATTTCGGCGCAGAATGCAATGATAGCCCGCTTTAGCAATGCTTCTATTCTACAACAAGGGAAACCCCAAAAGCGAAATGAAAATGTCATTTATCCAATACAATAGATCTAAAACTGATTACAATGCGTGGCATTTATATCTAAAACTGATTACAATGCGTGGCATTTAGATCTAAAACTGATTACAATGCGTGGCATTTAGATCTAAAACTGATTACAATGCGTGGCATTTAGATCAGTAATAGTTAATGACATAATTTAAATCAGTTCCAATTGTATATTTGCGGCATATATAGCAACGGCTTTTTTCGGTGTAGCCGTACTGACTTGGCTTTGCTATCCGCATACCAGTGTTGTTTAAACCAATCAAATCTTACGTTAACCATAAAACCACCTTCTTTTCAACCGAACAACGTGTGTTACCTGGGCGCGGATTGGTTAACCTTTCTGTAAGGTAACGTATCCCTTACCGAAATCCACTGAATTGCGGTCAATTTACTGAAATCCATTTTGAATATGAAGTGACCAGCAATCGTGACATCTCGCCATTTTTTATGTTTCACAACAAATTTTAACTAAATTGCACCGACGATCTTTTTCCAAGATATGTCTTATTTGAATTTCAACATGTTATAATTAATTATAGATAATTATTAAGATTAACTATAAATATAGTGTATACATATCGTTCAAATGAAGTAGATCCATGCAGAACTATTGTTGCCATGGAAACGAAAAATAAAACAATTAAGATTTTCGTGTCACACCCGAATTGTATCCCTAGTTGTTTTAATACCCGTTGCCATGACAACTAGAGTTAAGCATAGATCCACTTCGCTCGAACAATTTTAGTAGAGTACTATCGACGGATCATTCCTGTTAAGTTTTAACAAAATTGGCCAGTGGGTTTAGGAGATGTCGTTTGTAGCAAAGTCATATTGACGGATGGACTGACCAATGTATCGTTAAAATATTGTCAAGTTATCTAAATACAACATATACCGTGTGCCAACCTACCTGGTGCCTGGCATTAAAGAAATCGGGAAGTAATTGTGCTCAGAAAGTAGGTGTCTCATAGTCAGAAATGGCTGACTCTTTAAGTAGGGGTGACACTATAATAAATAAAAACTTTACTTTTATACACTCAGTCATGCATTAACAAATGATACATAACATTAGTGTACATAATAACACATTGGAATACTTACTTTCCCTGTGTGAATATACAATCTTTGTCTTCATCCGGAAAGCAACATGTGTTCTGATCCACCACGCGGGATAAGTTGAACGGATCAACAAGGTTACCATTCCATTCCGTGACAGACGTGGGGCAATTGACAGAGTTTTGTTTGGCCCCTACGTAGACTCCCCTAACCGCAATGATGGTGTTGTTGTCAGGACATGTTGGTCTTAATTGTCTGTGGGTTCCGGGGCCATAACAGGCTGAGGTCATCTCGTGGAGAGGAACAATGTCTTCTGGCCATGCTTCCGGAAAATGATTGCCATTGGTTTGCGCTATAACAAACATTTCTTAATTTTGAGGTGGTCTTATTATTGATGTGGTCTAAAAGTGAAGTTTAAATGAACTTTATGATATTACAGATTTTATCTATATCCGAACGTGATATTTCAACATTCCTATTTCAACGTTAAAATAGTAAAATAATTAAATTAACTTAAAATTAGTATGGTGCATATAAGATAAATATTGAATTTATTTACCTAACGCAAGTTGGCCCATCAGCATGACAATAAACAACGCTCCCTCCATGACAACAAATATCAGCAATCGAAAGCACGTGCTGTTCTGTGCTTCAAAATACCACGAGGTCGAGTTCCAATTTTGATCAATTGATCAAGTACTTTACCAATAAGACACTCTTTAGCCACATCATGTGTTATATTAATTTACACATTATGGTAATACAGAATTTGTCAGAAAAACACTTATTCTAAATAATTTTATAAATTAAATCCTACGAATTCACTAAAAATTCCTGTTCAAAAGCTCTGAAATATTACTCATTTAAGCTAATAATGAAATCAATCGCTTATTGAATCGTTTTTAGTTGTTCGGTAGAAAGCATTAAGAACAATCCTTGTAGATATTGACCCATGCGTTGGCATATCTTTAAAGGAATTGGCGTGAAACAAATATCTATGTAAGAAACTTCCGCGTCGGACTCGTCTTACATAATTATATACTCATACATTTCATTTGAAATTGTTCGATATACAATTCATGAAGTGCGAAATGACGGGGTAGTTTCTAATGTAAGGAATTAAAAAAAAATTCATTGCTTTGCTCTGGCGGCATGATATGTAGAGGTCTCTCCCTTTATCTCTTCTAGAATTCTCTCCCTTTATCTCTTCTAGAGTTATCTCCCTTTATCTCTTCTAGAGTTCTCTCCCTTTATCTTTTCTAGAATTCTCTCCCTTTTTCTCTTCTAGAATTCTCTCCCTTTATCTCTTCTAGAGTTCTCTCCCTTTATATATTTTAGAGTGCTCGCCCTTTATCTCTTCTAAAGTTCTCCCCGTTATCACTTCTACAGTTTTCTCCCATTATCTCTTCTAGAGTTATCTCCCTTTATGTAATATGTTTGTTTTTATTCCTAATTATCTTAAGCAATTCATGGAAGATATCATACACCATAGGAAAGTAATATCGTTTTCAAGAACGATCATTTCTGCGTACCAATCTGATTAACTAGTATTGCCTGATAATTGACATAGTTATCAACTTCCGAACAACCGACTGGGTGTATAAGTATATATTATAAAATAAGCGGAGTTGTATACCTTTATAAAAATAAAACATTTTCAAAAAAGGTTTTGCTAGCTCCATTAGTAAATGTGGTCTTTATTTCACATTTTTTGTCAGTCGCAAAACCAATAATCGTGCCCGGCATCTGTCGCCCAGGTAAGAAAATGATGAATATTTTTAAAAAATCGAAAGCTAAAAGAGGGAAAATATTGGTAAGAAATGAGTTAGGAAAGTTGATGCTGCCAACGTGGTAGACTTTCTAATGTGAAGAAGAACCGTCTTTTTATCCATCCCTTGTCTCTCGTGGGGAAACATTGTCTTGTGTATGTGGCGTTCACTGTACCAACTCCTTTCATTCATTTCAAAGATAGAATGACAAAGTTATGAAAGAAAGTGTGATTTTAAATGCATAAAATGTTCGAAGCAGAATCCAATCTCCAATGAAATAATACAATTCAAGAGTCCTTTTTTCAAATATCAAATGTGGCGTTCCCTGAAACAACTTAATCTCTCTCCCATTTCCAAGTTTTAGGGTTTGTTGATGATGCTTCGTTGTGAGGTTTCAATGTCCTCATCATACCACGATATATTGCAATACTTTAACAACGTATGTCCTCATCATACCACGATATATTGCAATACTTTAACAACGTATGTCCTCATCATACCACGATATATTGCAATACTTTAACAACGTATGTCCTCATCATACCACGATATATTGCAATACTTTAACAACGTATGTCCTCATCATTCCACGATATATTGCAATACTTTAACAACGTATGTCCTCATCATACCACGATATATTGCAATACTTTAACAACGTATCGCAATATAATTCCAACTACAGCACATTCGGGGCTTTATTCAATGTGTGCAATCTGGGTTTAAACAATGTGTGAACGCCAAAAAATGGTATTTTTATTCTATGATGTATTACTATACAATGCTGCAAGAACAAATATTACTAGGCAATTGATGTTATTAGTTAATATATGTATTTATTTTTTCCACATCACATAATGATGTATTTGTGTATATATATATTGCCTATGACGATGAGCTTTAATCGCTCAAGTCGATTAATAAATGTTCTGTTCTGTTCTGCTCTGTTCTGTTCTGTATTAACCTAAACTATGACTGTAGATATTCATATTCCTATATATTCCTATCACACTTATTCAACTCCAAATTCTTCAAATGTGTTACAAACTACATTTATCATTATCATTTCATGCGTTGACTACTCTTAGTAACTGTCCAGTAGACAGCACTCTCATTTAATATCGTGGTACAATACAGCTAGGCTGCTTATTGTTATATACCGGATACACCGATATATTGTGATACCCCTACTTGTCAGGTGTGTTTGACCACTAGAATGTGTACAGTTTTGCAGAATTGGTAATGTCAATATTAGATATTACCATTATAATTAAAGAAAAACAACACATACACTTATATATATTTATGATAAACATACATTTAGTGGTATTCCAATTATATTACAATTCATGTTTCATACCGGATACACACAACGGACAAAAACCAAATAATCTGCAGATCTGAAACAAAACAGCAAAAAATGTACAGGACTTACAGGTCAGGATTAAATATGATGAACAATTGAGTAAATACGACATGTCAACTGTGTAACTCTAACGTTATAGAGGATGAATATCATTCGTGTATATATGCAACCGATAAGAAATGTAATGAGAAACATAAACACGCGTCTTAGAGAATTTAAAGAAAAGTTCATATTTAAACTCTCGTACACACTCGATTTTGTGTAAATTGGTTATTGAATTTTAGAAGAATTTAATTCAACAGACAGATAATTTGAACAATGTTGATAACATTTACATAGTCACGTAAAATATGTATGTTGATATTTTCTGTAGAAATAGAATTGTATGGTAACAAGTCATCATCTATGACGTTTTAGAATATAATGATAATTATCTAATGGCACAGGCTACATATACAATCAATGGGGATCAAAGCCAATCTCGCCAAAGGATGTTGTGATTTTTTTCTCTACATTTTCGGCACATGAAGACATTTTGATTGGGTTCAACCGCGTTCCTCAGTGAAACTAACAGACATAAATCTTAGACAGAGTGTAACATTACTTACATCTATGTGATTAAAGTTCAGATTCTAAACGGACTTTTGTCCACCGGACTTTCCACACTTAGCACATTTACTGGCAGCAGCAGAGCTAAAGTGCTTGCAGGATTTGTTCTTGCACTGCAATGCTCCACATTTGTCACATTTGAAGCAACATCCGCCATTTTTGCAAGCTGGACAAGACATCTAGGAGCAAATATACGCATGAACAATACATATAATATAATTATATTACGCAAAAGTACACAATTACAGGTAAGGCCTACAATCTAATATGCATCAGAAAACTTTGCTTCAAGCATAGCGCTAAATTACAATGCAATAGGCCATTCTCGACAGCTCTCGGATATTTCCGTACCACTTTGTTACTCTATAAGTACTGGACGTAGTTGGTCGAGGTTTTCCGAATGTATAATATGCATCAGAAAAACGTTGTTCCAAGCATGACGCTAAAGTAGAATATAATAGGCACTAGAAAACATTGTTTCAAGCATGACGCTAAAGTACAATATAATATCCATCAGAAAACTTTGTTTTAAGCATGACGCTAAAGTACAATACCATAGGTAAGGATCTATTTAGAACCTTATCTTTCAGCACAAAATACCAAATTATAGGTAATGAAATGTTGTATCATTCTCACGATAAAACGTGATCTTCGTTCATCAAACGTAGCGCAGGAATCATAAAATAATACTGACAACTTAAGCTAACGAAACACACGATGTATCGTGGAATTTTATACATACTACATTTGTATTATATCAAATTTCCCAGTAGCGCCATTGGCCGATTTGTCGTGTTCCTCAAAACATGACTTTATTTCAATTTAAAAAAATAGTATACTCAATTTCCATCACAAGATGTTTAATAGTAGGTATATCATCTCTGAAGTCGTTACAAAACACCAGATTTTTATATTTCATTTGCATATAACACAGTGTATTATTGTTAAAATTTATTTAATATTTATTTTAATTGATGAAAATGACATACCTTGGAAAATGTATCCGAATCTATGACTATTTCGCAACGAATTCAGTCAACCAGATACAGGTAGAGAAATAAGAATGTGTGGATCGACAACTTCACTGTAAAAAACCTTCGAAGCGTTCACGTGTTACGATGAGCAATTTACACTTCTACCAATGCATGACACAATGTTAAAAGTATATCTAAGCGTTCACTTGTGACGATAGGCAAAGTATAATTGCACTGAGAAAATCTTAAAAGTACAGCGAAATAACATTCGAATTATGGTTGAATAGTGTATATGCACGCAGATAAATTTCAAACGAATGTCATAATTGAAGGTTAAAGTGCGATAAAGTTGTTATTTCTAAAATTGTAGAACCTTATTGTTTGCCATTTGCCAAAATTATGTTACACATGGTATCAACTACTTATAACACAATTAGTAAGATATGTAACTAGAATAATTGTTATGGTATGATACAGTGATCTAGACATTTAACATAACTCACCAGGAATCTGCATTAGGAATTCTTTACTGTCACTACGACCAGTCATCACATGAAACACCTAAGCATGTACTTGTTTTTATTCTGACCTGCAAAATACAAATAATTTGACCTCGGAAAAACAGTTAAAAACATAAAAATATGAAATTAAGTAATATCCTAACATCATTAGCTTGAAGTATAATTTATATTTAGTCATGAAAGAGTTTTAACTAATGCAATCATAACTGCAAAATTCATTTACCTGGACAATTATCAGCATGTATGGAAATATTTACTGCTCCATTTCCATATTATTCTAGTGACCAGTCAACCATGGAAATAACAGAATTAGGGCCATGTGTATTGGTTCCATCCTGTTCTATAGTTTCATTTTCATCCACCAAAAAGCTTAGCTGTAGTGGAATGCCATCAATGCAGAAACCAAAGATCTGTACCTTGCGTAATGATAAAAAGTACAGTGGACCCATTTGCCTGGCATGATGTGGTAAATTAACATTTTACTGAAGTCAAATGTAAAATGTAGATAGCTGTCCTCATTAACACTGCGCTTCACACAATCGTTGTACATTTCACGCTCCTGAAAAGTTAAGATAGAACTTGTAGATACATTGACCATACATTTTTCTTGATTAAAATCATTAGCAAATAGGCAAATCTAATAAAAAAAAATTCTATAGTAAATATACAACAGTTATAGAGGGCAATTTGAAATTGATTTAAAGAATATAAAAGTGATGGAGAATGTTGACGCTATATGAACATCAACTAATTAGCGTTTGGTAATATATACAGATTATAATTTGTACATTAGATCTATTTATAAGTATATGATGACATACCTTCTGAGCTTTAAGAACATGATGACGCATATTTGCTAATGATAGTAGTTTTTCCTCTTCTGAGACAGCATCCACAATGACTTTCCTCATCCGCTCACATGTTGCACAAACATCATCTCTAGGGTTGGCAATTTTGATGTGTGGTACACATGCTGTCCACAAAGTCTTCAACATGGCAAGACTGACATGTTTTACTGGTGGGTCAGCTTCTATAACTAAAGTCTTATAACATTTGTGCAATTCAACCTTAGTAGAATATGATGGCAGATATATAGGGGGAATACCATCCCTTCCTCTTGGTGCAGCGGGTTGTGGAATGCCTGTTTCGTCTGCATAGTTGGAGATAAAACTAATAACACGTTGAACATCATCATAGTTTAGAGCATTGTATGGTTTTCGTCCTGTGTTACCGTGTTGACGAGGTATAAAATATTCCGAAATATGATTTTCCAAACATATGAAAATGGAGGACCGAAAATGTTAGATATCTTCATTCTTAAATTCAGTCACGGTCAGCTAGGTCAAAAGAATCATACCGGAAATAATGCTAAATGCAAAATAATTTATAACATTGAACTTAACAAATACGGAAAAAATAATTTTAAATACGTATAGTACTTGTAAAACAGATGCAGATAAACTGAAATTTAATTTTACATTTCTCTGCATCCTGGTGCTCAATCCAGCAACATTCTATAAGCAACCTTCCTAAAGAAATTAATAATATATGGAATAATTAAAACATAAAACAGACAAATGGGTATTTGTGTCTACATAAAAATTGATTGGAAAGAGAAAGCTTATACATCGAACATTTTTTGACTTCTTAACTAAATATTTCTTAGCCTTTGAACAAATACAGAACGTATATGCCATTGAAAATGGTGACTTTCTTAAATAGTTATCATTAATTAAAGCAATCGATAAAAAATGGGGGAAACAACTAACGGAAGAATCAGTTCTGTAGAACAAGTAAAACAAACTAATAAAACAAACAAACAAAACGAATAAATTGTTATATGAAAGACAAATCAAATTCTTCTTCAAAAGTGTCATTCCTTACTACATGTGCAAAAAGGCTTCTTGCATACATTTTTTACATAAAATGTATTAGCCGCTTTATGACATTCCATGATAAATCACAATGTCATGGATCATCGACGAGCGTGTCCTATTTTTCATTTAAATTTATTGATCAATAAAAAGGTGCTTAATAACCCGGATACATAACAATCACAATTATGGGTACTTATTTCTTTCTTTATGTGTAAGTTTAAGTAGATCTATATAAATATGTTTGACAATCATCGTTCTGCAACAAAATTAAAGAAAATTATCGTCTTTATAGGCATGGGTATTACTGGTTCAATAATAAAGTACTTTTTATATGTAACTCTTCAGTAAACGGAGGAAGAAAAGTTGTATAAACCAGGTCCGTAGCAATGCTGAGGCACACCGAGGCAGCGGCTTTTGTTAAAATTTCCAAAGCAATCGTGGAGGTCGGTAGTCTTAATGGTTTGGCACTTTGTTTGGTTTGCACACAAAAACATGCCATCGACTACTTGGACATTTTTCAGCTGTGGGACGCTCCGGGACATCAAAAATTGCCATTGCTTTCGATTCATACTATTAAAATAAAACAAAATTGCAATTTCCTCCTGGGGGAGGACACTCCCAGACCCGCCTTCATTGCCTCGGTTTAATTCTGCCTCAAGCTACGGGCCTGTATACATTATATAATATAATATACCAACACTAAGTCATGGTTGATTCACGCCTTTTTTCTACGCTCTATCTACTGTGTTCTGAAATATGAATCTAGCATCCATGAAAACATAAGAATAATCATTCATGTAGGACTTTATATTCTAGTTTTATTGTTGATTTCTTATAACTAGTAATAATTATGGAGAGTCATAAACGATAAGTTTTGCAAAACAATCGAGCTTCGCCCTTTTACGTTGAAGATACGATATTGAAGCGAATTGTATAATTTGAGTATTACGTGTGCATTATTAACGGCATGATTTCTCTTTTGCAGAAAAAACAATATAAAACTTATAAAATGAATATCAATTATAACGTCTAACAGCCTTAGAATGTAAAAGACAACAAAACACATGGCAAATGTATCACTGCATGACAGTATCCTAAAGTAAAATGAACAAGCTAAAGTACTGCTTTGACGTCCAAATGTCCAAACAATAATTGAAATTACGTTCCCAATTAATCCAATGAAAGCTTCAACACTTAAAATATATACAACTGTGATATTTAAATCGATCAATAGCTTATTTATCTCATCATAGTCATACAACGTGGTAGTTAATGCCATGTTGGATGTTTCACCTTCGTTGTATATTTTAACTGACGTGTCCGAGTTCTTAATAGTTTAAAACTTCACTCATACAAACGACACTAAATCAGCAACATTGGTATAATGACGTGTCTGAATATTTCTGTTAAATCTCCATGTAAGAATACTGAACAAAGGAAGCTTCATTAAGATTGAGATTAACGTTAATCCAAGTGTTTTTATCAGTTTGTTGCTACAAAAGCTTATAAACGACATGTTGCTTCTTTGTCCATGAACGTTAGTTTGAAGTGTACTGATTAATGCAACTTAAACGTTACGTTTTTTTACAAACATTAACTAACTTGCAATTTCTTTCGCTGTGTAAATACTGCCAACTAATACGCAGTGCTCGATATTTAGCTTATGAAATCAACTAATATATTTACAATGTACGTTACATGAATAATAAACCGCTCAATTTACGAAATCACAAATGTCAATGTGGGACCGATGAATAATTCGCGCCAGAAAGTATATCATAACAAATTATGAAAATATAACATTAATGCGATTAAGTCATTATTATATAGGAAACGTGACCGATTATCATTCAGAAAACATTTTCCCATGCATACTTCTGGTAAACTTGAAGTTGATATTTCGTTGGCATTCCATGTTATACCATTAGAGTGAATCAAATAATATAATTACTGGTATATTCATTAAGCTATAATTCAGATTAAGAATTGTTCTGGAAAAGAGCAGCGTGCCTCGCAGAAATGTTAGGCTCATTTTTGATAAGTTTTATAGTGCTCAGTTAATCATATTATTGTGCCGATAATGGGGAGATTGTTTTTGCTCGAGTCTGTCTGTCACAAATCGTGCCGCTCCATAACTTTTGAACCGCTTGAAGGATTTTTAAATAACTTGCCACACATGTTCACCATATATTCATATTTTTGCATATTTACGGTATTGATATATCGAAAGACAAATATCGACGATATATATTGATTATATTTTTAAATTCCTTAAATGGACTATAAACTCCTCTATTTAGGTATGTTTATGCATGTATGCCCTGCATATTTAAATGTTCAACTCAGGCCCGGATCCAGAAATTCCAGAATTTGGGGGGCAAACATGAGGACAAATGCCTCGCACCTGAGGCTCAGTGGGGGTAGGTACAGGAAGGTGTATCCCTCTCCCTTAAGTGGGGTCCGGGGGATCCTCCCAGGCTAATTTCTACAATATACACTGGAACCCCTTTAAACCGGACGAGCTTTTAGGTATAGAAAAAGGACACTCCACAGCCGACTGGTGGATTCGGGCCTGCAACTTGTACTTTGATGATAACAAGATACCATTTAAGTTATAATGCATATTTTTAACTTATTTTATCACAGTATTATATTATAATATTATATTGCCGACCGACATTTGGAATGCACTCTCCACTAGTGTACTGTTTAAAAAGTGGCTGACTACAAAGTGACGTTTCGCTATTTTGGCAGATGTTTAGACAGAACCCATTCTCCAGTATTTTCCCGCTATCGTATCGAGTTTTGTAAGTGCATATCTATATCATTTGACAGAAGAAAATCGTCAATATATCGTTATCGATTGTACCGATGATAACCCTGTTGATTATAATGATATTAGTATAAACTTATTAGTTTAAACTTACTTTTTTATATCGATTTTGAAGCGCATTTGTGCAACTTACGCTAATCACTCTTGATGATTGCTTCCTTGGTTATTAACTGGTACTCACGCCGGGGTCGGGTATTGTGAAGTTCATGACCCAAGCCTGCAAAAAGTTGGGTTCAAACTCAAGATCCTCTAATCAGAAGTTGGTCGCACTACCCCATAGCCAATACACATCCAAATGATAATTCAGTCGGACCTCGTTATATCGAATTCATCGGGTCCGATATATAAATATGTATGTAAATAGTGCAAGTATGTGACTTTGTTGTCGTTTTAATTATTAATGGTCATATCCTATTTAATTCAACGCTAAACTCAACGTCTTGGCCACAATTTAAAATTATATTTTAACAACTTAATTCTCTTCCATTTCCATGTTTTTGAGTTTTTTGATGATGCTGTATTGTAAGGTTTCATCGTCCTCGTCATGCCACGATCTAATGCAATACTTTAACAACTTATCGCAGTATGTATTACTATACAATGCTGCATTAATCTAAACTATGACAGTAGATATGTATATTCCTGTATATTCCTATCACACTTATTCAACTCCAGACTCTTCAAATGTGTTACAAACTACATTTATCATTATCATTTCTAGCGTGGACTACTTTCAGTAACTGTCCAGCAGACAGCACTTTCCTTTCATATCATGGTACAATACAGTTAGGCTGCGTATTGTAATATACCAGATTTTCCGATATATTGTGCTACCCCTACTTTTCAGGTGTTTTTTACGGCTAGACTGTGTAAAAGTTTGTAATGTTATTAATATTAACTTTTACCATTATAAGGAAAGGAAAACAACACATACACTTATAGATATATTTATGAGCATTATATACATACATATACCGGTATTCCCATTCGGAAATCCTCGGCCAACTACGTCAAGTGCCTCGGATGTACGTTAGGCACTACTTTCGGAAAAAACATTCGAACGTCATGAAAACAAGATGGCGGCGTGAACGCTGGAGTGCTGATGATCTAATATTTAAGCTATATGAAGACTGAAATATGTGAGGTTTTAACTAGAAATGACAACGATAATACATCTCTTACGTGAATTTATCGAAGTTATTGAAATTATAAATCCGTTTTACGAGAACTATTTCTTGACCGCACAAAATGTTGAGTTTTGCTACATAGTGCTCCGCCTTACATACACTAGAGGGTGTTATCCGAGTAACGAAGTGGTACGGAAATGCCCGAGAGCTGTCGAGAATGCTGGTATTCCCTTTTTATTACAATTCATATTTCATATCAGATACAAATAATCGAAAAAAACAACAAATAATCCGCAGATCTGAAACAAAACAAAAATTACATGAATTATGTTCATGAGTTACTGATGAACAAAAAACGACGTAAATTGTGTAACTCTAACGATCAAGAGGATGAATAACATTCGTGTGTATTTGCAACCGATAAGGAATGTAGTAGGAAACATAAACACGCGGTTTAGAGAATTTATAGAAATGTTCATATTTAAACACTCGATATTATGTTAATTGGTTATTGAATTATAGAAGGATTTAATTCAACAGACAGATAATTTGATCAATGTTGATAAAATTTACATAGTCAAGTAAAATATGTGTGTTGATACTTCAATCAATGGGGATCAAAGCCAATCTCGCCAAAGGATGTTGTGATTTTTTTCTCTAAATTTTCGGCACATGAAGACATTTTGATTGGGTTCAACTGCGTTCCTCAGTGAAACTAACAGACAATAAATATTAGACAGAGTGTAACATTTCTTACATCTATGTGATAAAGTCCAGATTCTAAACGGACTTTTGTCCACCGGACTTTCCACATTTTGCACATTTACTGGCAGCAGCAGAGCTAAAGTGCTTGCAGGATTTGTTCTTGCACTGCAATGTTCCACATTTCTCACATTTGAAGCAATATCCGCCATTTGTGCAAGCTGGACAAGACTTCTAGGAGCAAACATACGCATGAACAATACATTATACATTATATTACGCAAAAGTACAAAATTACAGGTAAGGCCAACAACCTAATATGCATCAGAAAACGTTGCTTCAAGCAAAGCGCTAAATTACAATGCGATAGGCCATTCTCGACAGCTCTCGGATATTTCCGTACCACTTCGTTACTCTATGAGCACTGGACGTAGTTGGTCGAGGTTTTCCGAATGTATGATATGCATCAGAAACATTGTTTCAAGCATGACGCTTATGTACAAAATAATAGGCGTAAGAAAATGTTGCTTCAAGCATGACGCTTATGTACAATACAATAGGCATCAGAAGACGTTGTTTCAAGCATTGCGATAATGTACTATACAATAGGCATCAGAAAACATTGTTTCAAGCATGACGCTTATGTACAATACAATAGGCATCAGAAGACGTTTGTTTCAAGCATGGCGATAATGTACAATATAATAGGCATCAGAAAACGTTGTTTCAAGCATGACGCTTATGTACAATACAAAAGGCATCAGAAAACGTTGTTTCAAGCATGACGCTTATGTACAATACAATAGGCATCAGAAAACGTTTTTTTCAAGCATGGCGATAATGTTCAATACAATATGCATCAGAAAATGTTGTTTGATCTGGGACATTAGCGAGTTGTTGTAAGCGGCTCGCTGAATGAATGTGGACGCATGTCGACTCGCCTGTCTAAATATAGAAAATATCAATGGTGCAGGAGTTATAAAGCAGAGGGTGATTATGAAGGTAACGGAATAAGCGCCCGATGCTGAAGGAGAGTAATATCACCAATGACCGTATCGTAGTACTTCTAACGTTTAATGAATGTAAACTTGCGCACAAAAACTGTTTTTTTGACTTTTGTGTCAAGGTGATGTTTTATGTAAGTTGAATTGGTTGAGGAGGTGCACCGTTATCTCTTCTCTGACAACGACATAGTTCCTTCAAATCAGCGAGAAATGTCTTTGTGCAAAAACAATAGACACACACACTTAAGGAATTGTTTAACCACATCGTATTCATAGCAATAATCAACAACACCATATTGACATAATAGAAATCACTCTCAGATGAAGTTGTTTGGTAGTATAGGTGCAAATAGTATACTATTACTGGAATAATAGAAATCCCCTGTAAAACACTGCTGCCAATGCATAATTTGGTAAACAACCTCACACTACTAGACCGTTCAGAACTGTTTCCAAATCTTTTCCTCAGACATATTTTTATCAAAACAATGACATTCGTAAACGTTATTAAAGTAAACGGTATTACGCACTGAAAATAAATTCCTGATATTTCACCTAACTGCGAAATAAGATGTTCATCCATATTTTCCGACACGGAGCATGCTTGTGCAAGATATCCTGCGGCCATTGGCCGCGTAGGTGCAACTGCGTAAAACCCATATACATTGACTCCAATTAATACAGCAATAATAACCAGCAGTAATATTTTTGCTCTTTTTTTCAAATCACTAGCTCTAAACTTAAATGGAAATGTTATACTTAATGCTCTTTCAATAGAAATACAAACGATAATCCACGCAGACAGTGAAGGTGTGAAATGCACAAGAAAAGCACCAATGTCACAAATAGAGTCATTCACGACCATAACGTCTAAAATCCTTAGAATGACAAAGACAGCATAAAACATGGCAAATGTGTCACTGTATGACAGTATCCTAAAATAAAATGAACAGGCTAAAGTACTGCATTGACGTCCACATGTCCAAACAATAATTGAAATTACGTTCCCAATTACTCCAATGAAAGCTTCAACACTTAGAATATATACTGTTGCTGCGATATTTACATCACTCCGTAGGTTATCTGACTCATCATAATCCTTCAGTGTGGTATTTGATGCCATTTTGAAAGCCAAACCTTTGTTTCATACTTTAACCGACGTGTCCGAGTTCATAGTAGTTTGAAACTTCAGTCACACAAACGACACTTGTATCTACTTTTTTCTGCACCATTGGTATAATGACGTGTCTGAATATTTCTGTTAAATCACCATGTAGGAATACACAAACTCAGGCTCTCAAAGGAAGCTTCATTAAGATTGTGATTGACGTTAATCCAAGTATTTTTTTATCAATTTGTTGCTACAAAAGCTTATAAACGACAGGTTGCTTATTTGTGTCCATGAACGTTAGTTTGAAATGTATTGATTAATGCAACTTAAACGTTACGTTTTTTTTATAAACATCAACCAACTTCTATCGCTGTGTTAATACTGCAAACTAATGTGCAGAAGTCAATGTTTAGCTTATGAAATCAACTAATATATTTACAATGTACATTACATGAATGATAAACCGCTCAATTAACGAAATCACAAATGTCAATGTGGGACCGATGAATAATTCCCGCCAGAAAATATATCATTAAAAAATATGAAGTCCATATCATTTAGGAAATGTGACCGTATTGAAAAATGTCAAGCATACTTCTGGGAAAACAAAAAATTGAAATTCTGCTGGTATTCTGTGTTATACTATTAGTGTGTATGAAAAATATAATTATTGCTGTATTCATTAAGCTATAATACAACTCAAAAAAGGGGTAAAAGAGCTCCGGGAAAGAGCAGCGTGTCTCGCAGAAATGTTACGCTAATTGGGTTTTATCATTTTTGATAAGTTTTATTGTGCTCAGTTAATGGGGAGATTGTTTTTGCTCGAGTCTGTCTGTCACAAATCGTGTGCGCTCCATAACTTTTGAACCGCTAAGGATTTTGAAATAACTTACAACACATGTTCACCATATATTCATATTTTTTCATATCTACGATATTGATATATCGAAAGGAAAATATCGACAATATATATTGCTTATATTCTTAAATTCCTTAAGTAGACTATAAACTCGTCTGGTTTGTGTATGTTTATGCATGTACATATTTAAATGGTCAACTTGTATTTGATGATAATGTGACCCCCGGCCGAATATCGGTGGTCTCTGTAGCAAGTTAATGTTGGGCTGCAGTAATTTAAGTAAGCGATGGGTAAGCCTCAAACCTTTTTGAGGGCGGAGTTTGAATCACATTAACTCAAAATGAGAATGATGGAAAATAATGACAGATTGTGGTAGCGACTTGATTTATCAAAGGAATACAACGATGAGAAAAACATTTGGAATGCACTATCCAATAGTGTATTGTTAAACAAGTGGTTGACTACAAAGCGAAGTTTCGCTATTTTGGTATATTTTTAGACTGAACCAATTCTCATCTCATGTATGCATGAATTGACCTTAAATTTATATAGATAGTCATGTACAATAGAAGTCCAAAATTATGTCATACTGAACATTCCAATTAAAGGGAGGTGTTATAAATACAATTGACCTATGACCTTGACCCTTCACCCCATGACCCCAAAATAATTAGATTTCCTCAGCTACCAAAACTGAATGTGTGGACTATGATTGAGGATGATAAGTCAAGGGGTTCTCGAGTTATTGATCGGAAACAGTTTATGTACAATTGATCCCCGTGACCTTGACCTTTGACCCCGTTACCCCAAAATCAATAGGGTTCCTCTGCTACCAAAGATGAATGCGTGGACCAAGTTTGAGAATAAAAGATGAAGGAGTTCTCGAGTTATTGATCAGAAACGGTTGGTGAACAATTGACCCATGTGACCTTGACTTTTGAGACTGTGACTTTCGACTCCGTTACCTCAAAATCATTAGGGCTCCTCTGCTACCCAAGATGGATGCGTGGACCAAGTTTGAGGATGATAGGTCAAGGAGTTCTTGAGTTATTGATCGGAAACAAAAAGGTTACGGACCGACCGACGGACATACCGACCGACGGACATACCGACCGACCGATATGTGCAAACCAATATGCACCCTCTTCTTCGAACGACTCCTGTTCGTACAACGTACTACCAAAATGATTTGAGCACTGCTGTGTAATTTACAACCTCTTCTGTAAGTTACGTCATTTAAAGAAAACGCAATACTTTGTATATGATGTCACTATTTGCAAACAGGAAACAAACTGGGGCGAGTCTCAAGTTTGGTGAATACGTTTTAGGCCGTAAGATTATTTTTAAATGTTTAAGTGTTCAATCTCTGAATAAGGACATCCTTATAGGGTTGAAGTCCCCTATCCACAAGTTTCGGGTTGGTAGCTACTTAATATTTTTGCAGCTTTTTTTATTTTTAGAGTGGAGTGCCCAGAAAGACTACAATGGGGACAATATCGTTGAGTGGGACAGGTACACTGAACAAACAATGCTTTATGTATGGCCTTCTTTAACAAGCGGTCAACTACATTTTTAGACTGGACCCATTCTGCTGTATTTTCCCGCCATTATATATAATATTATAGTTGTGTGTATCAAATATTGATCGACAGAGAAAAGTTGTTGATATATCAATATCGATTGTATCAATGACAGCCCTATAGCCTGTGGTAATCATATCTTTAGTTGACCTGTGTCTCTATTCTGCCATCTGATTGGTTGTCTCTGAGCTCTGCCTTACAATTGACCAATGGCAAAGCTTGTAGTAACTCATTTTTAATAAAATTTCTATTATGTCATCTGATTGGTTGTCTTTGAGCTCTGTCTTACAATTGACCAATGACAAAGCTTGTAGTAACTCATTTTTAATAAAATATCTATTCTGTCATCTGATTGGTTGTCTCTGAGCTCTGCCTTAAAATTGACCAATTGCAGTGCTACATTCATAGATAGGGATTGTAATTTTATCATGTGTTAGCCCCAAAATTGTAGCAGCCGAGTTGTCATAAAGAAGAACATTATACTGTTACCATTGTTGTGTGTCATACCCTGGGTTTCCCAAATATTCATTCCGATCTGCATGGAAAACACTTCGGAAAAATTTGTTCAGGCAGGAGTTCATAATCGTGTCTTCAATAATTCTTGTGAAAACGTATGAAGCTCTCATCATTTTATTCTCTCTACTAATTATTCAAAGCTAAGGAACTTCATCAATAGGAATGCAGACTTGGTGTAGTTCACCAATATTTACTATATTTATATCTACTTATTTGATATATACTTTCCATTCCTCAGATTCTAATTTTAGGATGATAGCAAAACTAATTCATCTTTTGCTTTGTTGATGAGGAGATAGATTTGTGTTGTCTTCACTCCTATAGCTATTCTGATGTGAATTTAATGTCTTTTTTCACCATTATGTATCCCAGATAACGTAGAATTAATTATATCTATCTATCTATTCATGCTGTCTTGACTCTCCTTACGGGTATTAATGGCAGGTGTGCGTCAGTGCAAAGATGAAAGAAGACAGTGAGATAGTATAGGATAAAAATATGAAAGTGTTAACACGAGTGAACTTTAGAAGTAAAAACAAATTACAACTCGTTCCATGGTTTGGAGGGTAGCACAACGATTGCTTGAACTCCTCTAGATTTGGTTGTGTTACTGTTGTGAAAGGAAGGTTGTTCCATAACACCAATGTGCTTGGGAAAAACAAATATTAGAAGTAATTTGATGTTGTGTGAATAGGTATGTAGGAATTGGGATGCATGTGACGGGTCATCCTAGTGGGTGTCTCAAGATATGTTGGTAAAGGAATTGCCACCAACTGGTGTACTATTTTGTAGAATACAATCATCTTACACTTGTTTCTTCTCGACTCGAGACTTCGCCAGCCAAGCTTACGCTGCATGCGTGTGACACTGTCGTGTTCATATCTCATGAATGTTTACTCCATATGGTCACTTCATTTTCATATTGTCTTATGGGGCAAATATTGTTTACTGTCAGTGTTTCACGTCACTTAAAGAAGAGGTTGGAAATCGTACAGGGGCGCTCATATGATTGCCTTGAAAATGTGCATACAATATAAAAACTCGACAAACCACAGTGTACAGCTGAATTAAAATCATTTTGGTTAAGAACATTTTATCAGAAACATTTCGTTAATACAAAATGCTTTAAAATCAACATTCCCCCCCCCCCCTTCACTGTCTGTCCTCTTGGATTCTACTAGTTATTCCTTTTGGTCGACCAGGCCATTCCTTGTGCCTCTGTTCCTTAACGTATACATGTACCCTTTAACCTCATCAGGTGCCTTATGTTTTATGGATTGTTTTCCCGGAGGTCTGTGTGGGGGAGGCACTGTCTTATGTATGTGGCGTTACCTGTAGCAACTTATTCCTTCTCTTTTACAAAAAGAACAATCCATGAACAGTTATAACAAATATTTTATTGCTGTATAATATGGTTATCATACTGAAGTCAACGTGTTTAGTATAACATAAAATAGTAACAATGAAAACAAATATCATAAATATAATATTTCTCCACAAGAATATAAAGGAGATGACATGAAATGCCAACTATTTCAATGGAAACCACTGACATGTATTTATGTCAGTTTAACAAAACGTTTCATGTAACTCCACTTTGATTATACGAGGAAAAACATCTAACAGCATGTTATGTCCATGTTCAAGATGAAGGAACAGTGCATGTTGTGCAGAGATGATAAATATAACTGTATTGTTGATTTTTGAAGAACGTCAATGATCATTTTGGGGCGGAAGTAGCCGTAAGATCGCCTCCTTTAAAGACTTGGAAAATCTGGAAACAAAACTACAACAGGACAAGAATGCAATGGAGAGAAACAATGTCAGTCTTCCAACATTGATCACCACGGAAAGAAAAGACGAAATGGCGAACAAACAACTAACCGATGGATATGCCGACAGCCACTAACCCCTATGGTACTGAGGCCTATCAAGGACGTATCATGCAAGCCATGACGCAACTGTAGCTTGTAGAATGCTAGGTTACCAAACAGACACGGGATATCAATTACTTTACTATCATATATTTGAATTAAAATACTTTCAACTTTGTACGTTGTTTTATAAAGAATGTTTGTTTAATAATTAGTAGTTACTATTATTATACGAGTACTTCTTTCCGTTAAAATCACGTATTTTGGATATTAAACGTTGCCCATGCAATGATGTATCAAAGCATTGAACGCCATGACGCAATTGTAGCATGTAGAATGCTTGGTTACCAAAGATACATTATATTTCAATAACTTTAATTTCGTGTATTTGAATTTAATTACCTTCACCTCCGTACATTACTATTTTATTAAGAATATGTGTTAAGCAATAAACACATTCATTATAACTGTAATTATAGTTGTTAACCATAATTATCGAGCATCAGTTACAAAAAAGTAACACAGCTTTTAAAGCCTTCAAGACAATGTTATTTGTTGTATGCAATATTAATAACTTCAATTTAAGGACAGTAGAGTTTCATTACGAATAATTAAGAATTTCGTTACTCTTGATTCTTGAGATATCATATGTTTGGAATCCAACGATTTCCCCAGGAAATTGTATATATATTCAATGATGTATCAAAGTTTTTTTCTAATCAGGAAGCAAAGGAGATCCGTACAACGTCCGCTTATCCTGGGAGTCATTGATTTACTAAGAAACAGCAAAAACAATGACCTATCAAAGCTTAGAAAGACATGACACAAATATAGCTTGTAGAATGCTAGGGTACCCAATATACATTAGATTTCGATAAATTTCATATTGTATATTTGAATATATGTGCTTTCAACTCCGCACGTTTTTTTTTATTAATAAGAATATGCGATAAAAAGTAAGTACATTCCGTTACTAAACTTATTTACGCTGACATCAACTTTTGGGGGTTTTAAACGTTGACCATCTATTGATGTATCAAAGCTTTGAAAGCCATGACGCAACTGTAGTTTGTAGAATGCTTGGTTACCGAAGCCATGACGCAACTGTAGTTTGTAGAATGCTTGGTTACCGAAGCCATGACGCAACTGTAGTTTGTAGAATGCTTGGTTACCGAAGCCATGACGCAACTGTAGTTTGTAGAATGCTTGGTTACCGAAGCCATGACGCAACTGTAGTTTGTAGAATGCTTTGTTACCGAAGCCATGACGCAACTGTAGTTTGTAGAATGCTTGGTTACCGAAGCCATGACGCAACTGTAGTTTGTAGAATGCTTGGTTACCGAAGCCATGACGCAACTGTAGTTTGTAGAATGCTTGGTTACCGAAGATACAGTCAGATTTCAATAACTTTCTTTTTAAATATTTGATTTTAAATACCTTCAACTATGTACGTTATTTGTTTATTAAGATTATATGTTTAATAATAAGTATGTATATGTGTTACTCTAAATTATGCAACTTCAGCTAGGAAACACATTTTTCCAGCTTATTCTTGTTTCTACTTTCACATGACTGATCAACACATATCAACTAGCAGAATATATCACCAAAGCCACCAGGCACCTGAGATGCTATGATTTTGTCACCCTGTCGTTTGGTCATAGAGGAGGAGGAAATCTCTGAAACCAATATGACAGAGCCGCTCATGTGTCAAGTGGAACTGGTGAAGACCATGGATAAATCATAGTCGCCGAGGATGGTGGCCGAGGAAATTACAAGACTCCACAGCCTGAATTGGACACTAATATCTGTCCAGTGCCTCGTGGAAAAAGATGTGGCCAAGAAGCGTGAGCCACCAAAGAATGTAGGTTCGCCCCCAATCAAAAGTTCAGGCCTTCTAATGATACAGAGGGCAAGACCCAGAAGACAGGAGAATGCTGAAATATGCATTCCCATGAAAACAACCCTTGTGTGACCTGCCAGGAATGTTTGACAGTCAATTCCACAGGGGTTGTTTGTGCAAAAATGTCCAAGGTATTCTGGAAGGTTCCAAGAAATCTCTAAATCTCTCCAGGTCAATGAAGCAATCCAGATAATTACACAACAAACAGAGGTTGGGTAGCACAATTGCTAATATGTCCCAAGCATGTGAGAGTTCATTTTGGTTCTCAGACACATCATTTGTTGTTAAGGCTTTTAACAAGTACAGAACTTATCTGCAACAATGGCAAGTATGACTCCAAAAAACAGAAGAACATATTGTAAAGGGATTTAGCAATTGTGAACAATGATTTGTCAACATAAGTAAGGAGTGCCATCACGGATGGTGCTTACGCGGAGATGGGGCATATTCAGGCTTTAAGTGAGGCTATAGACCTTCCCATTATATCTCACTATCCGCCCCAGACACTTGTTGAACTTTCAAGTGCATATTCAAGGGTTGTTTAATCAGACAAGAAAAAACTCGGGAATCAGACCAAATGTAAAATCACGTGGACATCTGTCAAGTCATGTAGGGGAGACTACTCATACCCGTCATGTTATTTGTATAACTTTGGTTTAGAGATTATTTCAATTAAACTGGATGAAACCTTCAATGGTGTTATTTTGATGTGTAAAATCAGCTTAGAGCTGGAGCATCTTTACAGGTAGCACAACTGATAATATACCCCAAACATGTGCAAGTTGCAACAGAGAAAGACTAGAAGGGTTTGGAAAGATGATTATCATACCCAGGAAATTTGTGCAATGGGAGATGTTGGCTTAGACCAAACAACAACACAGGAGACATCCGACAACAACAGTCTTTGATTACCTCAAGGCGGACCAAGTCCATACACAGCAAAGCTACCCAAAATAATGCTGCAAATTCTCTATCATCCTAAGAAACTACATATTGGAGAAGTGGAATCAATAGATTTACTTGGGTGGTCATATGCACTGCACTGAGGAATGAGAAGAGGTCCTAAAATGGCTAAAATCTAACAAATCTTCACCTTGAAACTCTTATCCCTTACTTCCGAGGTAAACATAAATGTAGTCCAAAGGCCAAGAAAAGTTACAACACTCAAGTGTTGAAAGCTCTGTTGCATTAAAGACAAATTATCAATCGGAGCAAGTTTGACATTTTCAGACAGACGGTATGCACAACCTGCGATTAGATAACCTCACAAGAGCATTTGGATCAGGTGACCTAACAATCAGTAGTTTTAAATACATATTTAAAAAAATGACTGCAACTGATGTCCCACTTTAAAACCCTCTTTCCAAGCATCTCTCATAACGAGAAACCCACACGTAGATCACAGAATGATCTTCGTCCATAAAACTGTCAGTCCCAAGCTAATGTAACAAACAGTTCATACACTCAGAGCAGTAGCAGAGAGGTGCTCCACTTCCAGTAAAAATATCTGTAACATTTCCATGGTGCTGTGACAGGTCAAGAGTTCATTTCACAGCTGCCTTGTAATCTTCTACCACTGTCTCTAATGCTTCAAATGCTTCCTCAAAATCAACCTGTAGTGGTAAAGAATGTTCAAATTTTAAGATTAATGTGAAAGTGTCCATTAACCTGAAATAATCACTGATATTAAGATTTAATGCCTTGCATGGGGTTCGAACCCATGACCTTCACAACCTAATGCCAGGTGGCGTTACCATAGGGGTCCTACTTCAAATTCTGTGTGAGTCATTTAATATTCCTTACCTTTTGTTAGCATCATTCATAGGGCATTCACCTCATCTTAAGTCAGATTATTATTTTCACCTTAAGTTTTATAAATGCAGTTTTACATCCAGTTTGTGACAAAAAACACATACAAATGCAGCAAGGATATCAGGATTCTGTTTAGTATACACTGAAAAGTTGTGTACATTTTTTGTACAATATTAAGATTTTCATGAAATCCAATTTGAAATTTTCTATTTTTAATTTAACAATGCAACAAAACTATTTTTTTTTAAATCTGAGAATTCTGAATATCTGCACAAGTAAAAGAGTTGTTGGCTATTGGGCAAAGGGCTTAATTGTAAACAGGTTACAAAGTTGAAATACAAAGGAAAAAAAGGAACTATATATTCATCTTACAAAATAGGTGAATTCTGACCTTACATAGTAGGTGAATTCTGTTTGTTTCAAATTAAAAGTTAAACTACCAATTTTATCCAAAAATATGTAAATTTTGTAGCTTTGTGACATAAATATACAAGAGAAGGAGCAGAAGCCAAACTTACCGACTGTTATATCAGATATAGATGGCAAGGTCATTATTGTGCGATTTGAAATTATCAGTTTTTTTAATGAGGCTAAATGCCTGTAAGTTTCTTATTTCAGTTTAAAAGTCATAAAATTAATCCTAACATTTTTTGCAAGCTTTTTTTTTGGTGTGTAACAATCTCTCGTGAAAACAGCGAAAGTAATTTCAGATTTTACAGTATTTTTGTCACACAAAGCTCTCGCAAGTCTAATGTGATCTACAGTAATAAAAACATATGGTAAGAAAAACAAACTTTATCAGCCCCATGCCTCCAGTACCAATGAAGATAAGCTCCGGCATCATACATGACCTTTGACCTATCAAGGACGGTATTGAGATATTGCACAATGGAGGAACTATTGGTTGCTACAGTCAAACTGGCAGAATTCCTTGGTCCACAGGAATGAGATTTGGCTGTAAACAAAGATACAAAATTGGAGACTAAAGATAAAAACATTGTGAGTCAGAAAACTAAGAACGACAACTCTGTTTGGCTTTTTACAAGTATTTAGTAAGGGAGATAAGTTTTGTAGCTCTTCAACAACATCTAGGCGCACCAGTACCATTTGCACAGGCTTTCCTATATATATATCAAGTTAAAATATGGTAGAACAATAACAAGAAATGCTCATGAAAATTATTAAATTATTTTTGAGGAATTATTAATTTTGAGGTCTTAATATTGAAGTGGTCTCAAGTTTGAGGTAGTCTTAATTTTGAGGTGGTCTTAATTTTGAGGCGGTCTTAATTTTGAGGCGGTCTTAGTTTTGAGGTGGTCTTAATTTTGAGGTGGTCTTAATTTTGAGGTGGTCTTAGTTCTGAGGTGGTCTTAGTTCTGAGATGGTCTTAATTTTGAGGTGGTCTTAATTTTGAGGTGGTCTTAATTTTGAGGTGGTCTTAATTTTGAGGTGGTCTTAGTTTTGAGGTGGTCTTAATTTTGAGGTGGTCTTAATTTTGAGGTGGTCTTAGTTTTGAGGTGGTCTTAGTTTCGAGGTAGTCTTATTTCTGAGATGGTTTGAGGTGGTCTTAGTTTCGAGGTAGTCTTATTTCTGAGATGGTTTGAGGTGGTCTTAGTTTCGAGGTAGTCTTAATTTTGAGGTGGTTTGAGGTGGTCTTTAAGTCAGGTTTTACTCTTATCTACTTACCACACCAAAAGTCAACTGGAAAAGGATTCCATTTCACACAGTTGAAAGTTTGACGTAACTTTGGTTCTAGCGTAGACATGTGAAGCTGGAAAGAACCTGTAGTATCGCCCCTAGCAACACAAATTGTTCCCAGACTACTGTACTAAGCACGTAGTTAAGGGTAATACAATCAAGTTTAGAAAAAAAGTATATAGAGGATCTGATATAAGTGGTCATTACTTATTGAATTTATTAAAAGAGGTTTCTAAAAACAATAAAAACCAGGCTTCACCGAGCTGAGAGCCGTGTGAGAAGGTGTTCCCATCTAAATCTTTCTTCAACAATTGTTACAGTGACCACAAACGAGAACGCTATAGGCAGACGCAGATGCTTGCTTGCTGGTTACATTAAATATCGCAGAAACGGAGTAAATACATCATTTAACACTGTGTTGGATGCAGTCGCAGGTCAAGCTACGACAAAACGTCTTCATTTTCAAAACAGACGAGCTAATAAATCGTCAAGGATACAATATTTCCTGCACTGTCATACTTTCTCCAAGTCGCCGACAGCTTGCTTAGTAAGTCGGACCAACTCATCTTACTGAAAAACAGCAGTAAACAGAAGTGTTCAGATGATTTACGAAGATAGCGAAACAAGTACTTACATATTACTAATTATGGACAGGATGTGTAAAAATTTAAGACTCGGGTACCCGGTCGCTAAATAACCTACGGGTACACGATCTTTTTACCGTTATCATTCTCAATGACGTCTTTCTGGGTTTCAAACCCGTACTTTGACCTAATTAAGGGATCACAAACTCTTTAACCCCTAACCAACATGGGACTTGCACTCAAGGAGTAACCTTGTGCACCCAAGGCAGGGGATCTTATTCATATCCAAGGCAAACATGCCAGCACTAAGCCACAAAGCCAGTTGTAACAATCATTAATTTTATCACTTCTTGAAAACGACAAATAACTCACAAACCTGTTCATATATTGAGCAATTTGTAGAAACTTGAGATTTGGCATCGGACAGATCGATCGTACGGTCTCCCACGGCTCCATACCCAGGCTCATTGAGCTGAAACATAAATGTTTATACATTACCACAAGTAACAAAGCCAGGGATTTCCTGGATGCAGGTTTTTCTGCCTCTCTGATGCATCTTTTGGAAGTAGGAGTCAAGGGGGAAAAAAACAGAAAATACATTAAAGGTATATAGTCTTATTTTTTTGACAAAATATCCTTAGTCATAAATATGAGAAGTTTGGTGGTAATTGCCTTCATACAGATGTATTCTACAACACGGCATTGTCACTTTTCTTACATGATTTCCAAAACCAAAATTGAATCAGTCTGCTATAGGTATTGTATATCATGACCTACTCAGGTTTTGCAGTTCCAGGAGACTTTTAAGACATGTAACAATGCAATGTTTTATAGTATGTCTGTATGAAGGCATTTACATGTCATTTTCTAAACAACATCACTTGACATACTTTGACAATCTACCTTTAGGCATAAACTTCCAGTTACTTCCACTGGGTAAAAAATATTCTTGTATCGAAATTTCAAATCTGTATCGATATCAGAACAACTTGATAGCGTATCCTCGTTGTTTTTAAGAATAACATCCCTAAAGTCAAAACCACAGAAGACTGTCAAGAGTTCTTTCCCTTTAATTCCAATTTCCAATCTAGAGTTCTCTTCTTTTACCTCTAGTGTGATGTATATATACCACAAGGAGTCTAAGGGAGAGAACTCTAGATGGGAAATAAAGGGAAATAACTTATGACAATCTCCTTTGGTCAAAACAGTGTCGATACATCCAGTGATTTTTTTTAAATAATTTTACTGCCTGTGCCTTTTCAATTGGGGAAAATAGGCGTGATAAATCCTAAAGTTGGGAAAATAAGGTTATGGTTGTTTTGCTTATAAAAAAATTTTGTTCAGCTGTGGCTGGTGTTTGCTATAAAAAGGCGGTGATGTAAGAGTAAAGATTCTTGGATAAAGGTTAAATACACAAAAACTTAATTTGATAAAAGAAATTCAGCCAGAGGGGGGATATTAACAAAGACTTGGGAAAAGGAAAAATGGACACTTTTTGTTAGGGGAAACAGCTTTTATTTGGCAGCAAAATTAACAAAACAAATGACTGAAATCAAATATATGTTTAGTTACCTTTTCAATTTCAAAGAATCTGTAGGCAAGAACAATCCACACAAGTGGCTGGCAATAGCATCATTTAAATTTGCGTAAGAAACACTTTCTTGGCTTTTCTTCTTCTGGACTCGACACAGAACATCATCATTTTGTGTAAGTACAATACAGTCAGTTGTCCTAAAAAGAATCAAACTATTAGTATATTAAATAGGTTTTCCTACAAGTTTATTAACATAGAGAGATTAATTTGTTGCAGGGAACACCACATACACAAGACAATGTCTCCCCACACAGACCCCCAGGAAAGCAAGTCAATATTTGGCAAGTAAATATCAGTAACTGCTTATCTCTTCATATTACTTGTATGAAAAATTCCTGATATGTGGTGACGTTTAACAATGGATTCAATGTTTGTGGTTACATCAAATATATCAAATAGTAATTTGTTTGAAAATTTAGATTGTACACTTTCAAATGGTATATTGTTTTAGAAAATTGAACAAGAAACCATGTCAGACGAACATTTTAAAAAACAACATTTCTTTAAACTTTTAGCATTGACTTTACTCGCAATTCAGTTCAGGTAACTCTTTGTTTCACTCGATATGCTTCTGATATTTAGGTTGTACATAGTTGGAACTGTTGTAAAGGTTTTATTAAAGACGAAGTAACAAACCTTTGTAGAGTTGATAGCGTCAGCAATGAATTGTAATGTTGTAAGGGACTTTCTCCACTAGCATGGGGAGCAAATACACAGGACATTAAATGATGCATCGGGTATGTATCACGCAACACCTCGGCAAGTCGGGATCCAAAGCCTGATCCCGTTCCCCCACTTAAACTGTGCAGCAATATAATACCATTGAAGACATCGCATCTAGAAAACAACATGGTAAATTATAGTCTGCTAGATGAGTCCATAGGACAAGGGTGTCACCCCTAAGGGCTTTTCAGTAGAATGCAAAAAAAGGACCACAATTCCTCCAAAAATTGATAAGCTGAAACCAAAGCGAGCTTGATCTGTATTTATTTATCCTATGCTTATGTACCATATATGAAGTGAATCCATCCATGCTTTCTAGAGTAATTAATTGGATTTGATTTTGCATGAATGGATGCACTGACAGACGCAGGGTAACACATCAACTCCCTTCAGCATTCATTGATTGGCAGAGGGCGTAAAAAACAAATAGTGTAGGTTACGATAAGAAGATATAGTGGTTAAAGGCGGAACATCCAACTCCAGGACACTGGATTATAGCAGACACTTACACTCAGCACTTGCAAAATTAACTCTTAGACCGAGTCTGATCATGAATCCTAGTGCGTATGAAAAATGTATGATAATGTTAAATGAGTGCTGAACATTCGTTGTGACCTATTTTCTTGGACATTGGGAGTGTAATATATATCTAACTAACCTTTCAACTTCTTTGCGTACAGCTTCCATCGTATCCTCCAGCAAATGGTCGTCGCCAGTTCTTTTCAACCCATGATAACCTAAACACACATATATAAATGTAAATATTTACTCGAAAAGGTCGGAGATATACTAGTAAGCCAGCCCAACATTTTTCGTCACAATGGTTTCCATTCTGACCAACATGCTATAATTATGGAATTTTTAAGACTAAGCCAAATGTTTTAGGGTTATAATTCTTAAACGAAGAAAAAATATGTCAGAGTTCTCACTAGGAGTTGAAAACAGGAGTCCAAAACCATGCTTTTGGAAAATTGTTCAGTCCTTCAATGCAATTTCAAAGACATTTTGCCAGTAACAGGAATCCAAACAACAAAGTAGGAGACCAAAAAGAATAATTGTAAATGTTCAGAACACATCAGTGGGTACCTTCCATCATTGAGCACTCAGGATTGACCAAGTAAGATTCACTGAATTTCTGATGAGAAGGGTTTGATGCCGGAGCCCAACGATAGATTATTCACACTTATATAGTAATAACATCATATTGACAATATTTCTACTCATAACTTACCTCTGAAATGAAATATTTAAAATGAACATAATTATGGTACATTATTCAAACCATGCACCTTACTCACCGAGAGCCCAGTTTGTACCTCTTCCACGTTTTCCAGTCACTATAGATTCATCTCTGAAATTTATTCAACAAATAAATGCAAATTGATGTATACGTATTCATAAATGTACCTCAAACTGGTTGATCCAGTTATTTTTTTAATTAATCACTTGATCGGTATCAGTTATTTTAGATGTGTTCAATGTTTTGCTCAAGGGATTACCCGGTAGGCATAGAGAGGACTTTAGAAACAAATCTTCAAACCAGGGATGGGACTCAGACAACAAATGTTGCTGTTTGTTTAAACCCCAGTGTGGCCACCACAAGCCATAGGGACAAAACAATGATAGGTGGATTCTAACGACTTTTTATGAAATATCACTTTCTTGACTACTAGTCAGACTAGTTAAAATTTATATACTAATTATTACGCATTAACTGATTAAGTGTTGCAAAAAACATGTAATTTTCGATATTAAGATAATTGGAGAGAACAGTCGTACCTGAATGGGAGACCTTTTGTTATTTTCCTAACAACTTTAGGTTCACTGTCAACAACAACAGCACGGAATTTACCATCTGCATGAATAAAACAATGACTGAAATTATAAAAAATACAACAAAATTACCACAATAATCAGAACATGATAGTACACAGAATTTACCTGCCACCTACGCAGGCAACAGAACTATAGCCTATCTAATATAATTATTGATCATACTTAAAATAACAAATTTATCTAAGATAGTGGACAAGATCTGCATCATTTAGTATACTAGTCAGCAACATATTTGGGCATGTCCTGAAAATTTGGGCGTCTGGAAATTCCAAAATACACTGAAAAACACAAAAATACAAATTAAAAAAAATCTTTAAAAGTGGTTTAAAATTTATTAGTTCAATAGAAACATCGAATGAGTAATTATAGATAGAGACAATTTGAGATATGAAACCAGAAGTTTGTTGAATGTTTAAATGTTTTATATGCAATGTGTTCATCTATTCGGCGCAAATTCAGAGAATTTACCAAAATCCATTTTAGATCTTGAGTGACCAGCAATCGTAACATCTCGGCATGTTTTTTATGTTGCACAACCAATCTTAACCTTCAAATTGAGCTGACTATTATTCTCAAGATATTTGTTTATTTTTTGGCTATTTTTAAACATGACAATTGGTAAGCAACATTGAGGTTTCTATTGATATGTTTACAGTCTGCGACGTTCAATGTCTAGAAACATTACGATTGACTGTGCGAAAAAACGACCAGTGCTAAAACTTATCCGAATTTAGTAATCATCCGAATTTGTTACCTTTTACAGACATCTTCATCCTTTAGTACTTTTTTCCAAAATGCATGGCCAACTTGGTTTCCACATTGTCCTACTTGGATGAATACTGTTGACATTTTGTTGTTGAGAAATCATGAGTGGAATCGTCAAATATTATGAACATAATCAGTCAAAAACTTATTGTGTTGAAAAACTTTGTCGATGCGGACGCATCCATCTTGACCGAGGGCCAGGTTTAAAACGCGGCGAAGCCGTAAATTGCGGCCAAAATGGAAAGGAAAACGCGGCCACCCCCTTATCTTCTTTATGCTTTAAGATATCTTAAAAATATTTTTGCATATTAGAGGGCACTCTCGTAGCTTTCCTAAACATGTTTTTAATTTAAATTATTTGAATTAGAAGTTTATAAAATTTTGGTCTAAAAGTCGGACCGTTTTTTTATCAAAATTACGGCCAAAATGGAAAACGCGGCCACCCCCTTTATCTTCTTTATTCTTTAAGATATCTTAAAAAATCTTTTTGCATATTAGAATGCCCCCTTGTGGCTTTCCTAAACAAGTTTTAAATTGAAATTATCTGAATTAGAAGTTTATAAAATTTTGTCTAAAAGTGGGACCATTTTTTTTATCGAAAGTACGGTCGGAATGGAAAAACGGCCACGCGCTTAACTTCTTTATTTTTTAAGAAAGCAAAAAAATACTTTTACTATCTTAGTGGACAACCTCCTAGCTATAGTAAGAACATTTTATATTGAAAGCGTATCAATTAAAGGTGTTTCAATGTTCGTCCGAAAGTTAGCCCGTTTTCAGATCAAATGTAAGTACAAAACATAACAGAAAATTTGTTTTAATCAAATATATGAAGTTATATATATAAAGAAGATAAGGGGGGTGGACGCGTTTTCCTTTCCATTTTGACAGCAATTTACGACCTGGCCGCGTTTTAAACCTGTCCTTGACCGAGTTCGTTATCTCCGCGACAAGAGAACTGTGGGTGTCTACGTTTTGACAGCCGACTCTGGAACGAGGTAATCTGCATTTTGCATTGGATTTGCATGTATTTTTTATGTTGTACGTTTGCCTTAGAGTTCATTACATTGTTGTGCAAGACTAGTTTGTCGTGACATTTTCTTTTTCTGCTTTATTTCACGATTACAATTTGGGTCTGCCTATTCTGTTGACCAAACACCATTGACCCATTGACCAAAATGTCTATATTCTATTGACCACCGTCTAATTGACCATTATCCAATATATCCCCCCAGGAGTAGCATAAGCTAATTGTTAAGGTGTTAAAATCCCAATTATCATAGAGCATGAACACAATTCTCACTTTAAATGTTTATTTTTATGATTATTATTAATTAATTTTTAAGCAAATTGACTATTCTATTTAATTAATCAAAACATTTTATAAAAAATAACAGACATAAATCAACAATTGGTCAATGGTCTACTGGTCAATGGTGCTTGGTCAACAGAATAGATTGACCCTTACATAATACAATACCACAAATCTCAAGTTTACCGTATACCTTATAATAAATAAATTAATACCAATAAGTTACCGTAAGCACGGACCTATGGTATATAGGTCCGTGCCGTAAGCATGCTATTTAGAAACATGCTAGAAATACTATTTATTATACTTATTTGAAAACTTGTGTATATAATATGTTTATTGTTTGAAAGTTTTATAAAAAGTTCCTCTAACAGGCTTAAAAATTTCGGCCATAATCCAAGAACTTGGGAAGGATATAAAATCCTCAGTTGCTCATTTTTAATCTTACTCAGCAAAATTTGGTTGGTCGGTAGGAAGGTAATGATTTCCTTATCTGTTACTTTTTATTAGTGCTGTAGCCTGAGGCATATTTAAACCGAGGCAGTCTAGGGAAGTGGGCATGTTTCCCAGAAATGTTTTTTCTAGGACTTTTCTAGTGCATGCTCTGCAAGTTTTAACCAACTGGCACCTTCCTCGGTGTGCCTCAGTATGGCTAGGGTGCTGTTTATAGCCAATCAAGTTTCAACTAATAATACACAGTCCAAAACATTTTCCCACTTGGACGCTTCATAAAAGTTTGAGTAGCAACCCCAGCTATTACTTTCATAACTCAGTAAATTGGACTTTAAAGCCCATACCTTTAAAGAACTATGTTTAACATCTCCAGAACTGATTTAATTTTTGAAATATCTTTAAAAATAAAAAAGTTATGATAAATTGAAGTTACTAATTATTTGCATTTTCTGGAATTTTTATTGGGTCACTTTATAAACTATTGAAAATGGTCCCTACTCAAACTGATAATTTTTCGGCGCAGCTGTATAATATTGATTTTGACTTACATTTTAGACCAATCAAATTTTGTATATGAAGCACGTCATTTAAATATGCAACAAATTAGAAGAAATTTGATTTGTTCATATTGTAAGCCGAGAGAGGCATCAAACGGGGTGTCTGGACGAGATAATTCTCTTTCCTGTAGCATATCCCTGTGGCGAATAGATTTCCTAGATAAAGCGATTCACTAGACATCATTCTATCTATGCCGTTCATCTTTTTTTAAAAGATATTCCTTGTTTAAAGACATCCTTATATTATTAGTATTTTCTGGTTTTCAGGATATCTGTGACAATATAATTGACAACATGGGTGACAATCTTCCAGAAACTATATATGATGTAGAGACGCCGTGTCTACTGGTGGATATCGATATTGTGAAAAAGAATTGTCAGAGAATGATAGACAGATGTAAAACCATGGGAGTTGAGCTCAGACCACATATGAAAACTCATAAAACTTTGTAAGTTCTACTCATTATTTTTCTTTATAACATTACAGGCGGTGTAGAGGGGGGATATCACTCATGTATACCGTCTCCCGTGGCTGAGTGGTTTAGGCATTGGCCTTGGGAGGGGAGGTCGAAGGTTCGAATCTGGGTAGGGGTCCGTTCTGATATGGCCGATTGGTGAGCCACCAGCTAGTTAGATAATGGTTACTGTGTGCCTACCTGCCTGGTGCCTGGCATTGAAGGATAGGAATTGGGAAGTAAATGTGCTCAGAAAGTAGGTTTCTCATCGGTCAGAAATGGCTTGCCCTTTAAATAGGGGTGACACTTTACTTTACTTTGCATGATGTAAGTTTCCCTTATAATCCTGGGCCATGGTTTGTACAGCCCTTAATTAAACAGGGGTTCCACTTCGTGCTGAATCTCAAGTCATTTTGATAATTTTAGCCAAAATACCTAAAATTTCAAGAAAAATTGACCCTTCAGCTAGAATCTTTGGGTCAAATGGAACATAATTATGTTTGTAAGTTAATTTCTGACACTACAGTAAAACCGCGATAATAAGACCACCCTTGGGACCTTGGTCTAATTATTGAGGTGGTCTTAATATTGAGGTTGAAAAAGAGCAAAATGAAAATTAACTTGAAAATTGTGTTCTTAATTTTGAGGTGGTCTCAATATCAAGGTAGTCTTTAAGTGAGGTTTTACTGTATATGTTTTGATTCTGACATGAATATCAGATTTAATGAAGTACTTTTCTGGATTTTGTAGAGAGGGAGCAGAACTTATGACAAACGGTACGAAGAGGAAAATTGTCGTCTCTACCATCAACGAAGCTGTCTTTTATGCAGACAATGGATTTGAGGATATCCTGTGGGGAAGTCCAATTGTACCGGGAAGAATTACTAAGTATGTTGACCTTTACTTAGAATCCTGATAAGCATACGTAACAAGGGACTGAGCAGTGATTATCGGCCGGCAGGGAGCATATTAGCTGAATATTAACGTTTATAAAACTACTCCAAGGTGTTAATTTCTGCTACCCTTCCGATAAAGTTGTGAAAATTTATCACTTCTCAATGTTTCTTATTTTTAATTTATTCTCAATTGTGAAATGAGTTCTTACAACTTAAGAGTACATTTATCATAGGACTCAGGCCACCAGAGAACGACTTATAACAGGTACCGTATGTCATAATAGGCCAATGGCAATGTTGCATAAAACTAAATTTTACAACCATGGGCCCTGATGATTTTTGTTACTTTATAAATGTTGTCCTTGACTAAGACTATTGAAAGTATAACAAGAAATCATAGGAGATTGGAACAAGTTCTCGCTCTTTATCCCTTCTTGAGTTATCTCCCTTTCTCCCTTCCAAAGTATTTGTAGTACTATATACTATAGAGGGGATAAAGGGAGAGAACTCTAGACTGTATAAAGGGAGAGAACTCTAGAATGGTTACAGGGAGAGAACTGTAGAAGGGATAATGGGAGAGAACTCGTGACAATCTCCTGTGCAATAAACCTTTTACCATCTTTCAGGAGGCTGATTGATCTGGCTAACAGATTGGAAGAGTTTCATGTCATGGTATCCACAGAGATTGGATTGGATGCTTTAATTGGAACACCACTAAATGATGGAAAGAAATGGTCATTGTTTCTAGAGATCGATTGTGGTTATGGCCGAAGTAAGTAGACATAGTGACAAAGATTTAATGCACCACTCAAGTGTATGTGTATTTTTAAGCTTTATTGACTCAAAGCAGCCACTTTGTCTGTTTGTCTGTCATGTGCCTAAGTATCGGGGCGTATATGCATCCATCCCACATTCATGTCCGAGCTATTTCTCAGCAACCTCTGACTGAAATTCAACAAAACTAAATGCAAAGTTTCACTACCAGCATGTTCGAGTTCAATGATTTAATACAAACTTTATGGAGCATCTATCGGTTCTATTGATAATTTCTTGGTTTTATTTGTTAAATAGGAGTTATGGCCCTTTTTTTACTTAATAAAAAGATGACCTTCTATTGTGTATCTGTATGATTTAAGCCAGATGCACCACAAACAAACCATGTATTATATACAGTTAAATTCTAGATCATTTTCTGTACATTATACAAGTATAAGATAACTGACAACTTTGCTATGTACAAGTGTATTATGTAATTATGTATGTTCACTGCTTTGTAAAATACTTTAAAAATAAAAGTTATCTTAAAAAAAAAAATTCTAGATCATATGTGTGAGTGTCACTATAGTATATATAACATATTATACAGGAAAACATCAATAATAAGACCACACTTGGGACTCTTGAAAACTGGTCTTCTTATTGAAACAAAACAGTGAAAATGGATTTGAAGTTTGTATCCCTAATTTCGACATTGAGGTTGAATAAGGAGCAAAAATAAGACCACCCTTGTGACCCTTGAAAACGAATCTTCTTCTTGAAGTTGTCTTAATAACAAGGTTGAATAACGAGCGGAACATTGGCAAAAGACTGGATAATTGTGTCCCTTATTTAGAGGTGATTCCTTATTATTCAGGTTGAATAAAGAGCAAAACAGTGAAAATGGACTTGAAAATTGTGTCCCTAATTTTGAAGTTGTCTTAATATTGAGGTGGTCTTTATGTGAGGTTTTACTGTATTGTCTCCTGTGGTTTCAGCTGGCTGCTGTTGGAATAACGAAGAAGTTTTGAGGGTCGGGAAGAAACTATTGAGCTGCGATAAAGTTACGTTTCAAGGGTTGTATACACATTGTGGAAACTCATACAATCCTGATATAGAAGAAAAGAACCGGGTGCAACAAAATAGTTTCGATAGATTAATGCTTGTGAAGAACAAGTAAGTATTACCAGCTGTTTTTTCGGCTATCCTCTTTTCCCTTGTGCTAAAAAGTATAGAGTTTTCCCTGTTTGAAATGTAAAAATTCCCAATAAATCTGAAGAAAATGTTCCGGTTCTATTTAGCCAAAATTTGTCAGCATAGTTTAAGGACACCAAATATTGTGCATCTCAAATATATCTATTTTATTTATTTAAGAGATGGAAATTGCGAATTTGATATACAGTCAAACCTGTCTGTAAAGACCACCCATGGGAACAGCAAAATGTGGTCTTTGTTTACAGGTGGTCTCTATTAAATATCATTGAAAATGGTCTGATGGGAGATAAAATTGGTGGTCTTTGCAGACAGGTTTTGCAATAGTGGTCTTTGTTCGCAGGTGGTCTTTAACACAGGTTTGACTGTATATTGTAGAAAACTATCGAAGAGAACAATACAGATTAATGCTAAACATTAAAAAATAAATCTGAAGTTGAGTTTGAGCAGAATCTTAAGTTCTTTGATGAGATTTGTTGTGACCTTGGCAAGTTTGAACCCATGACCTCTTAAGATGATAGGCCAACAGTGTATCCCCTACATCAACCATGCGTTCAGTTACAGATAGTAGTTGCTCATGTAATGAAACTATTTTGTTTTGTATCCCTGGCCCAACGTATAGCATTCATGGGGAACCAGATTGCAAACGTTACAAAACGTTATCCGCCAACACCTTTACTGAACGCAGCCGAGCACTTGGCATGTATTGATGTATACGTTTCTCTTACTTCACAGATTATCAGAGATTGGTGTAGAGTGTAAGACAGTTGGTTGTGGTTCCACTCCATCATGTAGTCAACCTATAGATTGTCTCACCAAACTTACAGAGATGCACCCTGGCAACTATGTATTCTATGGTTAGTTTAGTTTTACTTTACATCAATTGTAAAACTACTTATACTCAGTCGATGACCCCTTTCTGGCAACCAACCAGGACTTCTGCCAAATTAAGGGACCGTGAAGTTCATATTAAGACGCTGCTTATCGCGGGGCTCGTACTTGCGACCTTTGGATCTGCGCCTCTATGGTTAGTAAGCATTGTACTATTGCAATATAGATTATGGTCCAATTATTATCGAACTTGGTCAGAATGTTCACCTGATGAAAGTTTTAGATATCTTCGAGATTAGATTATGTTGGGTCAAAAACTAGTTCTATATTTCTTATTCTATAATCTTGATCTTTATTTAAAGATTATATGCAGGTCCTTGCAAATTCCTGCAAAATGGAGGACATAGCATGTAAGGTGGCTACGACTGTCGTGGACCACAAAACTGAGGTTCAAACCTTGGCTATAGACTGTGGATGGACCGCATTGGGTCTGGATGCTCCCTGTGAACCGTTCCGTGACGCACCATTGGGTCAAGCTCCTGTCGTTGGCCATCCGGAACTCAAGTAGGAATTACTTTCGTTGACACTTGACATACAGTCAACTCTTGTTATAAAGATCACGTTGGTGACTAGGATTAATAGATAATAAGCTATATGAATGTACATATGATTCAATTATCAAACTTAAAATGTAATACTTTGATCAAACATATAGATCTGAGTAGAATATGCCAAAATAAAGCTAAGTATGGTTCTAATTTTATTGTCATAGAGTGTGAGTGAAGTTTATAAATTCCAATTTTCGGAATTATCTTGATGTCACTATCCTGTATGTTTATATGTATGCTTGTGTCCATTCTGCATATTAAATATTCATATGTTGAACGCAACCTCGGCTAACTAGAAGTACGCTTTACTCAAACTAATTTCGTCAGTGTTGACGAGTTCAAGCCAACACGAGTCCACTGTATGTAACTTAACGGCTTGGCAAAACACCATCCTATTAGGAAAACTAACCCATGCCGCGACAGTGTTCTGACACATTGTGGTTTCTTAAAACCAGAAACATTTCATTAAATTTTTGCATTATTGTAAAATTCAACACATTAAATTAATCATGATAACATCACAGATGGCCTCATGTACACTTCACTATGCCAAGGTCGCATGAAGCTACCGGTGTAAGGACTTCCAATAGGCTAGAACTACGCTTTACTCGAACTTGTTTTGTCAGCCCAGACAAGTTCAAACCAACGAGTGTTCACTATATTTTTGTTGTTCAAATGTGTGAATACTGCGTCTGCAAATTTATCTACGTATACCACCTTTGGGACTCATGAAAACTGCTCTTCTTACTGAGGTGGTCTTAATATTGAGGTTGAATAAAGAACATCAGTGAAAATGGACTTAATTTTGAGGTGGTCTTATTATTGAGATGGTCTTTAAGAGGTTTTACTGTATTTCTGTTGTTGCAGGATGTATGGGATGACGCAGGAACTCGGAAAGTTGAAAGCTACAGATGGTGAAATAGATTACAGTAAATATCCACTTGGTTCCCGACTTTATCTTTATCCCTGGCATGTAAGTATGTTATATTCATATACACCTGGTTCCCAGCACTTCTTAATTTATTGTTAATAAGTGGTTATTACACTTGGACCTTGTATATCCGACAACTTTGTATCTGAATAATTGGTATTATCAGAAATAAATATCGGGACCCTATGTATCGTCTTATGCACAACAAATTGAAATGGGCTGTTGAAACCATGTATACTTCGAGGTCAAATTTCAGACCTGATGAATCAACTGAACAAAGTCCGACTGTTTTTTGTAATACATTATTTTCAATTGTTGGCAATATGCAGTAGCCAAACAAAATGGTTCCAAGGGACGCCAAACTAACTAACGTCAGTGTTGAACCCTGATATAACTCGTCGTATCGATTCATACTTGACCATCCATGTCACCCCTATTGATTCCTCATAGTTTGGTCGAGAGGAATAATTTTGCTTCGTTTGTTTCAGTCTTGTTGTACGGCTTGTTTACATCGGTTTTACTACGTGCATTCTGGGGACAAGATCGTAGGAAAATGGCGTACAACAAGTGGATGGTGAAAATATATGGAACAGAATTACCTCATGTTATATGGAACAAAATGTTGCAAAATATTTAAATCAAAACCTACTGTACAATCTGATCTCTCCACAGCGTATTATTTCGAAGTAAAATTTTGGGCCCAATGAATTCGAATTAACAGGTCCAACTGAAATTAAATCTTTTATGTCAATTCATGTTTTATGCTCAGCTTTGCTTACAGTGCTTGCTAAGGCCTTGTTTAAAGTAGTATTTGTAGGCTGCTTCTCGATCCTACTTTGAGAAGTTGAGTTGGTAGATAGATATTACTTTTTGAATTAAAACTTCCTGTAAGTAAATTTTGTACCTGTAAATTTCTTGATCAAGACTATAAGAATCTTTTACTGGCTTCCCGTAGGGATAGAAATATATTAATATATGAATCCCTTCTATTGGATAAAGGGAGAGAACTTGTGATAAACTCCTGTGGATCAAATATAGTACTCTTGAAAAACTTTTCTTGATCAAAGTTGCTTCCACTTTTTGTCTTATATTAGAATAAGTATTTAATTGTTAATCTGTTGCATGTATCTATTCATTAACCATGGCGATGAACTTTAGTTACTGTCGTCTGAAGTTCATCGTCGCTTCGAGATAATCAGTCATTTGTTCGCAGCCATTCACACCGTATTAATTCCGTCTTATGTCATGAGTATTAGTCAAGTATCATTGTTGTCATTGTTGTAATCTGTATCGTGTGACTTATTATTTGTTATATGAATATTATTGATGATTATTGCAAATTATGATATGTGTATGTAAATGCAGCAGGGACTATTTGTTTGGCCATATCGCGTATTGCTGGGGTTTTGCTGGCGCCAACGTTTAAACATGTTACTTCATCAAATGTAAATGAATATGCTTACTTGTTAATCCGATTGTCTCCTTATGGAGTTTATATTTGTTTGAACAAAATGTTGAAGATAAAATTCTGTGATATTATGCATCATATTATAAATGCCATTTCTAATTCTTAATGATAATTACCCCAAATATTATTTTTGATTATTCAATTGTGAGAAATAACAAAGGTAAAATGTGATGTCATTTTTGCCTTGCCTTGCCTTGCAATGATATGATGGAAAAAAGGTAATTTTTATGCCCCCACATTTGAAGAATGGCGAAAGGGAATTAAGTGATCAATAGCACTTGAAAGGATAAATGGATTTCATTCATAGTGGGCACATCAGCATTTGATAAAACAATACTGGACAAGTTCGATTTCGGTTATAATCCACCAGGAGTTATGGCCCTTTTTCTACTAGAAACCCATAGCGGGGGCATTCATGTCTAGTCACGTTTAGTTATAGATATAATATATTTGATTTACAATTTATTATAAAAATGAAATTTTACATTCATGAAAAGTGATTTATTATATTCGTGTTGATAAATTATTGAATTAAGTAAACTTGTTTTCAGAACATTTTAACAACTAGTCATGATATGTGAATTAGATTTTGTTAAATGGTGCCATTGACGTTTATGTGTGCTTTATGTTTTTATTTTAATGTTATGCTTTAAGTTGCCTTTGCTTGGACGGCAATGTCTCTTTCTAGGAAATTTACTACATGTATCAATATATCTAATAAATTTATATAATGATTATATGTTTTGCTTTTGTCACTGATTTTAATCTGGTTAATTGACCTTGTATTGATGTGTTAAAAATATACAGTAACACCCCAATAATAAGATCACCTTTGAGACCCTTGAAGACTGGTCTTCTTGTTGCAGTGGTCTTAATAAAATGAGATTGAATAAAGAACAAAACAGTGAAAATGGACTTTACATTGATTTGTATATTATTTATAAAATAAAGAATAAAATAAATTTGGCAGTCTCTGAGATTTTTGGCCCTAAGGACATTTCTTGGAGAAATTGAGTTATTAACATTACTGCATGCAAGGATTTGTAGGTCACTACAAAACAAAATTTATTGCAAAACGACATCTTTTTAGGGAATTACAGCACTTTTAACATGGTCATTAAGACTAGATGTGCAAAATGAGTTTCACAAAATAAAACAGCAAATATGTTTTAGATAAGATAATGTTTTACAAATAAATGTACATAATTCTTTTCCTTAAGAAAAGGGGCCAACTCAATGTTTAGCGGTAATTTTTTTGCTTCTGCTCGCCGCTGAATCTTAACTTTTTTACTGAAATGTTTAAAAGTAGCCATTAATGTGAAAACATGACGTCATATTTAGTGCGTTTTTCTCAGAAACAAGACGCTCGGAGAGTGCCACGAATCTCGGCTACCAGATTGTTGTTTTTATCTTTTGAAAACACTTATATTTGCCCCATTATGCATATATATAAGTGACGGATGATGCTGGACATCAATGTAGCTGGAAAAAGGTGTAGCAAAACTATTGTGGAGAAATGTTTTAAAGGAATCTGAATGAAAAATATAACAATAATGATATAAATAGAATTTTGTAAAAACGTTCTTGTTTGGTACTGATGTGTCAAGTATTGAACATGTAATGACAGGGGCGTACCTGGACGTTTTTGAGGTGTACGCCAAGTGTGTGCATCGTAGGTGCGAATGGGGGTAGGTGTGGGAGGGGACTCTCCTCCCGTGGATGGGGGTTTGGGGTCTGCTCCAAGAAAATTTCGAAAATTAGGAGGCAAATGGTGCGTATTCATGCTATATTTCAGTATTAATATGGTAAGTTCTTTGTCATTGGCATGCTACTTAACTTACAGCGTCAAACTGATATAACTATTCGGGCGAATTTGCCCATAACCCCATCCCCCCTCAGCCTTCATTTTTTGCATTTTTGGAACTTTTTTTCAAATGGTATTTAGGTCTTTGCTTTTTCTGAAGAATTGTATGCATTGGCCTACGTGCGTATGCCTGGATACGGGCATGAATGACATTGTAAGAATTGCACCATATACATTAATGATGTAAATGAAAGCAAAAGCTAAAATCATTATTTTCATTGGGAAAATGTCAAACAAGTCTTCGTAGGATCTCACAATTTCAAGAAAGTTGAAAGGAAAATGTTGGAAAAAGTCCTGCTTAAGAAACAAAAAAGCAAACGCCCTACATGTGGCTCAAACCCATGCCCCCAAGATATAAGAGTCTCGTTCTGTACCGAGTGACGTCGCACACGTTTCATGATTCTGTGGAGAAAAGTTGTTTCTCTAGGAAGGTAGAAAGCAAATCATCACTTGGATCCGATTTGTACGAAATTTCAAGATTTACTCTCAACGAATTCACGATTTCAAATTTACGAATTCACGACTTCAACTCGAGAAGTTGAAATCTTTAAACCTTGACTTTCCTAGGAAAGAAATAATCTAGTGTTCATGTCACCACCGGTCTTTCATACATATGGCATAATTTATTAACTTAAAATAACTTGTCTGTGAAGTAACATTATCAAAATGCACGCTTGTTTGGTTCTCACAGATCTCTGCGTGCCAGTCACTTCCAGTCCACGCTTCACTTTATGGTATATCCGCACCATTCCACCATCATACCTTAATTTGTTCTATGCATTCCAATCACACGTACACTACTGATAAGCCACTACACAAAACTCGAGCAAGTCTAAAAATATCTCATTCCAACATGGCGGACTAGCAGGAATTTTCTTTTAGACAAAAAGTTCTATATTTCCGTAATCATGTGAAATTAATGTTTAGTTTATCTGCGGAAACGTTAAAGGTCATAATTAGAACCATAAGATATAAACTATTTTGACAAATTCAATTGGGATTTACTCTGGACTTCAATATTCTTGGACTTGGAGTAGAACTCACAATGAAAATTTTACCAGCTTAGTTATACGCGGTGAGTATCGTTATAATCAAAATATTTTCTAAATCTAAGGATCAAATAAACGAATCCAGACTTAAACGTTTGATTTCTAGACAACTGTGCGTGTATATACTTTATTGTGGACCGCTCGCTCATTTATGTAACCATTTCATTATCATGTCATATTGACATTTGAACACGTAAATGTTTCATGATCAACCCCACCCACTTCATGTTTTATAAAGAAAAAGAATGTACGTCTTTTAGTTAGTCACGTGACTACGAGAGAAACCAACTCAGTATTCGCATTTGAAACACTTAATGATGTTACTGTTAATATGATAACTAGGTGTACTAAATAAAACATACGTCAGATTTATTTGTATTCTATGTCATAACAATTACTCATACTGTTAAGAAACTACATACACTGCCACTCCCGAGAACGCATGTAAAAAAATATCTGTATCTTTTTCTGCCTACTTAGAAATAAGACATGCGTTATATATTCGATATTTTCTAAAATTTAGAAAATTCACGTACAAAAATTTCATGTTTTCTCTCCATTTGTCATGCTGCTCAGTATTGTAATAATGATTGTTGCTGCTTTTTACAACAATAACCAACTTTTTTCAGTGTTCAATATGCACGAAACGTTAATTACAAATCAGATAACTGAATACTTATAATTTGTAATTGTTTGGTGTAAGGCGTGCACTGCCGTTTCGCAACAGTGTTTTAGTTATTTACCATGGTCAGTTAAGCTGACCATTTCTCCTGTGTTACCCAATCATTACTAACCTGTTATAACAACAACAACGCCTTATCTCACGAACCCCGTAACTCAATGTTTGGCGGTTTTGAGTATATGGTATAGTTGAAACCGTCTTTCAAAGCTCTTTCTATCAGTACTACCTATATTGTTCTCGAATGCAAATAACTTAAATAAAATGCAAGTACATAACCCTGTATGTAGCAATTATCTCAAGAGGGTAAAACTTCAAAGTTGTTTTTTCTCAAAAAGACGAACAACAATTCATGGGGTTCTGGAAATAATGCGACGCACTGTCACCCTTCCCACTGACAAGGGTGGAGAACTAATGTCTGGTGATGTATTATCTTAAGTCAAAGTATAATGGCAACATTCACGCCTTGGCCAGGGTTCAAACCCAGGTTCTTCATATTGGCAGTCGAGTGCTTTACCGCAGGAGCTAACCAATTCGGCTTTAGAAAGACCGATTCAAGAACTGTTTTAAAATGGGTCATTAATAAACATAAATAGTTATTGTCATAGAAATAATGCTCAAACAATTATAAAATGTTTTCTGATTTAGAGCGCATCGTACGTATGACAGTTCCCGTTATGCCGTAAATTTAAAATAAACTTGAATAAAACAAGACACATCTTGAAAAAAGATGGTCGGCGCAATTTGAAGGTTAAGATGTGTTGTGCAACACAAAAAAATGCCGTTATGTTACGATTGCTGGTCACTCCAGATCCAAAATGGATTTCGGTAAATTCACCGAAATTCAGTGGTTTTCGGTAAGGTAACGTACCCTTCATCGAAAGGTTAACCAATCCGCGTCAATGTTACAAACGTTGTTTGGTTGAAGAGATACTGCCTTGGTGGTTAACGTAATATTTGGTTGGTTCACAAAACACTGATATGCAAATAGCAAAACCATGTTAGTACGGCTGGGCCGTAAAAAATATAAAAGTACGAATTGTGTTGTGCGCGTGTGCTCCTATCTCGGGATGGTGAAAGAGAAACAAGCATGTCCACTGCTACACGTAGACTCTCAACGCTTGTGTTTGATCATCTATCCATATATGTACTCGTAGGCAATGTCGAATTGTGTGATGAAGTTCTCGTGTTGTTGAGCGCTACATTGTCACACGGTAGATCCGGGTTCGATTCCCGGGTTGTGCCGGTTATGCTCTTCCGTGACATTGGTTACAGTCATGTCCTCCATGTGGTGGTGAAGTTGTCGGCTGCTTGCGGAAGAGCCAGTTAGTACGGGGGTGATAATTAGTTCCCGAAAACTGGTTGGGTCAACTGGCCGCCGTATATGACTGAAAAGTTGTTTAAAAACGGTGTAAACCCCGATGAAAACAAACGCATATTTAGTAATCAAATGGATCAAAAGTTATTCACATGTAGGCGGTAAATGTTTTGTTTAATAAGAATGCAGGAATGTACCTGCTAATGTTAAGATTTCATCTAGAACCCAGCCTCGATTTGCTTGGTGATAAATTGCAAACATTTCTATTGCATTATTTTCAACCATTTTATCATTTTTACAGAGTCTGCGATACGGTCGTAACTCGGCAACATTCGGTATACTTCGGACATAACCCTAGTGTATATTGTGAATGCCTGGTACCATTCCCTGATCACCAAGGTGATGGAGCTTGAACCCAGCAGTGCTGAGCACAGTCCGCCATATAGTGACAACAACAGATCATGGTCCTGGAACCAGATAACTGATGAACTTAGTTCCGTCACAGGTATTTATATAACATCGCTTAATAAACCATCCATGCCTTCCCTGTATCGTTCGTTATCGGTTGTAAACAAACTTTTAGGTGATAAGCCAATGAAAATATATTTTACGAACGATTGACCAATAGTTTTTACTTGAGAACGTGTTCAGCCAATAAAAATACGTTTTACAAATAATATTTGCTAGATAATGGTTGTAAACAAACATTTAAGTGGTCGGCCAATGAAAACACGTTTTACAAACGATTGACCGACAATATTTACTTGAGAATGGTTGTTAACAAACTTTGATGTGGACCGCCAATGAAAACACGTTTTACAATTTATTGACCAACCGCCGTTGTGTTCACAGTACACGACATTCTCAACTGATTTTCTATCTATAGTACATAGTAGGTTACGTTCTTCTGTGACGTTGGCTACAGGCATGTCCTCCACATGAGGAGAAGTTGTCAGTTGCTTGCACAAGAGCAAGTTAGTACTGGTTGATAATTAATTCCAGGAAAATTGATTAGGTCAACTGGCCGCCTTATATGACTGGTAAATTGCTTAAAAACGGCGTCAAACCCGATGAATACAAACAAAATTTAATTAAATGCTTGGTGTTAAATTCACAATCCAACTCCGTTTCGCCATTGAAAACAGTGCTTTAACCGAAAATACCACATAAATGGTACCCTGTGACTGAATTTATAAAACTAGTATTCTGAATACAATAATTGCGAGTGTTACTATTTTTTATTGAGTTAATACAATTTAGTAATTAGTGATTACGAATGTAATATTTTATTTATATCATAGAATATACGTTTCTCCCAAAATAACAGCGGCCATCACTGTTACAAGGCAATTGTTACGTCACTTCATCCGTTATTTTACTAGGACAATATTGATAAATAGTACCCGGGAGTTATTACATGTCTGTGACGTCATCCAATATGTTATTGTTTGTTTGATGTTACCGAGTGATTCATCACAACGAAGGTTGAAATTCATATTGAAGAATTATTATGACGAAGATAAGAGAAATTACTCGTTTCGCTATTTGCCTCCACCAAAATACTTACCGCGTAGGAATGCAACTTAATGTGCAAAACCTCTAGCGATTTTTTTGTCGGTTTGCACACTTAATATAACAACCCTTACAGAATTCTTTTATGTTTTTATTAACCGCAAAGGCGAAAATATTGTGTTGAATTTGTTGCTCGATTTCTAGATAACTGCTGAATTTATTGGCGTCGTTTGAAAATTTCGGTGCATATCCAAAATCAGAGAACGAACGATGTAGTAAAAGTTTTAAATATCCTCATTGTTTTAATTTTGACGTGTTTGTTATTGGAAAACAAACTGTATGTCTACGCATGAGAAAATAGTCCGCAGTTACGATATATCTAATCCACATCAGTTATTCGAAACTTCTGCGAGGAAAAATTGGTCCCAGACGTGCATTATGCCTGGAATGTCTTAGAATCATGATAATTCATTTAGAAAATATAAATATTGCAATGCCTTCTTATATTTCTTCTCGAAAGTCGGTGACTGGCATATAAACACTCCAAGGTCACATAACGAAAGTTAAAATGTTCGACCGACATAATGTTGTCGATGTGACGTCTTCAATAGCAGCAGCAGAAACAGCAGTACCGCTACCGCTTATTACTACTGTCAGTGCAAGGTGTTACTGTCAGCAGTAGTAGCAGTTTACAGTACAACGAAAGCATTGCTTATAGTATTTATATTAGATCTAGTAGCAGGAACAGCAGTAATACCGCTCACTTCTACTGTCAGTCTTGAAGTACAATGTGTTACTGTCAGCAGTAGTAGCAGTAACACAGTACAACAAAAAGCATTGCTTAAAGTATCTGTAATAGATCTGATAGCAGGAACAGCAGTAATACCGCTCACTTCTACTGTCAGTCTTGAAGTACAATGTGTTACTGTCAGCAGTAGTAGCAGTAACACAGTACAACAAAAAGCATTGCTTAAAGTATCTGTTATAGATCTGATAGCAGGAACAGCAGTAATACCGCTCACTTCTACTGTCAGTCTTGAAGTACAGTGTTACTGTCAGCAGTAGTAGCAGTAAAACAGTACAACGAATGCATTGCTTAAAGTATCTGTAATTCTGTAATAGATCTAATAACATCATACCAAGTACTTAGGACTACGACACCAGTTAATGTAAATGATATGTAAAGTTCATGTGAAAGGAAATGGTACTGACGAGACGCAATGCATATACTTTTTTACATCTTTGATTTTATGTAAGAATGAATAAAATTTGAATTTATAAGAAGAATATCATTGTATTTAGCTATATTTTTCAAACTAGAAGTAAAACAATGCATGTTTATTTATAGATCGCTAACGACTGTATCGGAGCACTTATACTCTGTTAGTGTACATGTTTGTAAGGGTTAATCATAATTTCTATCAGCGTAAATTTCATTTCAAATCCCTAAACTATTTAGGTCTTATATATAAATTGATTGTAACAATAAAATGTGCTTAAACTACACAGTATAAAGCCATTGATATGGAACTTGTACACACTTCACATTCATTTATTGGTTTGAAATATATACTTCTGTATAACGAGTGACCGCACACATGTTTGAATGACGTTGATATGGTACTAAAAAATGTTTACCCATTTCAGACAGCAATAATGAGTTGTGTGGGCTCATGGAAGACAAAGAGATTGCTGCAAGGGCTGTGGCCTTTGTTGTGAATAGTACCAGGAAAGGAATTGTTCCGCTGTGCGCCGATGTTGCCAACTTAATGCGTTCAAAGCAATGGTATGACTTTCTTGTATACATATAGACAATTGGTTGTAGTAACATCAAACTTATCGTAAGGCAGTACAGAAACATTAATGCATGTATATGCTCTGCGTGAACAAATAATAAACCACGTAAGGCGCTCAACGTAATAAATTTACAGACAACGTAAAGAGTATATTCACTATAAGAAATAAATAAACAATGTACAAGGCGTATATTCACCGTAATAAATAATGTTTTAAGGCGTATACGTTTATAATAAATTAACAAACAACGTAAGGTGCATACCCATGATATGGTTAATTGATTTATAACGTTTTTCTTATTCATTTATTTCTGTGATCTAATATACATAACGAAAGTCCTAGAGCTGTCTTCCTCTTCAGTTTACGAGTGGAAGTTACCGATATGTTTGGGGGATAACCTTTTGCATGTTTAGGAGTACATGCTAGTCCAACTAACCATAATGGCACACAAATAAGACAAAGACAGTGAATCTCAAGGGTTTTTGATAATTTTTGACAAATTGCCTTTAATTTAGAGAAGAAATGACCCTACAGCCAGAAGCCTTGGGGTAAAAATGTGGCTAATTGGGAAATTTACCGGGGTTAAAAGGTCAACTTCAAGGTCAAAAGGAACCCACTGAAAAGGCTATCACGTGTCAGATTTAAATTCTATATTTACAAGGGAACTTTTTTCTTTTGATTTACACTGTGTTAGTCATAACGAGGAATAGAGTGTCTGAATACTGGTCCGAAGGTCGCCATTTTCTTCGGACCACAAATTTCGCAAATCCTAAATTACGCACGTGTGCTGTATAGTAACCCAAAAACCAATCATCTAGAGTGATTACTATATGTCAGAAACTGGTCTCACAATCGATGTAAAATAAATAAGTTCGAACTAAACCACACTGTCTGTTTTTTTGGAGGAATTACAAAATGAACTTAACATGATACGTTCATGGCATATTTGTGAAGACGCCATCTTGAAAATTATTTCTGCGAAATTAAATTTGTATAAATATTAGACTGACACTATCCGAAGTTCTAATCACAATATGTTCGGATATATAAGATTGAAACAAATGAGAGACTCAGCGTTCACACCACAACATCCTTGTATCTTATCTCCCGAAGAATGCTTGAACAACATTCTTTTTGTGCACGCGCGTTGTTATCGGTGCTTCAGGTGAATAGCACGCCGTGAAATTTGATTACAAATTGTATCGGGTGAGTTTTCTGCACCGCTTGGGTTCGGTACACTCGTATTAAATTCTTGTTGCTAACAGAGAAAAACAGATTTTCGAGCCATTTGAACTGTTCATACATCATACTATACACTCTACCATGAAAGCAACTATTTACGTGCAAAGTGCTCAAAGATTTTATCGCCAACATTATTTTTCAAAATCTACCACTTAAAATAGCGTTTCAATAGGCCCTATACCCCCCCCCCCCCCCCTATATTTATCGATTTTTAGCTAGTGATTATTACAGACAACGGTTTTTTATATTCAATGTTTGTGGTTATATCAAAGCCCACTGACATGTGAATATCAAAAATGTAGAAGGTCGTTTTTACGTTAACAATATGTGTATTTTCATGACAAATACATTTACATTGAAACCGTCTCCAAAGCAGCGTTCTCTTGAGCAATCACCTCTCATCAACAATATCATTTTACTGGAGTAGGAAATTACCACCAAATTAACCTCTTCAATACAGCCACATATACCTCTCGAGAACAGTCAACCTTTGTGTTTCTTAAAAGGTGTTGCTTTCTGAATTGTTCTGAATTGTCGGCCATTTTGATAGGCACATTTCCTTAAAGTGTATGGGGATTATAATGTGAGTACACAAATCTGTCTGAAGGTCCGCAGAACACCTTGTACTCAATTTCGATTGTTATGTAGCAGATTCGCCCCTACCCCCCATACTATATATATTGCTCACATCTACAATATTTACCTCCCTTGTTCTTAATTGTCGGCCATTTTGATAGGCACATTTCCTTACAGTGTATGGGGAATATAATGTAAACGATGATAAACTAAGCCGATATATAAACAATAACTGATTCGATTTGCTCATGTGGGCATTTGGCTCAGTAAGTTGAAGAAAAGTAGGTTGTCACATGCAAATATTCTTGGTATTTTCTCAATAATCACATATATGGACAGTACTCTTATAAGGGCTTATCAGTTTTGCCTATCAAAATGGCCGACAGTTAAAAACAAGGGAGGTAAATTGTAGATGTGGGAACTATGTATACAATAGTCACGTGTTCTCTCCCCTTCTATACCTTCTATAGTATATCGAGGGCTCAACGCAACACTGTCGTAACTCCTATATATAATACATACGAGTTACGACAGTGTTGCGTTGAGCCCTCGATATACGCATTTATTTATAGTATTATATGTGTATACAAGAACTCTTAGAGTCCGCTGCATGATTGGTGATGACATTCATAAGTCACCAGTTCACGATTGAAACTTCATGAAATAACAATTTCATCTGGACGAATTCATAATACGAATTCATGAATTTGTTTAGAGGATATCTTAACGACTAGTGGCCTCAATGGCCGGGGGTTATATATGGTTGCTGACTTGAAATGTATTACCTCTTACTGCTTCAGGTTTGAATCCCACCCACTTGTTTTCGAGAGGTCCTTGTACCTTGTGTCTTTTCTCCGCCCTTAGAGCCGTACAAATTCAGAACAGTGACCCTTACTCTTTATTTAACCTAAAGCCACATTGCAAAAAAATAATAACGAACATTTTTTTACATAAGCTGCGTTTCTTAGTGCAATAACTTGCTGGCGTTATTTCACAAGTCTCGATATAACTATGAATTCATTGGATAGCATAGTCTGTTCAATCGCTTAGATCATAGAAAAAAATGTTGCAATTTTCGTTTAGTGATACATTCCGTGCGCGTTTTGCAATTCGGTCATTACTTGTTGCAATATGTAAACACACAAGCTGTTTACAAGTTTTCCAACATGAAGCGTGTTTGTTATACACTCTGTTTGCATTCAATCTTTATCTACAGAGAAGCCAAATGGCTTATCAGTAAAGACAGAGTTACCGAAAATAGCATGCTGAAAACGTGTGATTTTGTGTATTGAATAATATTTCTGCGTATTTCATCGTAAGATAGACTTGCTTATGTTTTTTAGAATTCATGTTGGATTTTATGTTTTTTGGTGTTGATTCAATTTACGCATACAGTCAACCCTGTGTTAAAGACTACCTGCGAACAAAGACCACTATTGCAAAACCTGTCTGCAAAGACCACCAATTTTATCTCCCATCAGGCAATTTTCAATGATATATAATCTGTTAATAGAGACCACCTGTAAACAAAGACCACATTTTGCTGTTCCCATGGGTGGTCTTTACAGACAGGTTTGACTGTATTTAGATTCGGTCAGTACCAGAGTCAACTTATAGTACAATGAAACCTGAATAATTAGACCACCCTTTGACTTGTTAATTAGGAGGTCTTTATGCCGAGATAATCTTTTAATTAAGACTTTAATGTGATGTACACAACGTTATGTAGAGAAAAAAATGAACTCATCATATTGGTAAAGAATATGTCAGCTTCTTAAAATCACCAGATATTTTTTGAAACATTTCAGTGTAAGTAATGTGACTATGTGACTATGAGAACAGGAGAATGTCACGAGTTCTCTACCTTGATATCCCTTCTCAATAATAAAACCAGTTTTCAAGGGTTCCAAGGGTCTTATCATTGAGGTTTTTCTGTACTACCAATTATCCTCTTGAGAGCAACAACCTCTCTTCCACAACACTGTCAATTCCCCGATAGTCAACATTTACTACCATGGAATATAACCTCTCTAAAGCAACAACCTCTCTTCAACAACACTATCAATTCCCCGATAGTCAACATTTACTACCATGGAATATAACCTCTCTAAAGCAACAACCTCTCTTCAACAACACTGTCAATTCTCCGAAAGTCAACATTTACTACCATGGAATATAACCTCTCTTAAGCAACAACCTCTCTAAAGCAACAACCTCTCTTCAACAACACTGTCAATTCTCCGATAATCCCCATTTACCAACTTGAGCAGCATTCTCATCTAAACATTCAATTAAGTTTTTCCTTAAATATGTTGACCTCCATAGAGCAACACTCTTTCAACAACAGACGAAATTTGTCACTCTCAAAGCGTGTAGTTCTGAATGAGTTGCAAAGTGATATCATTATTTCAGTTTGGAACGGAAGTTACGTGTGTTAAGACGAGAGAACGACACATACAGATCCTCATTGAATGATGGCTCCATACCTCCCCACTCTATGAGCCCCACCCCTCCATCACTGAGCTCCTACACAGAGCAATGTATCAAATCGTTGCAAGAGCAAAGTCTTGCCGTACAGGTAATGTTGGTGCAGCTTTTTTGGATATATATATATATCAAGAATGATCTCCCTTGATTAGCGGCTTTGTTAAAGGCATTTTCTATAAATTGGATTGTCTCCCTTCCGCGCAAAAAAATATACCTGACAAAAATTGTCAAAATGAATAATTGATATTGGCTCCATGTTATAACCGATTTGATATTTCAAATATAAACCACTATTTATGTGCACCCATTATTATAACTATATAAGTTGATATCAAGGTATTCCAGCATTTTAATACCGTGTATCAAAGCGCGAATAGTTCCCAAGTACGAATGCTCTTCAGAGATCAGCAGGTCTGTGTTCAATGTCTGTATAATGGCTATACACGTTTATCTCGAGAATTGGACATGTTGATGGGTGCTGCTTTCATATCGTATCTCGCTCACAGCACATGTGATTATCACGAGTTATCTCCCCTTCTATTCCCTTCTATAGTACAAGTTACATGCATATTCTATAGAAAGGATAAAGGAATGAGAGAACTCTTGAAGCGATAAAGGGAGATAACTCGTGACAATTTCATGTGGCTTCTCATGTGCACCTCTTCAGTGTCTGATGTTTTGTGGACTGTTGTTTTTTACGGGGATCTGTGTGTGGAACCAATTTCTGTGTGTGTGTAGCGTTCATTATAACAACTTAATCTCTCTTTCACAGTAAGTAAGTAAGAAAATACGTAAGTAAGCAGAAAGTTATACTTAATCTCGCCTTATTGACTGCGACACTTATTTTACAGGAGCATTTTAGATCCAGTTCACGATGTAGTAACAGTTCAAGTACATATAGTTATTCACCAAAGATGGATAAGACTAAGGGTGGAATATACAGTTACTCTCCGAAGTTAGACAAACCCCGGGGCGGAAGTCTCCGTCCAGTTGGGGCGCAATATTCACCAGCCAGTAGTAATGACAGTCGAAAACACAATTCCCCTAGGTAAGCTGGGAAATATATACCTTTAACAGCTCAGGTTAGATGTTATATAATGTGGTTTATTCATATTGCATCACTGTCATTTGTCATGTGTATTGTAATATTTCGTTTGACTTTGTTGTAGGTATTAATGTCCATGTACTCAATCTCATAGGTTGTATAAATATTATTATTGTGTAAAGTGTATACATTGAATGATAAGTGTTAATACAATTCTAAAAAGGGCAAGGGATCTAGGAACAGAGAGTCGAATCATTGATTTCGAGGGCTTGGTTTCGAATCACGCCATGGAATCCCGCAATCTTCTCTATTCCTGAGTAAGGCGCGAGTACTTATAAGTAAAACCGGAAGTATTTAATTATCGCAAGTGTCTAATAGACAAGGTTCCACAATATATGTTTTCATGTAATTTTTTTTAATGTAAATAGGAAATAATATTATTATTTTGCCATTACAGGACAACAAAAGCAGCTCTTTCAGCGTTTAGAGAGTCTTATCGTTCTCATCCACGTTCTCCATTCTTAGCATTGTCTTCTGAGCATGCGCAGTCACGTGACCTGAAAGCGTCATCTAGCGGTCCAGTATGTAACAAGGGAGACAATGCCATTGAAGATTGTGTCAGTGATATCGACATAGCCTCTTGCATTGTGGGAGATTTGTCAAGTGATATTTTTAGTAACATAGAGAAATTGAATTGGCGCAATAAATTTGAAGACGAGGAAGCACCAGCAACGGACAAAGACGAGGGTAACGGCGGAACGACGAAGCTTGATAACCCAACTGCATCAATACAAATTGTAAACGAGTCATTCTGTGTTCGAAATTCTACGAAAACAGAAGATGATAAACTGGTTTGTGATAAAACAGAACAGAATGATAAGAAAACATTTGAAATCCATGACGACAATGGAATATATTCTCAAACATATGAACAATCTTTACTGGAAAGACGACGGGTATCTCTACCCGAAATTACAACTATGCCTAATTTGAATGCCGTAAAAATAAGGTTTGTAATATATATTATATTATGTTGGTTACTTATTACTGACCTTAAGATTGTATCCAAACGTCCTCTTACAAATTGTGTTATAAATTTATTCGACTATTAATTTAAGGTTCATCGCCCAAACAATAGGAACACATTTTGATAGAGTTACGTATCCAACCCTCCGTATTGTGAATAGATTACAAGTTCGTACATTTGATGAAACCAAATATATTACAAATGCGGTTATTTTTCGTCGAAGCCGAGATCAACTATTTTGGAAAACACTCTTATATACGACTTGACATGTTTCTTTTATTTGTCGTCGATTGTTCAAATTCTTAATTCTTGGTTCAGAGTTCAAAGTTAAAAAAGTAAAAAATAATTCGAATGTCTGATATATAATATATTATATTTTCACATTCTGCATTTTATTTCATGGCACATGCTCCTGTTTTGTTATATAACACTCTCAACGTTATACTCTTTTTGATTTCTAATAATGCCAAACCGTCAGATTTTAATTTGACATTTTTAATTGTTTCTCATTTCAGACCGAAACAATCCAAGGAAATACAATGCAGTCTTGACAAGACTGACAGAATTAAGGACCAGTCTCTAGAAGAACAGTTCATGAAATGTAACTTATACATTTACTTTTTCTTATTGCATCTTATTTTATTTTTTTATTAACAGCCGCCATAGCATGGTCAATAGTAATCCAAAGTCGCATAGTCTCGTTTACTGCCGACAATAATATAAATGTACGAACATTAAAGTAGAATGTACACACCCTTCTACCAATCAAGTGACTGAATTGTGAAGTTAAACTAATTAAGTGACTTAAGCATTCATATGAATATTAAACTGTTGAAGAGATGCTTAGAGTCATTGAAACAGTTGACGAACCTTGTGCTTAAACATCCTACGGAACAGTTGTACACTAAAAATAGAACTACATGTATTAAATTAAAACATATAGTAATTATTTACTTTATTTACAGCCGTGAAGCTCAATGCAAAGCTTGAAGATGACTTAACTGAAGCGAGAAAAGAAATTGACCAATTGAAGAAACGTTTAAAACGAATGGAGGTAAATACTTTGAAAGATGGGTTGCTGGGTACCCTTTCAGTGCTTGCAATCAACTGTAAAATAAGTTAATCTCATTTTAATTTGGAATATTAAGAGATAATACATATTTGATATCACAGGTGCTTTTTGTAAGAAATATTATTTCCAAACAAGATTTTCTGTAAATATTGAAAACAATAGATCTAGGAGAGAGTAGCGACAACTCTAGCAACATACGATCACCATGTTTAACAGAAACAAGTGCATATGTACAGAAGGCGGGCATGATATACCACATACAAAACACCATCTCAAAAGCACCAGGATACATGGAAGTATAAACATATTAAGCAACTATAAAACGTACATGTACAAACAGAAAAGGAACAAAAGACACAAACAGGCGGATTAACTGCAAAAGTGGAACAACACGCACAAATAAACTCCTCCAATATTGTGGAAATACATTATTTCATGTCGAAAACCATTTCCTTGCAGTCGTCAGGAGCTATCCCCAAATCATTCAGTATTCTTGATGATGAGAAAGTGATTGAAGACAATGGATACTATACAGGAAGTAACAGGACATCCCGAACAGGGTCGGAACATGAACGTATAAGGTATCAATGTTACGATTTCGTTTGTTTTTGGGTTTACACCATTTTTCAGCAGTCATTCAGTTATGTACGATAGTATCAGTATTCATTGGAGTCCAACCTGTTCTTCCATAAACAGCGAACAACTTCCCCACATTGTTCAGATGTGGAGGACAAATAACTAAACATACCATAGTTGTAGTATCAAGGAAAGCATACGTGTACCCTGACATCGGGAGTCGTACCTAGACCCAGATATTGGTAGTTTCAAGAGTGCTCTACCAATTGACCTCCTAATGGGCGCGTATGCCAAGAGCTTCAAATATTGTCAATTATGGTTCACTAGTCCCTTCGCCGTTTCTGTTTCCATCACACGTTTGCCAGTTCATTCCATGATCATGTGTTTAACCTTTCTCCCTTACCTTTGATTCTTCGACAAATGTGTTTTATCATATTCATTTCAGCCTATTCAAGAAACCATCGACTAAACGTCAAGCGATTACATCCGTCAGTTATGTTGGTCCTCTTCCCAACTGTAAATGTTCTACATGCCAAGACGCGTTAGGTAGTGAAGATGATTTGTCGCATTACTCTGATGCCTACGTTGATGAACCACAAAGATACGCCGTTAAGTAAGTGTTTTTGTTACTATAAGGGGCTTGATCTGCGTATCCTTTGTAAGCAGCATGCCGTTTAATTATTAATCAAACGTAACAGTTCATTCATCAGGCTAGGAACCAAGATATATATCTATCTCGAACGATTAATATACACATAGAACTCTTGGACTAAGTGACCTTGTTGTCTGCGGTCTTGTTCCATTGGTGCATTCTATCTCCCTCATTAAATGTGTTCCCTCCCTTTTCTTTTGTCTGGATCGGTTTAGGGGTGTTCTAATATCTGAATGTGGCCCTTACTCTAAATATTTCATCTTTTGTGACATACACTTGATGTTTAGTTTAGTATGACAATAATAGTTTTGTATGGGAGAAAAGGTTGAAAATTATTAACACGAGTTCACATTATTTATTAACAGCAGCAAACTTCAAGTACAGCTGGGCGATCACGTGACCACTAAAGCCGGATATTCTGGTCACATTCGGTACATTGGACACTTGGACAAATCCGACCAGCAGAATATTCTGTTTATTGGATTGGACCTTGATTTATCAGGTATTGATGAAGTGTTAGACATTGTAATAACTCTTTGCCTCCATGTGGGGATGTATCGACTCTCTGTCTCGATGGTGTTGCGTTCGACTGAAATGTGGAAGGTATGCACCGGCCATGCCATACCAAAGTTGGAAAATATGACTAGATGGTCCCTTGTATGTTCGGTATTATAATGGACAGTATAAAGACTTGTTGGTCCTGCGTATTTTAATTTAACAAATTATATTTTACAGTTGGCATGTCAGATGGAAGCCATTTGGGGAAGAGATATTTCCACTGCAAGAAAAATGGTGGAACGTTTATTCCTCTGACCGATGTTGTTAGCAAACTGAACAAAAAGGTTGGTAACTCTGTCCAGAATATTACTTCTACCGACTGATAATTAAACAAGTTATAATAACGTCTATAAAGAACTTTCAATGTCTGTTTCCAACCAGTGTTAACTCAGGGAATGCAAAGTCAGATGAAATATCTTATCGAAGCCTGGAAACTTTTATTTATTGCTATAGAAATAATGGGTAAATATTACAATTTTATGTAGCTGTTTCTATTTCTGAGATCTTTTTCACTCATGCACTAAGGCATTTGATCTTTATTTTGCAGGCGCAACAGAAAACGACCAAAGAAGAAGTGGTAAAAACGAAGAAAAACTCGAAGAAATCAAAAGAAGAAAAAGTCACCCACTTATGATAGATGTAAAAATATTCAGCGCTGTACCTATATTATTCAGATCAAGGGAGGCAAGCGAACCAAGTCTATCTGCCTCTTCATATATATTTCGATAGACTAGTTTCGCTTACTTCCCTTGATATGCAATGTTAAAATTCATGTTTATTTTCTTTTATTTTCATTTATAAAAAATAAATAATTATTGATTTTCTTCAGCGAAAGTAGTCTCCCTGTACCGTTGTTGCACGTGTATCGCGGTTTTCTTGTGCGATATTCGGACGCTTATTTCAACTGATCTTTTAACAGATGAGTAAAAACATTTCATGTAAAGATTTCAATCTATTTTGAATCTTATTTATTCGCCTAGATTATATGGAATTTACTATATTGTTTTAATATTGAATATTTAAACAAATATGCAAATGATTGATTGGTATTTTAGCTGGTCTTAATTAAGGATAGTCACAGGAGATTGTCTCGAGTTCTCTCCCTTTATCCCTTCTTTATACTACAGAATGTATAAAGGGAGAGAATCTCATGTGAATATAGGTACAATGTATTGCAAGTAATTGGGAAAAATATTTTTTGGATGAAGATGATGATTCGCGTACAAAGGCAATTTAAAACTACTCATAACGCTTATCTCCCGTTTCTGTACATAAATGTACTTTATGAAAGGGAGACAACTGCTTATGAGATTACATAACTTCTGTTGGAACATATTTATTGATTTTCTTCAGCGAGAGTAGTCTCCCCTGTACTGTTGTTGCACGCGTATCACGTTTTTTTGGTGCGATATTCAGACGCTAATTTCAACTTTTTATAGAGTAGCAATCGCATTAAATCATATACAGATATTATATGAGTGATCTTCGTAAAAGCAGTTGCTATATGAACGGAATTTAAAAAATAATAGCACAACTCCGTGATACATATCACATGAAGTGCTAAGTATAGCCACACCATGTGTTCTTTTAATTTTTTGTATATCTGATCCATTGTGGCTGATGCTATTCATATAATTTTATAGGTATACATGTACATGCATATATTAATTATTTTTTCTCATGTATGTTTAGACGCAGGCCTATTTACAGTATATTTGTGTATAGTGTTGTTTGATTAACCGCGAGCGCATGAAGAAATATAACCCGGTCCATAACATTTTAAAATAGGTGTATTGAACATTTTTCCGTTTTCCCTGCGCTTGACGATGAACAAAAACCTGATTAATGTTCGATAGAAGAGTAAACCGAATTGTTACTATAGTTGACACACGAGTGTATTTACCTACCTAAATTGAAATGGATCGGTCCTGAAAGTACATCTTTTCCTGGTGAAGTTACTTTAGTTGACACACGAGTGTATTTACTTACCTAAATTGAAATGGATCGGTCCTGAAAGTACATCTTTTCCTGGTGAAGTTACTTTAGTTGACACACGAGTGTATTTACTTACCTAAATTGAAATGGATCGGTCCTGAAAGTACATCTTTTCCTGGTGAAGTTACTTTAGTTGACACACGAGTGTATTTACTTACCTAAATTGAAATGGATCGGTCCTGAAAGTACATCTTTTCCTGGTGAAGTTACTTTAGTTGACACACGAGTGTATTTACTTACCTAAATTGAAATGGATCGGTCCTGAAAGTACATCTTTTCCTGGTGAAGTTACTTTAGTTGACACACGAGTGTATTTACTTACCTAAATTGACATGGATCGGTCCTGAAAGTACATCTTTTCCTGGTGAAGTTACTTTAGTTGACACACGAGTGTATTTACTTACCTAAATTGACATGGATCGGTCCTGAAAGCACATTTTTTCCTGGTCAATCTAACAGCACTATACATGTGTAATGAAGGTCGAAGTTGTTTAGTTTTTTGTTTGTTTATTAAAGTTTATATGTAATAAATTGTGATAGTTGTGTTTGAGAATCACTGTAATCATTTTTACAAGTTTACCAGGATAGATTCGTATTTGAATGAGATTTTTTGACCTACAGAAATATGTTGATATATGATGTTGTAGTATGCTGCAGTTAAAATTTCAAAAATAACTTTCAAGACATCAGAAATTAGTTAGAATATAAACATTATGACACTATATTGCTGAATATTAGTCCTGTTGTGCTAGTTATGTATACACTCAACAAAAAAAATGTACCACTTTTATGTACAGGAAAACCTCAATAATAAGACCACCCTTGGGACCCTGCATAACTGGTCGTCTTATTGACATGGTCTTAATATTAAGGTTGAATATGGAGCAACATATTAGTGAAAAATGACTTGATAAGTGTGTCCTTAATTTTGAGGTGGTCTTGTTATTGAGATGGTCCTTAAGTGAGGTTTACTGTACATGATGATAAATAAGGTGACTTAATCGTTACACTTCCATATTATCATCGAATTTGACGTATGAAACCTGTGAACGGTTGCTATTTTGTGATTTATAGACAGAACATGAGACACTGACACGTACATGTATGCAGTTTCGAAGTTTGAGTCATGTATTGTTTACCATTATTGTTTACGACGAATTGTTTTTGAAACAACATAATCTATCATCGTTCAACTAATTTTTTGAATATTTTGTATATTTTTCAATTATAGTCATTCATGTAAAGATGAAACATTTAATTGTCGTATCTTATAGAATACTAAGGTATCTGCTAAATACAGTTGTGACATGCATGGACACTTCTTGAAGAATGTATTAAATTTATCTGCCATTTTATATAAGGGTAGATAATCGTGTTACAATATCCTGTGTACACGACTGACTTCCGGTTTTACGGTGTTAAATTTGGAGTCCCGGAATGGATCGGTCATGCAAATCCGCCAATATAAACACGTTTTATAACATTGTCTATCTGCCGTATATTGTTGCTTCTTTGTTCTTTTGTGTTTGTAAAAGGACATGTATGGGTTTAAACCACACGAGATTGTCACGAGTACTCTCCCTTTATCTGTTCTATATTTAGTACTATAGAACATAATGTTTTATACTATAGAAGGGATAGAGGGAGAGAACACTAGAAGGGATAAAGGGAGAGCACTTGCGACTATCTCATGTGATTGAAACTAAGTTTTGAAAAGGATACGTAGGAGCATGGAATTGTACCACATTACAAATGTAAAAAAATATGTCTATATTTTCAATGCTTCATAATAATGTGCAACCTCTTTGGGGGACACATTTCGGCTGTTGTTTTGATACATTGGCTGCAGAGTTGTTAAATTGGTTGGTAAATGTGGATTACGAGGAAACTGAAAATAATGTGGAACAGAGATTGTATTGCATATTTATAGTATCGTTTGTAGGTATATAGTTTAAGTTTATATCTCTAGGGCAATCGGATTACCTCGGCTATTTTTTTAAAGATAGACTTGTTCCGAACTGTATGGAATATTTTGCTGAGGTAGAGCGATTATCTAGAGGGGTGAAAGCCAAACAACACCTGCTTATAAATAAATAAGTAGCTAGACTTGATTGTTTTTTATTTCCCGAATTTATGTTATGTTTATTTACTGCATACTCTGAACAAGAAATATCTTGAAAAAAGATAGTCGGCGCAAACTGAAGGTTAAGATTTGTTGTGCATCATAAAAAAAATTCCGAGATGTTACGATTGCTAGTCACTCCAGATCCAAAATGGATTTCGGTAAATACAATGAAATTAACCAATCCGCGTCAAGGTCAGAAACGTTGTTCGGTTGGAGGGAAGTTAACGTATGAGTTGATTAGTTTAGACAACAATGATATGCAAATAGCAAAGCCATGTTAGTACGGCTGCGCCGAAAAAACATATTCATTGTACAGTATGTGTTTCTATATTACCTCTGCATTCTCGACGTCAAATTTAAAAACAAACTTTGTTGTTTTTTACAACAGATCATCATGTAAAGTTTTCTAGAAATAGAAATGTTCTTAAATGTTTCAAAAGTGTTTCTTTTGTCCGTCTGGTGCGTTTTTGTGAACCGAACAATACCAAGTTTAACTAGTTGTAAAGTTGATTTATGTTAATAGAGATAGAATCTGCATGTAAGTATAATATTAATACCACTGTAATGCTTTATATTTGGTATTATCGGACTCACGATACACATTCATTTTTCGCCATGTACATTCGGTACTGATAGAGAATTTGACCGTCGAAATTTTTTTTAAGAATATTAATGAGATACCTGTTGACCAATGAATTCGCGTCTAACACTTTGCTACTCTTCAATTGGAGTCTGAAACATCCGATAACACAAACATTGCGATATAACGCGCTATTTCATTGGTCCATTTCCGTGCGGACTTCATCGCGGATCCAATGAAAATATCTCATTAATAATTAATGAGTACGAAATTTTGGTTCAACCCGTAGTCGTTAACGAAGCAGGGAATAATGAGCGAACGTCAACATCTGATGACAGACTTCGGGTTCATTGAGGTTGCAGATTTCTTTACTGTTTATAATCACAAATCATTTTCTTCTGTAAAATTTCTCTGATGTCTGTAGAATTGCTGAAACGCATGCTGTATGCTCATTTGTCTTGGTTTTATAGTAACAATTATAATTTGTAGAACATTTCAATTTATTCAATGAATAAAAGGCTCAAATTCGACATACTTCTTCTTGTTTTTGTTGGAAAAGCATCCTGTTGGTAATGTGTTGTTATATTTGTGCATCTTTGCTGAGAATAATATTAATTATTTATTTAAAGATGGACGCTTGATAAGCCTATAAGCTGATCATTCTCGACAGCTCTCGGGCATTTTCGCACCACTTCGTTACTCGGATAACACTTGACGTAGTTGGCCGAGGACTTCTGAATGTAAGCTGATCTGACTCGAGGTCCTCTATCAAACAACATAACAGCACAATCATGTACATATACAGTAAAACCTCGATAATACGACCACCATTGGGACCCTTGTAAGCTGGTCTTTTTATTTAGGTGGTCTTAATATTGAGGTTGGATACAGATCAAAATAGTGAAATTGGTGGTCCTATTATTGAGGTGGTCTTTAAGTGAGGTTTTACTGTATATACAATGTAGAAACACTACAAAAACATTCATACGATGCTAATTAAAACACCATAACACAGTTTCATTACATAATGCAGTAGTTAGCAAATACAAATACAGATTCAACAAACATAGAGGAACAATAGTAACATACAACGGCAATGACCCGAGTATTAATGAGATAAAATAATGTTTGACGTATAACAGTAATTAATGTTTCAACAATGAGCGGATGTGTTTCTCAGAATATATATTTTTATGTTAGATGGAATAATGTTAATGACAGAAATATTAATCATTATGTACACGCTGATTTATGCGAATTCTTTATAATTGGAGCCAGTATAAGTACATATACTACAATCCTAATATGCAAATTTACATAAAATTTAATTCTTGGTTAATCAAGGGAGACCACTATGTACGAGATTGGAAAATAAAAAGCATGAGTTGTTTCTCGTAATCCAATATGATTAATGAGTACCACTTGCAGATCATTCACCCACTGAAAACTACTTGCTGAATACAATTAATATATAGTGCGCAACTCATTAAACATCGTACTCAGCGAATACTAGTTACGAAATACTACTCATCCACTGAACATTAAAACTGTACTCATCCCTTGAAATGAATTATTTCCATTGAACACTACTCACTGCATACTACTCAGCTTCTTAACACTACACGCTGCATACTACTCAGCTTCTTAACACTACACGCTGCATACTACTCAGCTTCTAAACACTACTCACTACATACTACTCAGCTTCTAAACACTACTCACTACATACTACTCAGCTTATAAACACTACTCACTACATACTACTCAGCTTCTAAACACTACTCACTACATACTACTCAACTACTAAACACTACTCACTTCATACTACTCAACTACTAAACACTACTCCCTACATACTACTCAGCTTCTAAACACTAATCACTACACACCACTCAGCTACTAAACACTACTCACTACATACTACTCAACTACTAAACACTACTCCCTACATACTACTCAGCTTCTAAACACTAATCACTACACACCACTCAGCTACTAAACACTACTCATTGCACACTACTTAGCTACTAAACACTAATCACTGAATACTACTCAGTTTCTAAACACAACTCACTGCATACTACTCAGCTTCTTAACACTACCCATATCACACTTCTCGGCTACTTAATTAACACTACTCACTCAACAATACCAAGTTACTAAACACTTACTCATTAAACACTACACAGTTACTAAGTGCTACGCATTGAACAATACCAAGTTACTAAACACTTACTCATTGAACACTACACAGTTACTTAATGCTACTCACTGAACACTACTGGCCTCACTGAACATTAAGATTGCAGAACTTGACACGCCCATTGAACACTACTCATTGAAAACTAATCATTGAATACAAATCATCTGACCGCTACTCATTGATTACTTAATCCTCACTTTACATACTCAGCTAATTTTGTTAAGCCCAAGTCACAAATACTGTGCTTATCTACTCATCTACGAAATACTCGTCACTTTAATATTACTCATCCAATGAACGCTAATCACTTCACATACTCATGAACAAATGAACACTTTTCCAAGTCTGGCACCAAAATCACAGAATTCCCAAGACGTTTGTACTTTATCTCCCGTAATACACGCGAATAATTGAAAACAGTCCAGCAAAGATGCTGGAAATTAATACGCCGCGTATTTTTTTTATCTTTCTGCATCTTGCCACCGTTTGAAATCGATCGATCTCGTAATGAACGACGGAATGCGAAATAATATATCAAATTACCTTTAAGTACCCGTTTCTTGCGTAACCAACACGCTAATACTCATCATTGTAAACTATGTTCGTCTGCGTCTGTAACGTATTTCAATGCTATTTTGTACCCGGCCTATTCACTTGAAACCGGTAACCATCCAGTGGAAAAGTAGGACAGTGGAAGAATTCAGTGGAAAATCCCCATGTAGCTCTATTTTTAGACACAAATAATGCGAGTATCAAGTAAACAACGGTGTTGGATTGTTCAAATGAGGTTGAATATTTAATTTATCACAAATATCGGACTTTTCTGAAGGTAAATACACGTTTTTATGATATACTGGAAATATTTTGTTGTTCGTTTTGCAATTTCAAAGCTAAAGCGCCGATAATGACCTCATCTCGTGCGGAAGTTTTGAAAACAAGAGCTTCGCACGAGTTAAGAAATATGAACAGTGCGTTTGATATTTTGCTGTAACATAATATTCAGTTATCTTAATGTAATGAAATCGTATTTTGTTTTTTTTAAAAGACTGATTCATTTAAAAATATAACATTTAGATGGCTAGATTATTTATGAAATGGATCTTATTACTCGAATTTCATGAAAATAATATCGAGTGCTATATATGCGTTCAGATGCTGGCAAAATGCCACGATTTATTTTATTTATATATTTTTAAAATTATAGAAATATCATCTAGTTTATTTTGACTTCTGTGGGTAATCTGATATTAATTAATACATTTATTCTTTCAAGCATGGAATTAAATATTCTCCGTGCTTCAAGTTAAGTCAAACGAGTTTACATGTAATTGCGAATATAGGCCTATTTATCTAACTAAAACATTTGCAGATTTGGTTAACCATGTTAACGCTATAACCTCTTGATTTTTTCATTCACTTTCAAATATTTAAAAAAATTAATTGTGTAAATTTTTACGGTTGAAAATTTCTGCATATCTTATTTACCTCAAGCACGGTTTATAGTTGAATGTAAATATTTATACTGTACACAGCGCACTATTGATTTCCCCAGTTTACCTCCGTGGAATTTTACCATGAAACGAAAAAGGAAGTAAATTTTACACAAGTAGACTAGATATTTGAGTATGATTTAAATGGGAGTCGAATTTCCATTAATTTTGTGAAGATGTTTGAAAATATTGCAGAATTTGTAATTGTACATGTATGTGTAAAAAATGAGTTTTACTTTAAAATAAATGGTTTAATTAATGCAGAGACATGCATATAAACCTCAATAATAAGACCATCCTTGGGACCCTTGAAAACTGGTCTTCTTATTGAGGTGGTCTTAATATTGAGGTTGACTTAAGAGCAACTGTAAAATTGGACTTGAAAATTGTGTTGTTAATTTTGAGGTGGTCTTATTAATGAGGTAGACTTTAAGTTAGGTGTTACTATAATTAGATACATCTTTGGTTCATGATTATAGTCACATGTATGAATGAATAGATATATAAGTATGATTCTGTCCATGCACTATAGAAGGGATAAAGGGAGAGCACTCTATGAGGAATAAAGGGAGAGAACTCATGACAATCTCCTGTGATTCTATACATATACTATAGAAGTGATAAAGGGAGAGAACTCTAGAAAGTATTAAGGGAGAGAACTCTAGAAAGGATTAAGGGAGAGAACTCTAGAAAGTATTAAGGGAGAGAACTCTAGAAAGGATTAAGGGAGAGAACTCTAGAAAGGATTAAGGGAGAGAACTCTAGAAGAGATAACGGGAGAGAATCTCCTGTGATAGAGTGCAATAATGTAAAGCAATTTGTTGGCACTTTGAAAGATACATTCTCTGATCATTGAACACTTCAAAAGTTAATTTGCTTGTGAAAATGCCACCACAATGTTCCTGAAAACAGAATTCCCCGAACTAATTTCCAGTTTTTTTCTAGTAAGTGATTCTGATTTATTGCAGTATTATAATTAATGTTCAGTCAAAGAATAAAACATAGCAGTTGCCATTTTTATAAGGCTTGAGCAAAGCGAAAACATGACCAAAAAGTTTCGCTCTCCCTGTGAGCCCAAATCCTGGATCCGCACTGATAACCTTACACCGTTCTTCTATTTATAAATATGACGGCAATAAGTTGCCATGAACTGTACATGAAAATAGATCATAAATATCACTTATGTTCGTATGTGATCAATTAATCAACCGATTATGAACGTAACTGTCACTTATGATCTCAGGCAAACAGGGGAATGTCTGAGATATAATCAGGCAGATCTCTGATACAGTTAAGAATGAAACATGTACCTATCCTGACATGTATAGCATTGTTTTTGGGGCATTCATTAATAGCTATAAAGGCAGTTAAGTGCGAAGTTAATACCAAGCGGCACATTTCTTGGAGCGGTGCCATACTCATGTCTTTTGTTTATTTCCCTTTTATTCTCTGACCATAATACCAATAACCTTAGCATGTCCAACCCCTTTATAACAGTGGCGTAGATTCCAATAGGCCTTGTCGGCTGCGGTCTACACTTTTGTTTTCGAAAAATTGAAAAAATAAAATGGCCAAAACTGTTCTCAATTGTTTTGTACAGTCATAAGACATTCAGCAGGGGTATAGCTTAGCTGAAATTGCTGTGTAGGCCTAGTTTAAGGGGGTTCGGGGGCATGGTTCGCCAGCCAAAAATTGTAGCTAGATTGTCAGAGATGCATTTTGGTGATAACAATAACATCCAAAACACATTAAATATCTTATTGCTGTTTTAACCATTTTATTTTTTCGATTGTTGGCCATGGCCTACAAGGCCTATAGGAATCTTCACCTAGTGATGGCGCAATTATCGAAAATAATCGAACAATCGTCGCTAGACATCCGACGTCGGCGACAAACGATTATGTACTACAATAATCGATTATAATCGGAAATTATGACTGAAGTGATATTTCAATAAGATGCTTCTAAAAAATTTAAAATTTATAGAAGTAAACCCGGATATACATTCAAATCTTTTTAATCTAGTCAATACATGTACAAAACATCTAGTCAATAGTAGTCAAATATATGTTGAATGATAAAATGTTCTTATGATATTATAGTAATGTAAAACCCTGTTGACGTTAAATGTAGTAAAAAAAGAGATAAATGAATTGAACTGTGAGCATCATGTACTTATACTACAAAGTTAAATATTTCGATTATTTCCGATTCGATTATCGATTATGAGTTTTCAAACTGATCCGATAATCGATTATACAATTTATCCGATTATCCATCACTATCTACTCCCCTGACTGCAATCAAATCAACTGAAGGTGTGACTTGTAGCTTTTTAGATCTTGTGAAAAAGATTACTGCCAGGCTAGCACTTTCGACCAGTATGTAAATCTAACATAATTAGAAAGAAATGTTACAGTGAATTGTTTGGCAACTCTAGCCAGTGTTCTATAGGTTGTTGACCTTGTTTTGATGTTACGTACCTACTACATGTATATTGTTGTGCTCTCAGCCGTAACCTTCTTATCCGTTATCTTCTTAAGTATATAATAAATATTATATACCTGAATAGGAATTATTTATAGCTTTTGGGGGGGGGGGGTAATTTTCATTTTCTCATGATTGAAATATTCCATTTAGGTGATTTGGTACAAATCTGTTTAGTCAGACTTGGTAAGCCAACAGTTACAATATTTGTGTAGCAAAACCTCATTGATTATGAACTTGATGTTTTGATATTATATGTATACTTTTTTTTAATAACTCAACTAGTCCTTCAAAGATTTAAAGGGTTTAAGGTGCGATTTTGTACCTTTTTATACAATATTTAATTGGTGTATATATGAGCGCTGCTATGGGATTTACAACCTCTTCTGTAAGTGACATCTTTTCAACATGTAATGTCACTATTTGCAAGCAGGAAACAATATTTACTCCATATGGTCACTTCGTTTTGTATATTGAAATATAGGTCAAATATTGTTAATGTCAGTACATGGTGATGTCAAATGTGACTTTTTCTGGAAACGACTTCACTTAAATCGTACAGCAGCGCTAATATATATCACAGGTGGCCGGTGAGTAGCCATGACATTTAAAACCCACATTGAAAAAAAAAGATATCTTACTATAAGAACAGAGTGAAAAAAAATTTCAATGCGGGTTTTAAATGTCATGGCTACTCACCGGCCACCTGTGATATATATACTGTATTTTCAGACTTAATTTTTTTACTGAAATGTGGAATAAACTCTATACTAATTGTATGACAAGTTTCTTTCAATTTTGTGAGGGCAATTTTTAGATAGGGGATAAAACATGAGATTTAGTAAGGGAATTAAACCCCTAAACGGCCCCAAATCTTGCGGAACAAGTGCCCTGAAAATGGTTTGTTCATTATATACATACTGTTTTAATAATTGCATAGATCTATAGTATTTATTTTCTTTCATAGGAGATCTTTTCCTTCCTAGATGTGATTGGCCTTGAATTGTTTTTTGCATTGATGTTTAATCTATTGTTGAAAATTGATTCTTTTGTACAATTTAATTGATCTAATAATTAAATCTATACGCAACACTTGTTTGATGAATGAACTCTAATTATATTTCTAAATTCAAGGACACTTTGCGAGAAGATTTATCTTTATACTTGATATAATTATTCTGTTATGCGTGGTCACTTCTAGACTTGCTACATGTAATATTTTAACTATTCATGTAGTTGAATGCACGGGACATTGTCACAAGTTCTCTCCCTTTATCGCTTCTAGAGTTCTCTCCTTTTATCTCTTCTACAGTTCTCTCCCTTTATTTCTTCTAGAGTTTTCTCCCTTTATCTCTTCTAGAGTTCTCTCCCTTTATCTCTTCTAGAGTTCTCTCCCTTTATCTCTTCTAGAGTTCTCTCCCTTTATCTCTTCTAGAGTTCTCTCCCTTTATCTCTTCTAGAGTTCTCTCCCTTTATCTCTTCTAGAGTTCTCTCCCTTTATCTCTTATAGAGTTCTCTTCTCCCAATCTCCTACGCAGTGATCTCCCCTTAGAGTAATTGCTGTACTGCAAGGGAAGATAACGGCTGCGTGGTGTTTGCTCTTCTCCCTTTATCTCTTCTAGAGTTCTCTCACTTTATCTCTTATAGAGTTCTCTCACTTTATCTTTTCTAGAGTTCTCTCCCTTTATCTCTTCTAGAGTTCTCTACCTTTATCTCTTATAGAGTTCTCTACCTTTATCTCTAATAGAGTTCTCTACCTTTATCTCTTATAGAGTTCTCTACCTTTATCTCTTATAGAGTTCTCTACCTTTATCTCTTATAGAGTTCTCTACCTTTATCTCTTATAGAGTTCTCTACCTTTATCGATTCTATAATACATGTATGTACGTACATACACTATATTTTGCAATCTTTTAGCACTATTATGATGGTTTGCTAAAGTTGTGTTATTTGTAGTTATGTTGACTATACTTTTACCTTGAGGATGGCTGTAAAAACAGAAACATCATTTTGACTGAAATTTTTATGAGATATTAATGTCACGTCTTTGTTTTTTCTCCAGATTGTGTTATATATTGGACAGAATATCCTCTGTGAAAGTGAAGGACGTGTTTATTGAAAAGTTACTTTTCATGAGTGAAGTTTGAGGAGAAGGGGACAAAACAAAAGCAATCCAAATGTCAACCGACGCAATGCCAATGTTTGAATCGCTAAGTTTTGCGCTACTAATACCGTTTGCAATATGTTTCATCTTGATTTTCTTAGTGTGTTGTTTTGCGGATGAAATAAAGGATATTTGTCGGATGCCGAGTCCGCTACCAGCTAGCTACTTGGCGGCACAGCATACTCGGCCAAGAAGACATTCACGTCGCCCACGACGACGACAAAATGATGAAGATCAGAATTTGATTCTAAGCGAAGAAGGAAGAAGCCGGAATGTTTCAGAAAGCTCGGCCGATCAAACGGCCTTGAATATGGCGGCTTCGTCATCCATTACATTAAACGGGCACACTGTGACACTTATACAACCCTCGGTTTCAAACAATGTGGCGGTCGTATCAGAAATAGCTGGTTGTGATAATCATATGCAAAGGTTAGTACCTTCGGGCAGTAATACAAAGGATTTGACATGTGTTACCTTGAAGTTGGCTCCGCATTCTGTGATAAAAAGCAACAACTACAATGATACCAGAAGAAATTTTTTGAGAAATTTGTCCATGAACAGCAGTGTGTTGACTGTACCCTGCGTATCTGATGATTGTGCAAGCTCAAGTGTTGGGAAAAGTGCGAATGCATGCAGTTCTAAATCTACCGCAGAAAACGCAGCATCTATAGTCAGAAATAAATCTGCACCACATACGCTAAACAAATACTTAACATCTGTGTTACCCCATGCAAGTATCAGCGAAACGACACACAATACTGAAACTGGTACGCATGATGACAGTACAGTATCATATTATGAATCAAGGAAAACTTAGAGAATGGAGAACAAGCGACCTTGACCTTGTCTCTAAAATAAATGAGGTGACCTTGACCTTACATTTTTGCGCAGTGTAACATGAAGTGTTTTGCAACATGATATGACTGGGTGACATTGTGGTATAATTGTATGTTATTAAGAACTTAGCTTTGTACTAAACTGACAGCTTATGTTGCACTCATTATTTATAATACTGTTTTTTTTTCTCATAATTGTGGTTTTTAAAACATTTCATTAATTTTCACCATGGGGCTATCATTAAAAAATTGTTTGGTTTGAGTTACGCACAGGACTCATGAAATATGCCGTTACTCAGTTTATTTTTTCAGTCTTAAAGCTGTTACAGTACTGAACTAAAAGAAACCTACCTAACTAGCCTCTGCTAAAATTCTGGGTCCCATTACTGCAAACAAACAATTGTTTAAGGATAGCCTGCCTGTTAGTGTTGTTGTTATTTGTTTGTTTAATGAGATATGTAATTTTTAGACTGAAAGTCATTTGATATAATATTGTCACTTTCACATGGTTTAATTTATAATATTATTTTAGGCCTTACAAAAATATGCTTGTTTCTTGTAACACAATATTTTACCCCGACCACAAATTTTGATACCTTAGAAATTTTAATTTTAAGTATTGCTATCTGTAGCCAGGTAAAAAGTATAAATATGTATAAAAAGAGAAATATCCTACTTATTTCGATCAATAGATCCTTTCAGGAAACACATATTTTTTTACCTTACATCAGCGTCCCATTCCATTTGACCCTGGAGTTGACCCTTTGACCCCTTGATTTTCCTAAAGGTCACATTTTGAACCTTAGTACTCTGGCTGGTAATTGTTTCTCTAAATAACAGGTATTTTGGCTACAAAATAGTACATAATCTGGTAAAAAAATTATCAAAATGACCCCTCGAAAGTCAGCCCCTAGTGGAACCCTAGTTCATTCCAAGTCTTAATCCTTGAACAACGAACAAAGACCGTTTTCTAATACTCTTTACGTGACTTAATTCTAGAATTATACGCGGCCTGTGTAAAATATTAGTAGCAAATTTTTTTAAATATGTATATACTGTTTGCTTTTATTTTCATGGTAACGAAATAATGTAACGGAAGAAAACCATACTTCGATGTTCTATTGTGTTCAGTTACTTCTTTCAAATATATTACAGTTAGTTAATGCTAACAGTATCAGTTCTATTCCTGTATTTTTGCTATTACCGGTATGCCCTATTATTTCAATGTTGGTGTTTTTGTAAAAAAAAAAATACTGCGCAACGGGAAATAATGCGAAAACAACAGCAACCAGTATACAGTCAAACCTGTCTGTAACGACCACCCATGGGAACAGCAAAATGTGGTCTTTGTTTACAGGTGGTCTCTATTAACAGATTAAATATCATTGAAAATGGTCTGATGGGAGATAAAATTGGTGGTCTTTGCAGACAGGTTTTACAATAGTGGTCTTTGTTCGAAGGTGGTCTTTAACACAGGTTTGACTGTACTTAAAGCTACTAATTGGTGATATGAATATTTGTAATGACCTACTCATAGTGCAATATATAACAATAGCTGTTAGAAGTGGTGCATATTTGTTGAACAATTGTCAACTTCTTAGACTGACCTCTTTACTAACATAGAACAATACTATATGTATCTGAATATATAAAGAAATCAACTGTCAAAGTTCATGTATTCAATTTGTCATTGAACAAATACAAGCTTTTTGTAAAACTGGTAGCAAAAATTGTGGTGCCAAATTGTTGACAAAACTTTTGTTTATCAGTACCTACGTTTTTGTTACTGCCTTGGAAGGCAACAGGTGGGAGGAATAATGCTGTCATTCTTTCCTAACGCCTGCATTTATCTCAGCTTAGTACTGTAGGTGTAAAAGCTATGTAATATTCTATACATCATACCCGTTGGTAAGGCTGCTACATCTGTCTGCTTGTATATCTGACATTCCTGTTTGTTTTCGCATACTGTTTGTCTTGTAAGACAAAATGACAGTTTTTGTGTTATTTTGGTTTTTATATGATTCTTATCTTTTCTAAGTTTTGTTAAATTATTGTGTAGATATGTCAAAAATAATGCTGTTTTGGACATTGATATGAATTTACGTCTGTCGTACATGTAATCGAATTACTAATTGGCAAAGATTATGAAAGAACTGCGGGTTTCATCCAAAGTCTTGGAGTCTTGTCATCACTTTTTGACCAAAAAAAATTTTTTTGTAAGACTCAACTTGAAGTTTGTAAAATACTCATTTTTTGCATAATATATTATATTATAATGATTAATTTAGTAACTAAGGTTGGGTATATACTTCAAGTTAAACTTTCCCCGAGCAACTAAGAGTTGGATGCTATACTCGTGTAACTCAGATATATGAAAGAACCATTTACATTAACCTTGTTCCGATCTCTTGAATCGCTAATTGAACTAATTACATTCAATTACATTTTGATAAATGTAATCACTGTGAAATCTCATAAATTCTTGTATGTTTTAGAACAAAATTTTGACTGGAAAATTGTACATAATCGGTTGTAATGGCTTTAAGCAACTTTTTTATGTGTAAAATTACGAAGTAATGTCCCTAACTTCTCAGAATATTCACAAAAATATTTCTTGAAATCTGCAAAAAATAAGCCGATTGGAAATTTTTAGATTTTGACACAAAACTGTTGAAACTTAATGCAATGGGGATACAAGGGACTTTGACAAAAGAGGATTTCCTATAGGTGGGAATTTGACTTATTGAATGATTCAGGGTCCCTGGAAATCAAGTGCGGGATTAGACGTAATGCTTGGCTCAAGGGTGGGGAATTAGAGCCCCCAAAAATAGACAAATTGAATTTTGCACACATTTAAAAGTAATGAAATTCTATAAATTACATTTTTATTGATGCTGAGCAAGCACGGATCCAACAGTTTATGTCAAGGGGGTTTAGAGGGATTCTAGCAGGGTAAGGCAACGCATCTAAGTCAGCTTTTAGAGTCCGTAGATTTTTGCAATTAAGTGAGGCCCTTGAATTTGGCACCCACTCTTGATCTAGGATTAGATTTGGAATACCCTATTTTGCCAATATCTTCAGGAGTTATAGACCCCTAATCCTCACCTCTCTATCCACCCTTGGTACGTTACCGTACTTCATTATTGACTCCGATAACATTTGTAACCATGCATATTTTTCAGTAAATGGATTAAAGGGAAGTAATCAAAACATGACATAGTTGTGCATAATTATGTAAGAGTTATCTTTCTTAGATTATGTTGTTATTATGACAACATACAAGAATTGTATAGCATTTTTCTAACATGTATATTTATACTCTTTGTGTAGAAACCAGAATATTTCTGCTTCACATAGTATGAAATGCCTTGCCATTTTGTTTATAAGCTTTGTATTAGAGATATTTATCTAAATATTTCTACAGTTGAGTTTTGATATTTATTATATAATATTATTAATTATCACCCATGAAAGTATCAGACTACTAGAAAATATATATGTGACAGATTCATATAGAAATATGTTAACATACTTTGTATCAAAGTATTATACTGAAAAATTTAGATAGATTTTTTATTTCTTGAATTTTTTTATAGTATTCAATTTTACTGCAAGAATGTTTTAACTGCGTACAACATAAAGACAGATGATAGTTCAGTTTTCTTCCTTTTGTAATCAAAACTGGTAACAGTGCCATATTGAATTTATACACCTGTGTACCTGTAATATTTTGATATTAAATTTATCAACCCGTGTACTTGGGTACACGAGAGATTGTCTAGAGTTATCTCCCTTCTGTTCAAAGTCCTTAATCATTTTTAAGAAGAAAATTGTATTGGTCTGAAAAAAAAGGCATTGACAGTTACAAGGAGTGAAGTTATAATGGTCGTAAATAAAGTTGATTTCAGTATTTTGTATTCACGTTTGTGATATTACGTTGTTTTGTTTTTGTAACAAAATTGAAAAAAATTGTGTAAGCATAATACATGTATATTGTTATTGCGTTCTATGTTCATTTATTCCATTTGTGTTACTGTTAGGGATGTCACGATATGCTTAAAGTATACCACAATATATTGCAATACTTCAGTAATGTATCGCCTGAAGCGTACCACGATATATTGCAATACTTCAGTAATGTATCGCCTGAAGCGTACCATGATATATTGCAATACTTTAGTAATGTATCGCCTGAAGCGTACCACGATATATTGCAATACTTCAGTAATGTATCGCCTGAAGCATACCATGATATATTGCAATACTTTAGTAATGTATCGCCTGAAGTGTACCATGATATATTGCAATACTTTAGTAATGTATCGCCTGAAGCGTACCACGATATATTGCAATACTTCAGTAATGTATCGCCTGAAGCATAGCATGATATATTGCAATACTTTAGTAATGTATCGCCTGAAGCGTACCACGATATATTGCAATACTTTAGTAACGTATTGCCTGAAGTGTACCATGATATATTGCAATACTTTAGTAACGTATTGCCTGAAGTGTACCATGATATATTGCAATACTTCAGTAATGTATCGCCTGAAGTGTACCATGATATATTGCAATACTTTAGTAATGTATCGCCTGAAGCGTACCACGATATATTGCAATACTTCAGTAATGTATTGCCTGAAGCGTACCATGATATATTGCAATACTTCAGTAATGTATCGCCTGAAGCGTACCACGATATATTGCAATACTTTAGTAACGTATTGCCTGAAGTGTACCATGATATATTGCAATACTTCAGTAATGTATCGCCTGAAGTGTACCACGATATATTGCAATACTTTAGTAACGTATCGCCTGAAGTGTACCATGATATATTGCAATACTTTAGTAATGTATCGCCTGAAGCGTACCACGATATATTGCAATACTTTAGTAATGTATCGCCTGAAGTGTACCACGATATATTGCAATACTTTAGTAACCTATCACAATATGTACCAAAATATATTGCAATACTTTAGTAACCTATAACAATATGTACCACAATATATTGCAATACTTTAGTAACCTATCACAATATGTACCACGATATATTGCAATACTTTAGCAATCTATCACAGTATGTACCACAATATATTTCTTCTTTAACCTTAGCTATTACTACAGATATTTTTCTTACATGAACACTTTATCTAACTCCAAACTCTTCACATGTGTCGTTAAATAAACATGTATAATCTAGGACAACGCAGTTAACAATGACATTTCAGTTTTTGACTTATAATCAAATGTGAGGTTTTCATAACTTGAAGTAATAAGCTAAAACGGAACAATTACCATTCTCATTCCAGTTTTTGACGATGTTTAAGCTTTCATAACTAGATAACTTCACATTCTTTGAGTTTGTAATCAGGAACTTCCTAGCATACAGCAAAATGAAGTGTACTGAAAAACCAGTATGTTCAATTCATATCGTGGTACAATACAGGTTGGCTGCATATTGCAATATATTGATGTACCTGTATATTGTGACATCTCTAGTTACTATAGAGACCAATTTTGAACAATTTTCAAATGTTAAAGGCAAACTATTTATGTCGTGTTTTTTTTGTAAAAAATGTTATTTTATGTTTAATCTAGACTAAATCCTATGTCTATTAGTTTTAACTAATTAATACTCGTTTATTTGTGGCATTTTTATAGTGCACACTTATAATTATTCAATGCAATTTTTTATCCCATTTATTGGTCATATAAAACATTAATAATATACATAAGATCTTTTAAAATGTGTTATATTTTAGAAAATGTTTCTGAAACTTTTTAAAATTCTCTTTATTTTCGATGATGAAAAATAATCTATTTTACTTTGTACACTTCAAAATCTTGTAAAACAATAAATTTGTTGATGTACATGTATATGAATTCTTTTTTTCTTGTAAAATCTCCCAGATATTCCAAAAGTGGCAATGGTGTTAAGTATACTTGTTCTTGTTGCAAAATTCAAAATATCATCTTAATATCTTCCGTACTTTGGCTGCAATATCTGACCCTAGTTGCTTATACCGTAAAACCTCAATAATACGACCACCCTTGGAACTCTTGAAAACTGGTCTTATTATTGAGGTGGTCTTAATATTGAGGTTAAATAAAGAGTAATTATGTGTGTCCTTAAAATTTAGGTGGTCTTATTATTGAGGTGGTCTTAATATTGAGGTTGAATAAACATTAATTATTTGTGTTCTTAATTTTAAGGTGGTCTTATTATTGAGGTGGTCTTAATATTGAGGTTGAATAAACATTAATTATTTGTGTTCTTAATTTTAAGGTGGTCTTATTATTGAGGTGGTCTTAATATTGAGGTTGAATAAACATTAATTATTTGTGTTCTTAATTTTAAGGTGGTCTTATTATTGAGGTGGTCTTAATATTGAGGTTTTACTGCAGTTATGCAATAGATAAATGTTCATAAATCAGAGATCTTAAATTTTCTGCGTAATCTCAGAATTTCAGGTTTTTAATGGGTCGAAAATTTGGAGTATGTTTAGAAATGTTTCGGGATGGATATGGCTTTTATCGATCATCTGTTTCATAAATGACTTGTTAAGAAGTTTTTCATTGGTTGATATTGGGACAATAAACTTAGCGACGGACATCTTGACGAATCAAAATGCTTGATATAATCTCGGTAGTTGATTACAAATCAATGACAGTAAAAACGAATTGATAAGTTTATGAAATTGTAGAAAACTGAGATTGCAATTTAGACGACACTGAAAAAATCTGTTTGGGTTTTTGACCTCGGGGCTATGTATATCTCTGCATGATATTTTTTTCGTAAATTAAGATATGAAGACTTGATCACTGCGTATCAAATTGTGCCTGTTTAATTGCTGTCTCCCAAACTCCCTTAAGCTGTAAGTGAACACCGAAATTTATATTAATGCATGTACATAGTTCTCACATCTACAATATTTACCTCCCTTGTTCTGAATTGTCGGCCATTTTGATAGGCAAATTTCCTTAAAGTTTATGTAAACGATGATCAACTTATCCGATATGTAAAATATCACTTATTCATTATTCGCAAATTCTCTAGGTATTTTTCTCAATTATCACTTATTTGAAAATAACTCATATAAGGGCTTATCATTTTGGCCTATCAAAATGGCCGACAGTTATATTAATCACACAGTGTCATTCTGACAAGGACGGAAGCCCGGCTTCTGTCAAAGCATTAATAAAGCTGACATATTTTTTACATTTTTTTTATAATTCTTGATCAGACGCGAGTTTTAGGTTGCAACGCCGTAATTAATCAAACACCATGTTTTGTTTGACAGCTCACGTATTGAAAGAGCCTCTGTATGTGTACTTTGGCATTGGTATAGACAAATTTTAATTACTGTCAGTTCTATTTTTAGAACGGTATATTCTATTCAGTAAAACCTTAATTAAAGACCACCTCCATAATAGGACCACCTTAAAATTAAGAAACAATTTTCATGTCTATTTTCCTTAATTTGCTCTTTATTCAACCTCAATATTAATACCACCTCAATAATAACACCAGTTGTTAAGGGTCCCGATTGTGGTCGTATTATTGAGGTTTTACTGTACAGTGAAATTTGTATATTTATCTAAAATCTAAATCCTAATTCCCTTCATATTGGTTTGTACATCACCGTGTTAGAACGTTGTTTGTCTATTTGATAATATATGCTTTGTTATTTTATTTAATATCGATGCTAATTTATTATGTTAGTAATTTGAATTTGTACAATGCAATAAACATTTAAAAGTTATACTAAGTATAATTGTTATTGTGATTTATTTCTATGTGATATAAATTGTATCCCCTGGGCCCCGGGATTATAACAGATACTTACACTCAGCACTCGAATCACAAAATTTACTCTAATCACAAAATTTACTCTAATCACAAAATTTGAGTGTGGAAAATGCATGAAAATGTTTGTCTTTATAAAATCTAGGTCAGATTTTAAATAAGGTCATTTGAGGTCAAAAACTAGGTCACACAGCTAAATCATAAGAACTCATAGCGGACACTCCAGAGGGGTCGCATTTCATTTATTATTTTAAAAAGTTGCTGTTCGGCGACATTTTTTTTGCAGTAATATATATAGTGCTTAATAAACCCTCCTTCCTAAAGTACACATAAACACACTATAGATTGTATGCAAACACACATTAAACATTTATTTCGACATATTTTCATGACAATCTTGGTTGTTTCGTCCAGAAATCGTATAATATAATAAATACATGTTTCTAGCTTAAAGCGTTTCTTCTACTCTGGAAATAAAATATAAACAACCACAAATGTACTGATAACATGATAAAATGGCATTTTGGATATCTTGTATAAATATCATTTTTCTACTCGGGAAATAAAAGATAAACAAATATACTCATAACAGGATAACAAAACATTTATCATTATTTGAATTTATTGTAACATATAAATATCTTTTTCATAAAGCGGGCCGTTTTGTCCGACAATCCGGGCAGTTTTGACCGATAATCCGGGCCGTTTTGACTGCTATTCCGACCACAGACAATATTTATTTATTCATTCTCAGGGGCATACCTGGACGATTTTGAAGTGTACGCCAAGTGTGAGCATCGTAGGTGCGAAACGAGCAGCAACGCTGCGAGGTAGGGGGCAGGTGTGAGCAGGGGGGAGTTTGGAAAATTAGGAGGCAAATTATTCATGCTATATAATTACTGGGGAAGAATAGGTAAATTACAGAGTCAAACATCTGATATATTCGAGCGAATTTGCCCATAATCCCATCCTCCCCTCAACTTTTATTTTTTCACTTTTTCTGACGAATTGTACGCATTGGCGTATACGTGCGTATGCCTGGATACGCGCCTGTAAAAACAGCTAATCTTCGATGGTTCATTTATGAAACTAATTGTATACATACGTTTTATTGAGAAAGACACTAATGTACCTCTATACATGTGGATGTTTTGCGATGTATTTTTAAGATGGCCTGGACGGAGAGCAATTTTGGACCCGGATATCAGGTTGTCAAATCTTCTGTATTTAGGTCTTTGAGTTTATGTAAGTAGTAATTTTGGGCGTTCAGTTTTATTCAGTTTGTGTGAAACTTGGAACCGATTTAAGGACCGCATAAAATGTTTCAGTTGTCTCACCTGTTACAGAAATTGCCGAGAGATAAGATTGCGATTGCGCTGCATAAGGGTAGAGTAACTTCACTTGACAGGTCTAGCCGTCAATAACATTTTAACGACAGGAGGCCCAACACAGTATTTCAATATAGGTCTGTGATACCACGTGATTATAGAAAAACTGAAACACTGAAATTCCCGTAATAATGCTGCTTACGTGGGTAACATTTCACTGTAAGGGTATGAAAACAAAATTAAGATTTACATTAATATATAAATAATGACACGCAAACATACTATATTCAGAAAATTATTTTTCTAACGATTTGATAATGTCACTGAATGAAAATGCAAAAGTAAAAAATTCTCCGATTATTATGTCGTTGGAAAGCTTTTATACTCAGACATACATGTAAGGTGGGGGAATTTTAGAGGGGGCGCACGCCGGGATCCGCTAGTGAGGTCCGATGATATATAGTAAGACGATTTGCCTCCTTATAAATGAGACATTGTAACCCAATAAGTCCAATTATGCACGAGTACCTACGACAGAAATAAATTCGATCATCAATAGGGGCCTCCCTACGATGATTTGGTGGTTCTTCTTACACTCATTGGACTCCTGAACAGGTTGTCTCGGGTTGTCATGTACACACGGTCATACTTGGGTGAGTGAGATACGCAGCTCAGGCAAATCGCTCTATCATAAAATCCTTTCATTGAGCGAGAGATGCAAGTTTTGGTCCTCAATAGACCCCCAGCAATGGTCTGGTGGTAATATTGCTTTTGTTGGACTGGATGGGTCTCATATATGGTCTCATTGTGTCGTTTTGCCTCCTGCCTTTGTAAGAGAGCGATGCAGACGTTCAAATACTGGTGTAGGTTCGATCCTATCTAGGGGCCTTCCTACGAGTCTGGTGGTATTTCATGCAATCGGTGGACTCTTGGTAGTGTCAAGTTGCTGGGTATACCGGGTCTTATGGGGTCACATTACCTCCTAAGTGAGGTATGGATAGAGCAAATCGTCCGATTATCGTATATTTTCTTTCAAAGACAGATACAGGTTTGTTCCTCAATAAAGGCCTCCCCATGATGGTGTGTTGGCTAGATCTACTTGTAACAGTTGGACTCATAGAGTTCTCAGGTACTCGAGTGTATCTGTATTTTGGGTGAACATAGCTTTTTGTTGCCTACCTGATGTTAATTTAACGATACTAGCTTCAATGCTTGATTGAACCTCTTTACGGGCCTCAATTCGTAAGGGAGGTAATTATTGTTTGTAGCTATTGACGGCTAGCTGACATTCTCGACTGGGCTAGCTGACTGGCAATCGGAACACCTCGGAGATATAAATAACTCTGCCGGATACCGCCGAGTAGTTACGATTGGCTGACTGGCTGTTGACAATGACTTTGCCTATTTTCCAATACGTGTCAAAGTCAAACATATAAAATGGCGTTTGGAGGACGTTCTCAGCTGAAAATGTCAGATGAGACATTTGATTTCGTCTGTACTACATGCGCAGAATACAATAAGACAGTACAAGCTGTGAAGTATTGTGTAGAATGTAGTTATTGTTGTCAACTTTGTACCGACGCGCATAAACTCCCAGCATTGAGAAGTCACAATTTGATGGATGTCAGTCTAGGAGACCAAGCGAGCGGTCAGTCAGCCAGTTTGTTGGAAATTCCTACAGAACGATGCAGTGTACATAGAGGTAAAGTGGTGGATGTGTACTGCGAAGGTCATGATGTTGTTGGATGTTCTATGTGCTTCGTCAAAGATCACAAGTAATACTTTATTAACATCAATGTCAACTTTACGTTAGAAATTATAATTACCTCTCCACTACACTGCATTATAGTACGCCCGATGTGGTACCCGAATCCAAGGCCCCCTACACACTAAACAGCGCTCTACCGGCTTAGCTTACCGGGCAGCTGTCTCCCCACACCACTACAATTAGATCTACCTCTACAACACAGAAGAAAACGGCGCTCGAACCCACAACCCCTTAAACACTGATATGCCCCTAGTCCAAAATATTATACGTGTACATTCTCATTTAATTACATTTATTTAGAGCTTATCATTTCCTTTTTTAAATTTTACAATATACAACGGGCAGAATTTATGTGTTTTTATCATTGATATGACATTGTAATGAACCAAAACTTAAGCAATTGATCTACATACTTTATGTATGTCGGTGCTCAATTTAACTTCGTTTAACACAAATAAAATTAACAGGCTACATATGAACATTGTCACAACATCCTATGTTTTAATTGTGTTTTCTATACATATATGCAGAATGTAATTATAAGTCATTCCATTTCAGATCTTGTCAAGACAGTCACATCCATTCCATACCAGACATGATTGACGCTATATTTAAGTTGTCTGACTGCAAACGGACGCACAGTCTTCTGAAAGATATGATGGTATCCATGGACACTGTTAGTAAATCTACAAATACCCAACTTCAGACTTTGAAGAAAGCAAAGAAAGAAGCTTTAGGTCAAGTCAGTACATTCCAAAAAGCATTAGAAGCCATCTTGAGTAAAAATGCCGAGTCGTCACGCAAAGAAATAGAAGTTGTATACAAACAACTAGAAACAAAAATTCTACAAGCCAAGCAAAGTGTTGATAACATCAGTAAAGATTTGCAGACGACAGACGACAAGCTAAATCAATCAGAAGGAAATAGAGCCCAACGTTTTGTTGGTACGAAAATTGCTCAAGAAAAAATAAAAGAAGCAGACAGTGAGAAGATGAAGCAAGAATTACAACATAATACAGACGTAGAGATGTCATTCATTCCTGACCAATCATTGATGGAATATATCCAAGCTTTACAAGGTATTGGTCAAGTACAGAAACACGACCCCTACAATATCCAAGCTTTACAAGGTATTGGTCAAGTACAGAAACACGACCCCTACAATATTCAAGCTTTACAAGGTATTGGTCAAGTACAGAAACACGACCCCTACAATATTCAAGCTTTACAAGGTATTGGTCAAGTACAGAAACATGACCCCTACAATATTCAAGCTTTACAAAGTATTGGTCAAGTACAGAAACACGACCCCTACAATATCCAAGCTTTACAAGGTATTGGTCAAGTACAGAAACATAGAAAGCAGAAACATGACGTCTACAAAATCAAAGGAAGTAGAGATATTACCATAAAACTTTCTCATGATTCTAAGATATGCGATTCCTGGGGATGTTGTCTGACACAAGATAACCAACTACTTGTCACAGATTGGGACAATAAGAAACTAAAACGTATTGATATACAGAAGATGTCAGTTGTTGACTATTGTACTTTAGATTCTACACCTGTTGGTGTATGTTGTATCAGTAAACATCAAGTTGCTGTTACATGTCTCGGCAAGATCCAGTTTGTTTCCATTCATAACAAGATGACTCCTACAAGACAAATTAAAATGTCTCATGATTGTTATGGTATTGCTTACAAGGATGGTCAGCTTTATGTGACAGATGGTCGTGGTGCTTCACTCTATGTTTATGATATAACTGGTACCCTGCTGAAGACAATTACACGAGATAATGCTGGGAATAAGCTGTTCAACCTTAGTAGACATGTTACATTCAATGAAAGTGGAGACAGAATGTTTGTTGGAGGAGGGAACAAGGGACTTGTATGTTTTGATGGGATGGGAAATTATTTGTCCACTATTACAGACACTGACCTGAAGTGTGTAGTTTGTGTATGTGTTGATGGTAGAGGAAACATGTTTGTAGTTGGGTACAAGTCACATAATGTGGTACAATTCAGTGAGAATGGGAAGAAACTTGGTGTGGTTGTGAAGCAAGAAGATGGATTACAATCTCCACGCTCAGTGTGTTTTCATCAGGGACTGAATAGAATGTTTGTTACCATGCAGGACAGTGATGTAGTGAAAATGTATGAACTAGAGTAATCAAACATATTGTGAGATAACAGAGTTGTCCATTCTGTGTACATGTATTATTGATAGAATATAAGTAAAACTTACATAAAACTTAACAGGAGTAATTTTCTGTTCTAACGACTACACAACAACTGTACATATATTAATTTTGTTTTATTTTAGATGTAATCAAACTTCAAGATAATATGACTGTTATATAATATCTAAGATATAAATTGTATGTGTTTATTGTTTAAATACAGCACGTTAGTACTTTTTAAAGGGACATCACATTTTTTCTTCTCCGATAGCTGTGTAAATAGAATATACTAAAATGCACAAATAAAGGGAGGTAATAAAATTATTAAAATTGAGATTTTGAGTGTCATACTATGAATGATAATAAAATTAAATGGATCAAATTAAACAGTAATTAAATTGTTGTTAACATATATGACATTGCATAAATAAGATTAAAGTAAAAAATGTCTTTATTTTTGTATTAAATTTTTAAAGTATAGAGAACACATGGTATGAAATAGTAAATACATTTTTTTGCAAATCCCATTTATATTTACCGGTTTATATATACAGTGTGTAGTGTTTTATTTCAAATATATTAACCAACTACTGCATATTTGGTGAAGTTTATGACGTGAGAATGTTGGTGGATTTAATGAATTTAAGAAAGTTGTGAAAATATCCAACTGTTTAAATTTCTGCGTTCACAGAAGACAAGTATATTTTTTCATGACTGTATAATATAACCTTGCATTGTGTTTTGACTTGTGTACTTATTACCTCTATATTTTCTTCCTTCGTTTTGATTAATTTCATAGAAATATATGCTTGTTCTTTCTTGTTTAATATCTTACTATGATGAAACATGTAGAAATTATAGTACAAATAAATACAATCATATCTTGTCAAATTCCGTTGTTAAGTTGCCATATTTTTGTACCAATACTTAGTCTGCAGTGGAGAGAATTTCAATAAGCTTATGCTTCCAATTCTGCCCTATTGTCTATTACATGACAATGTAGACAAATGAATATGTTTAAACTAATTCTACAATTGACAAATAGGTTGACCTATGCCTATGATTTACCTAATTTTCCCGAAAGCATTGTAGTAAATTTAAGCATGTTATTGGTATTACACGTGAGCAATAAGTCTTTGACTTTAGCACAAGCCCGGATGATTTCAGACCTCAAGTCAAGAGCCACCCTTCAAACTGAGAATGCTCATAGCAGATGTACATACATATCATTCATTATCTTTGCGTAAAACGAAATCTGCACTAGTAATCAGGTACATCAGAACGATGACTGTGACACGTTACTACCCGATAATGTAACGAATCTAACAACGTTAGAAGATAAGACCTAGTGGTCGAGTGTCATTGGATCAATGGTCGTTAGTTTGAATCCCACCACGGGCAGTGTTGAACCGCGCACTGCACAATCCCTGAATCAGTAGGCGAGAGTACTGGTAAGCATATCATCCTCGCATTAAGCGCCGCTGTACGATTTCCAACCTCTTCTTTAAGTGACGTCATTTCAAGAAAACGTCACATGTGACGTCACCATGTACTGACAGTAAGCAATATTTGCCCCAAATGGCAATATGAAAACGAAGTGACCATATGGAGTAAATATTGTTTCCTGCTTGCAAATAGTGACATCACATGTTGCGTTTTCTTGAAATGACGTCACTTACAGAAGAGGTAGTAAATGACAGACATAGTAGCGTTCATTAACTTATTAACAGTGACATTGTTGTCGAAGGGACCAGGCGCCCAACTTCGGATCCGAAGGTCAAGGGTTCTAGATACTACTTTTATGTGCAAACATTTTCCTGCATATAGTTCTCGTTATATCTTCTAGTAGGTCTTTGAGTAGCTATTTTACCTACACCCCTCCATCACAAAAAGTAACAGTCACGTTAGTTTATTCTGACACAACAGAGGTACCTAGCCCAGTCCCTAGCGGACCAACAAGGGCCATGATGGATTGGTAGTACCAAATAACCTAGTATAATACATTTAGACAAATTAATTCAATTAGAGTATGACTTATTTCCGTTCCCCGAGGGTACTGTTGAATAAGATCTCGAACAACCTCGTTTTCATATTTAACTTTCTACCGTATATTGATGTATATTCGCTACTGGCTAAAGTTGGTGAAATTTTGCAAATTCATTCAAAAGTTCCGTTTAGATAAGTTCAAAGCGACGTCAAAAACATAACACAGGTAAGGTTTGTTGCAGTTTGAATTCAGATAAGACTTCGCGAAATAATTGAAACGGTAAACGGTTCAAAAATGGCCGAATGTTCGCGAAATAAAACAATCGCCAATTCAAAGTGATACGAAGATTAGAGACTTACTGTGGAAATGTTGGAGTGCCTTTCAATATTAAATTGATATCAAGTTTACCATGTCATCATTTGATACTCCAAACGATATTTCATTCCTTTGATTGATTCATAAACGAACAATGAACTTTCGAAATTAACCACAATTTCAGAGTTCTAACTTTGTTTGTAATGGTCGCCCTTATTCCCCGACCGCCGCAACAGCCGTTTGTATTTCTAACATGGCTTTGCTATTTGCATATCAGTGTTGTGAGCGCCAAAGGAGCACTCAACGGTCTCATCGATCTCCCAATGATCTCTCAATGATCTCCCAATGATCTCTCAGGGATCTTTCAATGGACACAATCTCATTGGTCGCCCAAGGAACTCTCGATGATCCCTAAGCGATTTCTTCCGGTCTCTCAGCAATCTCCATAGATCTCCCCGTGATCTCTCATTGTCGCAAAACAAGCGCTCAGCAAATTCCCAGTGGTCACTGCAGGAGGCTTAGTATCCATTGATCTCTCAAGGGTTTCAATGAGCGCTCCAAGGTCGATCCAAGATCTCTATAGATCGCCATGAAAGTTGGCCAAAAATTGCATTTTGATCGCACAACGAGCGCACAGTGATCTACCAAGCATTTACACAGATTCGACTTTTTCGAAGTTTTGAGTGATCGTCGAGAGATGGTGCCAATTTTGGATCGCTCAATGGTTGCCCAACCATCTCCGTGTGTGTAAAGTGGGCATAACCTTTTAAATTGCGCCGACTATCTTTTTCAAGATGTTTCTTGTTTAGAATTACGTCTACAACCGAGGGCTGTGTAGAATTGCCATTCACACAAGATATGTACATCCCACACGGAAACAGTAAGGACAACGTGACAGAGCTTGGGGATACGAAAGAATGCTATAACAAACCCCCACATGGGCGAACATTGAGGTATAGAGCAATCGCAACATCTCGGCAATTTCCGTACAGTTCGGAAAAAGACCTCGGATGGTACGCGTATGAGTATACCAAATCTCTTGGTACGTGGTGCGGTTTTCATAGACTGTTAACTATAAGGTACACAATTCAACGTTATGTAAATGTTTTGTGTGCATCGTATTCCGTATATGTTAAATATCTCCGCCATACTTTCCACAGAGACTACATACATTCACTTCGGGCTGCCATGTTGGACTACTTTCCCCAATGTTATTTCCTAGGCATATTGTTCAAAAATAGTTGAGGTGATCCGATTGGTTACAGAACTGGTGAAATCGGGCGATGGTATGTTTGTAGCCAAGGTTTTCAGAAGAAACATATGTCATGCTTTCTGTTTGGTGTAAATTTTGCTGAATATATTGAAAGTAAAACAAAATGTGCTGTCAAATGAAACTTCAATAATTTGAATATATATCCAGTTTTTATTTTCTAGTTGAACGTTCGTGTGCATTTTAGTGACTGTTTTAGTCTACACGATGTTGTAAAACTAACGTGACAAACCAACAATGTCTCAAAGTGCTTTAAAATGACATCATATGTAGTTGATCTAGGCGTGATTTACGCCTATGGAAGTCAATACAAAATCAGAATTTCTAATAGCAGCGCGAATTTAAATTCCACAGCGGAAAGGTAAATTATTGAGTTGTGTAGCGTAATTGGGGCTGATTCAGAGTTTCTCTTAAATGGAAACTGAACTATATGTTTGTCAAACATGCAAATCGTAAAAATAAAACTTGGATTTGTTTGCACCATAATCAGTGTTAATAATAAGAATATTAAAGCGGGATGATGTTTCTATTCTCCTAAATGATGTACGAGTTTTACCTCTTCTTTAACTGACGTCATTTCCAGAAAACGTCACATATGACAATATGCTATGGGGATTTAAAACCCTCTTCTGTAAGTGACGTCATTTCAAGAAAACACACCATGTGATGTCACTATTTGCAAGCAGGAAACAATATTTACTCCATATGGTCACTTCGTTTTCATATTTTTATATGGGGCCAATATTGCGTACTGTCAGTACATGGTGACGTCACATGTGACGTTTTCTTGAAATGACGTCACTTATAGAAGAGGTTGGAAATCGTACAGCAGCGCTCATAATGATTGTTACATACATAACTAACATGAAAATGATGCGCCGCTTTAATAGAGAGAAATCACCGTGTCCATTGTCGTTTCCTGTGATATGTTCGCCAGTCTGGTATCGGAAAATGTTTTATATATTCTCCATTGTGATCAAAGACTTCTTTGGTAACTCTTGGTGTCAAAGATTATTTGCCGCGTTTTGTTCTTGAGAATCAAAACTCGAAAGTGTATATAGACTGGTTTTACTATTTTAACTACCGCCGGAAAATCATTTGGAATAACGATATTAAACCATTCCATTAGGACTTAAAGCTCACCTTGAGCAATACATGTGAGAAAGGGATTTCATTATTTGATTTCCAATTGTATCAAAAAGCGCTGAGGAATTTTGACAATCGTTTGTTTCTCTTAAAGCTACACAGACTAAGATTTATATAGATATATATATGGAAAAAACAATTGCTTGTTTGAAATAATAAAATAAAGTTTAAAAAAAGCGCTAAGGAATTTTGACATTCGTTGAGTTCTCTTATAGCTACAAAGATTGAGCTTTATATTTCTCTGGACTAACATTCTTCTGTTTGTGAAATAATAAGCATGTTTGGAAACATCAATACAAATTGACTAGGAACTTAGAAAATGGACACATTTGACAGAAAGTATTAATGTTTTTTGAATGATAGATGATATTCTAAAATGTACGTAAAATCGGATTAGTAACTTAGAAATAGTATGAGCTTGTAGAACGTATATAATTGAATGACAATTTGTTAGTTTGAACTAATAAACATATTCTAACATCTACATCAAGTGGAATAGCATAACAAAGTTGTAAAGACACAGTACTCGTACATATGAGCAAAAAATCTTTATTTGAAACAATTAAAACATTTGACATTATACATAAGTTGATTATAATAAAAACAATTGGTTCTGTTATCTTGATAAAATATTTTTGAAAAAAAAATATTATATATAATACTCGGTGGATAAACTGTGAACATGATGACAGTTAACACTACAAACTATTCATCACCGTCATCATTTGGTAATAACACGGGAGCTACATACCAGTTCTACCAGGTAAGTTTTGTAACCTATGGTTTATATAATGTTTGTATATTTTGTTTGTAAACGTTCAGTCATATTTTCTGTTAAAATATGCTAAGTAATATTTTTTTAGAAAATTTCATGTAAATGCCTTTAAACATACGTGATCTGAAACATTGTATTGTAACTTTTCTTAAACGTTTCCTGGAACTGTAAAACACGAGTCTGGTACAGAATTTCCTATGTTAGAGCTAATTATGCGCGTAGATCAGGATAGAAAATATCGGTGTCGGGCATCTTATAATTTTGTCTAAAAATAAAAATACCTAAATTTTAAATCATAATATATTTTGAAAATTGTGATAAAAACATCTTGTCCTACTGTATGCGCTAACTACACATGAACATTATTTAATATAATATACATTATCATACTTATATTATAATTATATACGATTTTGCTGTAAACATTAAAATTAAACAAGAAACTGTTCGAAAGACGAAGACTATAATCATGAACTGTGGCTCCATTTCATAACATTAAATTAACGTGAAAACGTTTACTGTGAGATTTAAAAGTTTGTGATTTGACGATTTTATGGTTATATAAAATAGATGAATGATGCATAGGGAAAGCACCATCGGTCTATCGTATGTGTGTAAATGGTCGTTTACTCAGTTTTACTTATTGTAAATGACTTTTCTTAAATTTGAGAAATAACATTTACCAATTGAATATCTTGGAAGTGGTAAAGAGAATAATAGCAAAGTAACTGAAAGTCATGAATGTTACAAGGGAGTATTTATAAACGTGCGAAACTTGGTCTGCCATCGCCTTATTTTAGAGTTTGATTTGATTAACATTTATTTTCCCGCGAGCTTCCGCTGAGATTATCCTTAAACAGTCAACTCTCGTTAAAACTAACATGTCTTTATATTGAATACATCGTTATATTGAGTATTTATTGAATATATCGTAATACTGAATATGTCGTAATGAATATTTCGTTGTATTGAATACATCGTTATATTGTCTATTTCGTTGTACTGAATATGTCGTTATATTGAATATTTCGTTGTATTGAATATGTCGTTGTATTGAATACGTCGCTGTACTGAATATGTCGTTGTACTGAATAAGTCGTTGTTTTGAATACATCGTTATATTGTCTATGTCGCTGTACTGAATATGTCGTTATATTGAATATGTCGTTATATTGAAATAAAATGAATTAAATCAACGACACAATGGGGCAGATTCGTTTCCACTGGATTAGTCATGAGAGTTGACTGCGTCACATTCATACACGTTAAACAATTCTCTCATCTCCTCTAAACCCGTTGCTCAATGTCATGTCGCCTCCCCCAAGGACTACAACATTGAGACTTTTCCAATTAATCCAACATGAATTTTTAATATCTGACGAAGTTAAACGGTCATATCTACGTGGCAAAAAAGGAATGCGTCATCGCTGATTATAAATAAGCTTCTAGAGTTTAATAACGACCTCTCTTTATAGATGTTTTCAATTTATCTTTTTTGATGTGAAAAGGCAATTAGCATTGTCGACTCCCCACATGCAAATATGGATAAAATCGTCTTTTATTCAATCATTCTTTCGTGGAATAACGTTTTGTTGTTTAAACAGAGCTTCGTTCATCATTCTGATTGATTATGTAACATCAACTAAACAAAATTACTTCCCTCCTCAACATTTTTAGTTTGCGATTAAGAAATGAATTTCAGGAAACGAATATTTTTATCAATCGCTTTTACACCGGTAGACTTAAGATTGATTAAAATCAGTTTTAATTAATTTCCATGGTGCCGTAACTAGGGGTTGTCAAAAAACTACCGTATTGAATAAATAAATGGGCGAATTAGTGAATTACGAACGAACGAACGAACGAACGAACGAACGAACGAACGAACGAACGAACGAACGAACGAACGAACGAACGAACGAACGAACGAACGAACGAACGAACGAACGAACGAACGAACGAACGAACGAACGAACGAACGAACGAACGAACGAACGAACGAACGAACGAACGAACGAACGAACGAACGAACGAACGAACGAACGAACGAACGAACGAACGAACGAACGAACGAACGACATGAACACACACACGCACGCGCAAAGAAACCAACCAAATAATTATATATTGTACGAAGGACGGATGGAAAAATGCAGAAAGGAAAAAAGTACTTGACAATAGCACACGTATGTCAAAACAATGCCGCTGCTCATGTGATGTGTTTGGCAGGTTAGATCTGGTTGGTACCCCAGGAGCACTGCTCATGTGATGTGTTTGGCAGGTTAGATCTGGTTGGTACCCCAGGAGCACTGCTCATGTGATGTGTTTGGCAGGTTAGTTCTGGTTGGTACCCCAGGAGCACTGGTCATGTGATGTGTTTGGCAGGTTAGATCTGGTTGGTACCCCAGGAGCACTGCTCATGTGATGTGTTTGGCAGGTAAGTTCTGGTTGGTACCCCAGGAGCACTGGTCATGTGATGTGTTTGGTAGGTTAGATCTGGTTGGTACCCCAGGAGCACTGCTCATGTGATGTGTTTGGCAGGTTAGTTCTGGTTGGTACCCCAGGAGCACTGGTCATGTGATGTGTTTGGCAGGTTAGATCTGGTTGGTACCCCAGGAGCACTGCTCATGTGATGTGTTTGGCAGGTAAGTTCTGGTTGGTACCCCAGGAGCACTGGTCATGTGATGTGTTTGGTAGGTTAGTTCTGGTTGGTACCCCAGGAGCACTGGTCATGTCAACTGACCAGCGTATAGAACTGACATACTGATGATAAAACTGCTTAAAACACAAACTATACACACACACAGCAGAAAAAGGTTATGTTGAATGTCACACATACAGCGTTTCAATCATAAATAACTACTACATACAGTCATCTTAATAGGATTCGTCATGGGAAGTCTAAATTAGCATCATTTAATGCAATCAGCAACAACCGAGATTTTGATTAAAACAGCGTGACTCGATGTTGTTGTTTTTGTTCTGATTTTTTGCAACAAATATTTTTCATGTTTGCTTCGGTAAAAAAATGAAAAAAAAGAACATAGTATTACTTTAAAAGTTTAGATGGTTGGACACTACCATATAACAGGCAAGGAAGATAAAAGGCAATGCCGCTTCAAACACGTAACTATCACTAGTACGATTATTCCTTTGTATGCAAGCAGGCTGTAACGATAAAATATTATATAAGACAGACAAACTTGGGATATTCCGAGTGATATTCCGGCACATAAAGACTTAGGTAGACGAACATACGTTAATTATATATAATCTCGTTAAACATGTAATATGACTTGTCAGACATTCATTTGTATGCTAGTCATGTGTTGTGGCCAAATGTAATAAGACGTTCGACTTAAGGACGTAGGAAGCACTCTTTCACAAAGGAACAAGCCCAAGAAAAAACATGTTTGTTGAAGTCATACGGGTGTAATATTTCATTGCTGATAAACCGTCTAAAACTGAGTTTGTGACGTCAGATATTCAATTTTGAAATACTTGACGTCATCACCAACGTCACAAATAGGTTTTGTAATGGCGGCGCTCAAAATAACAGACAGTTCCAATGTTATGTAGAGGCGTCGCTGAAGACCCTTTACGTAATTATAAACTTACTCCGTGATTTAAACTGTAGACAGACCGAAATAATTGTTTAATTGAATATAAGCTTAAGGATTACCCTAAGAGCTTAGACCCTTGGCGCCACATATTCAGTGTCACATTTTGCATGTTTGCGTCTGCGTCTCAGAACGGTGGCACCACTTAAGGCGATCCTCTAGCATCCAAAGACGACAAATAAGCCTGCTTATCGCGCCAAAAATGACAAATATAGCAAGTGGTACAACGATAGCGCTATAAAACCGAGTTATATACAAAATATCGGTATCAACTGCACATTTATAATGGAAACAACATGGAAACTGGTGTCCAGGGGTTTGCAATAGGTTTATTCCCACTGCCAGCATTCAAGTATTTACTAATAATTAGATATCGAAATTCAACAACTCGGAGATAAAACAAATGGATTTATATTAGAAATTTAATGCTGGTTACACATCTCTGTACGCAGTAAGGGGAGACAACTGCGTTGGGGGGTGTACAAAGCAAGCGCTTGAACTTACTCTAGAAATGCTTATATTTTCTTTTCGGTAGTTGAGTACATGGTACATGGATGATTAAGACATGCAATAATATTCAAATAATAATTACAACATGTGCATAATATCCAGGCCATACACACCAGCACCTAGGATAGCACGAAACAGAGTAGACTATTATTTCCACTGTGTACCTACGTGTTGGTGGCATGACATAGAGAGGCATAAAAATCTAAATAATAATGCTAAACATATTGTTTTTCCTTACAAGGGCATAAACAATGATTTGGAAACGGACGAGTGTTTGAATAGACACGAACAAACAACACGTAAAACAAAAATACGCTGAAGCTTTTGACATTAAGCACATCTACGTGATTGCTTTGCTTTGTCTCGTAGCATCATTGTGCTTGCAATTAGATACTAATAAATGATTATAATCGAAGGAGTATGAATGTCAACAAGGGGAATGAGTCAATAAGCCATGTTTCTTGAGATTACTTTGTGTTGTATACAATGAAAAATGAACTAGATTAGTATCTATATAGAAGGAAAATTTACCAAGCAATTTTGACTTACATCGCAAAGGTTAAAACATTAATTGATTTCAAGACTCAGAACTAAACAAAAATCGTAAATGAAGTATTAAAGATAATAACTAACCTTCCTAGTATGAGAAGAATAAAACAAGACATAGCCTAACTGTATTACCATTACAAAGGGTAAACTATTTAAAATAATTGAAGCCGTAAGCAAAACACTTAAAGATATATTATGTATTATGCTCATTTTTTGTTCATTTTTTTACCGAAACTAATATGAAAAATATATTTCCTATAGTTAAAACATCAATAAACGTACAATAACAAAGAATGAACTCGTAATGATAGATCAGTATTTGGTAAAAAAAGATGTTTGTACATCATAAAATTCAAAAAAAAATATCGGGCTATTTTACAAGTTGTGTCTGTTAGTAATATGGTAAAAACAGATAGTTTCAATCGGTTATACATTGCTATGGGTCTTATAAGAGATGTTTTAGCCAGTGTAACAATAATACGGGATGAAGTCAATTCAAATATTTTATGTTCAGATGAGCCCTATACATCTTCAACGTGTGATTCAGACTAAAATAGAATTCAATAATACAGCAAAACTTCAATAATACGACCACATGTATGACCCTTGAAAATGGTCTTAATATTGAGGTTGAATAAAGAGCAAAAGAGGGAAATATTTCGTTCGCTTTTGGGGGTGACTGTACACTTTGTTTGTAGTGCTTTCTACTCGGATTCGTAAATCATTTTAATGAATTACTACATTTTTTGTCAAAAGGGAATTCAGCGTCCATTAGATGCCTACTTAAAAAGAATAGCTAAAACGAATCCGGTGCTTCACTATTAGTTTTATGACATTTCATACCCACAAAGACCCTAGTTTAGCATAATTAAACAACATTGTATAATATTATGGTCCATGTCCATGCTCATTTTGGTATGAATGACAAGTTTTCAGTAATGTCTCTGATGAATTACGTAAAGTGAGCATTTTTACAGACAATTAACATTGTAATAATCTACCAAGCCCTAGAGGGGGATATCGGAGGTTGTGACCCCGTAAAATAATGGTATCTCCTTAGCTGACACAATTACTTTCAAGAAAGTTACCCTCACGAGGTATTCATTTTTATTTCGCCGAATGTAAGGGTGACAAAATCTGAAAGATATAGAAATGCAATAACATCGATGAGTGTGTGACATTGGCATAGACTAGATGTGAATATCCTCCAATAATGTCATCTTCACCGGTAGAAAGCTTTTATTGATCAGGAATAATTTTGTTCAATTATATATGATAAGCGTTTCCGTGACAATACAATCATTTGCTCGCAATCTATTGAACATTTAACCTTGTGTACCAAAGGTCGATATCATTAAATGTAACAATTTTGTTTTTCAATTATACCCTACGTGATGACTTCCTTGAATACTCTGACATTTGATCATGCTGTCTTAATAATATGTTTTCACCTGATAATTGTACAGGGATTGTTGTTTTTAATTGGCAATCCCTTAATTATTCGCGAGTACCGGTTGGTAGCCATGAAACAGTCATCGAGAAAGATTAGAATAAGTTGTAAGAAACACATGCTGAATAAACCTGTACTTAACAAATGCGTTATTATTAAGCAAAATTAAACGAAAACAGACATATGCTTATTCGTGCAGTTCGTAACACACCTCTGCTTCCGGTTCGGTATAAACTATTACCAAACCCAACACTTCCGGTTTGGTCTAAAACACTACCAACATCCTATAATGTTTAGCTACTTCCGGTTTGTTCTAAGCTACTACCAAACCTACCATTCCTGAGACATTGCTAGTCAAATGATATCGATAGGACCAGTCTAAATTTCTAGAGAACTACAAAACCAGACGGTATCTGTATCTGAGACTAAAGTATATTGGTGACATAGCAAATGATTTATGTTTGCATTATTCAGAAGGTTAGACGTTTGTCAAACAGATATATTATGGGATATTGGCGATACATCATTTGTGATAAGTGTGCCATACGTCTATTGAAAGAGACGACACTATCAACTATATGAACTGCCCTGCGTTCAGTTACGACTATAAGTGGCGAACGATTTGTTATGTATCCCTTGTCCACCGTATCACATTGGCTGTATATACACGGGAACCAAATTACGAAACGTTACGAAACGATAGGTCTGATAGCCGTAACTCAACGCAGGGCTGGTATTGAGTCTATAATATTTCGGCGTAGCTGTATAACATTGATTTTGACCTACATTTTTTACCCAACCAAAAGTTAAAATCTTACCATTCATAGTGTCATCCCAGAGGCACCAAACGGGGTTTACGTTCACCCAAGAGGCACCAAACAGGGGTTTAGTTCACCCAAGAGGCACCCAACAGGGTTTTCGTAAGATGAGTGTTCTTTAGCAGAATTTTGCTGGAAGTAAAATGACCCTGATAAGACAGGTCCATGATTATAGTATACATGTATATAGATCCGAGTTAATTTTTGTAAGGTTTTACTTTTTAACATTTTGCAAAAAACATTTCATTTAACATCAATCTATCCACGCCGTTTATCTTTTATGAAGATATTTCTTGTCTGGCATATAGTCACTCGCTTTCTTCTCATAATTGCACACTTGATATTTCCACAGAGCACAGTGTAACTGCCTTCCAAGCGCTTTAAAAACACAAGGAAAAATCAGACATTTTTTGGTCGAAACTATGGATAATACGCAATCTGCTAGGAAAAACTAAGAACGCTGGAGAGCCTGGTTCCATCTTGATACCTTATGGCATTGTGGAGATACGGCGACGTATTATCAACGATGTTGAGCTTTCTGGATTATGTCATTTACAATTGTAATATACGATTAACCAGTAAACAAAAAGGTTATTTTCTTAAAGCTTGGTAACAAACAAATAATTTCAATTTAAGTTTCCAAATTGACTGAAATTGCGTCGTGGAAATCAGGCTACGGCAAATATGCCCAATAATTATCTACCAGACAGTGTCGCGCCAAATAATTTAGAACGAACATTTTTTGAAATTTCTTGATAATGTGCATGCAGATGAGAGCGTCCATATTGCTAGCTTCGTCTGCGTTTACTTAGTGCTTGTTTTATTCTATCACACTGTCTGTAAATGGCTAAAAAATTCCAACTGACAGTTAATTGGCGGAAATTCGTAATGTCAATATTTTGTTATTCTAATTTTGTTTTGAGTGAGTTCTTTTGCATGCATCAACAAAAAATGAAGTACTAATTCAATCTTTTATCAGTAATGTATTTGTAAATCGAATCAATTTAGGAATTTGTGTAAATTCTTTATTCTCCTTGATTTTTGAAATTTTGAAAAGATTTCGTTCCTAAAAGCTGGAATCCTTCCAAGGGCAACTAAGCGTAAATTTCTATACCATATTCTGTTTTAGATCTACGACGTTCATGAAAGGCGTCAAATGTTATATCGTGTTAATGGCTGTATAATTATTATTTATGTTAATGTTTCAGAAGTCTGTTAATTTCCCTTTCCCCTATTCTTTCACTTGATTTTTGATGTTCTTTTCTCTCCCTCTTTCGGTCTTTTATTACTGACTTTCTTGACTTGTTCCGTGATGTATTCCATCAATTTACCATCCCCTCTGCTGTCCCCTTAAACTCTCCTCAGTTGTTCTTTATGGTCGACCAGACCCTATTCCCATACCTGTTCACCCTTGCATCATCTTCAGTGATTAATGCTTCGTAGGTTGTCGCTTTCCCGGGGATATGTATGGAGTTGTATTGTCCTATAAATGTGGCGTTCCCGGTAACAACTTCATCTCTCTTTCATACCATATACTGTGTTTTCTCTCCTGCCATTGCACATTGTTCGTGCAATCGGTAATTTCCTAGCGTGAATGCGGATGTCTTTGTGGAGAGGCATTGTCTTATGTATGCGGCGATCCCTGCAGCAATTTATTCTCTCTCATGTATCTGTTTCTGTGTTTACGTCAATGTTTTTAGCTGTTAACAACACTAAATAACAATGTCACTGAGTACAGAGCTGTATAACATCATGGCCATTGTCATCTTAGTAAGCAATAAACAAGTCTGGACAAATTACGTTTAACAAGAAAATGCTTGAAAAAAGATGGTCGGCGCAATTTAACGGTAAAGATTTGTTGTGCAACATGAAAAATGCCGAGATGTTCCGATTGCTGGTCACTCCAGATCCAAAATTGACTTCGGCAAATTCACCGAAATTCAGTGGATTTTAGTAAGGTAACGCACCTTTTATCGAAATGTTAACCAATCCGCGTCAAGGTTACAAACGCTGTTCGGTTGAAGAGGAATTGCCTTAGTGGTTAACGTTAGATTTTAATGGTTTACACAACACTGATATGCAAATAGCAAAACCATGTTAGTACGGCTGCGCCGAAAAACTGTGTTGGTGTTCAGAAATATTTCAGTTGGCTTACTTTTTTTGTTAGAATTCCAATAACATTGGTTTTACAATCGGATCAAATAATTATTGAAAGGAACGGTTATCTAGCGAGATTTAACGTACACGTGATCTAACCTACATATAAAATTCATAAATCAGTGCCGAGGCATTGTCCAATTATCCCATGGTTTGATTTCAGTCTGTGTAATTATGTAGAGGAAGACACTGGCCACATGTCGCGGGACAATTTATTACCAGTATGTCAGTATACAGCCCTCAAGTGTCACATATATACACGTGACACAATCCCAAAGCCTATTTTGGCGGCTTAAAACAGTATGATGCGGGAATTGTTACAGATTAAAGCGGGAGCATCTCGAGATATTTTTAAACCGCGTCGTGTGTTGAAAGTCACGGGAAACATAATAAAGCTTCTACTCTCAATACCTCGTGTGACTGATGTCTTGATCTCTTCCTATTCTTTATTCACAAACAGCAGTTCAACAGCCTCATCTATCATGTTATGTTTAACCAGAGACAGTGTGAAGACGGGAACAATTTCACTGTTGTTTTGTGTTGTTGAATTAATGCTAATGGAAAGTCTGGACCAATTTGGTTTACATGACTATAGAAAAACCTATCCTAAAGACCACCTTTAAACACAATTTTCAAGTCCATTTTCAAATGTTTTGTTCTTTGTTTTACCTTGATATTAAGACCACTTCAATAAGATTACCAGATTTTACGGGTCCAAAAGGTGGTCGTACTATTAAGGTTTTACTGTATTGCTTTTATGTTTGGCTAGCGACGCAACGACGAATTAACGCGAAAAGAAAACACATCGTGAAAAAGGACTTTATAGATAGAACGCAACTCGAACATTGAACGACTGTTGCTAAGTGGTGACAACCGTGTCTGACTTAGTTCACCGGAACAGGACCCTTTAGTAAGAATCTTGATATGGCGCACATTTCTGGATTAATTAGCCAGACATTGTAATTTTATCTGTTCCAGAAAATCCAATTAGTGCCGACAAGAGTTAACACTTCAAATTACTCGATTACGAAGAACGAATGTCACTTAGGGCGATACATATATTGCTTTCACGCAAAACACTTGCAAACAGTCTCGTATCTTCTTATAAGAAATTAACAAACTCATTTATTTTCGCAATAACATTTGCTGATAAGATTGCACACTTATCAATATCCGTATATGTCTGCAAGTAGGCCAATATAATGTAATTAAACCTGATTTACCCGTGTCTAACCAAGATATATGTGCAGTCAACTTTGAAATTGACACCAGACACGAATTGGGGGATTGTTCTGTCTAGCGTTGCAGTAACAATGATTTAATAACTAGATATGGTATGAAAGAGACAATAAGTTGCTACATGGAAAGCCACAAACACAAGACAATGCCTTCCCGCGCAGACCTTCGGGAAAACAACAGTCCATGAAACATAAGGCGTTGTTGAGGTGCAAGGGTACATACACAATGGAACAGGGACGCAAGAAATAGCCTGGTCGACCATAAAAGCAGGGGGGAATTAAATGGATGAAAACACGGGGGTGGTAGCCCCGACACTTACTAAATCAAATGTTCAATTGGGTTTACTCTGCCATTTTTGTATCATAGTCCAACAATGAGAATTTGCATCGTACAAATAGCCGTTTCACTTAATCATGCGATGTACGCAAATAAGCATAGATGGCATGCGCCGTGATTATGACATTCAAAAGCCCGGAATTTTACCCATGCATGCACCGTAATTGTGAAATCAAGCAGGTAAAACCAAACTTGGTAAAGTGCTGATATGAGATGTGTTAGTTATCAACATTGCGGTAACTAACACTTCGGGTGTTATGCTACCCACGCTGTTAGTTGATACAATTTAGCTCCTTGTCTCAAGATGTAGTACAAGAAAACTTACGAAACTATGATACACTATGATGATATAGGTGTGCAATAACTTATAGAATTTATCTAGCGCGTTTTTTTTGAAAACCATAAAAACGAGCATTTGGCATGTACTGCTGCATTTTTGAAAATACGAAACAAGTTTATAAAGATTGTCTATCCAAATTGGTATATAGCTATTAACTTTCTGACTAAAATCAGGGTAATAATTCGCGTAGAATTTGATATAAGAATGTCACATCAAATAGTATAGTTTCAACATGTTAATTCGCTGTGAAACATCTTACGACATGTTCTAACAATTCCTCTCGACAGCAGCTTGCTGGGCTTCAATTTGTAGCCGTCACTCTCACCATTAAATTCTACTTGTGCCGTAATGAATTATTTAAAAGTGGAAGTGCAGAGAAGGTAATGCCATATTAACACTACCGAACGTATCACAACATTACTTTTATACAATCCCACATCAGCAACAAGTTCAGGCAAGAAATATATTGAAAAAAGATGGTCGGCGCAGTTGAATGTGCAACATTAAAAATGCAGAGATGTTATGATTGCATGTCACTCTAAATCCAAAATGGATGTTGGTACATTCACCGATATTCAGCTCGGTAAGGTAACGTACCCCTTGGCGAAAGGTTAACCAATTAGCGTATAGGTTACAAATAATGTTCGGTTAAAGAGAAGTTGGTTTAGTGGTTAACGTAAGATTTGATTGGTTTACACAACACTGATATGCAAATAGCAAAGCCAAAACAGTATGGAACAACCTATGGCAGCACGACAGAACAACAAGAAAGGTCAAACAACGGTACATACAGCCATGAAACGGTCAGTAAATATCACAAGGGCTTAAACTTCTTAAGTGGCATGTCAACTTCGCATTTAGCCGATATATCGCCAAACAATCAAGATTTGAATCATGATAATTTGCATATTTAGACAGACTTCGTGGTGATTTACGCAGTTTGAACCCGTCGCCTTTTGTAGCAATACCCAATAACGACATTGCATTGCCATTAGCGCAAGTTAAGTGTGAGTTGACAACATCTGTAACATTAACAACATAATAAATTTCTGCTAATACACTACCTTACGTCCCTCTAGAGTAATATTTGTAACTTATGTCTCAACATTATTACCAATAATTCCATCAGAAAGACTTTAAGTTGCAATAAGGACTTATTTTGTTGTAGCTACAGACGCATCTTCGTTGCTGGTTAACAACATTGATGGGTGTTCGGTTGTGTGCTTCGTAATCTACGTCTTTGGACCATCGGAAATCAACGAAAATAAAGAGTGGCTTGGTTTTCCGGGGTAGAGCGCCAGAATCCTATTTAATGTCATGGGTTTGCTTGAACGTATATATTTCATGTTTCCTTGTGCTTTTCAGGGCTTTGTGCTTTCTGTCTGGCATATCTTGCTCGACGTATTTAATCATTTTTCCTATGCCACCATTGGCGCAAATGCCAGGCATAAGGTTTGAGAATTGTTTGGAAAACATGGAAGTAGCGATCAAGATTGATTAACGGAAGTGGTAAGAACTTGATACCAACCGTTGTATAGCGCCATTGACCGATTGTTCGTGTTCCTCAAAACATGACTTTATTACATATAAAATGCGCCAAGTGCCTTGTTCAAGGCAACACATCTGATCGTATCTAATGAAATAAATTGCAGATCCCATGTAATCGAGACTGTTATGAGAATTAATTGAATGTCCAGTAGATTCCTTTTTATGACAGTTAGTGCATGATTAAATGGTATTATGTCTGCCAATCATCTCTTAATGATGTCCACGGCCCTTATTACATACCAAAACGAAAGCATAGGCGTACAGACACAATAAAGACACTCAATTACCATCAGTCGCTATGTACTGCAGCTATTCTTGACTACAATCTGAAAAGGATAGACTCGATCATGGAGTATAAAAAGTGATTTTGAATAGGACACCGAAGGTGTCCAGCACGAAATGCAAGTTTTACTAACTTCCTATCATTTTAACGCGCGTATTAATCGCAATGGTAAAAATAACACCCATCAAGTATGATATGATTATGATGACAAAATAAAGAAACAGTTTTTTCGGCGCAGGCGCACTAACATGATTTTGCTATTTTCATATCAGTGATGGGTAAACCAATCAAATGTTACGTTAAACACCAAGGCAATTTCTCTTCAACCGAAAAACGTTTGTAAAATTGACGCAGATTGGTTAACCTTTCGATAAAGGGTACTTTACCTTACCGAAATCCACTGAATTTCGGTGAATTTACCGAAATACATTTTGGATCTGGAGTGACAAGCAATCGTAACATCTCGGTATTTTTTTATGTTGCACAACAAATTTTAACCTTCAAATTGGGCCGACCATCTTTTTTTCAGGATATTTCTTGTTTATTTGATAGTATTGGATTGTACGGGCGGCCTGTTTAGTGAATGCGGCCTTCCAAGTGTGTATCTGCCACACTTGCAAAGTCCTGAAAGTAATACTATGCTCTTTTTGTTATTGTTTTTCATACTAAACGAACATATTTCATACAGTTGAAACATGAAGAAATATGCATTGTCAAAGAATAAACTAATAATGTATGCCTTTGTATTTGTCGAAAAACGAAATTTGCAACTTGGGGTTTTACACGTTTTGTGTGAGCGTAACATGATAAGTAAGATATTTTAATTCAAATACGTAACGCAATGGTTCGTTTTAAATGGATTAAATCGTGTACGTTCACAAGGGCCACATACATAGTTGAGTATCAACAGATGTATGATCAAAGATATGAAGCATTCTGATTAGAAATTATATTATCAATCAGGACAAAATCTGCAAATCTATGAAATAACTGCATCAATGTAATTATTGAAATAATAAAGAAGCTCATCGAAGATATAATAAAAGCAGCATTATCGTCCCATTGCGAGTACCAAATCTGTCAAAGGACTGATTTCACTTTATCAGTCTTCATTCGTTTCTTTTTCTATACAAATCCCTCCCTCTCCTTGTTCTCACCACGATTTGAAATTGGCTATTCAAAAGATTTTTCAGACATTAGTTCATTTAATTCATCTGTAATTGTACTACATAAGTCCGCAATGACAGTTGTTATCGTAACAAAGTATGTTAATCTTGCTGAGATTCGTCTTGAACCTTTTCATTTTTGTTAGATTAAATTATATCAATTGTATTTTTTTATCAGAAACGGCACATTTCTCTCAAAGCTTGATGTATTACTTTTTAGAATTTAATTAACAGAAAATCTATCATGCAGTAGCATTCTATTTGGAAAAAAGCGAATGAGATTTCTACTCTTTCAGTTTTATACAGTAGATTGAAAGAAATCAGGAAAAACTCAATTTGATATATCATTTTTTTATGTTTTAAAGTGTCCTATAAAAAGAATAATCACTCGAGAGAAGTCTTTCCGTAATTCAAAAGGAAATGTATGTATTAAGTTGTTACAGAGAAGGCAACTTACACAAGACAATGCATCTCCTAACAGATTCCAGGGAAACGTCAGATTACGATTAGGGATTAAGGAAGTGTTAGGGCAAATATCTATTGGAATGGGGAAGTAAGGAATTGTTTGGGTGACTATCAATACAACCTTTGAAAATGTAAAGGAACAACAATAGGGAGGAAAAGTGTGGAATGGATGGAATACACCACATGACAAACTAAGAAAGCAATACAGTGCAACCACTTCATAGAAACACCACATGTTTTTTGCTATTGTTGAGAGATTGTTTTTTTGAATTCAGCTTAAAGTGTTTTAACAAGTTTTGACAGTGATATAATAAAACGAGATTTTTGTGAGTTGGTTATTTATTAAAATTGTTCGTGTTAAAGATGTTTAATCCGATGTACTAGTAGCATTAGATGAAGCCCATTCAGATGGCCCAGATACAACTTTGAACATTCCTTTTTGCACAAATAATGCGTTCACAAATATGAAACCTTGTTAAATCGGAGCAAGTTAATCGCTCTAAATGTTCCTGCATCAAGTAAGACATTGTTATAGTGAGGCGTATTTGTTTTCTCTTATACAGCATGAATATTCAACCGTGGACTGAATACGATTATCTTTTTTGTTTATGTTTGTGTCATGTAATCGTTCGGTTTCCTCTCTTTGAGGACAGATATATCCGGTGTTGGCGGCAATGTTCTTTCTGAGCGCTTCTATTAACGCTTCTGTTCTGCTACGATTGCGTGCTATCTTGAGATAGAAATGCAATTGTAATTTTTGGGTCGTTGATTATGCACTCTGTTGGTTTAAAGGTATCATGCAAAGCAATAACAATGTTTTGACATACACGTGCGCATTTTGATGTATTTCAGTAGAGAATTTCGCCCATTCTTGACATATTTGCATAAAATATGTATATGTCGTTGAAAGATAAATTGTTCATGCTTAGAATTGGTTGAATTTCATTGATACAGTTTAATGTTTCAATCACGATTTTGACCGCGAAAATATGTCAGCTATCAAAAGCGTTAGACTCCTTGTTACTCTATATACATTTACTAAAGGAGGGTAAAAGGGATGACCTCTAGAAGGGATGAAGGGCGAGAACTCTTGACAATATCCAGTTGTAGTGACATTGTGACTATTGATATATCTAATTGCCCATACACTGCATCGGGTATAAGGTTGCTTATGAGCTTATTTGTCACATTTGTATAAATAAACATTGATGATGTTCCAAGGGCGTAGATTCATATAGGCAGTGAAGGCCGAGGTCTAAACCTTTTTTCAAAAAATCGAAAAATAAAATGGCCAAAACTGCAATAAGATATTTGATGCATGTATTTGATGTTATGGTAAGCATATTTACCGGAACGAAATATACACCAAAAACGCATCTCTGATTATCTAGCCTACACATCAATTTCAGCTAATCTACGCCCCTGTGTTCAAATATATAATTGAACAGTGATATTTACCACGTGTAATAACGCAATTTTGATGATATGTGATATGTTCATGCGTCACAGACCGGGTTTAAAAGCTCACTAGAGTTTAATATTGCATTGTTTACTTACCGCATGTGTAAATAAATATTCTTAAAGTAGACTGGAAATAGCGTCTATTGATACGGATCAGTAATTAGATAATCACTAAACGCTTATTGGCCATGTAAATGAGTGTACTTTTGACAATATTTCCCTTAGAAGTATACTTGCAAATTATCCGCACCAGTCAAGTGAATGAGCGGGGGAATTCTTAAATGTGAACTACCAGACGAAACAATTTCATAAAGATATGTCAAACATTAGAAGATACCATTTCAACCATTTCGATCATTTCGACCATTTCAGAAGCGGTATTTTGTGAAAAGCAAATATACTGTGAAATTAGCAGACACCGATTTTGTTTGATAAATTGCAGCTGATACAGCAGTTTTGGATAAGTTTCGTCTGGTAGACGGATTAGTGTTTTTAATTACTAAATACCACGTGATCCCTTAATATTTCCCATGGAAAACCTAGTGAAGGTTAAAGGACAATAATATGGAGGAATAATAAAGAGAAACACAATTCACGTATTTGTTGCTGTTCAAGTTTAAAGATGTATCTGGCTCATCTGAACATAAATTTTTTGAATTGGCTTCATCCAGTATTGTTGTTACATTGATTAAAACTTCTCTTATAAGAACCATTGCAATGTATAACCGATTGAAAATACATGTATCTTTTTTTCTATATTACTAACAGCCAAAACATAAAATAGCCTGATTGTTAAAAAAACTGGATTTTGTTTTTAATCGTATGATGTACAAACATCTTTCTTCAACAAATATGGATCAATACATTATGAGTTCATTCTTTGTTAATGCATGTTTATTTAGGTAAACAAAAATGAACACAAAATTAGATTAATAATATGTCTTTAAACTTATTTATTTTACATCGATTGGAAAACAAGTTCTTACAACTTATACTTATAACTTTCGATGATTTCTTCCTTGTTACCAACCAGTAATCGCGCCTAATTTCGGGATTGTGAATTTCGCGATCAAACTCCGCTCAACGACCTTCAGATCAGAAATCTGGGTATCTACCTCTCGACCAATGCGCCTCCCTGTCGCTGCTTTGTGATTGAAACTGTATGTTTAAAGAAAACATTTGTGTCCGCTTCATCCATCTGGCGATTAATTTATCTAATCAACTGTCATTACCATTTCTTAACTTTTATGTTCTGTTTCTAACCCATTATTCTGCAAACACCCGGCAAAATGTCTTTAATTGAATCAGAAATGAGCCACTTAGGAATGTTGTAATTGGGAAACTTGCTTAATAACGACAACAAAAACAGTACATGTGAGATCATTATTACACTTGATAGTCTTAAATGAAGGAATTAAAATTGAAAACTAATCTATCATGAATCAGGACAAGGAAGCATTATTATTGGCCACTGTATCCAGACCAGATTCAATATCTCAGGCAATGTACAACCATAAAAAGAGAACTCAAACGGTTTCATGCCAAAAACACTCATGCGATAAATTAATATTCGTTACATGAAATGAGAATGCTAGCAAAACATAGACGATTCGTTTTCTTTCATAGAAAAGGATAATCAGAGGAAATATGAACAAAAAGCAATTAAGATCAATCGTGTGTACCGAATTGAATGTGTTTACAGACTGAACATATTGCTACAGAAGTTCAAGAGTTTACTGAATGTACCTTCAAACATGTTGTAAATGCATCACCGTGTAAAAACTTTACGTTTGTATTTGTGCATGTAAGTAAACCATTTCGGAAGAGTTAGACAATTGCAATGCTTTGCAATAAAACAGACGCAAATCCGGCAACGGAATCTCGAGAATTTTCTCATCTGGTTGGAAGAAAGATTAAGATGTCAGTACTTTTGTACAAGGAACGTCACATACACACGACAATGCCTCCCCATACAGAACCATGGGAAACACCAGCCTTTGAAACATTAGTGGATGAAGAGGTGTGAATATGAGTGGCAAATATCTATATGAATAGGTAAATAATGAATTGTGAAGGTGACTATAAAACAACCATTGAGAATTTAAGGGGAAAACGAGGACAGAAAAGATTGAATGGGTGGAATACACCACGTGACAAGCTAAGAAAGTCAGTGGCCAAATGCCGAAAAGGGGGACAAGAGAACACGAATAGTATGTCAAATCAATGTAATTCACATGGCGAAAGGGAAACTTAACATTTATAGAAAACATGGATATAAGAACCATATAGCGATTTACATCCTTCGAAATGTCAGAAACAATACTGGGCGTCTAAATATAATGCTTAAGTGACAGTTTTACATCCCGACAAACTAGTTTAAAGCCCCGGTATTTATAGCGGCAATTCCACAGCTTTGATGTCATTGTGTTACTCGGTTTCTCCTCTTGTTTTCTTAGCTGTGTGCATTCTTGTTTTGTTTCACACGCCTTTCCTTTTTGGTCTCACTTTTTTATTCTCCATTCTCCTGTTCTATATTTCCTGTCGTACCCAAGGGATGTCTGTGTGTAGAAGCATCGCTTTGTACATGTGGCTGTCACCATGTTACTTTTCCTCACTGTTAACATTGCCTTATTTAATAACTGTATCAAATGTATTAAATTTTTCAAAGTACCCAAAAGTCATGACATCTGTGGTTAAAACAAATTCTTCAGTTAGTTTCTGTATATGAACATAACAAGCATTGATGATTAAGCTGATGGCGGTAACATAAAATCATATTCATTAATTCAATTTCATAACAAATGGAGATGAGTTACATTATACGCTATATTGTACGATGAGTGATCTTATAAAAATATATAAAAATGTTCAATTATTCAAAATTAACCCGGATGTTTCACTTTATGAATACTAAAATCGCCCTTGGAGACCCATCACGAGAACAAAGATGACATCCAGTACCAGACACGTGTTTATGAAGATAGTGAAATATTTAGTGCATAGTCTGACTTTATGCTCATTCGGGTTCATATTTAGTGTTTAGGATCGTTGGCTGTCCGTCGTCGTCTGTCGTTCGTTAAGATTCTTTTTTAACGTCATCTCCTCCCAAACTGCAGAATTGATTGCGCACAAACTTCACAGGAATGATTCTTATGTGAGCTTCTTTCGAAATTGTATAAAAGGTTCCCGTCTATTGCATCAGTAGGTCGCAGGAGCTAAACATTTATTTTAATAGTGGAAACAAATCTAGTTGTACAAAACCTTAAGGCCGAGAGGTTTGATTTTTGTTGTGTAGCATCGTCTAGTACTCCTCCTACCAGCTTGTATAAATTATTTAGTTCTGTCAAAAACGTGGCCGTGTTCCCTATATGCATATAGTATAAATTATAAACGACATTTCCTCCTTAAAACTCACAGATCCGTGGGTCTAAGTATTGATGCAAAATTGAAAAGAGGAGGGGCACAAACACAACCCAGTAGACTTGTACATGTTCAACCATTTCACTTGAAGAGAAACACAACACAACGGCAATTACGCGTGCTCATTGGAATTCAATGAATTTTCAGTTGGACTTTATTCACCATGAAATTCTTATCTAATTATTTTACATAATTTGGCGACACTGGCATTGTTACAAATGTTGATGAGACAAATGAGGTACATTAAAATCATGGAAATGTATTTTTCAGTTTGTATAGATTCCGTGTCATGTGAATCTGCTATCATCTAATACTGTTCCCCTACCATGAGATATATCGAGGTATGAAAGCGGAACTAGTCTAGTTTGTAAATCTAAATAAAGAACCAGCTAGACTAGTTTTTGCTTTAATCCTACAATTTTATTCATTAAAATCTACAGTAAGGATTCCCTGTTGATATGCTTATAACATACTGTCAAATATTGTAAAGATATGTTTCGTCTTGAATTTATAATTTTCATTTTTGTTCCATATAATTTGTTTTTGTCGGGTTTTATTTTGCTTCAAGCCTGGTGAGATTGTACTAAGAAATTTGATAGGTCTGATATATTGACTGATCAAGTATCAAGATAAAATTGATGAATTTCAAGGAAAATCATATTTTGCAACAAAAACATAAAACAATCTGTTACAAATGTACAACATATCACAGTTTGACTTTAAAGAGAGAGAATAAGTTGCTACAGGGAACGCCACATACATAAGACAGTGCCTCCCCGGTAAAACAACAATCCATAAAACATAACTTAAAGGCACTTGAGATGGTTAAAGAGTACGTACACTCGAGCCCATTTCGAATTGGTCATCCCACATTTCTACAATTTATAATTTTGATAGAAATCTCTACAGGTCGACTTCTTTGTATAACCATGTATGAATTTAGGATTTAAAGGATTATAGCATGAGTAAGAATGCAGTAAAACAAAGTAAGTCAAGTTATATTTTTCTGTATTTGTTTTGAAAAGTATGATAATATAAAAAAGTGACCAATTAGAAAAGCACGTGAGTGTACGTTACGGAACAGAGGCGCAAGGAATGGCCTGGTAGACCATAAGGAATAACTAGGAGAATCACATAGATCAAACAGTGAAGGGGGGAATTAATGGGAACATAATTCTAAACCAAATTATTATCTGTCAAAATAAAAGCTTCTTCAACACTAACTTAAAGTTATACTTTGCTCATTTTTTGTTCATTTGTTTAATTAACCAAACATGAAAAATATATTTACTATGGTTAAAACATCACTAAACATGCATTTATAAAGAATGAACTCATAATGTATTAATCCATATGTGTTGAAGAAAGATGTTTGTAAATCATAAAACTTTAAAAAACTTCCAGTTTTTTTAACAATCAGGCTATTTTACCGGTTTTGACTGTAAGTAATATGATAAAAAAAAGATTTTTCAATCAGTTTTACATTGCAATGGCTCTTATTAGAGATGTTTTAGCCAATGTAACAACAATACTGGATAATGCCAATTCAAACATTTTATGTTCAGATGAGCTAGATACATCTTTAAAGGTCAATCTAATCTGATCTATTCAGAATTTATTTGAATATTTAGTTCCCATTGATCCAAAATTTGTCTTAAATTGTCTCTATAATTGCATCAAATTCTCAGAAATCTAAATGATACATATCCAAGTGGCCTTTATGCCGGTTTCTAGTCAATCACTTGTCATTAAGACAGAAGCGACGTGATTACAATATAGTATGGTACTGAATTATTCAAATTAATATTTATATGGCAGCATATTCAACTGTTTCGTATCAATTTTACTGATAATTATTCATTACGGACAAAAACAGGTAAAATATTATTACCACCGACATTCTCTCATTCTGCGCCGAAAAAAGCTTATATCTCTGGCTTGCTAGAGGAGCAGTATATCGTTTATGTTGATGTGTGTCAGTAATCTTGTTTGGATAATACATACAGTATAGTTTGTGTAAGCTGTTGTTGTATATGCTTTTATTTATCGTCGCCACCGGTTTCCCACATGGGCGACGCCTCCGGAAGAATGTTAGTCATATTAGATTTGGAGGATAGTGCATGATACAGAAGATGCACCAGTTCCAGAAGCACCCCTGGTTCTTTTACGTGCTTGATGTAAAGCTCGGTTTTTAAAGTCTCGTCCGAAAGACTTTGTGTAAGCCGTTGTTATGGAGTACTTTATAGTCAGCATAATAATCTCAAGAGCTAACACGTCAAAAACATTCTCCTTATGACCTATTTTCTGCTACAGTCATGTCACACAATTATATATTACCCATTGATTTAGAGCGTACAGCTAATAAAAGCATTCCACTGTGGTCGCAGCTGTCTTGTTTTATAACATTATGTGTGATATTTGACGTACGTTTCTAAAACAACTTACCATCAACATGTTCAATATTAACAGAAGAATATTATTTGATCTTCAAGTACTGATATCGTGCTGTTCTATGACGAGTGCACGGTTAAACGTGATCGAACCATTTTTCCCTCTGAAAGCAATTACTGTATCTTAAATATTCACAAACAATGATTACGAGTGAAACTTGCAGTTATAAAAATAGAAACTAACATGAGCAGTTTTCCATCAAACAAAAAGATGATTGTCAGAATGGAAGAGTTGAAACAAAACGATAAATACGAGAGGGACATAAAAACATGTCCGCACGAAGATTCGAGCTCATGATAATGTTTGAATACTAGAATAATTATGTAATGTAAATTTGTGTGGTGTGTTTTATGAAACTGAGATCTTGTTCTAAATAAAATGTCGACAGAAGGCGGTCTTTTATCAAGTGGAGCATTGGATGTTATTTTGTCACGCTAATTGGGAAGTCAATGGGTACATAAGATGCACGAAATATCTTGAAAAAAGATGGTCGGCGCAATTTGAAGGTTTAAGATTTGTTGTGCAACATAAAAAAAGCCGAGATCTTACGATTGCTGGTCTCTCCAGATTCAATATGGATTCAGTAAATTTTATCGACATTCAGTGTATTTCGGTACGGTAACGCACCCTTTATCGAAATGTTAACCAAGAGACTTTGAACGCCGTAAGCCACGCATTTTGTTAATCAAATGAAATTAACTATAGAGAGAAAAAAAATCACCTACATCGTTTCATATCACTTTGTCATAGTGTAGTGAAGATTATCAAAGCATAAAATGACTAGACAGCTCGTTTGATCAGTGTTTGTGAGCTCGGCAAAGCAGACATCATTCAGGAACTGTTTTAATCTCTGTTGATTAATTTCTCGCTTTAATGCATCCCATTAACATCGATGTAAGTAAATTACCACAGCAATGTAAGATTGTGTTAACAAATACTTCCAGAATTGTCTGACAAAAATGAATAAATGTTATACAAATATGTCTGCTGTCTTTAATCAAATTCATTTAGAGTGTAGAATGTTTTTGCACTGCACCTGAAAACAATCCACAATCAACAACACTTAACAACGACTGTGTATCACTTGGGACAGATAAGCAGACGGGCAGTTTACAGAGCACTTCCGCTAACAGATTTTCCGAGTCTGCTTTTACTTGCTTGTAGATGATTAGTTTGTCAGTATACAAAACAGTGAAAAGGTGTAACACAGGAGATGGCATTTTGTGATTATATTTATGTATGATTAAGCAAGTCTGGTATTGAGTGACCTTTGGTTCTATTTTCCCTGAAAGAGGAATGGAAAGGGAAATGGAATACATGTTGTTTGATGAATTGTATGGAGATATGTGTAATCGAATCATCCGATCCAACAGTCATGTGGAGACTAAGTGATTAGATTAAACTTACCGACTAATTGTTTGAGCTGTTAATTTAAAATCAGTAGAGTTTTTGCATGCATAATTTTTGTAATGTTTAATACGGGAAATGGATACTGTTGTTTAAGTGGGGTTGTTACCAGCTATGGAGATATTGCGCATACGTATTTATAAATTGAATATTGTAAAACTGTTTTACGTCTAAAAGTTACGTTTCAATTGAAGCACGCCGACAATACGAAGTTATACAAGCGTTTGTGACTAACTAGAAAGCAGTAGCGGGCATTGGTTTACTCAATATAGTTTGTAACTAAACATGTTCAACTAAAACAAACCAAAGAGAAGTATTTCTTAGTGTCAACAAATCAAAATCGACAACCCAAATCTTGACAGATCTAGTTAAAATAATAAATTAACTCCATGACCCGTATTTTCAGAGAACTTTTGGGAAATAGAAAATGATTTGTGTGAGGAAAATGAATCATTGTACTCTTAAGTTGGTATCAAATGTAAATGACAACTTCTTATTACAACGAATTGAAGATCACAATTGACATAAAACCCTCTCAGCAATGACAATCTATCTGACTTATTGAGAATTTATTGCGGAAATGATCGACACCTCGTCTTGATTTTCACCATAATTACATTGCATTCTCAGTCAGTCGAACTATAATTGACCAACTAGTTTATATTCAATCTCCATGGTATTGAATAATTGAGATTGCAAACTGCTGAATTCGACAATTTTCTCATGTAAATGTTCTTCTTAAAGTATTTGTCAATATGTCTGACCCCATACTTGTTAAGGAATTCATTCGCTTGATCTTTCCATACTCTTCCGAGTTTGCCAATATTATTATTTACGCGCTTTATAAAATTCTATTGAAATGCTATTGTTGAATACATTGATTAGTTCAAACAAATGAACGGAAGCAGAATTGTAATAGTTTTTATTCTATTAACATGTGTTAGTGCAATTACTCAAAGTTTTAACCAATTAACCGGTCGGGAAGTCATGTCGCAAGTTCACGGATTGGTATCATAATGTAGCAGCAATGCATCTGCTATTAGCTAACACCGTCTCAGTGTGACTTATATATTTCACAATAAAAAAAAATATATATATAAAAAAAAATATATATATATATAAAAAAAAAATATACATATATAAAAAAATATATATATATATAAAAAAAAAATATATATATATATATATAAAAAATATATATATAAAAAAAAAGTATTTATATACGAAATATATATATATAAACGTCTCAGTGTGACTGAAAGATATTTAAACGGACGTTAAAACCCGACAAACTTAAAATATCATATTCATGTACCATTCAATTGTTTCAAAACATGGGAAAACATTTTCCCTCTATAGAGTGCTAAATATTTCTCAGTCATAATTCTATCAATCGCATTCGGTATTTAATATTTTCGGCGCGTAGTCTTATTCATGCAATTTAAACCCAGTACGTGACAAAGCCATTTCGATGTCTGTGAATTACTTTTAAATTTAGGACCTAATAACTCACTTAACAATCGGTGTAAGAAGATAAATAAGGACCGTGTTTCGTCTTGGCATTAGGAAATAATTTACTGGAATGACTGTCTGAAAGATGTGAACAAAATATACGCTAACTCTCTGTGTCTGCTGCTGTTTATCATTCTTCTATTGACATTGTAGACAGTTTTGCTCTGAAAACTGCAAATAATCCGGCGAAAGTGCGTATACGGACTGACTAACATACTGTTGTGCTCATATTCTTGTCAGTGGCAATACACCGTTTGTATTACAAAGACGGCTAAAGGTCTACGTAGACTTTTGTTGTCGTATGAGACCCATTGTGTATGAAGGGGGAAACACAGACAGTTGACAGTTTGTATTCAAGTACCGAAATGTTATACAATGAACGAAGATGTCGAGCAGGCATTACGCAATGACACATACACATTGCACATTTTCTAAAAAGAAGATACCTAAGTTGTGATTTTATATGGAAATCTCTAAGAACAGGTTATGTACAATGCCACAATGGTCTTCTAAATATGTTTTGATGTACATTTATATACGCGCTTTAGTAAATTGTATTGAACATGTAGCAAACTATTTGTACCACACATGCTATTATTGTTGAATAAATTCATACAAGTAAGTTCAAATAAATGAAAGCAGAATTTTAATGGCGTCTTTAAATTTGGGCGTCTTAATTTATTGATTCTTTTAACGCTTGTTTAGGCAATAGCTCAAAATAATCTTAACCAATAAAACTACAGTAACTTCGCTTATTTCAATGTGCACCCTTCATCTTTTTGTGAAGACATTTCTTGTTACCTCTACGGTAGGCATATGCAAAGGAGCAGCCAATTTAGTTAGTGTTACATTGTCTTCACCACTCTTTTCTACAATTGCAAGGGCGATAATTCAGATTTTGCATAAAAATACTTCCTAATCTGGTCGGAGATAGTTTCGTGATACGCGTAAAAGGATCATTCATCAATATCACAAGCGTTAATAATCAATTAATTTAGTTAATGATAGCTCTATTAAATCTTCCTTTCTTCATCACAAGACTCGGTAAACATTACATACATCAAATAAATAAATGAGGTTATTTTAACAATCCGAATAATTATGCAATACAGTAGATGGTCATGATTACATCTCTAAATCAACAATACATTATATTTTGCTGCTCAAACATGTTTAAACGCCACAATAAATTACGGTTGAGGAAGAAGATATATTAATCTTATAATTCTACTTTATCTGAATGGATTATTTGTGCATAAACAAGCGTACACGTTCAGATTGAACGATTTCTTTACATTAAAGGATCAGACACAAAAAAATGATGGATTTTACGGCTTTGGAGTCGACCATCGCGATTCCTATAATTCATGTTCGTTCACGTTTACGCAGAGCATAAATTCACTTAAACCCAAATGTAACATTGCCATTTCGTAACCTTTGGTAATTAACTGAAATTTACAACTTTTCAGTTGATAAATGACTCGAGTTAAAACCCAGACTTCTAAAGTACATTTATTCCAGCTCGCCCAATTGCAGACTGTAGAAACTTTTTTAAAAAAACATCTAGAAAAAAACAACCAAGGCCAAGAGAAAGCCAAAGGGCAATTGTTCCATGTAATTTCAACCAGTACACATATTTTTTACCAGTCGATTTAGGAAATATATGATAAGCAGAATAATCCGTAATATTAACACCGCGTGGTATATAAAATACATATTCAGCGACTATAAATTGTCAATGGATGATCGCTATTACCTGACCAAATGGGCGCGGTTTCACAAGACAGTACAACATGTGCCCACCATTCAGATTGGCTGGTTGTTATTGATAAGGGCTGCTTTTACAATTAGCTACTTATGCAATAATGTAGATTGAAGGCGAACTTTTTCAGTGAAGATATCTGCAAACACTTGCGCCATATTTCACGTCTAATGCCAGGGAAGAAATGGCTTTTTATCAATTCGGTTCAAGAACCTTAACCGATATTAAATATATTTAAATAAATAATGTGATTCTTGATTGGCGGGAACTGATTAGATCGATGGCTTATGTCAATGCTGGCTCAATCAAGTTAGAAAGGAAATCACAGAGCATTCTAATGTCTTTGTTCATTGTGCATGCAATGGTGAATACAGAAGTCGAGCGAGAAATACAGCAAACAAAACACACACAGTCACTCCAAAAGCACGAGGAGGGAGTCATTAGCATAAAAACATAAACAATTGCAGGATGAGCAAAGGTAAGCAAGACATAAGACACAACAACAAATGATCGGTGAAAGTAGTGCTGCTGGAGAATCGCCTTGGAACGGTCAATGATAGCAACACTCGTTCAGACAATTCCTTCCACTCTCATTCCCATACATGTTTACCCATGCACATACCAAGTCCCAAATGTTTCGTAGGCTATTGGTTTCCTGTGGTCTGTTTGTGGAGGCCTGGTCTTGTGTATGTGACGTTCTCTGTAACAGCCTTGTCTCTATTTGACTGTCATGTGGGTTGGTTTTTCGGTGAGAGAAATTTCAACAAGTACATGAGATTCCATTTGATTAAATGGAATAAAAGTACGTAAGAGGATGGTAACAATGATCTAATTATCATCGAATTGAGAACTAATCAAATACGCGCTGCAATTTGAAATTGGAATTTGAGCAGGGAAGTTATTCTGTCAGAAACACATTCATATATTAGTTCGTAGCAACGCTAAAAGCAACACCAGTCACAATTATCAATAAGTAGTGTTTTCCTGACAAGATGTCATATGTCAACAGCATTGTTTACTTTTATCATTAAACGGGGTCATTGTTCTCAAGGGGCCTCAATTTACGGCGTCTTCGTGATTCTTCGTCATTTATTTCCCTGTACGTTAATAAAGCCAATTTTCTTAGTAGTAGAACACATGCGAAAGTAACAACAATACCAGATATTCCTTATTCACTTGCTTAACAACGAGCTTCAAATTGCTGGCTTTTATATTCTCTCTCTTTTATTACTACCTGTAGTTACATATTCTCTCTCTTTTATTCTGAAAGGAGTCCATTGTATCAGATAATGGGCCAATAAAGTTATCACGTGATTTTATAAAGAGTATACTACCTTGTTACACAGAAGTTGACGCTTTATTATCTTATCATAAATGGTTGAAGTCGTTGACTTAGTTAGCTAATGAGATACTTAATTTCATATGAGTAATGCATATAATAAAGTAATTTCTAACGGAACACTCAAGTTTACTTCTTTATTACCAGAAAATCAAGCTAGTTGGTGCGAATCTACAGATTTTTTTTTCAAAATCTGATGAAAGTGAAATAGCTATTCTTGCAATTAAACGGAATGCAATCAACGAACATTGCTAGATTAATTGAACCTTTAATGACAAGAATAACAGCAGTTTGTTTTAGAGGTTTCTATATTTTGCAACATTGCGAAACCAGATATCTTTCTGTTACTTCATTTCCCTATCCCCTGTGCAATTCTGTCACTTTATATAGTGTTCAGGTTATTTCCTGCCAATTTCGGCATAATGCTGCCAACTGTCTTGACTTGTCCTGTGATAGTTTCCATCCATTAATCCCCCCCTCCTTCGCTGTCCACTTTGATTCTCCTAGTTATTCCTGGTTGTATGACAGGCCATTCCTTGTGCCTCTGTTTCTTAACATATGTACCCTTTAACCTCCTTAAGTGCCTTGTGTTTTTTGGAGTGTTGTTTTCCCGCAGGTTTGCGTAGGGAGGCATGTATGTGGTGTTTCCTGTAGCTACGTATTCTATCTCCTTTACTTAAGACAAATTAGTAAGCATTGATTAGAAGAAGAAGTCTATTGAACCTTAAATTGCGATCATGAAAATGAACAGTTATAATGAATAACGCAAGTCTGTTCCAGAATTTATCAGTCCAAGTTACCATTTATGTTGCACGTGGCCGTGATATTCCATACGGGGCTCGTAGGTCCCAACAGACGTGGAGGCCGGTGAGGGACCCTCTCGGGCACCCGTTAAGGTTTTGCATGAATGGTTACGTGCTCACTTTAGACATATTTTATACAATCTTTATTTTTTTTTGTATTGGCGAGTCAATAAGTGCAATTAAAAACAAGACCGTTTGACGTGTTTGAGTACAGAATAACTTAGTACAATGCCTTTGAAGTTCTGTTACACACACAATCCTGCTATTTATATGCACCAACGGCTCGTTCTATCTGAAATGAGATATTCAACCAATTTCCAAATTAATCTAGCTTATTGTCAGAGGGTTCAATGTGGAATCTGTCATTGGTCGTTGATGCCTAGCGATTTCATTGAATGTGTCTCTTGACAGAGTTAGCGTGTTAATGACTTACCATACGCATACCTATTTAATTAATCACATTAAACTTTTTGTACCATTCGCAATGAAAACAGCATAAGTCAAACAGGATTGCCGTTTCTGGATAAAACGAAATATAAAACATGTTTAAAAGCTTTGGTATCGTGGGAAATTGAAACGGTTATAATGGTGTTAACATATCTTTAGAGAGTTACGTAATTTGTAATGCCGTTGGCAAATAGCATTTTTCATAATTTTCGCCCACCAAGTCGCCAACTTACACCACTACAGTCAACAAGATGTTGAATGATTACTATCAGGAACAGCAGATTGAGTGACAAGATGTCTATCGCAATTGTGTGGTTTTTGGAAATAGGAAACGGAATAAATCTGCAAAAAGGAAACAATTGTTCGGCTAAAACATTTCATAAGGCTCCATCACTTCAACTGCAATCAGACAATTGTGTTTGCCACATTCAATGTTACCTTTGAGGCGAACATTATGTTAATGCTTTTCTCTACTCTCTACTCATGTGACATTTTCTGGAAATGACGTTACTTAAAGAAGAGGATGAAAATCGCACATCGGCGGTCAGATGTCAATTAAAAGTTGTCTCCGGATAATCCCTTTTAACTGTTTGATATTGCCAATCATATACAAAGCGGTTGTTTCGAATTTGTCATCAAAATTCAGTTTTAGAAATTGAAGATGGTCGCCAAAAATGTGAAAAAGCGCATATTCATAGTTTTGAATAAAATAAAGTTCAAATAGAATGTTTAAACACAAGACAGAAATTCGGCATATCATCACACTACAACATTGGACAAATCTCAGCTTTAGTTGCATTGATAACACGATTGTTTGCAGTTCCTAAATCCAACTTTGGTGTAGGTGGGTGGCCAATCTATTGATAGTTCACTTCTTGTTAGTACCAAGAAGCATCACAACGAGCAGCAGTTTTGCCCGCCCGTAGGTAGGGATACATTTGACGGACGCTGTTGGTGTTTGGCTAATAAATACTTTATTAATAAGCAAAAAGGCGTCATACCCTTTTTGTAAAAATACGTTGTTTTTTTCTGCCGTCTCTCCTGTTCCCAAACATGTTTACCCCATTCGGAAAACCTCGGTCAAATACGTCAAGTGCCTCGGATGCTCGCTAGGCACTACTGTCGGAAATACCATTCGAATATCATGAAAACAAGATGGCGGCGTGAACGCTGGAGTGCTGATGAATCTAATATTTAAACTATATGAAGACTGAAATATGTGAGTTTTTAACTAGAAATGACAACGATAATCCATCTCTTACGTGAATTTATCGAAGTTATTGAAATTATAAATCCGTTTAACGAGAACTATTTCTTGTTCGCACAAAATGTTGAGCTTTGCCACATAGTGCTCCGCCTTACATACACTAGAGGGTGTTATTAGAATAGCGAAGTGGTACGGAAATATTCGAGAGCTGACGAGAATGATGTTGCGTCACTTACAGAAGATGTAAATTCCATAGCAGTGAGCTTTTGCGACCACTCACCGACCGTTATTCACTTAAGTTATTCATTAACAGCACTGCATGATGTTCATTCCATGTTCCTTGACAAATCGTATGCACATTTCTAACGCAGTTTGGTGCGACCAAAACTCAGCCGCATTTTGGTACTGCGTAACAATGATTATTACGGTTTTGTATGCTCCAAACGGTTACAATATTTAATCAGAATCATGATGGTAAAACCCAATGGGTACCATAATCCAATGATGTTTGGTTAACCAATTTAGTAGAATGTTTAATGAAATTATGAATCGACGGCATTTATCAATTTACGGCAAGAAATTATACATAAAAATATTCGAAGCACAATAATTTCAACTAATCAAAATAATTGGCCAGCATTTCGATGCAACTTAATTCGACGAATAATTAACTTGTCATACGCGGAATAATAAGACGTCTTTTATGCGGTAAACAATGAAAATGTTTTACATTGTTGTCATTGTATAACTTTCTGATGTTAATATTTGGTGTCTGGTTTTGTTCTTAAATGGAAACTTGATAGAAATTTCCCGACCACAAATGACAGCGCCATATATCATGAGACCATGAGTGGACAACCTCCTAGAATGTCCACTTGAGATGTATTGTTTGCTTAACATGTTAGACAACCATTCGATATTGGTCAAATAATTTAGTTAATACCCGTCATTTCGTATTTTGAGAAACTCGGTTGGTAGAGCGCCATAAATGATGGAACAACATATACTTGATTCGGTATTTCTTTCTGTTATAGATCCGAGGCTTGTTCGAAAATTATTGAGACATTGTCACTTTCTAAAATGTTCGCAATGGTTTTCGTTCAAATTTGGTACAAGCAAGTAGAAAGCCCTAATACGTTATATTAAGATCGTGCAACGACTTTACGCATGTCCAAACAATTTCTGTGCACCCTATTGCATTGTGTGATGCACCGTATGCTACTTAGTTATTTTGTAAATGTGTGTAAATTTCAAAGGCACAACAACTGTGATGCTTTGGTCTTGTGTGTTCCAATACATGGTCTCTAAAACAAATACAAGAGATTAGACAGTTCATACAAACGTGTTGCTTCTCAAACTACAGATTTAACAAGGAGAATTCAGCCTCCAATCTGGAAGCTCCTCCTAATGATGACATTGATACATTGCTATCATTTCCCGCTTTGGTATGTATGATGAATGGAGTAGAAGATGGTATAAGACAACGGTGCCAACAGGTTACGACTTCAGCGATAGAAAAATGCGCGGACGCGTGAAATAATTTCGTTTTTCTTACCCCACCGTGATCATCGTCTACGGAACAGTACGGTATTTAGTGCAATCGTATTTAATACAAACGATAGTGTGTTCAGAAAACCTGTTTATTTGCAATGAGATTATACTTATATTAAATACTAATGTAGCCAGTAAGAGCATCAGATCATTACAGAGTTTCTCGTTGCCATGGAATTACGCCCTGTATTACTACACTTTCTCCAATTATTCGAGAGAAAGTGTTCTTTTTATTTTTTCCGTCGATTTTCTTGAATTATTTTATAACAATTAAGATTAAAAGAACTATTTTAATACTTTCCAGTCCGCTTCCTGTAGAAAAAAATACCGTCGTCTTAATTTATTAGGTGTGACCTTGACATTTCTTAGGTTCGAGCTAAAAACCATCCGCATTGAACGTCCGTAACCTTATTCACTACAAACGCTCTCCCATAATCCTAATATGTCTGAATGGACAATGTAAATTCTATTTACGACGGCATTCGAACAAAATTACATCGAATTCGATCATATTAAGACAATTTTCGCCTTTTCTTCCGAAAATCACACAATTGTCAATTATATCCGGTCACCAAAACCCACATAAAGCTAACACAGAGATAAATAACCCGCATTGTCGAATGACAACATTTATTACTTAAACTTATGTCACGGTATCTTATTGTCAGCTATTGTATGTGAGGGTGATTATGGTTATGTTTGGATGACGGTTAGTTTTTTAAGGAAATTGGTCTATAAATCATATTTATCAGCTTCGGTCACCACATTTACAGTGTGTTCTGTAAATTGACGTTTCTATGGTCGACGAGACACACATTTAGTGGTATTAATCTCATTTTTCATATAATTATAGACCTAATTAGAGTATTTCGTTTACTTACAATTACTTAAGAACGGCAGAAAGTTTTCGCCGCCATTTAAATTTCAAGGTAAGATTCTCACCGCGGAAACTGCTAAATTTACAAGCGCGAACTATTTTCCAAAGTCTAGCGTACTTTATTGCATAAAATTGAATGGCTGACAGCTTATTCCACACTTCCTAGACTGTGTTATTAACCTTGTACCGATGCATGGTACTATCACCGCCTCTTCCTGTGTAAACAGCATTTCATATAATATATTTTGACGCAAACAACATACCAGGGTGCTAATTAAATCCATTAGAAGCCGCATCTTTGACAGTTTACTTCATGTTTATGCAATTTCAAGGACCAACATTCTGCGGAGATTAATTTGTCTGTGTTTATATAGACCCGAGTCTGACACATGTCGGTATAAGCAAGCTTTTACGACATTGTTTGCAGCTAAGTTGTTTTTAAAACCGCTTTCTGTAACAAAAATGTCTTTGCAATATGCACAGTTTCATAATAAACAGAAAGGAGACGGATATATATATATACTCCATGCCATTAAAAACGCAACTAAAAAGTGTCCGCGTCAATAATAAGACCACCCCTGGGACCTTTAAAAACTGGTCTTCTTATTGAGGTGGTCTTTCAGTTAGGTTTTACTTTGCAATAACTAATATCAAGTACTTATACTATATACGTCTTGAAAATAAACCCCTCTCTTGAGCAATAACCTCTCTTCAACAATATTATTAATTTTTCTAGTAGAAGAATAAAATTATCAGCCTCTAAACAGCGCTCAAAATGAGCGTATTCAAAAAATGTTTTGCTTTGGAAAGGTTGCTCTGTGTCAGATCTTTGTTATTAAAATCATCATCATCATGAGAAAACAATAGTAGAGTGCGAATTTTGTAATAACGACAAACGTACTCTCATCACCTCTCGCGACATCTTCATCTAGCAATTATATCGAAAAAAACTTCGACATAGCTTTTAGGCATTCAATTGCATCCATCATGGGAAATGTCTTTCCAAATGCGTATCTGATACACTCCGCAATCACTGTAAAACACACAAAGTAAAACAACACATGATTGAATCTCAAGATTGCATTGTATTTAAATTGCGAATGTTGCAAAATCAAACTGCGTTTGCCTTCAATTTCGTCTGTAGGGGAAACTTTAATTTACATTTCACATTCAACGTGATGGCATCACAAAACAAGATCGGTGTATCAATATCAGGCACTCTTTGCTTACAAACTTCAAAGCTGTGAACGAATAGATACGAAACCTGATTATGCAGGGCGTCTTTCTAGTTCTTACTCCTGTATACCCCCCCCCCCCACTCCCCTCTGTTAGTCCTCCTTAATTGTCCTTAGTTGTCCTTTATGGTCGGCCAGGCCATTCCTTGCGTCCCTGTTCCCTTATTTACTCTTGCACCTCCTCACATGCCTTATGTTTTATGGATTGTTGACAATGCCTCCCCACAGACCTCAGGGAAAACAACAGTCTACAAAACATTAGGGACTGAAGAGGTGCAAGGGTAAACACGTATGAGAAAAGGGTTGCAACGAATAGTCCAGTCGTCCAGCAAAATAACTACGGAGAATTTAGGGGACAGGGGGAAAATGACAACTCCACGACAGCATGGTGCAACAGGGTACACTCCAAATCCGAAAGTCGCGTGTTCTAAGCCTGTTTTTGGTGAGGTTAAATTGCAAACTTCAAAATCTCCGAATTAGGCTTGAGTGCTAGCGAGTAATTCATCGAGAGTGATTACTATCAGTTGTGAGCGTGTTTCTCCTTTTTTGTCCTTTTTGGTCGGTCAAGTCATTCTGTGTGCCCCTGTTCCCTTGCGTATTTGCCCTTGCACCCCCTCAATGCCTGAAGTTTTCCCGGGGGTCTGTTTTGGGAAGCATTGTCTTATGTATTCGGCGTTCCCTGTAGCAACGTATTCTCTTTTACTTTAACATGAAGTTTGGTATGCAGTCAAGATTTCTCGGATGGAATGTTTAACTGTAGAGACTTACAGTCAAATAGGTGATGAAATAGTCTACAAAATGTTACTTGTGTTTTTGCTTATTTGTAACGCTATTGCTCGCGACTATAATTCTGCTTATTGAGATCTTAATAGACCATCAAAGACGACAGGATAGCGCCAATTTTCCATTTCCGACACGATAAAAAAATGGCGTATAATGAATTTATGAAAATAAATCGCAGTAATATATTATTTAATGAGTTGGATTTAAATAGCAGACGATGAATCGCGCAAATTGTATACTATTCAATCCAAACTACCATCCTATGAGACATTATAAATTGTCGGAAATGGGGAGGGTGACTCCAGACGGTTTCCTCACGTAATCCCATTTAACAATATAATAAAGAATTGGGTAAATTGAATATCGGTGGCAAATCTGCGTGAATTCTGTAATATATCAATATTATTAGACAACCAAATAAATGTATTTTTCTCTACGCATATAATTTTCCAATTTCCTAAATGAATGAAAAGCAGACGATATGTTGCCAAGTGTAGGACAGTCTAATTATCCACGTGTCGGGAGGATGAAAATTAAGTATCGTATGCGCAGAGCAGCAATGTTACGTAATAAAACATGAAATACCCAATTACCAGTCGCAACATCTTGGCAATTTCCGTTCAATTAGATACGTGTATGAATATACATAAACTCTCAGTACGTGATGCGGTTTTACTACACTGTTAACTAAAGACGTCAGAACAGCTATAACATAATTCAACATTATCTTAATATATTGTGTGCCTCGTATTCCTAACTACTTCCTTCGAAAGCCTGGTAGTGGCATTTCATCCTAAAAAAATCGCGTTTCATTTTCATGAATTCACGATTTCACGGTCTCAAATTCACGACTTCACGAACACAACTTACCTAATTCACGAACTTCACGATTTGAATGGCACGAAATTAACGATTTCATCTTCGCGAAATGATAGTTACTGTTCGCCTACCTGCATGGTGCCTGGCATTAAAGGATACAATTTGAGAAGTAAACGTAGGTGTCTCATAAGTCAGAAATGACTGGCCCTTTAAAGTAAGGGGGCACTATAAATATAAAAAAAACATTTTACTTAAATTTACTTATGGCGTCTATCAATACAAGGGATAAAAAAAACTGTATTTAATTTATCCAACGTCAAAATAAATAAACAATAATAAATAAAACGATTAAACAGGGTAATATTGAAATGACTTTCAGTTTGCTAAGCTGACACCAATAAACGGAATATTCATACCGACATTCCAATATTATATTACGACACTCAACTCATTGAAGCTGATGAAAGGGCGAGAGAGCTGGACATGTTTTGCTGTCTTAATGGTTAATATCATCACATAATCGTATTTGTAATTGGAGTTCTGTCTGATCGGAAACATTTATACCCAGGACGCTATGTCGTCTGAACCATTCAAATGCTTCTGTTTCCGATCAGAATATCTCTAACACGTCTAGAGTATCATGAGAATTTGTCAGTTGAATAGAATATTCAACATGATGTGAATCTCTTGGTGCAAGTAGTTCGATCAGCTTGTCAATTAACTGAGAATTGCCATCTTGGTATCACAGAGCCATATCTCCATAGCAACGCCATTTTAAAGACGCACAATTTGGTTGCTGTTGAGAGGTTGCTGCTCTGAAGAGGTTTAAGTGTATACATGAGCGCCGCTGTACGATTTCCATCCTCTTCTTTTAGTGACGTCATTTCCAGAAAACGTCACATGTGACGTCATCATGTACTTACAGTATGCAATATTTGCCGCATATGGCAATATGAAAACAAAGTGACCACATGTAGTAAATATTGTTTCCTGCTTGCAAATTGTGACCTCACATGTTGCGTTTTCTTGAAATGACGTCACTTAAAGAAGAGGTGGTCAATCCTATAGCAGCGCTCAAATAGTAGTCAAAGCTGCTGCTAAAAAGCGAGCTCCTTTGGCGGGGATGAGTTGTGTAGCCGCTTCTATTATTTCCCCGGTTCCAATATTTGAGCGGCACTCGTAATTTATGATATATTGATCGGTGGATCGATTCATGACATCGACGAGATGCTTTTGTGGTCCGAACAATCTTTAAATCAGGCTTGGGTACTTGTCTGTAACCATGAAAGAGGTAATCGAGATTGATCAATTTCAAGTTAAATATGAATATTAAATATTAAGTTTAAATTACATTATTTTTATTTGGTAGATCTATTCCTACCTCAAACAGAAGCGTGTCATCTAAATGAGATACCATTATTGGTCTAGCGACAACATAAACCATATAGCCTCGGTTTAATAACTTTAAACCGTATATTTAAATATCACTGAGAGAATATAAGGTACTTGTAACATGTTTGCCATCATTGCGACCGGCTGCTAGCTCTATCCGCGGCCCCGGCTGACTACCTTCCACTTTGCCCTTATTTTCGGCCGTCCTCTCGCCCATATCGCCGCGGTCCCGGTCGACCTCCTGTCGTTTTGTCCGCATTTCTGACCGGCTTCTCGCATGTATCGCCACGGACGAGGTCGTAATCTTAACACTAAACGATTGATCGTCCGTGCGCTTTATACAGAAATGAAAAATTCTAAAACACAACCTCCAAACACATTTTATTGAATCTACAAAAAGCAATTACCAGCACTGCTCGTCCATACGACAGCAACAAAACCAGTCAAACGATATTTAATGTTTTCTGGCAAAATGCCGCAGTAATCAAATATCACAAATTCATAGCTCTGTCCTGATTTTGCTGTGACAAGCAAAACCGACAGTGACAGAATGCGGTTTCATTACACCAAAGACAGTTAAAGTGAAAAGGAGTTGCGAATGAAAAGCAAAATTCACACATCATGGCCTGTTGCATATAAGCGCCGCTGTACGATATCCAACCTCTTCTTTATGTGACGTCATTTCCAGACAACGACACATGCGACGTCACCATGTACTGACAAGTAAGCAATATTTGCCCCATATGACAATATGAAAACGAAGTGACCATATGGAGTAAACAGTGTTTCCTACTTGCAAATTGTGACATCACATGTTGCGTTTTCTTGAAATGACGTCACTTACAGAAGAGGTTGTAAATCCCACAGCAGCGCTCATTTTGTAATCAAAAGTCACCGGTTACCCTTTGTTGACGTCGAACGCACAAGAGGCCGCGATTTACGCACATACCCTGTGTATCTGACCATTTTTAAACACTGATATAATTAAACTATACCTTTATATATTTCAGGCGGAACAGCTGATATTTCTGTGCATTCTCTTCGCTATGATTGTCATTGGGAATACTCTTGTTCTTATCGCAATCGTAACGTCCGGGAAGAGACGGTCAAGAATGAACTTTTTCATCATCAATCTGGCTTGTGCTGGTAAGTTATTTCCGGTCTAGAGTTGCAATTTGAATATGGCTATCTTCTATTCACAGCGATTTCAGTGAAACGTAGTCTCTACTAGTCAATATTGGATGTACGACGATCCCCATTTCAGCTGATATGTCGGATGTGTTATGTGCATGCGCACGCATTAATGACGTTTTCTTCACTAAATTGTCTATTGTATAGGCATAATCTTAAGTAGCCGTTAGGTCATTCTAAAGACGTGTACCTGTGTCCGATACCCCGGCCCTTAAAATTTGACAATTTCGATTAGGTATTTTTATATATTTTGTTTACTCATGTAATGAACCGTAAAAAGGAAAAGAAACTATTCCGTACAAAAAATCAGAGCCAAATTGTTTGAGGCATTCGGGGTACCACCCATTTAATGAGGATCACCTATCATTGCAACAGGCCAATAATTTTATCTGACATCTTGTTTGCAGGATTAGTGCGGTGTCTATTACAAATATACATAATCAACCGATTAGTATTTGATTAGCAATAGCAAGGTTTTAGAGGAATTTTCCCCTGACAACTCGTCTAATTTACATCATAACATTGACAAGTGCGTCATTACATTTATTTGATTCGGATGTTGCTTTGTTCAGTCATTGTCTCTAAACTGCATGTTGATGTTTTCAGATATTGCGAAAAAATATTTTTGAAATGCTGTTTAAACAATGCAATAGCTATGTCATGTATGAGCGATAGTTTGTTTACCTAACCAGTGGCTTTGGCTTCGGACTATTACAAAACTGTTCTCCCGCAAGACACTGTCAACTTCCAAACACACAGCGAATGTTTTGAAAAATAACTGGTGGAAATTTGGAATCCAAAGCTCATTATCAATGTTTATTTCAGATATATCAGTTGGATGTGTGCTGGTACTCTCAGACATCATTTGGAAAGCTACAATCGCTTGGTATGCCGGTAATATTGGTTGTAAGCTTGTGAAGTTTGCGCAATGTGCCGCCACCTATGGGGCAACTTACTCATTGGTGGCTTTGTCCATCGATAGATTTGATGCCATTGCTCGACCAATGAGCATGGCTGGAGTAGGTAAGTTAACAGATATACACTGTAACCTCTCTAAAGGACCACGTTGTAAAGTATTGTGCAAACGATATCTCCTTAGCAACAACCTTACAACAACAGCCAACATTTGCGCTTTCTGAATGGCGTTGCTCTTAAGATGTTATATTGTACTATGCATGCGAAGTTACATCACCGTCAATGATTTAAAAAAATCCCTTATGTATGCTATTTAACATATGTCGAAAAGTGAAAAATAATCTCTTTTCCGCATTACTAATAAAGGAAGACATTTTAGAGGAATACAGTGGGCGTTTTTTACGATTTCATACTATAACTAAATATCCTTAATGTGGGTATATGGGTATATTTTATCATTGCTTCTTTGTAAATGCTAAACAATGTTATAAATGGCGTAAGAATTCTTAAATGATATTTATGTGAAGCCAAAGACGGATGAAAATTAATCGACAAATGCTGTGGTGGGTAAAATTAGAAATTATAATTTGTTTCACAATAATTGTTGACAGATCCAATTTGTATTCAGAAAGTTTCTGTAGTTTACCGAAAAAATGCGTGAGAGGGCGCCATCAGTTCATTTTAATGTTGTTCATGTTACTTAGAGATTATACTTTGTATATCAAACAAAATAGATCTTAATATTTGACAGCAAAAAAAGGCTATGCCCCGTTTAATGTGGCTTAAAACTGGTCCAAATAGTGGACCTTGTAACCGCACGCTGAATAACGTCGAAACAATCAAAGAAGATCGAAACTTGGACTTACTTACGGACACCTGAAGCTCTATTATTAAAGCATTGAGCTTTTAACCCTTTGATAATATTTGAGATCCAAAATATCATTATCAACGGTCTGATTGTAGTCTAAAATTGACTGCAATAAACATCGGCTGTTTGTCAGACAAGAACGGAGATTTTCATACCACGTCGATACGGTGTCTTGTTCATGTACACGGAATAAAGACGTCCCAAAACGATAAATAAATATAAGCGTCAGGCATCCACTTACGACTAATGAGGACGATGACTCCCAAGTCTCAGCTAATTACTTGAAGTGATTAAGTTTACTGATTTGTTGACCGTTATGAAGTGTTATATTGGCAGATCATGTTCCTGCGAGATAGTTAATACACTAATAAACTAATGGCATGGTTCGAGATGCGTCCGCTATGTAGGCTTAATCGGTCTACAAATTCGCTGTTTTTATTATAGGAATATGATTGATGGTCGCGGCTTCTGAGTGAAACATTCAGAAATACATGAATGAAACACTTAACTCATGGTGCTTGATGTAGCTCTATTGTATCATAGTGTCGTAAATTGTCTTTGAAATTTGTAGTACTACATATTGAAAGTTGGAGCTTAGAATTTAATGTTAACTAAAGGGGAGGGGCTTAATTATCAAAGGACAGAGTGCATTAACTTACAGCGCGGGTATCGAATACTCGCACTGTCAGTTACCGCACTGTTAACAAAAAGCAGTTCATATCAGTACTTTACCAGGATTGGTTCCACGCCATAAGGCTCACAATCACGCTGCATGCTATGTTTGATTTGATTTGTTAGATTTCTTGGGGTTTAAATAAAACAATCATGGTGCTTATTTGCATATGTCTCTATGTCTCATGATAAAGAGAAACGCCTGTTTTGTGATTGGACCATGATACAAAAAATATTTATTTTTCAAACATATCCATTTTTTAAATACATGTAAATTCTACATATAAAATATGCCAGATCAGATCAGCGTCATAGTTTTGAAGACAAATCACTCTTGGTTTACAATAAGGTGAAATTGCCCAAAAAATGGCGATTGTGACCTTTGAAATTTGACATAAACTGCAATTTACAATGGCTTCACAAATTTTGAGGTCCGTTCTTTTCTGAAATAGTTCATTTATAAATAAAAACTTTTGTCTTTAATGCGCATGATCTTCCCAAAACCATTAAGGATTTTCGTAGCCTTTGTTTTTATGAACAATTAAAAGTGCTGTCATGGAAACTACTTCGTTTTTACGAACGAACGTTTGTGATTTCTTAAGTATTTCATCCATAATGGTAAAAAAAAAAACCTAACATCGCGAATTTAAGACGTCTAACCACATTGTGAATTCGTGCGGTTCAAATTTGTGAAGTTAGTGACTTTATATTTATTGCTTTCACGAGTTTACCCAAAAACTTTGAAGTCTTGAACTGCTAAATCAGGAATGTTATGTTCACGACTCAGGAAATCACGTTTTTGCCCTGAAAAATAATGAACAAAGACGTTACCATGGATGTTCCTCTAACGTTTCTATGACAATAACTTCTCCCTAGCCAATAATTTGTGACGATGTTATCCGATACATAAATCTTCCGAATGTAAATTTGGCGAATGATCTGAAAAAACTCATCGAGCGTTTTAATGTGATCCAAGTTAATATAGTGTCTCATCAGACGATAAAATGTCATTGAAAACGCGTTAATGTAAGCTGATTATACCGAAAATTCAACCTACGTTAGACGTAATGATTGTTTCGTGCACAAGCGCTGTCAGACCGGAAATAAATCTTGATCATTAAACGCTTAATGTTTTCGAGCGCTTTCTTCACGTAGCGCTCTGCCCGGAAATGTCGTAAATATTATACACATAAACTGTATGATGATTTTGATATATTTATGATACTACACTTTGGAAATCAGTTGATTGTACGCTTACATTTGTGTTCAATTTAATGTTTAACTAGTAAATGGCGATTCATAAATCAAGAACGGCTGTAAATTCACCGAAATTCCGTGGATTTCAGTCAGGTAACGCACACTTTATGGAAGGGTTAACCAATCCGCGTCAATATTACATACGTTGTTCGGTTGAAGATAAGTTGGTTAAGTGGTTAACGTTAGATTTGACTGGTTTACACAACACTGTTTTTCAAATAGCAAAGTCATGTTAGTACGGCTCCGCCGAAAAAGTAAAAACAAAATCACATACTTTCAGCCACAGTTTGTGTTGACCGATTGACGCCATATGGCTTAATCATGTTACAAACTTTTTACCCTGCACTTGTTGATTACAATACAAATGTACGGAGACAACGTTAAACAACATCTTGTATGGTAAATGGATGGACTTATTACATCAATCAAGTGCCTCCAAGGACTGGACATACACAAAGGGCGAATTGTGTCCTGTTTATCACGTTACACAAACTCCACTAGATCAAATATTCCGATATTTACCGACGGCACAATCCGAATTGATCATTTAATGAAATAACTAAGAACGTTATTTATTGGATATTTGGTGATGAACAATATTCCATGGTAACCTCTGGGATTTTTTTATAAACAGGCGGGAATTCGGAGTGGTCAGCAAATGGTATTAGTACACATTATGAATTATGTCCGAAATATCCCGATTCTCAGTGGACAGCCGCGTTAAGATATTATTCGAAATCTACAGCGAACATTAAAGGTAGATAGTCAGTTTCTGTAACAAAATACGTCTTGTAATTACTGTTTTAGAAAATAGCATGTAAATGCCTTCATACAGACGTACTTTAAAACATAGCATTATTACTTTTCTTAAGACTTTCCTGGAACATCAAAGCACGAGTCTGATACAGGTATAATAATATTTATATACTGGGTAAAACTGCAAACATGCAACTTCTATTCCACATACTTTCTAAAAAGCCACTGGACTCTTATTCTCTTAATGGTTCAAACTAATGGAACTTTGGAAATAAGTCAATGTAAACATGTTAATTTCTGCCTAGTTTCTGCCTATTGTTGCCAGTTGTCTTGACTTGTCCTGTGATCTTTTCCTTCCATTAATTTCCACTACTATTTGTCCTCTTTGATTCTCCTTGTTATTCCTTATGGTAGGCCAGACCATTTCTTGTGCCTCTGTTCCCTTACGTATATACCCTTGAGCCTCCTTAAGTGCCTTATATTATGGATTGTTGTTTTCCCGGAGGTCTGTGTGGGAAGGCACTGTCTTATTATGTGGCGTTCCCTGTAGCAATTTATTCTCTGTCTTTTAATGTCTAGAGTTAAGACATTCACCGAACCAAGCTTGACATTAACTTGACATGGAAGTCTGTCGGTTATTAATCATTGTAGATTACGCATTGTTCTAGTATATAACTGCAATATCATTTAAGTTGCGAAGCCATACTGGTCTGAGAGTTAGAAAATACGAAATTAATCACACAGTACTAATGAACATATATGGTTTCTGCATTAAATCAGTGAAGCTTTGTAAGACATTGGAAAATAATCATGAAAAATTAATTATTAATTTGAATAGAAATGGGTTTAATTGCCGGAATGGGGTAGCTGTTGAAACGAGCATGTCTGTCATAATTGATGTCACTGTTAGAAAGGGCGAAACTAGCGGAATGGGTGGAATCGTCGGAATAGGGTAGCTGTTTGAATTGGTATAACAATCAGAATGAATGACACTATCAGAATGGGTGACATTTGTGAAATAGGTGGAATTGCCAGAAGGGGTATTTATGTCGAAATTGTTCAAACTGTCGAATTGTATGCAATGGTCTGAATGGGCAGAGTTGCTTTGTATATTTGCATCACTCGTAACGCTTATTGTTAGTTTGTCTAAATCTAATTTATATCATTGCCTTTGGTCGTCTTTGCGTGCTTTAATTTAAATATACATCTTGAAAATTGGAGAATAAGATGGCGCTCAATTGTGATGTTCGTAAAACGTGGGCCTATTTTCAGAAACCTGAGTTGATATTGATTAGTCTTACAAGCTGCATCAAGCTTTTACTTTTGTACAATAAAGCTGTCATATTTTTATTGTATTCAGTAAATGGCAAATTATGGAGACTGTTTTTGCTCCAAGAGCTAAATCAAAACGATAAAATAAACTAATTTATATACATATTGCCCCGAAATCCAGGATTCAATGTACATTTGTATATTTATTAAGCACGATCGACTTTCAAACGTATAATCATTACTTGCAATTTGATTTGTAGACAAAATTGCCACATTTTATGTCCGGTATATATCATACAGTGCAATGTATCTCTAAATTTTAGCTTCTAGCCATAGTTATTTGTAATAATAAATGTTTGATGACGACTTTTAGTTGTTCATCTCATTTTACGTTCCTGTGAGGCAACTATTAACGACTCCAGAAAACTGTTTGTGCGGGCATGAATTTCAGAATTTATTAAAAATGTGAGTATCATAGAACACCACCTTATGGTGCGTTTATATCGGCTTTTAAAATGAGCTTAGTAGGTACAATAACGTATGACCACGAATTTAATTTGTTTTCTAAAAATATACACCATAACTTTTAATGATGAAAAATATATTTATTGCCAATGACAGCACCGGCTATCACTGTAAGACAGTCTGGCCATCATAACGTTTATTACTTGCTTAGTGATACACTATTGATATTATACGTCTATGACGTCATTAGTGGTTATAACAATGACTCTGAATGTCGATAAATATTGCCATATTATGTGCTAAACTTGTTATTTGTTCTAAGAACATAAAAAGTGACTTGTTCTGTCAATAATCCATTAGTTGATTATGAACATTACTGATAGATTTTTAGATTCCTTTTGAATTGGTATTATTATGTAATGATCTATTTATATACAACGTTTTTATTGTAAGTGGTATTACTATGTAGGCTATGGTAATTTGGACCGCGGCAATTTAAACTATTGATTGGAAACTTACTGATATCTGTGAAACAATAACAAGAAATAATTTACCCACAATCCTTAGCCCGTGCTCGGTAAGTATTGGGGTCCCTTTTTATCGCCATAGAATAGAAATGTCATCCGATTAAACGACACTCGTTTAGCCTTACAAACAACAAAGTAAACACAAACAATATAAATACCAACCAAGAAATATATAGCTGTTGTTATATGACGATTACGGCGGATCAAAATGTCAACTTCTCTCATTTCATAAACAAAATGGCGGACGTCGCCATTTTATGACGATTTTTAACCCGATTTGGTCTCGGAAGAATCTCGCTGCTCGCGAGAGTTCAACAAGTCTATATAGACATAGTGGGGAGTTTCCAATCCATGATTTATATGTCCGTGTTTGTACTGAGCAATATGTTACCAACATGATATTAATAATTTCCTTTATATATTGTAGCTACACTTTATCAACTGCATATCAGTCAGCTTACGTATGACATTGACGACCGATCCGTTCCGTTATAATCAAACCATTGCCCGTGTTTTTTTTAAATTTTGTGGTTTCCGGTCATTTCCAAAATACAGCCATTTCGGTCGTAGCATGATTCAGTGAGTTTTGAACCAATCGCGGATAAAGGTTTCGTCAGAAAGTTAACAGTGCGTCTGTAATTTATTCCCATGTGCCGAAATTACTTATATTCCACGCATACTATTATACTTAAAATTCCCGTTGTGAAATAAAAACGATAGTGTTTATTGAGTTACTCGGTGTCGCTAAGTATCATTGACACCAACTGGCTGTGATGCGAAATTGACACTAAATGATACGAAACCGATACTAAATGGTGTTATTTCAATACTTAATGTTAGAAATTGCGACATCTTGGCGCTAAAGATATGTCAGACGTATCATTTTGTGATTTCGTTTCATTAGGAAGCATTTACAATGTACAATACGTCAATATATGTATAATTTACCAACCATTTCTCTTACAGTCACTCATATTACCTTGACAGCCGATAAACATTTACATATCATTTGTCTATTTTTGACAATACGCTTCAAAAGTCATACATATGTAGTAAATAACAACCTCTCCCGAACGGCCCGCTCTTGAGTTCCAACCTCTATTCAACACCATTGTTAATTTTAAATAGTACCAATTTACTACAAACGTAAACTTATAAAACATGGATTGGAAACTTCCTTCTAATATTTACATAGATTTAATTGAACTCTCGCGAGCTGCGAGATTTCTTCCGAGATCATGCCCGCGATAAATATTTTGCGATGTCCGCCATCTTGTTTCTGAAACGAGAAAAGTTGACATTTTTGATCCGCCGAAATCGTCATATTTACAACAGCTATATATTTCTTATTTGGTATTTATATGTTTGTGTTTACCTTGTTGTTTGTATGTAAGTATTGTGGTTCAATAATGATTTGTAAGGCTAAACGTGATTGTCGTCTATTGCCGATAGATAAAGTAACGGAAATTCACGATACTTACCGAGCGCACGCTAAGGATTGTTGGTAAATTATTTCTTGTTTTCGTTTCACCGAACTCGGCCAATTTACAACCCATGGTTGATATGTCCGTGCTACAAATTTTATTTCTATAGAGCAAAACTTCTCAGTAACAGCCGAAAGCATCTCCCAAAGCGTCATGCTTACGATGGGTTGCACTGTAGTCGTATTTTCTCTTCCATGAAATTGAATAATAATGAGAAATATTGCACGATTCGATCACAAATTTGAGGGAAAAAAAATCGGTCTAATTATCAGCATATCATCTAGTTTCAACATAAAACCCTTAACTAATTAATCCCATAAACAATGTATGTTATGAGAAAGGTTTTAATGCTGACAGAAGAATTCAGTTTACGATTTGATTGCGATTTGACAGTATTTATGATAATATGTCAGCATTACGCCATCGAATAATGATTCTCATAAACACTGCATTTACGAGACACTAGTTTGCCAGACGAACAATACAATGTTCGACATATCACGTTCTGCGACATATTATTGTTCACGTACTCGTGTTCGCGAGTGAGAGATATCTCGCGTGATTTGTGGTTTCTTAAATTGAACAGTCATTTAATTGTCACAAAACCATTAAATGTTCTCACCATCAAATGTTCTGCAGCGTTTTTAAACCGCACTTTTCCCTTGTCAATCTGTCAGTATCTCAGGAAAACACTTCATTTGTTTCCGTTTTTGTAATAACCAGATGCCATCAGACATTAGATGTCATATTTGTATTCGATGTAAGCTGAAAGTTATGCAACTTCGTAGACTCGCAGCCAGTAAGCCATTTTTAGCGAATTGCTCAACTCATCCGGTAGAAATGTTTTATTCTCATCACGACTAAGCATAGTCACGTGAGAACGAGAAATCTAATTATGTCATAACCAAAAATGGCCCAGATATTTGAATGACCTTCAACTTACCCCTACCCCCCATATTAAGACAATTACGAAAACATGTTTATTATAACACGTGCTATACCAGAAGAAAAAAGTTTTGTTCCGTTATTTTCTTTTAAAATGGCAATAGGAGCCTAAGCGAAAATACAAATCTTCAGTAAATTGATAAACCTTTGACCTTCACAGGGTCAATGTCATGATTATCGTTGGTTCTTGCTGAAACATTACATTTATTTCATATATTTTACAAATTTGAATTCCCTGTAGTTACGTATTCTCTCTCTTTTACACAGTTAAGACAGTATTCTGCAATTTCCCTTCTTTTATTTAATGTAAAACTATTTATTGTAACGTTTATTTAGTGTAAAATATTTATTCCAACTAAACGTCTTCTTTTGTGTAATTTCTCTTTTCAAGACTATAATCTAAGATACGATTTCGCTAAAACGACATATATCATATAAAACGTTTGCATTGATTCTGTAATGCAGCCATAAGTTACATTGCAAATTTCTCTTATTTTGGAAAGCAATTGAAATAAGTATTGGTTTGTTTTCCTATCCATATAACACTATAGGTTTATAAATTACATGTGTTGTATATGTGAATAATGAATTAAATTTAAACTTAAATGAAACACAAAAACGTGTGCGATTTGTTACGTAAACATATTAATTAAGGTAGCAATTTCGTTTGTATGAGTACGAAAACAAGTATTGCCCGAAACTGCATGTTTTTCATACGAACAGTAAAAACCTCAATAAAAAGACCACTATTTGGACCTTTGAAAACTTGTTTTCATATTGAGGTGGGCTTAATATTGAGGTTGCGTAAAGAGCAGAAAAGTGAAAATGGATTGTGTTCTTAATTCTTAATAACTTACTTCGGACACAATCTCACGATATCATTTACAATAAGCTATTTCGCGAAAGCCCAATAATGATATAACAATTGTGATTGATAACCGAATTTGATTTTTTTTAATTGTTTCGCAAAATATCAGTACTGCAAAAACTTAAGTCAACAATCTCCGTCGTTCATTCATCTCAGATATAACTTTCTAATAATGTTTCAAATTTGCGTTCCGCTAAGAGCAAATAAGGACGACATGTTCGCAATCTGATGTTGTAAATGATTTTAAAAGGCACTAGACTATTCGAACAATTACTGTGGCGGCAACATTCGCGTTCAATTTGGTCGATGACTTTTTGAGTCGAAAACACGCAGCCAAGAGAAGCACATTGAATAATTATTCATAAATCACTTTAAATATTAAACTGGCTTTCTGCAAATGATAAAAAAAACGAGCCTTTGGCAAATTTAATAAACTAAGTAATTGACGAAAACGATATTAGGACTAATCTCTAGTTTTGAACATAAATTGCAAAAAAAAATTTTGTCCGTTGAATTATTTTTTTTAATTCATAATGTTAACGCACATTACGGAAAGGTAATTGAGCCGCCATGTGATTTATTTCTCGTTTTTGCACTGGGAAATAACGTAAAATAACACACGGGTGTTATAACACGCATGTGACGTCATTTCAATTGTGACGTCATTTCATAATTTGTAACGTCAGATCATTTAAGACATGATCAAAAATGGCCTTAGTATCATTGATGGGGATCCCCAAACATTTGTTAGACGATACATCGGAAGCTAGTATATATTTCGGATGATACCAAGAATTCGGTTAGAGGGTGGTCGAATAATCGAAGTCCGACATTGTATCGAGACTTTCTCCGCGTCAGCATAAATTTCTTCGGACAAAATAGTTCTTCCATGACAAAAGAGCAGACATATTACATGCATCACCATTACAGCGACTGTTTCTTTGTGATTAATAGTGACATTATGTATACTACACCGTCTGTAACATCGTAAATTGTTGAAATCACGCAAACAACATAATAAACAACATAAACATGACATAATGGTAAATAATGTCTATGTCGTGTAGATAGAACAGACTTATATAGTTTCCTAGTTTCCTGTTTTGAATTTATTAGCAGATAAAGTATGGAGTATGTAAAGTGACATCGTAATACGGAAGTACGGAAGAGCCAAACTGACTCCTTTATTGATGCTTTCACTGTTACTACAGTTGCCTGTTGACATTGATCGCAGTATTACTGTTACTTCTTCTGACACCAGTAAGAAACAGTATTAACGTGTTATGGCTAGTACTGTTGCTTATACATGAAAACCTCGCACATAAATATGTCTATGTTTGCGTTTACTCATCGTCGCCACTGTTTTCAAATATGGGCGACGCCTCCAAAAAAATGCTAGTCATTTTCAGACTTTTGGAGAAGTGTGCATGATACAGAAGATGCACGCGTTATTGTATACACGGTGTCTATTGTCAAATATTTTTCAAAACCTGTTTTCATTGGTTGAATATTATCATGTGTTTATAAACGTTTTCAAGTGAATAAATACGAACAATACCTTTATTTTAATTCATTTAGTAAAAAGCTATTTCTGTGTTCCTTTCAGCTACGATTACCCATCTAACGATATTAAAAATAAGCAGTTTAGTTCTTAACAGACACCGTCTGGCAGCTTTTAAAGTAATTGTTTAAATTTTCAATTCTGCAATCTCTTTAACACTTCAATCTTGTTCACTAGTTAACTAGTATAGTTTAAGGGCGTTTCAATCAACTGTCGCAAGATTTAATGCCGGTAATTTAATATATTTTTAATACATCTTTATGTCTATCTAAATATGACTATTGATAATTTTGAGAAAAATTATCTTAATGTCTTCTTACAGAATAATCAAGTCTGTGTAAAAGACAGTTAAATGATCATTCTTCAATTGAAAATGTTTTTTCAACGTTCAGTGTTTGATGGAAAATTATGTGGTGCGTGTATTTTTCTGTTGAGTATTTGTCGCGTCGATTGCTATAAATAAGATGTACGATTATTCACTTATATACATGAAGTGGATCCGTACCTGCGGCAATCCTGGGGTCGCAGGTTCGATCCCCCGCTCCATCACTGACAGCACTATAAGTCTTTCGGATAGAGACAAAAACCGAGGTCCCGTGTATGATGCTTTACATCGGGCACGTAAAAGAACCAGGGGTGCTTCTAGAACTGGAGCATCTTCTGCATCATGCACTATCCTCCAAAAATCTAAAATGACTAACATTCTTCTGGAGGCGTCGCCCATATAGGAAACCGGTGGCGACGTTAAATAAACGCACATAGAAATATTACTTATACATTTCGTTCATATAAAAGTACTCTCCTGGGATTTGTTTACACATAGAAATAGTCACAGAATTGACAATTACGAAATGTTCATTGTACGTACTGAAGCGGTGCGGTGATGAGCAATTAGTAGCTACTCTCGAAATGGGGAAACGATCTCGAGAAATCCCGCGGCGTTGTAAATCAATTAAACGAGATCTCAGGATCCTCATGATAAGGCTTCGAATATTTCATATACCACTGATGAGTTCGAAGCAATCGAAAGCCCAAGAAAAAAGCAATTTGTTTGTCAAATTGCGTCGGAAATTGATAAGAAACCAAAATCGTCATTTCGCCTTCATCATTACATGTCAGATTATTTTACGTCGGCGCGATAACTTTCTATTTTTTTCTTTTAGCCTACAGTTTTAGGTTACTTCGATAAGAAAACGTATATTCGCCGAGACATCGTTTTAGACATATCATCTTTGTCATTCAAAAACTGACAGATATTTTGGCGTTTAATTATAGATGTTTGCGTTCAAGCTATCTTATAGCTTTACGTGTAAATAAAGCTATCATAATATCAGTGAGACTTATATGCGAATTTAAATTTGGTCCCGGAAAATTGTCCTCTTCTCAGCCCTGGCTGGCGAAAACAAATAAATCATTATAATTATTCATAAATGTTCATGCAAATAATTTTACAACTAAGTAGTGACGGCGCGATTATCGAAAATAATCGAAAAATCGTCGCTAGACATCCGACGTCGGCGACAATCGATTATTTTCTATTCGAATTTATCCCCTTATCAATTACTACAGCTTAGTGACAAGCAAGAATCTACGATGCTATTTACAAGAAATTCGCGACGTAAATTTAGTTTAACTCTCATTATACATGTTAAGACTTGCAGACGACCTGTAACAAAATAGGAAGCAGGCGACTCTGGTGTTAATATGTCTACTTCCTGTTTACTTCAAGTTAATCATTTAGAAAATTTCTACACTACAAGCAATTACAATTTCAAGCGAGAGGTTTATACTTATTTATTTTACATCGACAGTGAACCAATCTCTTACAACTTATACTGCTCACTCTCATAGACTGCTTTCTTTGTTACCAACCAGTACTGGAATCGAATTTACGGATCGAGTAGTCCGTGGTCAAACCCCTCTCCAAGTGGGACTCGAACTCACGATCTTCAGAGCCAGGGGCTCTTCCCCTAACCACCTTTGACGTCACAATCTTACATTTAACGGTTCAACGGAATCCGTCGGCTGATGTTTACAAATGCGAATATTTTGAGTATATAAATGTGCCCGCCAACTGTGAGGTGTCCCAAACCCTGCCAACATTTATACTGAGTTATTTTGACTCGATTTTAATAATTAGAAAAGTGAACACTTTTTAATCAATTTGATTTTGTTACGCGTAAAGTTTAATCCCTGCAGACTTCAATTTGATAACATTAACAAATTAACTAAGAGAGGAAAACTGGCAGTTTATTTCTTAATTCACAAGAATTCACTAAACTATAACCGCTTTTTGTTCCTTCCACATTCATGTAAATATCAATAATGATCTCCCTTGATTAGCGGCTTTGTTAAAGCCATTTTCTCTAAATTGGATTGTCTCCCTTCCACGCGAAAATGATACCTGTCATGTTATGATACGGATATTTGGTGTAGCATGGACTCTGACCATTTAAGGCGATGGACAATGGGAGAACTTTCATGAACTCAAATATTTTGACGAACCCGACGTCAAAACCGCCATTTTGTTTTGTTTCCAGATTCGGAAGTGTTGTATCTCAATCGGGAAGTTTCGGATTTTTACGGTTTTGCCTGAATTGTATACATCCATATTTTAAAAAAATAGACAATTTTAAAATAACTTCATAATTCTGAAAGAAAATGAAACTTTCCCAGCTTCAGTCGGAAATAATCATTCTTGTTTTTTTATTCTTTGTGATTTTTGTCAAATGATGAATTGTTTAATTTACATCCGGGCTTCGTAACTAAAATATCAATGTTCTCAAATATTGAAATACTGCAACGCATCGTTCAGTTAAAAATCAACGCCCCGTCGGAAGAGTGATTAAGACTGATGTCAAAGAATAGTTTTTGTTAAAGGTCATTTTCAACAATATTTCAGTAATAAACCATTTCAATTATATGTCCAACCATGCCCGAAATTATATACATATTTCTCTATTTGCAAATAAGACATTTCCCTTTCACTGCAGGCGCGTAGCGTGCCATACTAGAATACTCGTTCGAGTAAACTTTGAAATAGAAATCTAGACTTTTGAAAATCAAAACGCATAATAACATGCAAGAACAACTTATGAAAGGGGGTTAACATGTGATGTTCTTTAGTTGATATACTTTAATCTTGAATTCGAATCACGAATGATGAAGAGAGGTCGATTTGCATGACCGTTTTTGCAGTCTACATTAATACCTCGGTTTTGTCTGAGCGATCTTAGCCAATAAATGCTTGAAATCCACACCATATCGCACCATTTCTTGTTTTCAAAATTACCCCGGGGAGGCCCCCGGACCCCCACCAGCGGGATGATGGTTAATCGAACGAATTAAAATCAGCAAGAATGTGAAATATATAACACATTTTAGTAAATAATCATATAACATCAATATTTCAAATTCTTGCGCATGCACATTAGTCTTTGGCATGCGCAGTAGGTTTACTCAAATATATGAATATCATGCGCATGCGCAGTAAGTATTTTCTTTAAATAAATCCGTTTGTTTTTTTCAGAAAAGAGAGGTCGAATTCTTGTGAGTCTTGCGTGGTTTTTCGCCGGTCTGTTTTCACTTCCTATGCTGTACATGTACGAAGAAACTACTGTAGACGGTTTGCCACAATGCTGGATGGACCTATCCGAAACCTGGATGTGGCAAGTACGGCACAGAATTTAATAAAACGCATAGTTGCAAATCCTCAAAAAATGTATCAATTTTTAGTGAATATCTGAATATATACTCAGTACATATAAAAACGCATAGTTTTAAACCTGCGAAATGTTGGTAAAGCGTCATTTTATTGTATTTAAAATGAATTATATCGTATACAGTCAAACCTGTCTGTAAAGACCACCCATGGAACAGCAAATTGTGGTCTTTGTTTACAGGTGGCCTCTAGTAACAGATTAAATATCATTGAAAATGGTCTGATGGGAGATAAAATTGGTGGTCTTTGCAGACAGGTTTTGCAATAGTGGTCTTTGTTCGCAGGTGGTCTTTAACACAGGTTTGATTGTATGTTGCAAATATGCTGAAATAATACAATGTACAGTTCTTTTCTTGTCTCGCTATATAAGTCAAAAACTTGAGAAAATGTTTATTGTTCGTTTTTAAATGTATGCCCCTACTTAGTATATATTTGTATCATAGCTTCGATAGATTTCTTTTGAAAATTGTTGAACTGCATCTTACGAGGCGAAGCGATAAGAAGAATGGTTGACATTTAGTCCGATTTAACCCACGAAATATATTCTGCTTGCGATTTTTCTACGCTGCAAAAAAAACATCAATCATCGACACTAAACACAATAATCTTTGTATATGTGAATTTAATGCCTCCTTAACTAATTGAATAAATAAATAATGCGTTAAAACTGCGCATTTTTTTTGGAATTCCAGACAAAAAATACCCAAGAGTGTTGGATGGACGGATTTAAAATGGGTGAATGATACTTCTGAGAATAATCAGTCTTCTTTATTCGTCTTGATAAAACTTTCAGACGGAGTTTATTTTCCGTTTTTCTCTCAGATTTTTAGTCGCCTTAATTGTAGTGCGGACCCTTTCAGAGAGTTTATAACATTTTTTTCGAGAGGATTAGAATATAGCATTTTACGTCCAAGCAAAATACCGAATTTTATGTTTCGAGCGCAGGGATTATGCACACGACGTATATTGTTGAAGCTAATGTATTAACATTCATAAATAGATAGTTCCCACCTTTACAATATCTACCTCCCTTGTTCTTAATCGTCAGACATTTTGATAAGCAAAACTGATAAGCACTCGTATGAGAAATTAACCACATATGCGATAATTGAGAAAATACTTTGAGAACAATGTTGCAAATGTTCTAAATGTGTTTTAGGTTGAATGTTCTGTAAAAGACAAAAAACTAATCATCTTAAATGTAAGCTACATAAAGCCCGCGCTGAGCTGTTCCCTCCAAAGTGAAGAGTTCCTATCAAGAATTCATGCCAGACAAGAGAAATGGCGGATTTGATCAAATTAAATGTTGTTTACATTTCATTATGTGTATGACATTATGAATTTCATCTGAACATAACCATAATCACCCTCACACAAAATGGCTGACAATCTGATAAGACATCATTTAACCTCCTGGCATTAGACACAGAATTCATTTTGTCATTCGACAATGCGGGTTACTTGTGTTTGTGCTAGCTTTATATGGAGTTGGCGACCGGAAATTATTGATGATTGTGTGATTTTCTGAAGAAAAGGCGAAAATTGTCTTTATATGATGGAAATCGATGTAATTTTGCTCGAATGTCTTCGCAAATAGAATTGCCATCTCTTTTCCGTTCAGTAATATTCTGATTTTCGTTGCTAATGAAAATACGAAGTTGCGGCTCTAAATCAGAAGACTTAACACGTTTCTATGGAAATTCATCCTGGACCTAGATAATGATAGAATGACATATATCATTTTTTGTTATTCGATTGCAAAATGTAGAATTGTCTGTTATTCAATTACATCTGTCATAAATCTTTTAATACCAAATGACTAAACACACAGTAAGAAGTGAATATCACCACCAGGAGGGAGAAACACTATAAAAGAGAGAAAATAAGTTGCTACAAGGAACGCCACATACAACAGACAGTGTCTCTCCACACAGACCTCCGGGAAAACAACAATACTGTACATATAACATAAAGCATTTGAGGAGGCTCAAGCGTACAAACTTAAGTGAACAGGGGCGCAAGGAATGACCTGGCCGACCATAAGGGATTAAAAAGGAGAATCAAAGAGGACAAACAGGGGGGAGGGAGGTTAATAGATGGAAAAGATTACAGGACAAGTCAAGACAGCTGACAAAAATAGGCCGAAACTGGAGAGAAAAAATAACATGAACACTATAAAGTGATAAAGTGAAAGAATTGTACAGGGGGAAGGGACACTTAACATACGTTTCAAAAAGTAATAAGAAATTATACCCATACAGAGACTGCCAGCCTTGGAACTGTCTGTACAATACTGGTTTAAATCAATTTAACAGCTAGATAATCTCACACTTAACCGCTACAGGTATACACCTTTTATTGGGGCCAGATAACGAAGTGTATCAGCGTGATCAAAATGTCAAAGTGTTTTAAGAAATGACTCAGATTCTACTGCATAAATTTCAAATTATGTTAACTTCAACCTTACAAGTACCGTAGTGGGACAAATATGTCTGTGCGAACAGATTAATTTTTCCCAGGCACCGCCGTATTGGTCCGATCAAACATAGACAAATATACCCTGGGGCCTTATTTATAAACATTATAATACTAAACTTCAGACTTAGACTTTTAAATGTATATATTTTTTATAATATTATTCCTCCCTTGTTGTTTTAACCGTCTTTGGATTCAAAATTGTCTGATAGGACATACATGGTCGACCAAAATACCATAAAGTGCATTAGTTAAAATGTCTCGACCTCATGAGTAGTAATTTGCATTGTTTTACAAGTCGAACTATGCATTACATAAATCACAGCGTCCAGTCAAAGTAAGTGTACAAACTAGACAGGAATAATTAAAACAGATGCACATGTTTTTGACAAAAGTGGGCTTTATTCCCTCCCTCCAAACAATTCAGCAGTTGTCTAGATAGCGCAATAAATAAAACAGTACCTTCAGTACTTTGATTATATACATTTGGCTCGTCGTCGATAAAATGAATCGATAATAATGTTAATCGGCACATGGCTTTGGTATTTGCATATCAGTGTTGTTTAAACCAATCAAATCTTACGTTATACACTTAACCCAAGTCTTTTCAACCGAACAACGTGTGTAAGCTTGATGCGGATTGGTTAACCTTTCAAAAAGGGGTACGTTACCTTACCGAAATCGACTGTATTTCGGAGAATTTACCTAAATCCATTTTGGATCTTGAGTGACCAGCTATCGTAACCTCTCGGCAATAAATCTTAGCCTTCATGTTGCGCCCACCATCTTTTTTCATATACTGATGTCACTGTTTTATAATAGTAAAAGGGATTTTGAACACTGTTAAAATATAATAATTGTATACACTTTAAAGATAATAGAAAAACAAATCAGCTCAATATTAAACCGTAATTTTAGTACACACTGTCAGATAAAATACTTACGGGGCTGGTAAACGGCCCGGGAGCTTTATGTCCCCTAAGCATAAATTGTTATATAAACGCCTAATAGAGAGGTACTTGATTATACGCAAAATAATAAAAGCAGTAACAGTTGAAAGTATAATAATGTGTAACGCAAGATATAGATTTATAGCGATCTCATATACATTGAAACATTTTTAATAATATAGCTTTGTCTGCTCTTTTATTATTCATATCCGTTGTTGGATATCCGTCTATTATCCAATCACCGGCCTGAATTACGCCATGTTTCCGGAGTTCCGATGGATGACAATAACATGATTACGATATATCACTAAAATATTCCACCCTACTTACAACGCTGTATTAATTCCGCGACCTACTTTTCATGGCGTTATTGTTTATCACATTATCTACATTTTGTATCTTATTTTCGGTTTGTCATAAAAATGCAAATTGTTACAAAAATGTTATGGAATATTATATCGAGGCCATACATTTCCCCCTAATGACTTATGCAAATCAAAGGACTAAAGGTCCTTGGAGGCGCTTTCACGGCAAGACTACTAAACATTAGTACGCGACTATTCGGGTAAACTCATTCGCCAAAATGACACAAATAATCCAGAAAATCCGTTTATGTCAAGACTTCCACCATTCCACATTTGATATATCCCTGACAAATCAGCCATTTTACTTATCAGCTCTATAATAAAATCAGAGGACTTTACATGTACTTTTTTCTTGAGACAATGAATTGGCGGTAATTCGAGTAGGTCACCCGTTTGACAATGATAGCAATGAGACGCTCAAAAAACACTGTTTGTATATTTTCAGTTATACATGACGCTGGTGTCATTCGCTGTTTTCATCATCCCTGCTATCATCATCGCCAGTTGCTACATCATCATCGTCGTCATCATCTGGAGCAAGTCTTCAATCATGTTGAAAAGCGGAAGTGGAAATGGAAATTCCAAAAGCAGCTCATCGTCCGCTACGAATGGTAAATATATTGCTTTATGTTTAGTTCCTTAAAGGTACACAGTCTTATTTTTTGACTATATGTATGTGGCAGACTCTGAGACTTTTGCCCAAATGCACTGAGCCTCGTTTCTGAATAAAACGCAATAAAGATGACGTCATGTTTTTACATTATGAGAATGACATATATCCTTAGTCATAGATATGAGAATGTCAGTGGTAATTGATTTCATACAGATGTACTCTACAACACAACAGCTCTCGGGTATTTCCGTACCACTTCGTTATTCGGATAAAACCCTCTAGTGTATGTAAGGCGGAGCACTATGTGGCAAAACTCAACATTTTGTGCGGTCAAGAAATAGTTCTCGTAAAACGGATTTATAATTTCAATAACTTCGATAAATTCACGTAAGTGATGGATTATCGTTGTCATTTCTAGTTAAAAATCACACATTTCAGCCTCCATATAGCTTAAATATTAGATTCATCAGCACTCCAACGTTCACGCCGCCATCTTGTTTTCATGATATTCGAATGGTATTTCCGAAAGTAGTGCATAACGCACATCCGAGGCACTTGACGTAGTTGGCCGAGGATTGTCGAATGACACACGAGTCTGATACGGGTATTTCCATCCTGACCTACGTGCCGAGTTAGCGCTAGCATTGGAAATACCTGTATCGGTCTTGTGTTTTGCAGTTCCAGTAAACATTTCTGTTCTGTTCTGTTCTGTCTGTCATTATAAAAACTATATTTATTATAATCGAGTTTTACTGTTTCAAATTTTCCACCTTTACAGATTAAAAAGTCAATCTGGTGTCACCTTATAATTAACCACACCAATATTTTAACTCAAGGTCGTGTTTAAAAAAAAGTTACATGCAATTTTTTTGAGCACATCTGTATGAAGGCATTAATATGCCAATTTCTCAAAATTATGTTTTAGCATATTCTGATAGAAAATTAGACGATCTACCTTTAAGCATATTGGGAGAGTCGCCGGAAATGAAATAAATTTGTTTAATAGAGAGATTCCGGATTATTGAGACATTTCAGTATATAGGAAATTATGTTTCTATAACATGGAATTCGAACGTGAGATGTTATATTAATAAGCAAGGGAAGTCTGGTCGGAAGTTTATTATGTTTTCGGGATATTTTCGTCTTTTGTGACAATAGTGATGGTTGAACTATGCAATATGATATGCATTGTGGGTAAATCATACGTCATTGTTTCTATTTATAGGAGGTTCGATCACTGTAAGGTTTACTGGACCACCAAAGGCAAAGGCGCAATCTATGAGTGGGACTAGTTCACGTGGTGTAATTCCTAAAGCGAAAATAAAAACAATAAAAATGACATTTGTAATAGTATTAGGTAAGTATACAGTAGATGTGTTATCTTGCGTCGGGAGGCGTTCTGGTCGAGGGGTAGGAGCGTATTGACTCCTGACCCGAAGGTCGTGAGTTTGAGCCTCGGTGGTCGGAGTAAAATGAATAGGTTTAAAAATAGCGTCAGTACTAAGATAAAAATGTAATTGGAATAAAATGAAAATAAGAAAACATTTCCCAATAATACTTTTGGATTTTACGAATTTATCGGAGAACCTCGGTTTCCATCGTAGGATAGGATAACTCAGACGTGGTTGTGGTTGAACAAAACTGACTTTTTCGAAAAAATCTTCATGCGGAATTTTCAAAAATGAGAATAGAAATTCCTGCAGTGTTCAACAATGTTATGAGTGTTTGAAAAAATCTTCACGCGGAATTTTTTAAAAATGAGAATTGAAATTCCTGCAGTTTTCAACAATATAATGAGTGTTAAACTCACAATCCAGTCGGGCCTCGTTCATTTCATTTCGAATAATACAAAGTTTCGGATATTCCATTTTATTTCGAATAATACATAGTTTCGGATAGTCCATTTCATTTCGAATAATACATACTTTCGGTTTTCATTCCGAATAATACATAGTTTCGGATAGTCCATTTCATTTCGAATAATACATAGTTTCGGATAGTCCATTTCAATTCGATGCGCCAATGAGGATACATCGGGACGCGATATTTATTTCGGATGTTACCAAGTATTCGGATAGAAGGTTGTCGAATAAACGAGTTCCAACTGTAATATCATCTCTTATATAATATACAGTCAAACCTCAATAATAAGACCACCTTTAGGACCTTTGGAACCCTTGAAAACTGGTCTTCTTATTGAGGTGGTCGTACTATTGAGGTAAAATAAAGAGAAAAACGGTGAATATGGACTTGAAATTTGTGTTCTTAATTTTAAAATGGACTTATTATTGATGTGGTCGTTAGGTGAGATTTTACTGTATATATTACATATATATTTATATATAATACGACCTTAAATTCAACTGTTATACTTTTGTATTTTCAGCATTCATAATGTGTTGGTCACCCTACTTTATCTGGGATCTACTGTCAGTGTATGGTCATATACCAATGTCACAGAACATGGTAGCTATCAGTACTTTTATCCAAAGTTTAGCTCCTTTGAACTCCGCGGCTAATCCTTTGATCTACACGTTATTTAACACCGCAGTGTGTACTCGAGTCTTCAAGAAGCACCCAACATTCAATTCCCCACCAGTGTCTCAAAGCGGACGGACATTCTTATAGAACTCAACATCTTACACTCAGGCCTCGTTCATTCGAATTCATCTGTTCCGAAATTTCAGTTCGAATAATACATAGTTTCGAATGGTCCGTTTCAATTCGACGTGGGTAAGAAGATACATCGGGACCTGATATCGCTTTCGGATGATGTCAAATATTCGGATGATGTCAAATATTCGGATAATGTCAAATATTCGGATGATGTCAAATATTCGGATAGAAGCCTGTCGAATAAACGAGGTCCCACTATAATTAATCTTTTCTGTTACGTTTTTGCTGACTGTTTTTAAAGAGCGCGTTCTTAACACGAGCAACCTTTAGATTATATTACGTCATCATGACGTCATACTGTCTCCTAGCCCGGATTTGAAAAGGGGGTGTGCGTTATTGATCAGAAGCGAAGGGAGTAGGTGCGGGAGTGTGTCCCCTAAGGAAAATTAAGACTTCAGATTGTCCAATCTAGATGAGCCATTGTCACGTGTAAACACGATAAGTTAAGATTTAAATATGCGCGGTGCATAAGGGTATTCAAGTCGCACCCCCTATTGAAAGTCCGGGTATATAAACATCGCTGCTTGCCTGAAAAAAGGGGGTGCGATGGAAGCGTTCCCTGGCGACGAGTGTGTCATAATCAAACTGCACTTATGCTAGTGAATTATTGTTTATAATTTTGCAGAAAATAAGCCTAATGTATCAGGGTGCTTTTTAAGAATCTCCATGTTCATCACATGACATTTTTCAAAACTATATGTGTCTGTTCTTGTCGAATGTCATGGTTTTTGACAATATTTAGTATGACTGTCTCGCACTAACCGCCAAGCTGTGACGGCAAACGACCCATTCTTTCTTTAAAAGCTTTCCTTTTATTTCGTTTCTGGGTATATTCTTGTCTAGATGAGAGACAAGTAGATGGCTACATTTGCGATCTATAAAAGCCGAGGTGATCCGAGTGTAGATCTATACGACTGTGGTTGCCATTGAAGTATTGCCTACGTACTTAATCAAAGCGCTGAAAGCACTGAAATTGTTCAGTATAGAACACTGGTTTTGTATTCAGAACTTGAAGATTCACATAAAATACGACTCATTATTGCATTAGATGTATTTGCGCAGAAAAGATTTCTACCAGCATTGAGTATGTTATGCAGGTTACGCTCAGATGTTAAACTATTTTAACCGATTTACTTACCTGTTATTCTTGCGCCACTTCCGGAAAAAAGTAGTTTTCGTAGTAAGGCGGTGCGACTGTCGAAATTTGCCATAGAGTAAGTTGTTCTCCCGAAAAAACTACAAATGACATGGATAATATTCTTCTATTTATCGAAATGTTTACTTTAATGATATAAAGAGTTGCTTTGAAACCAGCGAAACCAATGTCACGTGGTACATTTATGTCACGTGGTACATTTATGTCACGTCTCGATCACACTGTTCAAGATTGGCAAGGAGAGTTCACAAGTTGTTCTATGGAGATTGTGAATAACCAGGATCGTAGACATATTTATCACGTCTGAGAAATGACTGTTGAAAACAGTAAAGTAATTGAATTATTAATAATAAATGATGGAGCGATTGATTTGCATGGAAGAAGTTGGCTGTTGTCTACACGAAGGACACCATATAATCATATTAGGTGCTTGTATTTCAATACATAGGTTAAATATTGGTGTTTCATTTATACATTTATGTTGTCAAAAAGTTCGTTAGACGGTTGGTTTATGTATATATCAATGTTTAAGAAAATACAGTGGTCAACAGATGTACAGTAAAACCTCAATAATAAGACCAACTTTAGGACCATTGAAAACTGGTCTTCTTATTGAAGGTGTCTTAATATTGAGGTTGAATAAAGAGCATAACAGTGAAATTGGACTTGAAAATGGAGGTCTTAATTTTGAGGTGGTCTATAGATGAGGTTTTACTGTACTTATATTCCATAATAACTGCTGAATACGCCTTAGTTAAGTGTCAATAGCATTACATGGTAACATATTAAATAATAAGAGTGAATCGGACGAATCAGGCGCGTCAAATCGCCTTATTCATGTCAACGTTTGTTTCTGACTTCAATTGAAGAGTATCAAATTGTTACGAGCAATTTCATTGGTCGACAGGTGCCTGATTCATATTCATGAAATACGATTGGAGCAAACCGTGAAAGTAAACCGTGACTTCCTATGATAAGTTTTGTACGCTTTTTTCATTATAAAATTCTGTTTACTCGATGTATGTATATAATAACTGTGCTATTTGTTTATAAATAAAGATTTATGAATTATTAGTTCGAAGTTTGTTATGCGTGTACCTTGCACAACTTTAAGTAATTTTAGTGTATACATCATGTTAAAGACACCGTTGTCTGGTGCGCGAATTTTGCGTTGCTTTTGTTTATTATTAATGTTTTTCAGAATTATGGTAAATATTTTGTTTCAAAAGCATCTTTTTGTCAAGACGTAGGAGGCTAATATGAAGACATGAAATTATTACAATAAAATACTAATTATAATGGTGAAAGAAACAGAAATGAGACAGACAGGAGCAAATAATGTAGAGCAAGGAATGCCACATTCTCAAAACGACACTTCCCTCGATACAGCAACGCGGTGAAGATCTCTAAAACTGTGACAGATAATCAGGGAATGCCACATTCTCAAAACGACACTTCCCTCGATACAGCAACGCAGTGAATATCTCTGAAACTCTGACAGATAATCAGGGAAGGCCACATTCACACATCGACACTTCCCTCGATACAGCAACGCGGTGAAGATCTCTGAAACTGTGACAGATAATCAGGGAAGGCCACATTCACACATCGACACTTCCCTCGATACAGCAACGCGGTGAAGATCTCTGAAACTGTGACAGATAATCAGGGAATGCCACATTCACAAATCGACACTTCCCTTGACAGGGTAACGCAGTGAAAATCTCTGAAACTCTGACATATAATCAGGGAATGCCACATTCACAAATCGACACTTCCCTTGACAGGGTAACGCAGTGAAAATCTCTGATACTCTGACAGATAATCAGGGAAGGCCACATTCACAAATATACACTTCCCTTGATACAGCAACGCAGTGAATATCTCTAAAACTGTGAGAGATAATCAGGGAAGGCCACATTCACAAAACAAATTCAAAATCAAATTCCAAAAGAACGAACTAATTTTTGGCAAAAGCAGGGCCTAATACTGATAATCTTACAACAAATCCATCAACAGAATAGTGTTAGTTGTAATTACATCCATTTGTTATCTTTGAAGTATTGGGCGTAAACCTGTAAATAAGTGTGCAAAATGTGTTTGTTTGTTTCATCGGGTTTAACGCCGTTTCTTTCAGTTATGCAAAATTTGTATACGAGAAACGCTTTATTTTCAACACTTTTCAGAAATGTACAGGGATGTTTAATCAATTAGTTTGAAGTGTTTATGTATTATAGTGCCACACCTATTTAAAGGGCCAGCCATTTCTGACTTATGAGACACCTACTTTCTGAGCACATTTACTTCCCGATTTATATCCTTTAATGCCAGGCACCAGGAAGGTAGGCACACGGTAAACATTATTTAACTAGCTGGCGGCTCACCAACAGGATATATCAGAATGGACCCCTATCGGGATTCGAACCTTCGACCTCCCACTACCAAGGCGGATACCTTTACCACACGGCCACGGGAGATATATGAGAAACGCTTTATTTGAGACAGATTTGATAAATACCCAGGGATGTTTAACTAATGGGTTTGAATGTCTTAGCATCATTTCTTTTTAAATTTGGATAAGTCTTCAAGAACCTCTAGTACCAGTGGCCCTTTTCATAGTAAAATAGGTCACCTTGACACGTGGGAAATTAAGTCGAGCGGGGAATTAAAATTTCATGAATGAGTTCCCAATATTTCACTCAGTAGTACGAATATGTAAATTCATGACAGTTAGATTCTTTAACTATCACATGTGCATAAATTATTCGGTCAGTAAACGCGATATATTTAGGTTTCAGCGTATTTGTATTAAAAAGCTGTATGTGACATTTTCCCCAAAAAAATAATATTTGCAAAATTCTGTTTGTGTTATTACCGTCATTTTTGTTTTATATTCTCTACATATTCCCTTCAAATATCTCTCAATAATTATTTTGCTACACTGTAAACCGGCGTTGCATCAACTTTTTCTTCTTAACTTATTGAAAATCGCCCTTTAATTTGTACAGCCGTATACGAGTACACTGTACAAATATTTACTCGGGTCAACATCTAGAACACTACATTGAAAAACTGTGACGATAGTGAAACCTTTCAGTCGTTCGACACAAGTTGCGGGATACAGTAGCGAGGTACGTTATCTATTATTTCTGTGTTATGTATTTATTGTTACCATAGAAACCATAATGTGAATATTGCATGTTAATATCATAATGTTAGTTTTTTTGCCGTACAATCGTTGCAGGTAGAGGTTAGCAAGTGTGTCACGAAACGTGTGACCCACAATTAGGTGCATTTCTTTATCTTGTGTCAGACGATATCATCTTGCATAATAATTAGGTTAAAATAGACTCAGTACATTTAAAAACGCACAATGTAACATTTCTAAATTTTTCATTGACTGGCTTTTTAGGATGCAAGAAAAAAAATGGACACGATATTGCATGTGTATGCAACATAATTATTAGCTAAATTTCATGACAATCGACACGTATTTTCATTAAAATGAGTTTCAAAAGTAAGAAAATGGAATTTAAAGAAGTATGGTTGGTAAAAAGTGAGCGTTTTAAAACGTACTGAGTATAGAAACTGAACATGTCTTTGCATACATACTTACAGTCAATCAGCATAAATAAACGGCATAAACACGTCGGATTTGACAATTCAGTTCCCCTTAGCGATACAATTTATGGATTCATTAAATCAACAGACTACCCACCGGTTTGTTGTTTCCGGCTCAATATCAACTTTCGCAATAATGCAAATGAAAATTAAACTGCCTATATTGCAAATTACAAGCAAAATTAGTATTTTTGATTATTTTACAGACATTATGTTAATATGTTTCATTAATGCTACATTTTAATATTTTGTCTCAAACCACACACAGGTACACATTATATGGTAAAGCATATCAAAACAAGTTTTATGTTCCCCACCATTGGCGAATGTATATACAATGTTACCCCTGTCCGACCGTGTGTCTGTCCGTGTGTCCGTTCTTGTGAAAACTTGATTTACGATCAATTACTCTCGAAAGAAAGGAAGGATTCAATTCATATTGTGTACATAAAGTACAGGATAATAAGATTACAGGTCAAGTTTGATTTCAGAATTATTCCGACGGCGGGAACATAAAAATATTTAAATTTTAGATAAAAATGACAGTGATTTTAAATAGTTTACGATGATTTTAATTCCGTTTCGGCTTGACCATTTAACGTATTTTACTTAAATTGAAGCTAATGCTTGATTTCGCTAGTCATCTATGCCTCCTTGGGAATATCAGAGGGGTATTTAAACAGATTGGTGTTAACAGTTGGTGAATGGGATGTTCAAGTTGAATCAAGCAAGCGTTCCTTACTTTAGGTCATAATTAAAAAAAAATGTTTTGCATAACCCTCCCCAGCAAAATATAGATGGTTAGGTAGATAAGTATTTGTTATTACTTTGCATGGTCGTTCAAATTCAACTATAAATACACAGTCTAAAAACTCACTCAGACGTTAAAATTTGGAAGGGGCCACCATTTCCATTAGTAGGTAGGGTTTAATCCAATCAAACATCCTTTTTAAGGATAGCCTTACCCTTACATTACCGTCAAATCGTTGTTGAATATTTAATGTATCTCGCTGTTTTGTTAATGTATCTTATTTCTATTCAGACCTGCCTTGCGGCCGCAGCGTAACCACTTTCACCACAACTTTTTTTCAATTTTTTCCCTAACAAAGGGAACTGTTTTCGCCCAACACAGGAGGTTGGTAAACAGCAGTTTAATCGTTGAGTTTTTTATGTACATTTTGGACAGCCGAATTGTGTATGTAAACTGAACGCTGAATTGTTCAAATCTACACGTTGTAAACGCTCGACTGGAACGGAATAAATTCGTATGTCCTAAATTACGGTTTGAATGTAGATATACGTATGTATGATTGTGCTACACATCCTTTTGGACAGTAACACTTTTAATTGCTAACGAATTATTGTCACAGTTTTATGTACTTTATACATCAAAATAAAACAATGTTATGTTAATCAATGTTATGTTAATCAATGTTATGTTAATCAATGTTATGTTAATCAATGTTATGTTAATCAATGTTATGTTAATCAATGTTATGTTAATCAATGTTATGTTAATCAATGTTATGTTAATCAATGTTATGTTAATCAATGTTATGTTAATTAATGTTATGTTAATCAATGTTATGTTAATCAATGTTATGTTAATCAATGTTATGTTATGTTAATAAATGTTATGTTAATCAATGTTATGTTAATCAATGTTATGTTATGTTAATCAATGTTATGTTAATCAATGTTATGTTAATCAATGTTATGTAAATCAGACAAGGCCATCATTAATTATATAAGTGTTTTGTAGTTGTGATAGTCAAACGGACTCAACACAAGTACGGTGAAAAGGGATTACTTTTCGAAGAAATCATATTTACTTTCCAATTCAGAACTTTCTTGATCAAATAAAGAGGACGACGTGATAAATAGTTTTTAAGTTTTACGTCTTCATGGATTCGAAAGCTTTAATGTCTTTGATATAGTTTTAGAGAACAGGTCCAATTATTATTTAATATATCGAATTGTTTTTTTTTAAATATATATACTTAAGTAGTGATTTAATGGAAATCTCTGATCGGTCTATGAGCAATGCCACAATGGTCCTGTAATTGTGTTTTAGTGTATATTTATTTTAAGTTAATTTTATAGAATATGTAAGAAACTAATTGATCCATTCATGCTATTATTGTTGAATATATTATTATTATTATACCAAATTTATATAGCACTCTTTTCATATTATAAATATGTTCAAAAGTGCTTTACAATAAAAACATAAAATGCACACAGTTAGTATAGATTAGAATATAACATTCTAAAAAAACACAAACTTTAAAACATAACTTCATGTTAGTATTTGGCTTTATTTATTGATTCTATTAACTTGCGTTTGTCAAATAATTCAATATGTTCACAACCAATTTACAGCTACAACGCATTCGCTTATCCAGTCAATTTGCGCCGTACCTCTTTCTGCAAGATATTTCTTGTTTATTGATTTATTTACTCCAAAAACAAAGCAAACTGACAATGAAAAACAAACAGACTTCATCAGGGTGTGGGTATATTTAAGCGTAGACTAAGTTCACCGTTCGCACCTTCTCAGCGTTTATCACGGGTAACACGGGAGTTACAATGACCAACAGGCGACTTCGAATGGCAGATGTGAGAAGATGCGCTATTAAAGATGTATCTGGTTCATCTAAACCTAAACTTTTAATGGGCTTCATCCAGTTTTGTTGTTTCATAGTCTAAAACATTATTAATAAGAATCAGTGACATGTATAACTGTGTAAAACAATCTTGTTTTATCATATTACTAATAGTAAAAAACACCCGTTTGTTAAAAAAAATGGAAGTTCTTTTAATTATATTATAATAGAAACGTCTTTTTCCGACATACGTTATAAATATATTCTGTGATAATGCATATTCGTTAAAGTTTTAACTAGATGAAATATATGTTTCATGTTTGTTCAGGTAAACAAATGAACAAAAAAATGAGCATATTATATCTATAAGATTTTTGGGGCTTGTTGATTGTCTCAAATCAAACCAGGTGTTCAAATACTGCATTGCGTACGATCCTCCGTTTTCGGCTACAGAGGAAATGGGCCGGGACCTGAAATGTATTTCGGATGTTACCAAGTATTCGGATAAAAGGTTGTCGAATAAACGAGGTCTGACTGGTATATTTTTACCATGATAAATGTGATCAACTTATAGATAATATACGTGTATTTTAATGAAAATGTTGATTAAAAAGAGAGCATTGAAATGGAAAATATAAATGTTATAACCATGGTGAACGGAAGAATTAATGCATGGAAAAAGTATTTCGACTTGAAAAACGTAGTCAGTATTTGTACACAAAAAGTGCCCGTAAATGAACTCACCAACGATCGATATAAACGCAATAATATTTCGTGCCTATGTAAACAAACAAGCGATAATGTTTTATTCCAATATCTAACGATCTGTGCAGATTAGTTTTTCATAGATTTTGTTCTTAAAATTGTATATAAACAAGCAATATATACTTAAATTAAGATACATATTAATTGTGCTTATTTTGTTGAGTTCCCAGCCTATTGTCTTTAAAGAGAGGTTTTCGCTCAAAAGATGATTCCTTGAAAATCTCGGACTAAATATGTGTATATTGGCCCCAGTTGTAAATACGACACTGTATATATTTTTACATTACATTGTTTCAGAAACATACGGTATATTTGTGACGTTGTGGTCATGGCGACTGTTACCATAGAAACACAAGATGGCCTCAAAGCTGACTTCATGCATCATTGTGGATTAACTCTACCGTACGTAGATTTCTCATATTTGATATATAAAAATATCTGATTTCCTGCAAAATATGTCAAATTCAGTTAAATTAAAATAACAGCAACGATGATATTCCTTTTCAAATATATTTATACGTTTTTAACTTATCTTAAATTTTAGTAGCAATGTAATGTAGTATTATATCTAATGTACCCGGAAGAGTGGGCCTGTCCGGTTAGCACAGTCGATAGAGCAATCGACTGCTTACCTAGAGGTCGAGGGTTCGAACTCCGAGCGAGGCGGATGCTCTTCCGTTACTGTTTGACTGAGGATAATGCGCCAGCAATCATTTATCCGCCACCTTTCAGCTCTATTTGGTATGTTGTCAATTGATTGCGGAGGAGCAGGCTAGTACTGGTTGGCAAACCAGGAGCACTGTTTATGTCAACTGTCTTCCATGTACAGTAAAACCTCAGTTATAGAACCATCTCAATTATAGGACCATCTCAAAATTAAGAACTCAGTGTTTTGTCCATTCTCACTTGCTTGCTCTTAATTCAAACTCGATACAAGACCATCTTGATAAGAAGACCAGTTTTCTAGGGATTCCAATTGTGGTTGTATTACTGAGGTTTTACTGTATATCTGAAATACTGTCGAGAAACGGCGTAAAATTATAAAAAAACGAAATATCAAATACTTGCTGGATGGAGCTTAACTAATGTGTTATTTTGGATTTACTTTATCATGAACCCAAAGTACTATCATAAATCACTTGCATTATGTTACACAGGATCGCATTTACAAAATTTACCCCACACGGTGCGGACCACACCAGACACGTGCGTGAGATACATAACCTAGATATCAGAGACGATGACTTGTATTTGGCAACATATCCAAAGTGTGGTGAGTCTTGTCTCCAGCTTTCTCATTAAATGGCCAGCACGGATAGGTTAAACATATTGATTTCTTTACATTTATGAGTTGAACCTAATAGTCATGTATTCGTTTCTTATACGATAATATGGAAAACGTGCAGTCTTGCCTTGGATGCGCCTCCCAGGACATTCAGTCCTTTGATTTAATATTCCAGGTACACATTGGGCTTGGTAGATCATGCTAATGTTACAAAAAGGTAAAGCAGAATATGAGAAACAAACAAAGGTTCAACTGTTTCTAGATCTGAAACTGGCGTCGTTCATTGACAGTAAACCGTCACCACGTTTGCTGAACAGTCATTTCCCCTGTAAGCTGAGCCCTAGAGGATTGTTTGACAAGAAGATAAAAATTGTGAACGTGATGAGAAATCCAAAAGATGCATTTGTATCTCTGTATTACCATATGAAAACTGCGTGCAAAGACGAGGAATTTGTCAAAGACTTCAAGACATTCCTTCCATTCGCGCTTGGAGAGTATGGACTAGGTATGGTTAATAGTTTTTTTTGCGTTTTAAATGTATGTTACATTTCTTTTTCCCATATGCAATTATTTCACTTTATATAGTGTTCATTTGACTTGTCCTATGATCTTTTCCATCCATTAAGTCCCCCCCATTGTTTGTCCTATTTGATTCGTCTAGTTATTCCTTATCGTCGGCCATGCCTTTCCTTGTGCCTCTGTTCCCTTACGTCTGTACCCTTTGGCCTCCTCAGGAGCCTTATATTTTATGGATTGTTGTTTTCCCGGAGGTCTTTGTGGGGAGGCACTCGTATGTGGCATTCCCTGTAACGAGTTATTTTTCTCTCTTTTATTATATATTTTGCCAACCGTTCAGTGCCAAATTGTCTACAATTTGATATAGACAGGGTATTCTTTTATTTGCTTCATTAATATAAATTGGGAAATGTTTTTATTTTCTTCCTTTATTTGGAATGGACATTTCTTAATATAATTGAGCATTATCTTATTTTGCTCTTTATTTAAATCGTGTATTTTTTATATCCTTATTACATTTTCATTTCATATGCGCAAATGGAGAATTTGGTTCACAGGGCAATTGAGCTTATTTTCATTTTCTGTTTGGATATAAACGTTAACATTATATTATTTTACAGTAAAAAATATGTAATATATACATTATATTGTATTACTATGTTTCATATTATGTTGAATTATATTATATTATATTACACATATTATCATATTACAATATACTATATCATAATGATACCTTTTTGGATCATATTGTGTTATATTATAATTGCAAATTACATTTTATCTCTTATACTATGTTGTATGGTTATATATTATTCGTGCATGTATTATATCTTAGATTTTTATACTTTTCAAAAACATGCAGGCATTGAACATATCGAATCAGTTTTGATATTGGCATTTTGCCAACTATGCTTAAGTGTTAAATAACGATTGGTTCATATATATTTATGAAATCACGAAGCAACCAATGAAATGGTAGTTTTTACTAAAACTTAAAACGAACTGAAATAAGCTTAGGGCGATTAATGGAGATCAGAATTACAGAATGGATCAGTCGATGGTAGTCCACCTATCCAACGATGTAAATACGAAGCAGAAACGTAACACATACAAGTATAATTCATTTTCCAGCCATTTGGGTTCCATTCTATGAGTACATGAGACAATGGGAACAGTTCACAGAGACAAATCCTGACCAAATTCTTAATTTATTTTATGAAGATATGAAAGAGGTAAGTTTGTACTTTAATCAATTTGTTTCATCCACTAAAAACAATTGGTCAACGACTGTGGTCATTGGTTTACACTCTGAACGAAGCGTGCGAAGTCAAAATCTTCTACGAAGTTGTCTCCCTTTAACGAAGCACAAAGGCGTCTGCCATCACACAAAATTAGTAACGTTTGCTTTTTTATCTGATAATTTTACTTTGTAGTTGTTTCCTCCTAACTGTCTTTTAAAATACGGGCAGGATTTTAATTGACCGTTTAATACATAAACCGCTTGAAACATGTGGTCGCTAGTACATGTTTGACTATATTTAAAAAAATATTAAACTGTACTAAATATTTGACAAAATTAATATGTATTTATTTGTGTCAAGGATCCAGTTAGAGAAATTAAGAAGATCGACAAGTTTCTTGGAACAAACAGAGATGACGAACTCATAACAAAGATCGCTGAAGCTTGTGATTTTCAAAAGTTAAAGCAGGCGGATGCTGACATAAAGATTAAAGAGGCCGAGATGCCACCTGGTCCTTCGTTCATTTACAGAAAAGGTATTAAGCTCATTCTTATCGTGCCATCTTTGATTCAGGTGAGGAAGTCGCCAGTGACTTCCAGGAGAACAAGGCTGGAAATTCTACCCGCTACTCACGGTTGTAATTCGCTGTATGGTCTTTATTTCTTTTTGTCTTATGAATATATGTTATATTTCCCTTTCCCCTGTGCAATTCTTTCTATTTATATAATGTTCATGTATTTTCCTTCCCAGTTTTGGCCTATTGTTGCCGGCTGTCTTGACTTGTCCTGTGATCTTTTCCATCTATTAACCCCCCCCCCCCTTATCAACTTACTATCTCTCTTTTACCAATCTGCACACAGCACTTAGATGTCACACTTGACTCCGCTCAATCTAAGTTTGGAGTTATGGAGTGAGTGTAATGGACTACCACATGTCACACTTTACTCCGCTCAATCTAAGTTTGGAGTTTTGGAGTGAGTGTAATGGACTACTACATGTCACACTTTACTCCGCTCACTCTAAGTTTGGAGTTTTGGAGTGAGTGTAATGGACTACCACGTGTCACACTTTACTCCGCTATTCTAAGTTTGGAGTTATGGAGTGAGTGTAATGGACTACCACATGTCACACTTTACTCCGCTCAATCTAAGTTTGGAGTTATGGAGTGAGTGTAATGGACTACCACATGTCACACTTTACTCCGCTCAATCTAAGTTTGGAGTTATGGAGTGAGTGTAATGGACTACCACATGTCACACTTTACTCCGCTCAATCTAAGTTTGGATTTATGGAGTGAGTGTAATGGACTACCACATGTCACACTTTACTCCGCTCAATCTAAGTTTGGAGTTATGGAGTGAGTGTAATGGACTACCACATGTCACACTTTACTCCGCTCAATCTAAGTTTGGAGTTATGGAGTGAGTGTAATGGACTACCACATGTCACACTTTACTCCGCTCAATCTAAGTTTGGAGTTATGGAGTGAGTGTAATGGACTACCTCATGTCACACTTTACTCCGCTCAATCTAAGTTTGGAGTTATGGAGTGAGTGTAATGGACTACCACATGTCACACTTTACTCCGCTCAATCTAAGTTTGGAGTTATGGAGTGAGTGTAATGGACTACCACATGTCACACTTGACTCCGCTCAATCTAAGTTTGGAGTTATGGAGTGAGTGTAATAGACTACCACATGTCACACTTGACTCCGCTCAATCTAAGTTTGGAGTTTTGGAGTGAGTGTAATGGACTACCACATGTCACACTTTACTCCGCTCAATCTAAGTTTGGAGTTATGGAGTGAGTGTAATGGACTACTACATGTCACACTTTACTCCGCTCACTCTAAGTTTGGAGTTTTGGAGTGAGTGTAATGGACTACCACGTGTCACACTTTACTCCGCTATTCTAAGTTTGGAGTTATGGAGTGAGTGTAATGGACTACCACATGTCACACTTTACTCCGCTCAATCTAAGTTTGGAGTTATGGAGTGAGTGTAATGGACTACCACATGTCACACTTTACTCCGCTCAATCTAAGTTTGGAGTTATGGAGTGAGTGTAATGGACTTCCACATGTCACACTTTACTCCGCTCAATCTAAGTTTGGAGTTATGGAGTGAGTGTAATGGACTACCACATGTCACACTTTACTCCGCTCAATCTAAGTTTAGAGTTTTGGAGTGAGTGTAATGGACTACCACATGTCACACTTGACTCCGCTCAATCTAAGTTTGGAGTTATGGAGTGAGTGTAATAGACTACCACATGTCACACTTGACTCCGCTCAATCTAAGTTTGGAGTTTTGGAGTGAGTGTAATGGACTACCACATGTCACACTTTACTCCGCTCAATCTAAGTTTGGAGTTTTGGAGTGACTGTAATGGACTACCACATGTCACACTTTACTCCGCTCAATCTAAGTTTGGAGTTATGGAGTGAGTGTAATGACTACTACATGTCACACTTTACTCCGCTCACTCTAAGTTTGGAGTTTTGGAGTGAGTGTAATGGACTACCACGTGTCACACTTTACTCCGCTATTCTAAGTTTGGAGTTATGGAGTGAGTGTAATGGACTACCACATGTCACACTTTACTACGCTCAATCTAAGTTTGGAGTTATGGAGTGAGTGTAATGGACTACCACATGTCACACTTTACTCCGCTCAATCTAAGTTTGGAGTTATGGAGTGAGTGTAATGGACTACCACATGTCACACTTTACTCCGCTCAATCTAAGTTTGGAGTTATGGAGTGAGTGTAATGGACTACCACATGTCACACTTTACTCCGCTCAATCTAAGTTTAGAGTTTTGGAGTGAGTGTAATGGACTACAACGCTTACTGAGTGTTGACTATTCTGTTTAGTAAAGAACAACCAATAAACTTTGTTAGATATTTGTTTAGTAAAGAACAACCAATAAACTTTGTTAGATATTTGTTTAGTAAATAACAACCAATAAACTTTGTTAGATATTTGTTTAGTAAAGAACAACCGATAAACTTTGTTAGATATTTGTTTAGTAAAGAACAACCAATAAACTTTGTTAGATATTTGTTTAGTAAAAACAACCGATAAACTTTGTTAGATATTTGTTTAGTAAAGAACAACCGATAAACTTTGTTAGATATTTGTTTAGTAAAGAACAACCGATACACTTTGTTAGATATTTGTTTAGTAACGGACAACCGATAAACTTTGTTTACTCTTGCAAATGTTCGGTAATGTTTGTAAATGAACGACTTGTTGGCCAGTAATGTTCGCAGTCCATTAAATGTGTCCGTTGCCAGTTGTTTTGGGAAGAACAGGTTAGTACTGGTTGCTTACCCAGGAACACTGGTTAGGTCAACAGGCCGTCGTGCAAAACGGTAATAATATTAAAAGAACGGTGTATAATGCAACATCAACCTATCGTCGTACCGCATGAAAAGCTCAATTGGTAGGGTGTCCGCTTTGAGTGCGGGAGGTCGTGGGTTCGATCACTGGCCGCGTCATGCCAAAGACGTGATAAATGGTATTGGTAGCTCCCTTGCTAGGTACCCAGTATATAAAGGGTAGTATCAGGAGATAAATAAGCTCAGGTAAGTATCTGTTAGTGGTTACCCTATTGGTCGCACATGAGCTTTGTAAATCATGTTACTTGTTGATCTTAAGCGATGTTAAATATTTATATTTTATCGTATTGGTGTGTTCTAGGTGATGTCGGAGATTGGAAGTACCACTTCACAGTGAGTATGAATGAACGAATGGATCGATGGATTGAGGAGCACAGTCGGGGATGTAAATTGCAATTCAGATATACAATATGAATACAGCACAACCTCGAAAATAAGACCACGATGGGGTCAATTGAACACTGGTCTTCTTATTGATATGGAATTAAGAGCAAAAAGTTAAAATGGACTTAAAAGTTGTGTTCTTAATTTTGAGGAATGTTATCTCCTTTGGCTGCTCGTTGAATTCATTGGTTGGACTGTACAACAAAATTGTATCTACCATAGAATGAATGCTTGTATGGATGTTTGTGCCCTTAAAGATATACCTGGCTCATTTTAACATAATTTTTTGAATTGGCTTCATCCAGTATTGTTGTTATATTGGCTAAAACATCTCTAATAAGAACCATTGCAATGTATAACCGATTGAAAATATTTTTTTTTCACATATTGCTAACAGACAGAACTTGTAAAATATCCTGATTGTTAATTAAAAACGGATTTTTGTTTTAAATTTCATGATATACAAACATCTTTCTTCAACAAATACGGATCAATACATTACGAGTTCTTTGTTAATGCATGTTTATTGATGCTTTAACTATTATAAGACATATATTTTTCATATATGCTTTGGTAAACAAATGAACAAAACACGAGCAAAATATTACTTTAAAGTCAAGGTTCATTATCAGATGTCTTCTACAAAGGTTACTGTACAATATCATTGTTAATACAGTGCAACCTTTCCAGTGCAACACCTTTTGCAAGGTCCAAGTTTCGGACGTTATTGAGAGATCGTTACTCTAGAAAGGTTAACTTGACAGTAAATTCTTTTTATGTGAAAATTGATAATGTAGTTGAAGATTTGATAGTACAGTGCAATCTCTCTAGAACGCCTCTATCACTGTACTATCAAATTTCGTATTAATGTATTTACACTAACTTGCTCGTAGCTTTTGTCATCAGAGTTGGTATGGCTGTATTGGTCTTTACGTCCAAGCACATTTGTTTTCAATTCTATGGAGACGATGTTCACTCGCAGCAGATATAGTGGTACCACACTGTCATACCACACCATAAATAAGCACCTTGTGCATCATTCTTAATAACCCAACACTGTGTAAATGACTTATGGTGAACATTTTATAACTATCCTATATTATTTATTGCGTAATGAATTGTCACATCACGTATTCATGCTCATACTGTATAGAATAACAAAAGGAAGAACTAAGATACAGATGCATTGTGGTGTAACCATGACTGGGAATTTGATTGGAATGAATACAAGTACATGGCTCTAATTATGGCTCCTAGTTATCCCTTATGGTCGACCATACCTTGCCATTATATGTGACTGTGACTGAGAAAATGGGGCCAAATGAACAAAATTGACTTTTTTTAGTTTTCTGCATATTTTCAAAGTGGAATATCTTAAATACATACCAACAAAATTTGGGAGTTCTATCTCCATCCTTTCTTGGTAAAAACTGTTTTTGTAACAAAGGGGTGCGAGTTATAACAACAGTTATTCATTTAAAAAAACCTGTTTTTAATATAGTTTTCACATGTTACAAATTACACTTCCTAACCAACATGATCTAAAACATATTAATGTATAGTGTCCCTATCTTAACAATATAAATCAATAAGACTAAAAATCTTCTAAAAAACTACAAAATCATCGTTGCTATGGTGACAATTCATTAGAATTAGGAGAAGAAACCATGAGTATGATTGAAAATGTATAGCATAACATTGATAATCGCTACAGTCACTGTAATATTTCATACACAATAAATGAATAAATCAACTTGAGGAATGTTTTAATTATTTGTTGATATTAAGCATATAAAATGATAATACATGTACATAAAAACTACACATTCAGTCAGTCGATTATTTGATCTTATACATGCAACACCCCATACAGATTTTGTGTTACATACAAAGCTGTTGTACAAATCAAATATCTATGTACAGGTTCAACTTGTCAACTCCAAATTATATATAGAAATATAAAAACAATTCAACATTTTAGCATGTAACATATGTTCAGTATTTCTGATCCTCACACACCAGATACAACTAAAGGTTGTTGTAGGAAAAAAGCCTAGGGCGAAAGGCTTGACTAGCCATGTTTAGGGTACTACCTATCGAGTTTTAATTCATGTTAGGACACACCCAAACCATAGAATTTTATTCCATTTATAACCACCAACATAAGAATTTTAATATATGTGATAGTTTTATTCCTGTCTGTTTATACTGTTGATACATTCACAATGTTTAACCTGCGCATATTGTGGTGTGAAATATAGCGCATGTTGCATACCAGGAATGTTTATCATGATGCAATTATCATTCCGAAAATCTCGGCCAACTACGTACAGTGCCTCGGATGTTCGTAAGGCACTACTTTCGGAAATACCATTCGAATGTCATGTAAACAATATGGCGGCGTGAACGCCGGAGTGCTGATGAAACGGGATTAGAATCACATATTTAAGCTATATGAAGACTGGAATATGTGAGTTTTTAACTAGAAATGACAACGATAATCCATTTCTTATGTGAATTTATCGAAGTTATTGAAGTTTAAATCCGTTTCACGAGAACTTTTGTTTGACCCTACAAAATGTTGAATTTTGCCACATAGTGCTCCGCCTGACATACACTAGAGGATGTCCGTAGAGTAACGAAGTGATACGGAAATATCCGACAGCTGTCGAGAATGGCTGCATGATGTTAATGTTAGATCTCGGTCAAGACTTAAAACAATGAGAAAACTGTTGACATTTAAATTTACAAATTGTTCAGCTTGGTCTTATTCTAAAGAAAACGAAAATACTACAGCCAAAATTGAAATATATTTTTGCCAAAACCAAGATAAATTATACCCCCTACCTATAAAATGAAAATAGCAAGTAGAACCTACCCTCCAATGCATATTTTCCTGGATTTTTACTTACTGTATAAAGACGATTGCAGTCATAAGCCATCATGTCAATATGTTAGGAATTTAAATGGAAGTCCTACAAACAATAGTCATATTATTTTACATACACTGAACAAATGTTCTAAACGTCCATGTAATAAAATACAAATTTAAGAAAAAGGTTTTATATGTCGACTTAAAATTTGGCATTCTAATATTATACAATATCGACGTTCACAAAGAAAATACCTAATATCGTAATGGTTGACGACGCGTGACGGCTGAGTACGACTGTCAACTTTTGGCACGAGGATCACGTGCACTGTGTAGTAAGCGGTGAATTTCATGTCCATGCAATCCACGTTGTATGTCCAACTCGAAAAACAGAAAATATAGCGAGAATGACCACTGAAGAACGCGCCAGGGCAGTCGGTATGATTGATGCTGGTACTCCGATTCGACAGGTATGACTAACTTTATCAATTCAAATAGAATTTTGCAAATAATTATAAAATATATTTGTATTATTGACCACTTTTTATAAACATATTTTGGATAGATACATTTAAGGAAAACTCTGCCTTAGAAAAAATGGCGTTATTGTAGGATACGCCTTTAATGAAAGATGCAACACTTGAGTACCGAGAAGTTCAATGTCACAGTTATAGGTTCCGTGACGTTCAATGTCGCAGTTATAGGTTCCGTGACGTTCAATGTAACAAAAAGGTTCCAAGTTCACGGTTATAGGTTCCGTGACGTTCAATGTAACAGTTATAGGTTCCGTGACGTTCAATGTAACAGTTATAGGTTCCGTGACGTTCAATGTAACAGTTATATGTTATATACAATCATGTAATGCTGGCTAGTACCTATATTAAAATATATTTTTTTTGTACTTTCAGGGTATAAACTTGTGAGCCACGTAACCCTGTGAACTACGGAATTCTATGAACTGTGTAATGCTATGTTACATATGAACTAGTAAACGTAATTCTATGAACTCTGCTTTTCTATGAATCGTGTCGCATATTATGTAAATAAGTGTGTGAATATTGGGGTAAGATTTGTACTGTGCGGACTTACTTGGTCGTTCTACGTGGATCTAACACTTTATATATATAAATATACACAGATAATTTGAGGATCGAACCTACTGCTCGAACCTACTGCTCCTACATACATGGCCAGTTGAAGAACGAGAGAAAGTTTCAGAGGAAGAGGAATTTTTTTTTGAAGTTTAGGACATTTGTGTACATGTGTGTAATGTTTGCAGATTAGGACATTTGTGTAAATACGTGCAATATTTGAATAGGACAGTTTTCGAGTAAAATTTGGTGAACATTGTGACTGTAATTATTAATTTTGAATTACGTGATTTCATTGGTGCTAATGGTCAGACAGATTGATATTGTCATACAGTCAACAGACACGTGAGTACACATATATTGATAGATAAACATAAACTCCAGTTACAATGTATGCATAATACTTGTACATGTATATGTTTTAGTGCAACTGTAGCAATTGTAATGTTATTTTGTTATAATTGCTGACAGTAACTGCAGTTGTGAATTATAAATTGGTAACATGTATTTCATTGTATATTCAGGCGGACCGCGTTTATTCGACAACCTTCTATCCGAAAACTTGATATTATCCTAAATACATATAAGTCCCGATGTATCTTATTATATTCGACGAATGGAAATGGGTTATTCGAAACCATGTATTATTCCGGATATTCGGACCTGATTAATTCGAATGAACGAGGTCCGACTGTATATTGTTAGAACATTAGAGAGTTTACTCTCGCATAATCATACTAACATCACATTTAGTTGGTGGCGGTATCCAGTTACCTATTTCCCGTCTTTCCTGTCTGTAAACTTATCTTTCAAAAAACAGTTCTTCCATTTAAATTTTGCTGAAAGTCGCTTATGAGATAGTTTTATGAAAAAAGAGCCAATTATCTTCTTTCTTTATAAATGTTCGCTGCTTTGTCATTCGAGATCTGTTTTTATTCTCATATTTTAAGTTATTATTTGAGTAATATTCGGGTTTGCAATGTAGTCTGACTCTGACACGATATTATTTTTCTGTGTGCAGATTTGCTGGAGGTGTAAATCTTATCTTGACATACCTTTAACCGATACACATTGACGCTCATTGGTAGTATAAAAGTATATATAGTCCGTTTTTTACTTACTTGAGAACGGTTGTTAACAAATTGTGATGTGGTCATTGTGCACACTAATGATATTCTCAAGTAATTTTGAATCGACTTTGTATATACTGACGAGAATAAGAATCCCCTTATTGTACAATATTGTGTTAACTGTGATTCAAAATTAGAAAAGAACAATTCCATTCGCAAATTTGATCTTTTAAGAGAATTGATTATTAATTAGACAGCATTTCATGGTCACAGTATGCTTCAAATCTTGAATTTAAATTGACAGGTTGGGACTTAAAATCTATGGCTGATGGCTGCCCAGACCATAAATCCGCTCCCATCGTAACGGTTGTGAGTCAGCTGGACAGCTGGACAGTGCGCTTAAGAGCGCATGCGTGGACAGTAAAAACCTCTCTAAAGTCATTCATTACGGATATTGCACAAACCAGGATGGACTTTAAAAGTTTGATGAATAACTTGAAAACAGTTCGCTTACAAAAAGTTGTATCGTATGCCAAACGTTTGATTGATTTTATATTTCCAGTATTATTCCATTCATTTATTTTCATCAAATTTGTTTCCATAGTAAACTTAGTAAAATAGTGTTTTCTACTTTTGTTTGCATAATATTCCATACAATCTATGAAACAAAATTGCCGTTTAAAACAAAATACAGTCGGACTTAGTTCATTCGAATTTAATTTCGAATAAGACATGGTTTTAATTTCATTTGACGCCTAAGAAGATATTCTGTATCTGATTTTTATTTCGGATGATACCTAGTATTCGAATATTTTCGAATAAACGAGGTCCGATCGTACATCAATATGTTAGAACACGTGTATCCTCAGTTAGCCAATCAGCGCTCAGTATTAGGACATAACCTACTTACTGTCTATTTGATCTTGTGAAACCCGTGCAAGTCGTGTCTTAGGCTTAGAACAAATTATGTGGGGTAACACTATACATGTATATGGTAGTTGTGAGTACGAATTGCACGGGATTTTCGTGTGTGGCTAGTCACGTGGTCTAAGTCGGATAGATGTCATTACTACGCTCGTTTCTATTTTATATAGACAACTCCACTGGTGAAATATCCTATACTTGCTAAACAATTTATTTCTAAGAAGTTGTCAGTAAATGTTTGCTTTTGTTTCTGTAAACATTTCAGGTAAAAATATGATTTTATAAACAAACTTGACGAAAACGTCAAACAAAATGAGCAGATGTTGCGTGGACTAACATGGCCGTAACTTTTTTTTATTACTGAACGGAAACATAGCATGTGACCGTGCATTCTCTTAGTTAAATAATTTACTACAAGATGATTTATGGTTCAATTTAAAATTTCAAAAAAGTATTTTTTTGCTATTTTTTGATGATTTTTGTTGTCGAGCCCGCTTTCGGTGAGCTCGACATAGTCGCCACAATGACGGTCCGGTTGCGTGAGTGCGTCCGGATTTTCTTTGTCAGAACCATTACTTTGTCACTTACTGGAGGATTTTCAAATGACTTGGCACATATGTTCACCATGATGACGGAGTCTGTAGCTCAAAGGTCAAGGTCACATTTAGAGATCAATTGTCAAAAATGTGACTTAAACATCTTGTCCGGAACATTACACTGTCATTTACGGAGGGATTTCAAATTACTTGGTAACAAACCGTTAACCATGATGAGACGTTTTGTTCCGCGCAAGACCCATGTACGTAGCTCAAAGGTCAAATGTCAAAAATGGGTGTAAAAAATATTGGCCGGACCATAACACTGTCATCTATTGGGAGATTTTAGAATTCCTTGGCACAAATGTTCACCATGATGAAATGCGTGTTGTACACAGGACCCATATCCGTAGCTCAAAGGTCAAGGTCACACTTGGAGGTCAAATGTAAAAAAAAATTAGTAAAAACATCTTGTCCGGACTATTACACTATCATTTATTGCGTGATTTTCCAATTTCTTGGCACAAATGTTCACCATAGTGACCTCATGTGTTGTGCAAGACTGGTACCCTACCAGTAAATAGCTCATAGGTCAATATCACACTTAGAAGCCCATAGTAAAACATGGGTGTAATACACTGTATAACATTATATAACCGTATTCTCTTAATCTCTTCACCTGGACATGTTGGCCTTGGGCATCTAGTTTGTCATAGCATAAATCAGCGGATTATAAGTATGAATAACTTACATCAATTCCTGCATTAAACCCTCTTATATTCTTGATATATCAATTCGACTTTGATAAAATAATGTTGACATTGCTACATACTAAGTTTGTTGTGTATGGTCCTTAATTTCATTGAAAATTATTGTCTTGTTAATTTGAATATGACCTGTTATATAATCTTTTATACTCGTATCTTTGTTTTAAAAATAAAAAAATAAAATTATAGGAACTACTTTTTGTTGCATCAGCCTTTGTTCACCAAGGACCGAATTACGCACCAAACTTTACTTGCATATATAGGAGATCAATGTAATGTTTTGATGAAAATCAGCTGTTTCCGCAGTTATGTCTTAAATAGAATCTAACGTTCGAGTTCATTATGTGTTAGACTCGTCATATAAAACCGATAAAAGCTCAGCAAAGCCTCGTATATATTGTTCTTAGAAGACTTGTTTAATAATGTCAATAAAAAAGACCACTCCTTTTAGTCTATATCAGAGAGATAAATTAGGTAAATATTTCTTTAATGTATTGTTATGTGATAGAACTTTTATCATCATCTGATTGGTTCTTTTAGGTCAGTCTCCAAACACATGCATCTGATTGGTCGTTTTAGGTCAGTCTCCAAATGCATGCATCTGATTGGTCGTTTCATGTCAGTCTCCAAACGCATGCAACTGATTGATCGTTTTAGGTCAGTCTCCAAACGCATGCATCTGATTGATCGTAGACTAAGTTAAAGCAGCCTTGCAGTTGGTTAATATAAAGGGAACTCTACTTTCAACGGGATTTCTAATTGTAACATGAAATATTTTAGGCTCATACATACTATAGTTTGATTTAACATCATCATTTTCACTTGTTATTGAAAAACAACAGTAACATACCTGCTATATATTTGCATACTTCAGAAATGGATTGTTATGGAATGATGAATGATATCCGTGAAACTAACTTAATATGTATTATTGTCATATAATGGATTTTCATTAATGGTTCAATTGGTATAATATCTTGGTGATGTTTATTAAATTATATTTATGTTAAGTTTTTATGTTGTGCATTTGATTAAAAGTCTGTGATTTTAAGCAGCCATCAGTTCACAATTATTGAACTAGAATCATTTGAACTATGGGATGTAAAAATCACCTCAGTATGTTTTATAATATGTCTTTAAATTGTATTTTGTGAGTTTGTACTCTTAGCCTAAGTCTAACTAAAGATTAATTTATCTTATAATGTATTCTATTTGTTATATTATGTTCCACATTAGCATTGCTGCTTCTGTTGGTACAATATATTGCCAACTATTTTCTTATTTCTCGGTTTCATACTGAACTTATCAGAAATGAGAGTTTTTTTTAGATTGATTAACCCGTGTCGGTCAGTTGGTCACTCAAGTAGCCTTTGGCCTCTCAGGTATTAGCTTGGTATGATGTTTGTCTGAGGATTGTAGATGGATCCTAATGATTAAGGGGTCAAGGGGTCAAAGGTGAACATCAAACTGACTAATAGGCGGAAATCCTTGTCGGAGCAATAACTCCATTTGGCCTCCAAGGTTCTGACTTTGTGGGAGGAATGTATGTGGGATGTAGATGAATCCTAGTGACTTTGGTGTCATTGGGTATAACAGACGTATGTAATATTTACAACTGTTCGTCAATTGCAGCTGTCATTATCAAGAGATAATTGAACCATACAAATCCACTAGTCAACGGTGTGACTATATTTTTCAACGGATGTATCTTAATTCAATTAGCAATCCAGTGAATAATAAAACAAAATGCCGTCACATTGTAAATGACATTAACCTGAAGTTTCTCTTACATCTGAGCTGCAAACTACGAAGAATGAATCGTTTTTTACATTTACATTAATTCCTTAATGACAGGTCCAGGTAAAAGCATTCATGTTTACAGTTGGATGACCTGGGGCATTGGAACTTCCACTGGTAAGGATATAAATCGGTTAAGTTCATAATATATTATGTAACATTAGCAAAATTACCCATCGTATGGTATTGATAATTTTCTCATTTGTTTTATCATAATTACGGGACACAACTCTTGCGTAAAAGTTTTCTACATTATTTTGGTTGTCTCCCATATGTTGCTCAATAGTTCGCCAGTGTTTGCATTTCATTATCACTTGTATTTCAAATAAAAAAAGGTTTAAAGTTAATGACGTCTATTATGTTCAAACACTATTTAGTAATACGACGGTAAACAAGCTTAAACAAGTCTAATATTGGTTTAAATTAGTAACTGATTCATATCATTGAAGCGTATCAGTATTGCTATTTGATAACAAATCTCATCTGTTCCTATTCCATTTATCGTAATTACGGGACACAACTCTTGCGTAAAAGTGTTTTTACATAATGTTGGTTGTCTCCCATGTGTTGCTCAGTTCATCTGGTTTTGTATTTCGTAATAAGTACAACTTGTGTTTCGAATAAGGAATGATTTATAATTGTGTGTATCAATATTGCTATTTGATAACAAATCACAAGTCTGCTAATCAGCAGGTAATGCCCAGTATTCTACATGACAATATGACTCCAGATGATACAATCAAAGACATTTGTCCTCCACCTCTGAATCATTTTGAGGCGTTGTCAGTTGCTTGCTGAAAGAACAAAGTTACAACTGGATGGAAACCCAGGTACAACGATATGTCAACTTAACTTTGTGTATTAATGAAGCACTGTTGATGAAACAGCTTCGAAACCAATACCACGCGTTACAATGTATATTTTGCACTTGTTTTATAGTCACGTTTAAATATTCATTTACTGGTGTGTAATGTAATGCCTAATAAAGTTTGTAAGATGTTGATGTTCTATGTATTTTTCAAAATTTCATGTGTGTTTGTAAACTTGTATCAGTCATCAGACTAAGACGTTCTAGAACATTGCAACCACGCCAAAGCAGCCCCTTAAAGAAAGTGCTTCTGTCATAAACAGTATAGTTTCCTGTCGTAAGATTTTACTATGAATTTAGCAACATCCTCTCTTCAACAACAGTATTATTTTTCCTGTTGTAACAATCTACAATCAATTTAACTTATCTACAGCAACACCTCATAACAACAGCAAATATGTGCATCCATAAACGGATGTTGCTCGGGAGACCAATGTACCTCTTGCAGATCTAAAATGGCGATTAGAATGTAATGAGCTGATCGTTGAAAACCAGGAAGTCGAGTTGGTTTAGATGTAGAACAAATGCGAACGACATGGGCTCGAATCTAATCTTGGGTGATTTTCTTATTTTCTAGCAGGACCGAAGTTGTTTGTATAATTTTATGTTCGTAATTTAAACCCTCAGTCTCCCGAGCATGGACCAATCATATTGGAAGCAATTCGCTATAAACATAAACAACCGACGAGAATCTAAATTTTATTAGCAAAGAAGTAAGATAGTTATAGTTTGTTAAGAACGTTCACCAGCCATACTGCCATACATATTGACATTCGCATGCAAAAAATACATAAATTACGGTATATTAGTGCATAGTGCCGTTTTCCAACAGTATTTTAGTTGAACGCTAACAATATTTCATTTCATTAGTGCGTTGTGTGTACATTGGTCATGTGACCTAACCACAGTTCCTTGGTGACCAACCAGTACTAAACTGTTTTTCATCAAGCATCTTCCTAAAATGAATCGGAGGCATAATTGCCGAAACGGCATCTGCACCGGGTATACATTTTCATTATTCATTTTTTAGGTATTTTATGCAAAACGCATTACATTTTAATGATAAATCTGCAAATAAGTATTTTATTTTCTGTCCATTAACACTCACAAAAAGCGCACAGCTAATGTTCGTATATTCGTCTCTCGCACCCCTAGATTAGATTATAACTTTTTCGTAATTGTATTCCCAGTTTCTTCTTTTCGTAATTATGAGCTTTAACGTATTAGTGTTCCTTCCACATCTTGTCTATTCTAAGACTATATTATAAGTATATAGATAGATAAATGATTAATAACAAAGTGAGCAAGAAAATATTAATCAGGAGTGGTAGTGTAGTAGATAAGATGTCAGCGGCTCCCATCGGATATATAACGCTGCCTCACGTGACGCCAAAAGTGTTGTTCCAGTATATATTGCACATCAAGTTATTTTCATTGATCAGTACCTTAAGTATGCCTTGCTATGTATAGCTAAAATGTTTTAAATTGTTTACTCTTGCTTACTGTATATAAAATAGAATGTTTCATTCACGATGATTTCATTTTGTGTTCTTGACGAATGCTTTCATATTACCGATTGCAATGTTGCCATTTTGTGTGTATCTTAAAACCGGTGTAGCACCAGTTGTAGCTCTTTCCCTTTGTAGAACATGTATCCTCTGGTTGACAGCAGTAGCCCCAATTCTTATTCGTGTCAGTGTAACACCAGTAGTAAGACTCTTTGCCTTTCTCTTGATGCATGCCGCAAGGATAATTCGCTAGGCAGTGTCGGTTCTTCACAGAAACATTTCCGGCATCTCCACAGTATTGCCATTTGGAGCCACTCTGACACCACAAGTAATCTGTGTCATTGGCAAAGCCACAACTTGAGGTACAGCAGTAATCCCAGTTGTTACTGAAGTCGGTATAACACCACTTGTAGGAGTGTCCCTTGTAGTCACATGTTGTACCAGTACGACAAAGTGAATTACCGGCTGTGTAGCTATCGGATCGGTACATATTGCAAAGGTAACCTTCTGCTCTAATGTCGGAACAGAAATCAGTAAGATCAACTGGAGCATATTTTGATATGTCCGAGAATTTGGCCAAGTAACCAGGATTATAAGATGGGTGTTGGGGATTCAGTGGGTTTGACAATGGGCGCCCGACGCAAGTATCAACGCATGAGAGAATTTTCGCACGAGCGGAATCAAGATCAGTACAATGACTTGCACCGCTATGGTGTTCAGAGAAGGCATTCTGCACCCAACTTCTTGCACAAACCGTTACATCCGCAGTTGCACAGTCCTTGGCCAAATCGTTGACCAAAGCAACATTCATTGACGCCTTGCGAGATTCCTTGCAGGAACAGCAGAGATCACTTCCAAGACATCCCACAAAGCATCCTTGAAACGTATCCTGCAACTTGCAAGTGTGGATTTCTAATTGTTCTGTGGCTTTCTCTATGGCAGGTGTTTCTAAGTCCGGGCGCTCGCACTGTTGTTTCCAATATGAAATATTGTTAGCGTTCAACTTTTCTCGGCTATTTTGATTTCCCTGTGGTGTCATGTATGGCAAGTTAGAGTTGGTTCATCAGCTGTGTAGGCGACCACTCTGTATCGCACACTGGAGAAGGGGGCTCGGCTGAAATGATTGATAATCAAATTTGTAGAAGTTGGACATGGCATTATCCACGAATATAGGACTATCATGTTTGGAGAATGGCCAAATGTATCTAGGTAAGCGTTCCAAAGATTGTTCATTTCATTAAGTATAGCTTCTTGGGCGTGGACCATCGTATGTTGAATGTGTTGTGGTCTAGCTGCGACGTAATTAGCAAAGTCACTTCTTGATGCCGGAGATAGAGGATTCTGGTTGTCTAAGACTGGGATGCCGTCCAAGTGTACTGGCTGGAAGTTCAAAGGAAATTCGTTCTGATTTTGTTCATATGTATTTCCCATGTACAGAACACCAAACTGACTTCTGCTTTGAAGACGCTGATGGTCAAAGCTGTTTATCAACGTCAAGAGGAAGGACGGCCACCATGGAACATTGAGGATTCTGTTATTTGGCTTTCCAAAGGCGTCTATCTGTTCATCGTCGGTTGCCTTCGTATTCTTGAAAATACTATTCTCCACACCTGATTTATCTAGTTCAGCATTGATTTTGGTTTCTACTGCACCATCTGTATTCTGGTTACCACGAAAGTAGACTGTATCATCATTGGAAAGAGATTTTTCAACTTTGCAATTACAGTGTGTAAAACATGCTGCAATAAAGATGACTAACACAACGTAACATCTTTCATGTGCCATGGTTGTCTGCCTGCTGAAAATATAAAAAATGTAATCGTTCATTTATCAAGTATCGAAAGGTATTGCATGTTTAAGTCATTCAACTTTGTACATCGTGTACATGTTTGCCTTACGGATGTATCAATTCAAATGATAATTCAAAATGTCTCTTTCTCATCAAGGTTATAGGTCTTTAAGGTTAAAACGACATAATATCACATTTTCATTACAAAATCTTTTAAAAATATGCCTCGCCAAACAGAATTGTAGTTTATGTTAAAATAAATGCGACCGCTCTTATTTTAAGATGGTTCATAAGCTTTTTAAAATGTTATCGGACCGCTGGACTGTCGTTTTATATCATAGCTGTTGTACCATAATTAGCAAAAAGATTAATCACAAATATGCAAGAACAGTGCAACATTATTAAAGCAGCTGTTAGCAACAACTTCTTATGAACAACAGTATCAGTTTCCCACTGTAGTCCGAATTTACTGTAAAATTGACCTCTCTTGGTCAAAAACAATCTAAAACAGCCAAGATTTGAGTCTCCAAACAGGTGTTGTATCGTATAATTGTGACGTGAGTCACCAAACACATTATGCATAGTTGTTTGAGTAAAATGTGTCTATTAGTCAATATTTTCCAAAGCATGTTTCCATGGACTAACCATACTAACAAAACGTTCTTATTACTGGAAACTTTAATTTTCGGGCTCATTGAAACAATTAGTATGTAATTCATGATAAGTACCTTGGCATTTGCAAATAATAATACACTTTATTTATTAGATGATCAGTTAAATATTTATACTCATACAATTTAACATAGTAAACCATAATACAATGAAATCTATATATTTAAATAATACATAACTTATATGTATTTAAAAGCGCTTCTGTTATTCGGTTATCAGTTATGAACTATATATGAAAGTGATATATTTGCACACATTGATATGAAACAAGTTTTGTTGTCATTCCTGGTTTTGTCTTGAATGTACGTAAATGTATGAAAATCGAATTATGTTCTTGATAAAGGTTAAGAATTACGAATTAATGTACATGTATTAACTATTTATTGTATTATTACAATTTTTACAATTTTAAAAATAAATACCTATGAACGTATAGACGTCACTGTGGGTTTACAGCGTCCAATGTTCTAACAGCTTCTCCGTGCGCTCCTCGGACAGAAACAAAGGCAAAGTAGCGGTTATTATACAATTCAATGAGCAGAAGGCGGAGCTTAATTTAATGAAAGTGTCACGTGACTTACGTTTAATTGGTTTACTCATAAGGACTTATACAATGTACAGTAAGAGAGTGTGAACTTTCAAGTTTCAATGTCAGCAACAAGCTCTGAACGCTGTCTATAGAAGTCCCAATTAGAATAGTAAATCCAAATTTTATTACAGAACATCTGCATTATATAAAATATTTCCCTGTTTAGAACTTGCTTATTCACATACTTATGTTGGCTTATCACATTTCTTAAGAATCGATATCAATGCAAAATGCAACAAAACAAGAGATGTTTGTAAAACATTATGCCCCCTCGTGAGTTATATTTTGTACAATTCCATAAGCAAGTTCAAAGTATGCTGCACAAATATACATGCTGGAAATGTGTTGTGGTAAAAATGGTATAAAAAGGAAAAAAGGGTTTCGTGGATGTATTGTTTGATAAGTGCCATATTGGAAACAGTAACAGTAACAACAGGTTGTTTGTTAACTGTAGGTAATGAAAGAGCTCATCTCATGTATATGATGAACTGACCTTAAATTTATATAGATAGTCATGTACAATAAAAGTCCAAATTTGTGTCATACTGAACATTCCATTTAATGGGAGGTGTTTTAAATACTATTGACCTATGACATTGACCCTTCACCCCTTGACCCCAAAATCATTAGGGTTCCTCAGCTACCCAAGATGAATGTGTGGACCAAGTCTGAGGATGATAGGTCCAGGATTTTTGAGTTATTGATCGGAAACAGTGTGTGACCAATTGACCATTGTGACCTTGACATTTAGCCCGTGACCCCAAAATCAATAGGGATCCTCTGCTACGAAAGATGAATGTGTGGACCAAGTCTGAGGATGATAGGTCCAGGGGTCTTGATCGAAAACGAAAAGATTACGGACCGACGGACATACCGACCGACCGATATGTGCAAACCAAAATGCCCTTCTTCGAAGAGGGCATACTAATTTGTTATCAGTCGACCAGTTAGTTTAACCTTGTTTCTTAAGTTTTTGTTTACACTCGTTATCAACCGATGTGCATATACGGGTTTTATCAACATAACTTAACTTAAGAATAAAATGGGGAATAATAAGAAGAGAATGTTAGCATTATAGGTACAGTATTACCTCTGTAGAGCAACCCCCTATGCGATATACAATATGTGACTGTTGTTAAGAGGTTGTTGCTGTAGTTAGATCGAATTGGTTTTTTTTATTGTACGGGAACATTAGATTTTCTGTTAAAATGCCTTATGTTTTATGAATTGTTGTGTTCCTGTAATGGTACGTGCGCCGGAAGTTTAATGTGATCGAGGTGCTTCCTTAGAGTGGTTTTGGGAAGAATCTATATGCGTATTTGGCATTGCCTGATCTACTCTATCACTGGACCGGGTACCAACCAAAATCTAAAGAAATGAATACCGGAACCAACATCGTCGGAAACAGATTTGGTACAAAACAGTATAAAAGTTGTTCAAAACTGATGTTACAATAAAGTCATGTTTTGAGGAACACGAAAAATCGGTCAATGGCTTCCAATCTCACTGTCTTATGTTTGTTACTTATGAAAATATTCTCTTTGTTAGTCAAATCACAATTTACATTTTGTATATAATTTCATAGTTATATGTTTATTAAGCTGAGTTGACATATTTTATATATAAATACATTGTATATGACTTATTATCGCTTTTTGACAGAAAAGTTTCAAGCATTTTGAAATCTTACAATCAAGATAACTCAGTATCTGTTCAGCCACTGATAACGAATATCGGGAACAAATCTTAAAGTACATGTAACCTGTTATAATATGGCGTTGGTTGACCATCTACTTACACTTGATCGTCCTTAGCAGATCATTCATTTAAGTGTTTAAATTGTTCGGAATCCGGTAATTTATCTGTTGATTGGGTTCGCTAGCGGTTCAGCCACTGATTACGAATATCGGGAACAAATCTTTAAGTGCATGGACTTTGTTATAATATGATGTTTGTTGATATCTAATTAACACTTTTATCGTCCTTTGTAGATAATTCATTACAATTAAGTGTTTAAATTGTTCGGAATCCGGTCATTTATCTGTTGATTGGCTTTGCAATCGGTTTCGATATCAGATATTTTAACCTGTAAGACTTTCCACACTTCTCCTCGCCAACCGAGAAATTTTATCAACTATAACCAATGATTTGTTTGAGATGCATTGCATTGCATCATCGCTTGATATTATACCCCGCATGTAACCCTATTCCAAGCCAATCAATTAATGCTCGATTAATGCTCAACAAATGCTCCCAAACGCATATAAAATCGTACAGCTTTTGAAAATGCATTAAAGTCAGTCATGTGAACTATTTCTCTCGGCCATAATTACATGCAATACGATAGGGTATGTAACTCGATAGTATTTGAAATTAAAGCTATACCTATTACTTACACAAGAAGTGTCAGTACAAAGAGTACACACATGTAATAGGTTGGTGACGCGGATGGAAAAACAGGCAAGGCGGAGTTATTTACCAGGTTAACCAGTTATTTTCTATATAATTACGACTTTCCACAAAGACAAAATTAAAACGTCTTCCCACCTACCCGCCAAAATGCTTCGCTCCTAATATTTTCATCCTGGGCGGGAAATATTTGTGTCTAGTTTTGATCAAAAGAAATATTGTTAAATAATAACTCACAAACAATTTGTCAAAACAATATCAACCAACCAAACTGTATCAAGTAGTGTTGGGAGATGGCCAAGCAACACTTTTTTTTAATGTGGCCCATGCAGTACAGCATTATCAATCCACCTTAGCACATTTACAGTTCAAACAAATCATAGTATGCAACCACTCTGTAAACATTTTGAGATATGCAACCATATAGACCCACTAGTCAACGGCGTGTCTATGTTTTTCAACGGAAGTATCTTAATTTAATTAGTAATCCAAGGAACAAGTTAATCAATAAAAAACTTTGCCGCTCAAGTAGCCTTTGGCCTCTCAGGTATTAGCTTGGTAGGATGTTTGTCTGAGGATTGTAGATGGATCCTAATGATTTAGGGGTCAAAGGTGAAGATCAAACTGACCAATAGGCGGAAATCCTTGTCAAGTACCCTTTGGCATCCCAGGTCTGACTTTGTGGGAGGAATGTAAGTGGGGTGTAGATGGATCCTAGTGACTTTGGTGTCATTGGGTATAACAGACTCTTGTAATATTTATAACTGTTCGTCAATTGCTTCTGTCATTATCAAGAGATATGTACCCACTATTCAACGGCGTGTGTATGTTTTTCAACGGAAGTATCTTAATTTAATTAGCAATCCAAAGATTAATAAAACAAAATGCCGTCACTTTGTAAATGACATTACAGGAATTTTCTCTTAAATCTGAACAGCAAACTACGAAGCATGAATCGTTTTTTACATTTACATTAAACCCCCAAAGACAGGCCCAGTTAACAGCATTCATGTTTACAGTAGACTGACCTTTGAAACGACCAGTGGCAAGGATGCGAATGGGGTTAGTTCACAATTATGTAACATTAGCAAAATTTCCTGGGTCTTGTGGTCTCGGAGAAGAAGCTTTTGTAAAGATTTTCCCATGTAAGTCTATTGAAAACCTGTGACTCCCGGAACGGAGCCAGTTTTTTCACAAGGGACATTATTCGAACAATGTTGGTAGGGGACCACTTTGGCCACTAGATGTTACGGAGGATTTAAATGATAACTAAAGAAGTTCATCATAATGTCATTTTGAAGATAAGTTTGTGTTCAAGCTACTTTGCATTAAAGGTAACGGGAATTTCCCGGTTGGATTATAAAGAATCAGTCCAACCAAACCGAATAGAACTACCATGCCACCGTGAGGAGACCGGTACTCAGACATACATGTAAGGTTGGAGAATTTTAGAAGGCCACGCGCTGGTATCCGCTAGAGAGGTCTGATGATAGTAAGACGATTTGCCTACTGCTTAGATCCATATGAATGAGACATTGTGACCCAATAAGACCAAATATGCACGAGTACCTAAGACCCGCACGCTTCAATGACAGAAATAAATTCGATCCTCAATAGGGACCTCCCTACGATGGTCTGGTGGTTCTTCTTGCACTCGTTGGACTCCTGGTTGTCTCGGGTTGTCGTGTATACACGGTCATACTTGGGTCAGTGAGATACGCAGAGGGCAAATCGCTCGATCTATCGTCAAATCCTTTCATTGAGTGAGATATGCAAGTTTTGGTCCTCAATAGACCCCCTGCGATAGTCTGGTTGTAATTTTGCTTTTGTTGGACTGGATGGGTCTCATATATGGTCACATTGGGTCGTATCGCCTCCTCCCTAATTAAGTGAGCGATGTAGAGGGCAAATCGCCATATTGGATATTGACGTTCAAATATTGGTGTAAGTCGATCCTATTTAGGGGCCTTCCTATGAGTCTGGTGGTATTTCATGCAATCGGTGGGCACGTGGTAGTCTCAAGTTGTTGGGTATACCCGGTCTTATGTAGTCATATTACCTCCTAAGGGAGGTATCGATAGAGCAAATCGTTCAATTATCGTATATTTTCTTTCAATGACAGGTACAGGTTTGTTCCTCAATAATTAGTTCTCACAACTACCATATTTATCTCCCTTGTTCTGAATTGTCGGCTATATTGATAGGCAAATTTCCTTAAAGTTCATGGGGATTATAAGGTAAATGATGATAAACTAATTCGATGTATAAAACAATAACTTATGCATTTTGCTCAGTAAGTTGAAGAAAAGGTAGTTATCACATGCAAATTCTCTTGGTAATTTCTCAATTATCACTTTTTGGAAATTGCTCCTATATCAGTTTGTCTATCAAAATGGCTGATGATTAAGAACAAGGGAGGTAAATATTGTAGATGTGGGAACTATCTATAAAGGCCTCCCCAGGATAGTGTGTTGGTTAGATCTACTTGTAACAGTTGGACTCATGGAGGACTCAGGTACTCCAGTGTATCTGTATTTAGGGTGAACATAGATTTATGTTGCCTTACCTGACGTTAATTTACCGATACTAGTTTCATGCTTGATTGAGCCTCTTTCCGGGCCTCAATTCTTTATTGCTCAATGGCGTAAGGGAGGTAATTATTGTTTGTAGCTATTAACGGCCAGCTGGCTGGCAATGACTACACCTATTTTCTGAAATCAAAAGCAAAGTGGTACGACCAATGCTCGGCGTAAAATCGGAACAAATATTCTGCAATGTTAGAAGTTTCAACAGACTTTCTGATGTAAACAGCTCACAAACTAAAGCAATCTTTGAGTAATCTTCGATGAATTTTGACATGTGAAAAAATCGCGGTATGCCGTTATAAATAGAACGAGTCAAACTGGTGCGGTGTACAACAAAAGGAACCAACGCTCGGCGTACGGTAGATAACCTGTTAGATCACCTGTTTGAAAAATGAATATTGTAAACATTAAATGGACACAACATGGATACAAAACAAACGAAAATATAAATCAGTACGTTTTATTGATTGTGGAATAAACAGTTTATAATGGTCAATATTCTTCAGTTTTTAAGACAAAGAAATGATTGTTTCATGCTTTAAAACACGAGAGAAGTTAAACACAAGGTGTATACATCATTTATATATTGGTGTATTATTAAAAAATTCGTTTAAGTCAACCCTCACACGATTACGTTGGTGCATGGCAGGAACGACTACTCTGAATGGAGATTTGGTACGTAAGGATCGAATTGTTTTAGTACGAATCATTGAGATGTTCGATAGGAAAAATGTCATGATAAAATTAAAAATAAACAAAACTATAATATAAAATGTGCTTATTAATCAAGACAGATGTTTTTGTCTAAATGTTTTATTGATTTTTTGGCAAGTTCATATGATTTCATGCAGTAAAGAGGTTTCTTGGAAATATCCTTCACAAATCCGTGATTAATACGATTTACGCCGAGCATTAGTCGTACCACTCTAGGGTTCAAAGTCTAACATAGAAAATGGCATTTGGCGGAAATTCTCAGCTGAAAATGTCAGATGAGACATTTGATTTCGTCTGTACTACATGCGCAGAATACAACAAGATAGTACAAGCTGTGAAGTATTGTGCTGAATGCAGAGTATATTGTTGTAAGTCATGCACCGACGACCACAAGAAGGTCCCGGTATTGAAGAAACACAATCTGATGGATGTCAGTCAAGGAAATCAAGCGGGCGTTCAACAACCAAGTTTGTTAGAAATTCCAACAGAACGATGTAGCGAACACAAAGGCAAAGTGATTGACATGTACTGTGAGGATCATGATGTTGTTGGCTGTTCTACGTGCTTCGTTAAACATCACAAGTAATATACTTCATTAACATCAATTTCAACTTAACGTTATAATTATAATTACTTCTTCTCTACACTCCTCCCCCTTCCGGCTTGATAGGCTCAACCATCATGGGCCTTCAAACACCGCTGCCACCATGAAGTAAATCAAGTGGAAAAAGTACGTCCGATGTGGGGCTCGAACTCAATGCCCCCTACACACTCAACGACGCTCTACCGGCTGAGCTAACCAGGCGGCCGTCTCCCCACGCCACTTCAATTAGATATACCTCTACAACACAGAAAAACTGCGCTCGAACCCAGGACAACTTAAACACTGATATGGCCCAAGTCCAAAATACTATACGTGTACATTCTCATTTTATTAAATTTATTTAGAGCTAATGATTTCATTTTTTAAATTTTACAATATTCAACGGGCAGAATTTATGTGTTTTTATCATTATTGTTGAACACAAATAAAAATAATAGTCTACATATGAACATTATCACAACGTCCTATGTTTTAAATGTGTTTCTATACATATATGCAGAATGTAATTATAAGTCAACTCATTCCATTTCAGATCTTGTCAAGACAGTCACATCCATTCTATACCAGACATGATTGATGCCATATTTAAGTTGTCTGACTGCAAACAGACGCACAGTCTTCTGAAAGATATGATGGTATCCATGGAAACTGTAAGTAAATCTACAAATACCCAACTTCAACTTCAAACTTTGGAGAAAGCAAAGAAAGAAGCTTTAGGTCAAGTCAGTACATTCCAAAAAGCATTAGAAGCCATCTTGAGTAAAATTGTCGAGTCATCACGCAAAGAAATAGAAGTTGTATACAAACAACTAGAAAGAGAATTTCTACAAGCCAAGCAAAGTGTTGATAACATCTGTAAAGATTTGCAGACGACAGACGGAAAGCTAAATCAATCAGAAGGAAATAGAGCCCAACGTTTTGTTTGTACGAAAATTGCCCAAAACAAAATAAAAGAAGCAGACCGTGAGAAGATGAAGCAAACATTACAACATAGTACAGACGTAGAGATATCATTCATTCCAGACCAATCATTGTTGAAATATATCCAAGCTTTACAAGGTATTGGTCAAGTACTGAAACATAGAAAGCAGAAACACGACGTCTACAAAATCAAAGGAAGTAGAGATATTACCATAAAACTTTCTCATGATTCTGAGACATGCTATTCCTATGGATGTTGTCTGACACAAGATAACCAACTACTCGTCACAGATTGTTACAATAAGAAACTAAAACGTATTGATATACAGAAGATGTCAGTTGTTGACTATTGTACTTTAGATTCTACTCCTCGTGGTGTATGTTGTATCAGTAAACATGAAGTTGCTGTTGCATGTCGGGATGACAACAAGATCCAGTTTGTTTCCATTCATAACAAGATGACTCCTACAAGACAAATTAAAATGTCTCATTATTGTCATGGTATTGCTTTCAAGGATGGTCAGCTTTATGTTACAGATGGTTATGCAGCTTCACTCAATGTTTATGATATGACTGGTACCCTGTTGAAGACAATTACAGAAGACAATGCTGGGAATAAGCTGTTCAACGGTAGTCACCATGTTACATTCAATGAAAGTGGAGACAGAATGTTTGTTGGAGGTTGGGACAATGGACTTGTATGTTTTGATGGGATGGGAAATTATTTGTCCACTATTACAGACACTGACCTGAAGTGTGTAGTTTGTGTAAGTGTTGATGGTAGAGGAAACATGTTTGTAGTTGGGTACGGTTCACATAATGTGGTACAATTCAGTGAGAATGGGAAGAAACTTGGTGTGGTTGTGAAGGAAGGAGATGGATTACAACATCCACGCTCAGTGTGTTTTCATCAGGGACTGAATAGCATGTTTGTTACCATGTTGGAGAGTGATGTAGTGAAAATGTATGAACTAGAGTAATCAAACATATTGTGAGATAACAGAGTTGTCCATTCTGTGTACATGTATTATTGATAGAATATAAGTAAAACTTACATAAAACTTAACAGGAGTAATTTTCAGTTCTAACCACTTCACAACAACTGTACATATGTTTTGTTTTATTTTTCAAGATAATATGACTATTATATAATATCTAAGATATAAAATGTATGTGTTTATTGTTTAAGTACAGCATGTTAGTATTTTTTCTTGTCATCTCCGATAGCTGTGTAAATAGAATATACTAAAATGCACAAGTAAAGGGAGGTAATAAAATTATCAAAATTGAGATTTTGGGTGTAACACTATGAATGATATTAAAATTAAATAAATCTAATTAAATAGTGATAAAATTGCTGTTAATATGAATGGCATTGCATAAATTAAAGTTATCTTTATTTTTGTATTAAGATGGTATTAAATAGTAAATACATTGTTTGCAGATCCCATTTATATTTACCTGTTTATAATATACAGTGTATAGTTTCAAATTATATTATAAATTACTTGATTGTTTTATTCAAAAGATATTAACTAACTATTGTATGTGTGGTGAACTTCATGACGTGAGAATGTTGGCGAATTTAATGAATTTAAGAAAGTTGTGAAAATATCCAACTGTTTAAATTTCTGCGTTCACAGAAGACAAGTATATTTTTCATGACTGTACAATTTAACAATGTATTGTGTTTGACTTGTGTACTTATTACTTCTATATTTTCTTTCTTCGTTTTCATTAATTTCATAGAAATATATGCTCGTTCTTTCTTGTTTCATATCTTACTATGATGAAACATGTAGAAATTATAGTACAAATAAATACAATCATATCTTGTCAAATTCCGTTGTTAAGTTGCCATATTTTGTACCGAGTCTGCAGTGGAGAGAATTTCAATTAGTTGATGCTTCCAATTATATTCACTTGTTTATCACATGTACAATTTTATCTTGTCAAATACCATTGTTAGGTCGCCATGTCTTGTACCAATACTTAGTCTGCAGTAGAGAGAATTTCAATAAGTTGATGCTTTCATTTTTGTCCTATTGTCTATTACATGTACAATGTTACTTTGTCTTATACTCTATATTACATGCCAATGTAAACAAATGAATATGTTTAAACTAATTCTTCGATAGACAAAATAGGTTGACCAATGCCTATGATTTACCTAATTTTTCCCGAAAGCATTGTAGTAAATTTACGCATGTAATTGATATAACACGTGAGCAATAAGTCTTTGACTTTAGTACAAGCCCGGATGATTTCAGATCACAGTCATCATGTGTACTTCTGATGTTGTTATCAGTACTGCACATGTCTGCCATGGATTTATTTGTGGTATAAGAAACGCTAGCGGGGGAAAATTTCGGATAAATAATTATTTGCATCAAAATGGTTAGAATCAAAGTGTAAACTGGTCATTACCTTTGATAGTAAACTGGACATGTTTATAAATTGCTGACCGGTATAAATTACATAACACGTTTTTTTGCATTTACCTCAATCTTATATAATATATTAATGTACTGTAAAACCACATCAATAATAAAACCACCTCAATAAAACCCAATTATCAAGTCCATTTTTCTATTTTGCTCTTTATTCAACCTCGATATTAAGACCATCTCAATAGTAAAACCAGTTTTCAAGGGTCCTATGGGTGGTCGCATTATTGAGGTTTTACTGTACCATGATTGACTTTGTCATATTGTAATACTCACAGGGTTTGTTTGCACTGTCGGATCTTGTAGACAACTGGAGGTTTTAAAACTGAATGCATAGACCAGTCTCAGAATGCAGCATTACCATTGGTCAGTCTACAGACTGAGCTCAGAAACCACCAAATTGACCAATGAGATGCTTCAGTTTTGAGACTGGTCATCAAGCCTAGTTGTATAGCCTGAGACCATGGTCAGATAATGTGACCTCTGTCCATCTAAAGCGCTCATATGAAATAAGAAAATCTTTACCCATTGACTTTACCCTTGTTGTTGGAAAGCTTGAAATTGAGGTCAAAATGAAATAATGATAAAAATCTTCAACTTTCCGTTTGGTGCTGAAAAAATGGATGTTACTCTAGTAATTATTTTATTATGGCCTTAACTTGGTCCTGACCAATTATTGCATCTGATTACTATCTGTAACGTCTGTATGAAGTCTATGATGTTGTTGATAAGTTGCAGAGATAACGTACTGCTTACAGTATATACATGACAGATACTGGGCTACATTGTAACCATAGACATGTATGAAAAGTAGTAAACCCAGACTCCAAACCTAATCGATGTTCTCGAATCGAAGATAGTATTTCGTGACACCCCATATATCTTACAGAATGATGTTTAAATTAATTTCTCAATGACAGGCCTAGGTAAAAGCATGTATGTTTACAGTTGGATGACCTGGGCCATTGGAACGACCAGTGATATCAATGGGGTTAGTTCATATGTAACAGTAGCAAATCTTCCCGTCTCTTAGTAATGACAATTTTCCCATTTGTTTTATCTAAATTACGGGACACAACTCTTGCGTAAAAGTTTTTTATATTATTTGTGTTGTCTCCCATATGTTGTTCATATGTCAGTTTTTGGATTTCATTATCATTGTATTTCAAACAAGTAAAGATTTATAGTTAATGACTTCTATTATGTTCAAACACTATTTATTAATACCAATTTTTAAAAAAAGCTTAAAGAAGTCTAATATTGGTTTTAATTAGGAACTTGGTCATATCCATGAAGCGTATCAGTATTGCTATTTGATAACATATCTCATGTTGTTGGTAATTTTTCTATTCCTTTTATCTTAATTACGGAACACAACTCTTGCGTAATAGTCTTTTACGTGATTTTGGTTGCCTCACATGTATTACTCAGTTCATCTGGTTTTGTATTTCATAATAAGTATTTAAACTAAGTAAAGATTAGTAGTTAATGATTTAAATTATGTTCAGACATTATTTATTAATACGACTTAAAAGAGTTGACAAAAGTCTTATATTGGTCATAATAAGGAACTTGTTCATATCCTTGAAGCGTATCAGTATTGCTATTTGATAACAAATCTCATTTTGTTCATAATTTTCCTATTCATTTTATCTTAACTACGGGGCAAAACTCTTGCGTAAAAGTTTGGTGAGATGTATGTTCGACACGACCATATGACTTAAGATGGTATATTCAAAGTTATTTCTCCTCCGCCTCTGCATCATATTGAAGTGTTGTCAGTTGCTTGCGGAAAAACAAAATTAGGAGTGGTTGGTAATCCAGGTTAACCGGTATGTCAACTTACCGTTATGTATAAGTGAAACACTGTCGACGAAACAATTTGAAATCAACAACACCCACGAAATACATAAATTTGGTTGGAAGGGACCGAGTGAGTTTTTTATTGAATGAGTTGTATAGTCTCTATTAAACAATTCCTGATGTATAATGTTATGTGTAACATTTTTATAAGATGTTGATTAGATATAGTTTTCCACATTTCATGTATGTCAGTGAACTTGTGTCTGACATCAAAGCAGATATGTGCAGGAACAATTCAACCTCTCTAAAGCAGCCATTCCTTGAGAAACAGCCTCTATCGTCAACCGTTTATTGTTTCTGAAGTGAGAATTAACAATGAACTTAACCTATCCTCCACAACAGTATCAGTCTCCATATTGTAACAATTAATCATCAATTTAATCTCTCTACAGCAACACCTCATAGCAGCAGCCAATATGTGCATCCCCAAAATGATGTTTCTCAGGGGATGATGCTATGTACCTCTTGCAGATCTTAAATGGCGATTAAGGGATACTAGGCCGATCTGTAAAATTCAGGGAGTCGAGTTGGTCAAGAAGTAGAATACAATCGTCATGGGCTCGAATCTTATATTGTGGGGTATCTTATTTTCAAGCATGACACTTATCTGTTCGTATCATTTTACCATGCATGTTCATTATTCAAATATTCATACTCCTGAGCAAGGGGCCAATTTCTCTCTTACCACGCATACCTCTGAGACAAAACGATATGAAAATAAACTAAGAACGTGAATAAATATTTTTATTAGGAAGAAATTTAATTATTCAAGTTTTTACAAAATTGCTCAGTCATACAACAATGCACACTGACTTTCCTATGCAAATTACAGTTAAACCTCAATAATACGACCACCAATAGGTCCCTTGAAAACTAGTTTTCTTATTAAGGTGGTCTTAATATTGAGTTCGAATATAAAGCAAAACAGTGCAAATGGACTTGAAAATTGTACTCTTAATATTTAGGTGGTCTTATTATTGAGTTTGTCTTTAGGTGAGGTTTTACTGTATCTACAGTGTGTTATTGTTTTTCGCCGTTTTCCAACAGTATATTATTTTGTACGGCAGTCAGTTGACCTAACCGTTGTTAAAACTAAACTGTTTCAGCAAGCAACTTCCCGACACGAGTCAGTGGTGTAAATGCCGAAACGGTATATACACCGAAGGATCGGACGATGCACCAAATGACACCAGCGCAGTTTTCCGGTATATATTGCACAAGTATGGTCTTCACTGATTATTAACTTTGTTTCACTAAAAGGACGTCGAAACAAAGTTTTTCTGGCTATGTATAGCTAGGAAATCTCTCAAATTCATCGATCGGGTCCGATAGCAAATATATGGATAAAAGGTTGTCCAATAAACGAGGTCCGACTGTATGACGTTTTTGATTCATGATTATTGTATTTTGTGTTCTTGGCAAATGTTTTCGTATTACTTATTTCATTGTACAATTTCGCGGTACCGTATTTTTCTTATTACCTGTGTAGCACCAGTTGTAACCCTCTCCCTTTGTAGAACATGTATCTCCTGGTTGACAGCAGAAACCCCAGTGAATTGCATCAGTGTAACAGTAGTAAGACGCCATGCTATTCTCGTGATGCATGCCGCAAGGATATTCCGCCAGGCAGTGTCGGTTATTCACAGTAACATCTCCGGCATCTCCACAGTATTGCCATTTGGAGCCACTCTGACACCACTTGTAACTTGTGCCATTGCCAAAGCCACAATCGGAGGTACAGCAGTAATCCCAGTCATCACAGTTGTCGGTATAACACCACTTGTATTTTTCTCCCATGTAGTCACATCTAGTACCACTCCGACAAAGTGTCATACCGGCGGTGAAGCTATCATTTCGGTAATTATTGCAAAGGTAACCTTCAGCTCTGATGTCGGAACAGAAATCACTAAGATCAACTGGAGCGTATTCTAATATGTCTGAGAATTCGGCCAAGTAACCAGGATAGTAAGATGGATTTCGGGGACTCAGTGGATTTGACAATGGACGCCCGACGCAAGTATCTACGCATGAGAGAATTTTTCCACGAGCGGAATCGATATCAGTACAATGACTTGCACCACTGTGACGTTTAGAGAAGGCCTTCTGCACCCAAGTTCTTGAACAGTCCTTTATATCAAGTGCCGCACAGTCCTTGACCAAATAGTTTACCAGAGCAACATTCATTGACGCCTTGAAAGATGTCTTGCAGGAACAGCAGAGATCACTTCCAAGACATCCCACAAAGCATCCTTGAAACGTATCCTGCAACTTGCAAGTGTGGCTTTCTGATTTATCTGTGGTTTTCTCTAAGGCAGGTGTTTCTAAGTCCGGGCGCTCGCATTGTTGTTTCCAGTATGTAATGTTGTTAGCGTTCAATCTTTTTCTGCTATTTCTATTTCCTTGTAGCGTCATGTATTGCAAGTTAGAGTTGGTTCCCTCAGCTGTGTAGGCGACCACTCTGTAACGTGCACTGGAGAAGGGGGCTTGGCTGAACTGATTGATAATCAAATTTGTACAATTTGGACTTGGCATTATCCACGAGTATAGGACAATCATATTGGGAGCATGGCGACATTTTTTTTTGTAAGCGTTCCACAGATTATTCGTTTCATTAAGTATAGATTCTTCGGCGTGGATCATCGTATGCTGAACGTTTTGCGGTCTAGCTGCGACGTAATTAACAAAGTTACTTGGTGATGCCGGAGATAGAGGATTCTGGTTGTCTATGACTGGGGTGCCGTTCGAGTTTTGTGGTTGAAAGTTCAGAGGAAAGTCATTCAGATCTGGTACATATGTTCTTCCCATGTACAGAACACCAAACTGGTTTCCGCTTTGAAGACGCTGCTGGTAAAAGTTGTTAATCAACGTCAAGAGGAAGGACGGCCACCATGGAACATTGAGGTTTATGTTATTTGGCTCTCCAAGCGTGTCTGTCTGTTCATCGTCGGTTACCTTAGTATTCTTGAATATACTATGTTCCACTACGTCTTTGTCTTGTTCAGCATTGATGTTGGTTTCTGTTGCAACATCTGTCTTCTGGCTTCCATGAAAGTACACTGTGTCATCACCGGAAGGATATGGTTCAGTTTTGCAATTAGCATATGTAAAACATGCTGCAAGAAAGACGACCAACTCAAGGTAACGTCTTGCAGGTGCCATGTCTGCCTGCCTGCTGAAAATAAAAAAGTATCGTTCATTTATCAAGTATCGAAAGGTATTGCATGTTTATGTCATTCAACTTTGTATATCGTGTACATGTTTGACTTACGGATGTATCAATTCAAATGTTAATTCAAAATGATCATGAATCGAATATTTGTATCAATTCAAACGTAAAAAATCAAAATCTCTAAAAAATAATATAACATTATCATTAAACAATCTTTAAAAATGCCTCACCAAATTAAACAGACTTTTAGTTTATGATAACTAAGAGTTGCCGCAATTTAGAGATTGGTCGGTCAATTACCCCACCCAGTACTGTCAGCAGGATTATGAGGACGAATTTGTTTTTGTCTTTTTTAATATAGATACATTCATGACATACATTTAGATAATGCATACTAGTTTTTAGAGACACTTGATCTTAAAACCAATATGTTGTCGCTTGAGTATAAATCATTTCTATAGATTTTCGACTATAATCGATTATTGCAGAACCACGTGTTAATCTTTTGAAAGCGCTCGGTCTGGACTGTCTCTGTTAAAATATTCATCACACAAGACATTTCTCTTGAACAACAGTAACATTTTGTCATTTAGTCAGAATTAACTACTAATTAACCTCTCTTTAATAACAACCTCTCTTCAACAGCCACAATATGTGTCTCTGAAAGAGAGTTGTTCTGGAAAGGATGCATGTATGCAAATGAGACACGAGTTAACAATTGCAAACCCTTAATCTATTGATCAGCATTTTCGAAAACATGTTTTCATTTGATTGCAAACCGTTATTGACTGTAACTATGCAACAATATTTGATTAAAAATAATTTACAATACAAAAAAATACAAACTTATTACTGGAAACTTGAGTTTTCGGACTCATTGAAACAAGTACAGTAAAACGGCAATAAGGCAACCTCCCTTGGGACCCTTGAAAACTGGTCGTATTATTGAGGTGGTCTTAATATTGAGGTTGAATAATGAGCAAATTAATGAAAAAGGACTTGAAAATTGTGTTCTTAACTTTGAGGTGGTCTTTAAGTGAGGTTTACTGTAGTATGAAATTCACAATAAGTTGTTTGACACTTGCAAATAAGGATGCAATGTCTATTAATCAGATAATCTGATACAAAATTATAATTATACAATTTAACATAGTAAACCATAATACTATGGAATCTATCAATATACATTATATATAATTTATGTATATAACCTATATCATTATCCACAAAACAATGTTCATGTATTAAAAATGCGACTTATACATAAGTATTATAACAGCTAATCGAATTCTATTTTTGTATACATGTATAAAAAAATAGAATTCGATTAGCTGTTATAATACATACATGTAAGTAATGCATTTTGCAAACATTGATATGAAACAATGTTTCAGTTAAACATGAGATACTTTATAGAACGAAATCATATTGTATAACAATCACGTTTTGATATCTGCGTGCTTATTATTAAAATAGTTTTATTTTTCATTAAAAAATATGTTTTTGATGCACACGATAGAAAATTACAAACAAATAAATACTAATGAACGTACTGATGTCAGTGTGTGTTTGCAGAGCCCAATGCAGCTACTCCTTTCGCTCCTCAGACAGAAACAAATATGCAAATTATAAATATTTACTATTCAACGAGCATAAAGGCGGAGCTTAATTCAATGATATTGTCACGTGACTTACTTGTAAATGATATACAGTAAAACATCAATAATAAGACCACCATTGGGATTCTTGAAAACTGGTCTTAATAATATTATTGCGGTGGTCTTAATATTTAGGTTAAATAAAAAGCAAAACAGTGAATATGGACAAAATTGTGTTCTTAAATTTGAGATGGTCTCATTATTGAGGTGGTCTTTCAGTGAGGGTTTACTGTGATTTTAAGGACTACTACATTTTAAATGACAGAGTGACAGATTTCAGGTTTCAATGTCAGCAACATAGGCTTCTATGTATTTGTTTAAACTCGTTGTCCACTGATAAGTCTATTTACCTGTGGCAGGTGCACATAAATAAGTGACGTCACATCGATAAGTATATTTACCTGTGACAGGTGCACATAAATAAGTGACGTCACATCGCATGATGGCAACTTTAAATATTATTATTGTTATTAGTTGTTCTTGTTGTTGGAGTCGGAGTTTACGTCATCAATACTTGTGCTCTGATGAATATTTATATCGCATACGGAAAGTCACGGAAGCACATCGGCAATATACGGAAGTCGCGAAAATGTCAAACTATTTGATATTTTAAACAACATTTGATGTCTTTCACAGGCATTGTTTCAAAGGCGAAACGGTAATTACTGGAAACAATAAGTGAAAACTTGTTTCCTTTACCAGTACATGTAGGTTTAGATGGAGAAAAATGACCCATATTGGAGCGTAAAGATGATATGTAAAACAAGAAATATCTTTAAACAAGAAATATCTTTAAACAAGAAATATCTTTAAACAAGAAATATCTTTAAACAAGAAATATCTTTAAACAAGAAATATCTTTAAACAAGAAATATCTTTAAACAAGAAATATCTTTAAACAAGAAATATCTTTAAACAAGAAATATCTTTAAACAAGAAATATCTTTAAACAAGAAATATCTTTAAACAAGAAATATCTTTAAACAAGAAATATCTTTAAACAAGAAATATCTTTAAACAAGAAATATCTTTAAAAAAGATGGTCGGCGCAACTTGAAGTATGCAAATTTGTTGCAATCTGAAGGTTAAAATTTGTTGTACAACATAAACAAGAAATATCTTGAAAATAGATAGTCTGCGTAATTTGAAGGTTCAACATAAAAAATTAAGAGATGTTCCGATTGCTGGTCACTCCAGATCCAAATTGGATTTCGGTAAAATCACCGAAAGTCAGTGGTTTTCGGTAAGGTAACGTACCCTATATCGAAAGGTTAATCAATCCCTGTCAAGGTTACAAATATTGTAATGTAATGTAATGTAAGATTTGATTGGTTTACACAACACTGATAAGCAAATAGCAAAAACATGTTAGTACGGCTGCGCCGAAAAAGATGAACGGCGTAGATAGAATGATGTCTAAAGAATCGCCCTATTTCTGATTTTGCCAGAGGGGTACGTTGCGGGAAAGTGAATTATTATTTCGTGACACCACGTTTGGTGCCTCTCCGCTTAAAAAATAAGCCAATCAAAATCTGTTATTTGTTGCATATTCATATGCAATATTTGATTGGTCTATAATTGGTCAAATTTAATGTTTCTTTATATATTGCAGCAATACGTCGCTCGTTGTCTATTCTGATATGAGGTTATATACGAGTATTATCAACATGACATAACTAAATAATCCAATCGAAAATAGTAAGGGCATAATTTCATCATTATAGGTACAGTCTAACCTCTATAGAACAAATCGCTCTGTGATATGCAACATTTGGCTGGTGTTGAGAGGTTGCTGCTGTAGAAAACTTAAATGGGTAATATTTTTATTGTACGGGAAAACTAGATTTGCTGTTAAAGAGAAGTTGCACTGTACATAAAAAGAGATGACATTTCTTCTTCAATAATTATGCAATTCATCGTATTTATTCAAAACATGCACAGAATGTGTATTGGAGCATTTCGGTTCCATCACAACATAAGGACTACAGTTATATATCAACATCTTTGAACTCGTCTATACAGGTTCACCAGTATTGAAATATTTGACCAAGTCTGAAAGTCAATTACAGTAAAACCTCACTTAATAAGACCACCTCGAAATTAGGCACATACTGTTCATGGCCACAGACTCCACTTTCACTGTTTTGCTCGTTATTCAACCTCAAAATTAAGACCACCCCATTAAGAAGACTAATTTTCAATAGTTCCAAGGGTGGGCTTATTATTGAGGTTTTACTGTACTTAATGTCAGTCTTTTAATTACAAATAAAACACCAATTAAAGATTTTCATGTGTATCTTATATTGCATATAATCCTATGCTTGTGGAGTGGTTGTGCACTTCAACTTTGTATAATACACTGAGACTTCATATCGTTTGTCACTTGCCTTTAATGGTCGGAAATGTTCAAGCGTTTTGAGATCTTACGATCAAGATAACTCAGTAAACAGGTTATTGTTAGCAACTGGTTAAGTATATCGGAAACAAAGAATTAAATAAAAGGGAGATAGGAGTAACACAGGCAGGGACAGATTCACGAAATCGACCAAAATCACAAAACAGATCCTGGATAGAAAATGTTGAAATAGGATACTGGTTGACGTCTACTTAACCTTTCTCCATATATGGTACATGTGGTAAATACTCCCGCCAAATTTTAGGTGCAGAATTTACGGTCTAGTCCAGGAGACGTAATTAAATTATGATAACAAAATAAATGGTCAAAACAATTACCGTTACCGAGCTTTCATGCAAATCAATTAGTCATTTTTTAAACTTATCAAACCTTACGTTAACCACTAAACCAACTTCTCTTCAAACGAACGTTTGTAACCTTGACGCGGATTGGTTAACCTTTCGATAATTCACTGAAGTCCTTTTTGGATCTGAAGTGACCTGCTATCGTTACATCTCGGCAATTTTTATGTTGCATAACAAATCTGAACCTTCAAATTACGCCGACCATCTTTTTTCAAGATATTTCTGGTTTCATTTTGCTGTCACATATTTGAAATCTCGTGAGAGATGGACAAAACTGTTGTTTTGGTGCAGTTTTCAAAAGTTACTTTAACAGATAGTTTTGTTATGCTGTCGGCAAGCCTGTTTACCTATGTATCTGGTCGAGCTGAACGTAAAGTGTTTGAACGGACTTCATCCAGTAGTTTTGCTACATTGTCTTAAACATATTTAATACGAAAAAATGCATTGTATTATTGATCACTTGTGCTGCCTCGCTTGTTAAAAAACTTACAATATGATTACACACTTCTTTTTCTAACCAATGTAAAGAAATGCATTCTTAGTGAACATACATATATATAGCTTTATTCTGGCTAATACACAAATTTACAATAATGCATCCGGAATGGTAACATATATAATTATTAACAATCTACAGATTTCATATTGCAAACATATCAAGCTACTTTGAATTAAAGAAATAGTATGCTCATGTGTTGTTCATTTGTTTACCTAAACAAAGATGAAAATATATTTCCTATAGTTAAAACATCAATAAACATGCAATAACAAAGAATGAACTCATAATGTACTGATCCGTATTTGTTGAAGAAAGATGTTTGTACATCGTAAAATTTAAAACAACTTCCAAGATTTGTCTGTTAGTAATATGGTAAAAAAAATATATTTTCGATCAGTTATACATTACAATGGTTCTTATAAGAGATGTTTTAGCCAATGTAACAACAATACTGGATGAAGCCAATTCAAACATTTATGTTCAGATGAGCCAGATACATCTTTAAAGGTAATGGGAAATTCCCGGTTGATTAAGTATAAAGGAAGGATCAATATGTTACAAGGAATGTCACATACACGAGACAATGCCTCCGCATACAGATCCTAGGGAAACATTCGCATGTGAAACATAAGGCGTTGAGGAGGTGTAAGGGCAAAACATTTATGGGAATGGGGCATGAAGGAATTATCCGACTGATTATAAAAAACAACGATAGGGATATGGAGGGGACAACAAAAGGTAGAGGAATGGAGGGAAGGAGAATATATTTTTACAGTTTTGTTCAATATAATTATGATTGTTGAAACTGTTATCTAATCTTACGGTTCAGTATTTGATTATTTTTTATCTAGCCGCTGTACGATTTCCAACGTCTTCTTTAAGTGACGTCATTTCAAGAAGACGTCACATGTGACATCACCATGTACTGACAGTAAGCAATATTTACCCCATATGACAATATAAAAAAGAAGTGACCATATGGAGTAAATATCGTTTCCTGCTTGCAAATAGTGACATCACATATTACGTTTTCTTGAAATGACGTCACTTACAGAAGAGGTTGTAAATCCCATAGCAGCGCTCAATTGTATTTTATAATATAAAATTTTAATCCTTGAATATTCAGTTGCTCATCAGTTATTGATATCAATATTATATGTCAAACATCATCACATCTAAATAGAGCTACTTATAGGTTTATGATAAAATCCGGTTTATACTTGATGCGTAGTCAAGACGCGACCTTGGAGTGTAACTTCAACCGAAATATATTTTGCAAGGCATATCCATGCGTTTACATTGGGTTTATCTGGCTTTTGAATATTCAGCGCTGTTATCAATTTTAGCATCGATCATTTTATTGCATGTATTAAATATGCACACGTTGCTGACATCAAACAAATATAAAGCAATGTATTTATCGAACACATTTGAAGTTAAGTCTTCCCTGACAACTGAGCATTCATACACAGCGACTGTAGTACATAAGTAAGAAATAAATTGGAATATCTTAAGTTTAATTATGGCATTAATGGTAAAAAAGAAATATCTTGAAAATAGATGGTCGGCGCAATTTGAAGGTTAAGATTTGTTGTGCAACATAAAGAAATGCCGAGATGTAACGATAGCAGGTCACTTCAGATCCAAAATGGACTTCAGTGAATTATCGAAAGGTTAACCAATCCGCGTCAAGGTTACAAACGTTCGTTTGAAGAGATGTTACGATTGCTGGTCACTCCAGATCCAAAATGGATTTCGGTAAATTTCACCGAAATTCAGTGGATTTCGCTATGGTTATGTTCCCTTTATCGAAATATGAACCAAGGATTGTGAAGCTGATGAACAAACCCCGCTCATCGTTGGGCTCGAACTCACGAACTTCGGATCAGGAGTCAGGCGCTCTACCCCTAGACCACTACACCTCATACAAACGACTGGAGCCTTTCTCCCGTTTGCGAGTGCATTAATATTACACACCCGGGAGAAGACATCTGTTTTTGTCTTTTTTTATTGCACAGGTAGTTAATGCATTTTCTAATTCCCTGGTTCAGCTTGTCTTTTACTTGCTTCAATAAATGTTAATTCTGAACGTAACACGCTTAACGTAAGACAACAACTATCGTAAAACCTCACTTAAAGACCAACTCAATAATAAGACCATCTCAAATTAAGAACACAGTTTTCAAGTCCATTTGCACTGCTTTGCTCTTTATTCAACCTCAATAATTTGACCACCTTAATACGAAGACAAGTATTTCAAGGGTTCCAAGGGTGGTCGTATTATTGATATGTATATGAAACAGATGAATGTTGAAGTTTACTGTATAGAAGTATGCCATAGTCTCCGTCCTCGTAAATATGCATCAGAAATCCAGGTATACAAGCTTCTTGAGCCCAAATTTTACAAACATCGCGCTGACCCCATTGATCGCCGTCCTAACTGTTACCGTTCTCAGTACACCAAACAGTAACCCTCATCTTCCACTGAAAATGTGCTTTCGTGTGCATCTTCTAATCTCTTATTGAATGATACTCAGTGTGAGCTATTCAGATCACTCACCGTCCATGTTTTCATTTGATTGTGTTACATTTATTATTTTCAGAAAGAATTCATAAAGTATGAATTTATTTCTGATGAAGTTGTATAAATAGGATCACCTTCTGTGATAAATCTAGTTTTGGAATGAAAGATGAATTTGTTGAAATAGAATGTTTCCTTTTTCGGCGTAGCTGTATGATATTGATTTTGACGTACATTTTAGACTAATCAAATGTCGTATTTGAAGCGCGTTGTTTAAATATGCAACAGATTAGACGATTCGATTGGTTCATATTTTAAGCGGAGATGCACCAAACGGGGTGTCATGAAAAGATAATGCACTTTCCCGTAACTCTCTCACGAAATCAGAGTTCCGAAATAGGGCGATTCTTTAGACATCATTCTATCTTCGCCGTTCGTCTTTTTTAACGATATTTCTTGTTTCTACTTTTTATGTTAAAGCCTCTTTAAAACTTGATCAGTTACTCATCTTTTTTGTACATAATTTCAGCCGAAATTCATTTTGATAAGCGTATGCATGTGTATAAGATTTTATCTTCAGTTTTTTTTAAGTGTTGTCATCGATTTTTCGAAAAAAGTGATATCTCTCACCGGTATTAAAATAGCCTTCCTGGTACAAAATCAAATTCTATAGCATAGCGTTTGTAGGACACTTTTGAATCAAATTCTTCCATATCTATTAAAAGAAAAGACTAAGTTGTTACAGGGAACGCCACACGGAAACATTGATCAACCTACGAAACATTAGAGAGATGTACGTGCATACATCTGTGAGAATGGGAGAAGTAAGCAATTGTCTATTAAAAAGAACCACGGACAATCCAAGGAAACAAGAAGGGGGAAGAGATACAGTGGATGGAATACACAACAGAATAAGCTAAGAAATCAAATGACCATGGGCGGAAAGGGGGGAGGGGAATAAGAATATTATATCAAGTCAAGGAACTGCATATAAGTAAAGGAGAACTTAAAATCCTTCACAAAAGTCATATACCGTCAATATGCTAAACAAATAAAAACGCATGTTTAGAATATTCGTACTTGTTCGGGGATATCAAGGTGAATAATCAATTATCAATAGGCGCATACGGCGCGGTGTCACTTCCATCATGTGATGTTTGATTATGTTAAATTTTCTTCCGGTTTCAAAGTCAAAATTAATAGCTCTTCGCTGTTTTTTCCAACATATTTCAAGAAAGAAACGTTCAGGTAATTGTGTAACTTTATAACAGGCTATAGTCAAGATCGCTAGTCTGTTTTGGTGTTTAATTGTTTGTTTATATTGAAAAAAAATGAAGAAGCCAAAATATTGATCAGGATGCATGTCCAGCTGTCCTGGATAAATATCAATAATGGTCTCCCTTGATTAGCGGTTTTGTTAAACATATTGGCTCCATATAATCACCGATTTAATATCAGGGGCGTACCTGGACGATTTTGAAGTGTACGCCAAGTGTGAGCATCGTAGGTGCGAAACGAGCATTAACGCTGCGAGGTTGGGGGATAGGTCTGAGAGGGGGGGGGGGGGGGGGGGTGAAAATTAGGAAGCAAATGATGCGTTTTCATTCTATATAATTACTGGGGAAGAATAAGGTAAATTATAGTGTCAAACAACTGATATATTCGAGCGTATTTACCCATAATCCCATGCTCTCTCAGCCTTCATTTTTATTGCATTTTTGGAACTTCTTTTTTTCACTTTTTCTGACGAATTGTACACATTGGCGTACGTGCATATGCCTGGATACGCGCCTGCAACAACAGCTAATATTCGATGGTTCATTTATGAAACTAATTGTATACATACGTTTTATTGAGAAAGACACTAATGTACCTCTATACATGTATATGTTATGTGATGTATTTTTAATATGGCTTGGGCGGAGAGTAATTTTGGACCCAGGTATCAGGTTGTCCATTCTTCTGTATTTAGGTCTTTGAGTTTATGTAAGAAGTAATTTTGGGCGTTCAGTTTTATTCAGTTTGTGTGAAAAACTTGGAACAGATTTAAGGACCGCATAAAATGTTTCAGTTGTCTCACTTGCTACAGAAATTGCCGAGAGATTGCGATTGCGCTCCATAAGGTAGAACTTCCCTCGACACGTCTAGCCGTCAATAACATTTTAACGACAGGAGGCCCGACACAGGATTTCAAGGGATGATACTACGTATTTTAGAAAAACTGAAACGATAAAATGCCCGTAATAATGCTGCTTACATGGGTAACATTTAATTGTAATGGTATGAAAACAAAATGAATTTTTTTATCGCAATTCCCTTGCGGCTGTTGACGAAATTGTTCACATCGGCAACGAAAATATACCATAAAATAGGAAAATATATAGACAGCACATCTCACCAGTACAGAGGGCTGTAACCACATAAGACCATGTACACAAGAGTATCTGAGACACTGATCAGTCCAACCAAACCGAATAGAACTACCATGCCACCGTGAGGAGACCGGTACGGAGGATCAAACTTACGCCCATCTTTGAATGAAAATACTTAATTGATAGTATAGGGCTATTAGCACAAGCCATAGCTCCCTACAGAGGTAATGCGACCCTCATTTGTAACTGTTTGGTCATTTTTTTGTTTTGCTCAAGCCTTATAAAATGTCAATGACTGTGTTTTATTATTTGTGTATAAACATCGTCATGATAGAATATAATTTGCTACAGTAAATCAGATCGAATCGCTTATTTTAAAAACTTACAATTAAAGATCTCTGTATATTTTCATATTTATACTCAGACATACATGTAAGGTTGGGGAATTTTTGAAGGGCGCGCGCTGGGATCCGCTAGAGAGGTCTGATGATAGTAAGACGATTTGCCTACTGCATAGATCCATATGTATGAGACATTGTGACCCAATTAGACCAAATATGCACGAGTACATGAGACCCGCACGGGTCCAATGACAGAAATAAATTCGATCCTAAAAAGGGGCCTTCCTACGATGGTCTGGTGGTTCTTCTTGCACTCGTTGGTTGTCTCGGGTTGTCGTGTATACACGGTCATACTTGGGTCAGTGGGATACGCATCTCAGGCAAATCGCTCTATATTTAAATCCTTTCATTGAACGAGAGATGCATGTTTTGGTCCTCAATAGACCCCCTGCGATGGTCTGGTGGTAATATTGCTTTTGTTGTACTGGGTGGGTCTCATATATGGTCACATTGGGTCGTATTGCCTCTTGTCTTAGTAAGGGAGCGATGCAGAGGGCAAATCGCCATATTGGATATTTAGGTTCAAACATTGGTGTAAGTTCGATCCTATAATGTAGGGGCCTCCCTACAAGTCTGGTGGTATTTCATCCAATCGGTGGACTAGTGGTAGTCTCAAGTTGCTGGGTATACCTGGTCTTATTGAGTCATATATGGATAGAGCAAATCGTTCAATTATCGTATATTTTCTTTCAATGACAGGTACAGGTTTGTGCCTCAATAAAGGCCTCCCCAGGATGGTGTGTTGGCTAGATCAACTTGTAATAGTTGGACTCATGGAGGTCTCAGGTACTCAAGTGTATCTATATTTTTGGATGAACATAGCTTTTTGTTGCCTTACCTGACGTTAATTTACCGAAACTAGTTTCATGCTTGATTGACCTCTTTACGGGCCTCAATTCGCTATATTGCTCAATGGCGTAAGGGAGGTAATTATTATTGCTTGTAGCCATTGACGGCTAGCTGGCTGGCTGTTAACAATGACTGCGCATTTTTCTGAAAGTCAAAAGTAGGGTTCAAAGTCAAACATAGAAAATGGCATTTGGAGGGCGTTCTCAGCTGAAAATGTCAGATGAGACATTTGATTTCGTCTGTACTACATGCGCAGAATACAACAAGACGGTAGAGGCTGTGAAATATTGTGTAGAATGTAGTTATTGTTGTCAACTTTGTACCGACGCGCATAAACTCCCAGCATTGAGAAGTCACAATTTGATGGATGTCAGTCTAGGAAACAAAGCGAGCGGTCAGTCAGCCAGTTTGTTGGAAATTCCTACAGAACGATGCAGTGTACATAAAGGCAAAATAGTGGATATGTATTGTGAGGTTCATGATGTTGTTGGATGTTCTACATGTTTCTTTAAACATCACAAGTAATACTTTATTAACGTCAACTTTACGTTAGAATTATAATTACCTCACCACTACACTCCTCCCCCTTCCGGCATTATAAGCTCAACCATCATGGGCCGTCAAACACCGCTGCCAGCATGAAGTTAATCAAGTGGAAAAAGTATGCCCGATGTGGGGCTCGAACCCAAGGCCCCCTACACACTAAACAGCGCTCTACCGACTGAGCTAACTGGGCGGCCGTCTCCCCACACCACTACAATTAGATCCACCTCTACAACACAGAAAAACTGCGCTTGAACCCACGACCCCTTAAACACTGATAAATTTCCTTTTTTAAATTTTACAATATTCAACGGGCAGAATTTATGCGTTTTTTATCATTCATAATGCGTAATGAACCAAAACTTAAGCAATTGATCTACATACTTTATGTATGTTAATTGGTGCTCAATTTTACATTGTTTAACACAAATAAAATCAATAGGCTACATATATATGAACATTGTCACAACGTCCTATGTTTTAAATGTGTTTTCTATACATATATGCAGAATGTAATTATAAGTCATTCTATTTCAGATCTTGTCAAGACAGTCACATCCATTCCATACCAGACATGATTGACGCCATATTTAAGTTGTCTGACTGCAAACGGACGCACAGTCTTCTGAAGGAAATGATTGTATCCATGGACACAGTTAGTAAATCTACAAATACCCAACTTCAGACTTTGAAGAAAGCGAAGAAAGAAGCTTTAGGTCAAGTCAGTACATTCCAAAAAGCATTAGAAGCCATCTTGAGTAAAATTGCCGAGTCGTCACGCAAAGAAATAGAAGTTGTATACAAACAACTAGAAACAAATATTCTACAAGCCAAGCAAAGTGTTGATAACATCAGTAAAGATTTGCAGACGACAGACGACAAGTTAAATAAATCAGAAGGAAATAGAGCCCAACGTTTTGTTGGTACGAAAATTGCCCAAGAAAAAATAAAAGAAGCAGACGGTGAGAAGATGAAGCAAGAATTACAACATAATACAGACGTAGAGATGTCATTCATTCCTGACCAATCATTGATGGAATATATCCAAGCTTTACAAGGTATTGGTCAAGTACAGAAACATAGAAAGCAGAAACATGACGTCTACAAAATTAAAGGAAGTAGAGATATTACCATAAAACTTTCTCATGATTCTAAGATATGCGATTCCAGGGGATATTGTCTGACACAAGATAACCAACTACTTGTCACAGATTGTAACAATAAGAAACTAAAACGTATTGATATACAGAAGATGTCAGTTGTTGACTATTGTACTTTAGATTCTGCACCTCGTGGTGTATGTTGTATCAGTAAACATGAAGTTGCTGTTGCATGTGAGAGTGACAACAAGATCCAGTTTGTTTCCATTCATAACAAGATGACTCCTACAAGACAAATTAAAATGTCTCATCCTTGTTATGGTATTGCTTTCAAGGATGGTCAGCTTTATGTGACAGATTGGGATGCTTCACTCTATGTTTATGATATGACTGGTACCCTGTTGAAGACAATTACACAAGACAATGCTGGGAATCAGCTGTTCCACGATAGTCTACATGTTACATTCAATGAAAGTGGAGACAGAATGTTTGTTGGAGATGGGAACAAGGGACTTGTATGTTTTGATGGGATGGGAAATTATTTGTCCACTATTACAGACACTGACCTGGCGTATGTAAATGGTGTATGTGTTGATGGTAGAGGAAACGTGTTTGTAGTTGGGTGGCAGTCACATAATGTGGTACAATTCAGTGAAAATGGGAAGAAACTTGGTGTGGTTGTGAAGCAAGAAGATGGATTACAACGTCCACACTCGGTGTGTTTTCATCAGGGACTGAATAGAATGTTTGTTACCATGGTGGGCAGTGATGTAGTGAAAATGTATGAACTAGAGTAATCAAACATATTGTGAGATAACAGAGTTGTCCATTCTGTGTACATGTATTATTGATAGAATATAAGTAAAACTTACATAAAACTTAATTTTCAGTTCTAACGACTACACAACAACTGTACATACGTTTTGTTTTATTTTTAGATGTTATCAAACTTCAAGATAATATGACTGTTATATAATATCTAAAATATAAATTGTATGTGTTTATTTAAATACAGCATGTTAGTACTTTTTAAAGGACATCTCATCTTCTCTTCTCCGAAAGCTGTGTAAATAGAATATACTAAAATGCACAAATAAAGGGAGGTAATAAAATTATTAAAATTGAGATTTTGAGTGTCATACTATGAATGATTTTAAAATTAAATCAATCCAATTAAACAGTAATTAAATTGTTGTTAACATATATGACATTGCATAAATAAGAAAAGTAAAACATAATCTTTTATTTTTGTATTAAATTATTAAACATATGGTATTAAATAGTAAATACATTTTTTGCAGATCCCATTTATATATTTTATATATGGGTTTATAATGTACAGTGTATAGTTTCCCATTATATTATAAATTACTTGATTGTTTTATTTAAAATATATTCACTAACTACTGTATATGTGGTGAAGTTCATGACGTGAGAATTTTTTGGCGGTTTTCAGGTCCCCGCTAGGGTAACCTCGTTTATTTTGTTTTTTGACAGGTACATAAATGATCAGGTACAATTGAATATTTTAACATTAAACACAGAATATTAATAACATGTCAGAGATAAAAGTTTCTTATTGTTAAAGCTAAGTGCTTTTTTTTAGTACCTATAAGATGAGTTGTGCAACTTAGAGTTTTGAAACAAACTATAAAAAGATTAAATAAAAAGGTACAATGTCACAGTTGGAGTAGTAAATTTTTGTTAAAATTTTACCAGTCTTGTTTTACACACGGGATTTAAAAATTTACTTATGAGTGAGAATATTGGGGAATTTAATGAATTTAAGAAAGTTGTGAAAATATCAGTTTTAAACTTTAATAAATTTCTGCTTTCACAGAAGAAGAGTATATTTTTGGGATCGCCCGGCATCCATCGTCGTCGTCGGACGTCAACAATTTGGACTGTTAACACTCTTAACATCTTTTACTTGATCAGCATGAAACTTGGTCAGAATGTTTGTCTCAACGATATCTAGGCCAAGCTCGAAACTGGGGTCAAAAACTAGGTCTCTAGGTCCAATAATAGTAAAATCTTGTTAACACTCCAGGTGTCACATTTTTTACTTGATTTATATGAGACTAGGTCAGAATGTTGCCCTCAATAAAATATAGGTCAAGTTCGAAACTGGGTCATCTGGGGTCAAGAACTATGTCACTAGGTCCAATTATAGTAAAACCTTGTTAACACTCCAGTGGTCACATTTTTTACTTGATTTTTATTAATCATAGTCAAAATTTTTGCCTAAATTAAATCTACGCCTTTTTCGAAACTGGGTCCAATTATAGTAAAACATTGTTAACACTCCAGAGGTTACATTTTTTACTTTATCTACATGAGACTTGGTCCAAATGTTTGCCTTTATAAAATCTAGCTCAATGTTGAACTTGGGTTATCTGAGGTCAAAAACTAGGTCACAGGATCATCAAATGATTGAAAATCCTTGTGGATTCTCGGTAGGATGCATTTTCTACCAGAACTACATACAATCTTAATCAAATGTTTGTCTTAATGAAATGCAAATCCAGTGTGGTACTGGGTCATATTGGCTCGAAAAGTAGGTCACGAGGTCAAATTATTGAAAATCCTCTTGGACTCTCTTGAAGCCAGCATGGCAATGTTCTCAGATGAGCGATATAGAGCCACCATGGCTCTCTTGTTTCATGACTGTACAATATAACAATGCATTGTGTTTTGACTTGTGCACTTATTACCTCTATATTTTCTTCCTGCGTTTTCATTAATTTCATAGAAACATATGCTTTTTCTTTCTTGTTTAATATCTTACTATGATGAAACATGTAGAAATTGTATTACAAATAAATAAAATCATATCTTGTCAAATTCTGTTGTTAAATTGCAATATTTTGTACCGATACTTAGTCTGCAGTGGAGAGAATTTCAATAAGTTGATGCTTCTAATTCTATTCACTTAAAGATGAGACCTAGTGGTCGAGTGCCTGACTCCTGATCCAATGGTCGTTAGTTTGAATCCTTCCACGTCAGCACAAAAACAGATACTTCATTGAAATGAAGTCAATTACATGGACATAACGCCGCACCGAAATTAAAAGTCAGATTAACTGAATCAGGTCTGTGTGGGGAGGCACTGCCTTATGTATGTGGCGTCCCTGTGTGGGGAGGCACTGCCTTATGTATGTGGCGTCCCAGTGTGGGGAGGCACTGCCTTTTGTATGTGGCGTCCCTGGGTGGGGAGGCACTGCCTTATATATGTGGCGTCCCTGTGTGGGGAGGCATTGCCTTATGTATGTGGCGTCCCAGTAACACTTCAATCACTCTTACACTGTATCTATGAAAGTTTGTTGGACAAGTTCGCCTTAAAAGACGAATCTTGTGTTATTCAATGGGTATAAAAACAAGTATAAATATGTACATACATAGATTCAACTAATTATTTTTAGCTAGTACATGTACCTCTAAACAAGAAATATCTTGAAAAAAGATGGTCGGCGCAATATGAAGGTTAAGATTTGTTATGCAACATAAAAAATTGCTGAGATGTTACGATTGTTGGTCGCTCAAGATTCAAAATGGGATTTTGTAAAGATAACGTACTACTTATCGAAAGGTTAACCAATCCGCGTCAAGGTTACAAACGTTGTTTGGTTGAAGAGTTTGAAACTACCATAGAACCTAGGGTCTTGTGTTAAAGTATAACAGTTCACAGATGAATAGCGGCATACATTTTTTGTTTATTTGAAAATTAAATCAAAACAAAATCCTTCATTTTAAATCCGATAGGAATTCGTTGGCGATGTAACTTTAACAAAGGGAGATAACCACTGTGGGAAGTTAATGATAAATGAAACGCGGTTATTTCCCTTAAAGCTTTGCCGGAAGACAAAATTTACAACATTAGTGCAATCACGGACATATAAACCGTTTTATATGTCCGTGGTGAAATTAACGAAGCGAGATCCATATTATGATATTTCTGTTATTTAAAACACATGCCAACTTTTAGTAATCCTCTAGTTTGAATGTTAAGGCTTTGATTTGTCGTGAATGATTACTCCGTGAAATTGTTGTCGCGGGTAATTAAAATTTCATTGGACATTTCTATACGATCTTATGCAACACATATTTCAAAATTCATGTTAAAAGTTTTAAAGGTACTAATATTGTTACATAGACGGATCAATATAGTCTTCATCAGCTTAGAATAAGCATTAGCTTTTGTTAAGGAGAATGACTTTGATAAGAAAATCCACCACGTTCTGTCAAAACCTCTACTTTCGTTTTGATGTCTTTAAATTAATAGAACGTCTTTTTGTGAAATTTAATTCGACTCTGGTGGTTTGAAACTTACTACCATATAGGAATCTGCAAAAAAAGTATTTTTACGTATTTTTTCACAAAAAAAACATGAATAGCATGATAACTAGCCCAGCCGAGCAAAACGTTTATAATTGTTCAACAGATTTTATCATGAAAGTGTTATTTATAAATATCACATTTTAGTACCTCTTGTACAGCGAGATTAGAAGATTCTGAATCACCCTAACCGTTATAAGTTGTTTTGAATTACCAACGTATGTTGACCATATCGATGTCAAATACATGAAACATTTTCAGTGAAAAGTCATTGGGAAAGATATCTCATTTACCGCGCTAAATCTTAATCTGACGCGAAAATCTTATAAATATGACGGACGGTTAACTAGATATTACGCGCTGAAATGGAATGTTCCCCCAGCGACCGGACTACGTAATCACTGCCCGGACTTACCGTGGACTCCGTAATGGAATCTACTACGTAAACACGGTTGACCGGACACCTGGACGTCGGTAACTGACTTTAAACACGGCAAGAGGTGTGTACGTACAATGATACCAGAATTACTGGAATCTTGGAGTTAGATTATGTGAGGGATAACGGTATCGCAGTGAGACTGGGTGTTTGGAATTATACATTCTGTTCCATGTGCTCATAGAATTTCGGGACTACTGTGTGGACATTCCGCCGTCATGAAGAAACTAGCGCTGAGCCTTTTCAAGGTAAATTTTATCCTTTTGACATCGTGTAATATAAAACTTGCAGCGTGATATATATATTGTTTTACAATTAATGATATATACTCAATACATTAAAAAACGTAAAACGGTGTTATTCTAGAAATGACGTGGTTTTACATAGAAAGACAAGAAAATATATCTACACAATATTTTTCTTGTTTGTACCCACCTGGAACACATACGCTCAATTTCATCACAATCAATGGGTATTTTTACATTTATAGAATGATTTTCAAAATTCAATAACATGTTTATTAATAAACATAACTCTTGTCTAAAATGTGGGTTATTAATTATTCTGAGTATATATATAAGTGTCATCATGTATACTTCTGATGTTGTTATCTGTACAGCTTATATATCTACCATGGATTTATTTTGTGTGAATTTACATCTATGGTATAAGAAAATTTGGATATATATATGTATGGCAATGGTTAGAATCAAGCATAAAATGGTCAGTACCTTTGATTGTAAACTGGACATGTATGTTTATAAATTGCTGGCCGGTATAAATTACATAACTCTTACAGACGACAAAACATGTTTTTGCATTCACCCCAATCTTATATAATTTATTAATGTACTGTAAAACCACCTCAATAATAAGACCACCTCAAAATTATAAACCCTATTTTCATGTCCATTTTCACTATTTTGCTCTTTATTCAACCTCAATATTAAGACCATCTCAATAGTAAAACCTGTTTTCAAGGGTCCTATGGGTGGTCGCATTATTGAGGTTTTACTGTACCATGATTGACTTTGTCATATTGTAATACTTATTATAAGGGTTTGTTTCCACTGTTCGCATCTTTTTGTCTCAAATGCTGAGATGTCGAATCTTGTAGACATCTGGAGGTTTTAAAACTGAATGCATAGACCAGTCTCAGAATGCAGCATTACCATTGGTCAATCTTAAGTCTGAGCTCAGAAACCACCAAATTGACCAATGAGATGTCTAGCCTGAGACTGGTTACCAAGCTTAGTTGTATAGCCTGAGACTGGTCTCCAAGCTTAGTTGTATAGCCTGAGACTGGTCTCCAAGCTTAGTTGTATAGCCTGAGACTGGTCTCCAAGCTTAGTTGTTTAGCCTGAGACTGGTCTCCAAGCTTTAAGTTGTATAGCCAGAGACTGGTCTCCAAGCTTTAAGTTGTATAGCCTGAGACTGGTCTCCAAGCTTTAAGTTGTATAGCCTGAGACTGGTCTCCAAGCTTTAAGTTTAAGTTGTATAGCCTGAGACGGCATGGTCTCCAAGCTTAGTTGTATAGCCTGAGACTGGTCTCCAAGCTTAGTTGTATAGCCTGAGACTGGTCTCCAAGCTTAGTTGTATAGCCTGAGACTGGTCTCCAAGCTTAGTTGTATAGCCTGAGACTGGTCTCCAAGCTTAGTTGTATAGCCTGAGACTGGTCTCCAAGCTTAGTTGTATAGCCTGAGACTGGTCTCCAAGCTTAGTTGTATAGCCTGAGACTGGTCTCCAAGCTTAGTTGTATAGCCTGAGACTGGTCTCCAAGCTTAGTTGTATAGCCTGAGACTGGTCTCCAAGCTTAGTTGTATTGCCTGAGACTGGTCTCCAAGCTTAGTTGTATAGCCTGAGACTGGTCTCCAAGCTTAGTTGTATAGCCTGAGACTGGTCTCCAAGCTTAGTTGTATTGCCTGAGACTGGTCTCCAAGCTTAGTTGTATAGCCTGAGACTGGTCTCCAAGCTTAGTTGTATAGCCTGAGACTGGTCTCCAAGCTTAGTTGTATAGCCTGAGACTGGTCTCCAAGCTTAGTTGTATAGCCTGAGACTGGTCTCCAAGCTTAGTTGTATAGCCTGAGACTGGTCTCCAAGCTTAGTTGTATTGCCTGAGACTGGTCTCCAAGCTTAGTTGTATAGCCTGAGACTGGTCTCCAAGCTTAATTGTATAGCCTGAGACTGGTCTCCAAGCTTAATTGTATAGCCTGAGACTGGTCTCCAAGCTTAGTTGTATAGCCTGAGTCTGGTCTCCAAGCTTAGTTGTATAGCCTGAGACTGGTCTCCAAGCTTAGTTGTATAGTCTGAGACTGGTCTCCAAGCTTAGTTGTATAGCCTGAGACTGGTCTCCAAGCTTAGTTGTAAAACTTGTATAGCCTGAGACTGGTCTCCAAGCTTAGTTGTAAAACTTGTATAGCCTGAGACTGGTCTCCAAGCTTAGTTGTAAAACTTGTATAGCCTGAGACTGGTCTCCAAGCTTAGTTGTAAAACTTGTATAGCCTGAGACTGGTCTCCAAGCTTAGTTGTATAGCCTGAGACTGGTCTCCAAGCTTAGTTGTAATTTTTACCCATTGACTTTACCCTTGTTGTTGGAAAGCTTGAAATTGAGGCCAAAATGAAATAATGATAAAAACTTTCCCTTTGGTGCTGAAAAAATGGACGTTACTCTAGTAATTATTTATTATGGCCTTAACTTGGTCCTGACCAATTATAGCATCTGATTACTATCTGTAACTTCTGTATGAAGTCTAGGACGTTGTTGATAAGTTGCAGAGATAACGTACTGCTTACACAGTATATACATGACAGATACTGGGCTATATTGTAACCACAGAAATGTATAAAAATTAGTAAACTCAGACTCCAAACCTAATCGATATTCTCGAATCGAAGATAGTATACCCACAATATCTCACAGTACACTTGCGGAAGTCGCACGACTTCTTTGCGTCAACCCCACGGTTACCTTACGATTACCGTATGAATACCCTGTGAACGAGACAGACACTTTGCCTTTCCTGCATCAGGGTGGTAGCAGGGGCCAATTAGGGAGTTTTTCAGGTTTGGAATGTGAAAAAAACATACTTTATTCGATTCGGAATGGGTTTCTTATCAGACTCAATTTTAGAAGAAAAATGCCATGGGGAATGTGTCCCTTTGCCATCACCAACTTTATACGGAAAAAAGCCCTGTAGTACATGTATATTGAAAAATTGGTGGTTGGGCATAAAAGCCAGCACTTAATGCTCTCAGGGTGGGAACATTGAAGGAACAAATATATCTTGTTTCATACATAAATCTATCAATTCCTGGTTTTATTTCCAGCGTATAGTTGGCAAACTTGTTCTTCTTATCATGAAAGCATGACAAGGTATATAATGTTCATATTGTTACAATATTCATAAAACATATTGCACAATGGCTAAAATATAATTCACGAGGTTTTTCCATTTGGCAATGCTTTTCTTGTATCTAGTCTGTCTGAGTGTATTGATGCCCTTGGTATCTAGAACAATGGGTAGGTATTTTAAACCAATCAAATCAATTGTGGTGAAAGTAATATGCTTCATGGAATCACTTTCCAATCCGGGTCCTGGGAAAAAACAGCCCTACCCTGCGTTCAGTTACGGCTATCAGCCCTATCATTTCGTAACGTTTTGCAATTTGGTTCCCGTGTGCAGCCAATGTGATACAGTGGGCAAGGGATACAATACAAAATGTTGACCACTGATAGTCGTAACTTAACGCAGGCGTTCAGTTACGGCTAACAAGCGCTTATGTTACGAAACTGTTTTGTTTTGTATCTCTGACCCACCATATCACATTCACTGCACACAGGGAACCAAATTGCAAACGTTACGAAATGTTGGTGCCGCAAACACGATAACTGAACTGGGTCTCAGGAGGATGTGTAGTTGTGACGTTTCAGAGATTCAAACCTGTGTCCTCCAGGTCGTGAACCAAGGGTTTGATATTCAATCAATATTTGTGAGTGAAGCCTGGTTCCCCCTTTGGCTCCTTTGCACCTATGCTGATGTATTGACCTTGAAACCTTTAGTACTAGGGAGAAGCAAGACTGGTTCCTGAATTCACTCAGCCCCTGATTCTTAAAATACATAATGGGGCCAATAACTGCTCCCTTGTTAAAACCATGATGAAAAAAATAAAATTAAGGCTCTAAACACATAACAGTAAAACCTCGATGACAAGACCACTCTTGGGACCCTTAAAAACTGGTCTTCTTACTGAGGTGGTCTTAATATTGAATTAGATTAAAGAACAAAACAGTGAAAATGGACTTGAAAATTGTGTTCTAAACTTTGAGGTGGTCTTAATATTGAGGTTGAATTAAGAACAAAACAGTGAAAAATGGACTTGAAAATTGTGTTCTAAACTTTGAGGTGGTCTTAATATTGAGGTTGAATTAAGAACAAAACAGTGAAAATGGACTTGAAAATTGTGTTCTAAACTTTGAGGTTGTCTTAATATTGAGGTTGAATTAAGAACAAAAAAGTGAAAATGGACTTGAAAATTGTGTTCTAAACTTTGAGGTTGTCTTAATATTGAGGTGGTCTTTAAGTGAAGTTTTACTGTAAATATTTTAACCCACCTATCAACGGTGCTGATGTGAAATTTCCTGCTGCTTTAAGGTTAACCAAAAAATTCATTTGGATATCTTCCACTTTTATCATAACATCTGCTTTTGAGATATCATTTTATATTTAGCAAACGTTCTTATCAAGTCAAACTATCACTCTAAGCATTTCCTGCCTGTATAATTTTATCCTGGCATGAAGAGTATAAATTAAAAATGTTATCATATTTTTATTGGATATTGATATCAATGTGCAGGTTTTATTAGATAAAAACTGTCGAGTCTCATATTCACCCCCCCCCCCCCCCCCCCCCCCCGGCGCTGATTCAGTGAAGTGTTCACTGGTATGTTGTACCTCATATGTCATAGATTTATCATTTTTTACCCATTTTATATTACTGAAAGTCGATGGTCTGTTTGTTCAATCTAACCACCTTAAATCTAAAATTCTATATCATAGGTTATAAGTCTTTATATCCAAGCCTCTGATTGGGTAGTTTCAAATGCAGGTTTAAAACTGACCAATGTCAAGACTGCTTTCAAAGACTGGTATGTATTCTTGACTCAAACATAAAAAACATAAAAAAATCAACCCGTTGCTATGGCAATTGTTGCTCATGTAATCTCTAAGCTTTACATGGAGTTACCAACAGTAATATATTCTCATTATTCAATATATGCTCCTTCTTGTACAATCACTGCAATAAAAGCCAGGTGCTTATCCGGTCAATTAATTCTAATTAACCATGCACATGTATTTACCTGGTAAATTTATGTTTTCAATGTTGTTCTAATCAAACAATCAAGTTGGTTGATTAGTCGCTTAATTGTGTATACATCTTATTCTCACAGTCTGACAAATTCAGTGTTAGACTACATCATTTCTATGTATTATAATATACCAATTCACTTATGCACATATCAAGGTTTTACCCTGGGGGAGGGGGGGGGGGGGCATCGTGGCTGAGATACACAGGACTATATAGACGCAGAATGATTTCGGATCCTGGGTAATAGATACTTCAGTCTGATTTTTAATAGATGGGATTGTATTTTCTGAGACTACTGCCGTATCAACTGCCTGGAATTTGGAGACGAGATTTTCGCATGAACACTCATATTGTGAAATCTTATTTATAACTGATTGAATATATTAAAATTAAAAGAAGCTGATTAAAACAAAAGTAAAATTGTCAAATCATATTGTAATGATGTCATAGTAGAAGCACTTAAGGTGTTGTATTGTCTTTTGATGACTTCAAAGCAGAATGACTTTATTAAAAGCTAAAATGTGAGGTTTGGTGTATACTCTAGTAACTCAGTGTATGGTTAGTTAACAGGAGATTATCACAAGTTCTGTCCCTTTATCCTATCTAGAGTTCTCTGCCTTTGCCCTTTCTAAAGAGCATGTATATACATATAATGGAAAAGAACTCGTGACAATCTCCTGTGTGGCAAACTCTCAAAGGTGGAAATCGCAGGAAATGAAAAAGTCGATTGATTGACAGAATGTAGATAGATGAATCATGTAACTGACATAAAATAAAAGATATTGTCTGTATTACATCAGTAAGAATTCTGTTTTCTAATACGTACACCTGGTAAAGGTGGCAACTAACAATTCCTTATCTCTATGATTTCCGTTACATGTTTAATGTCTTTAGTGCTTTGTATTTAAGTCGGACTAATATCTGTGGTTTGGTGAGATACTATGGTGACTCAATTTAGGAAAATCAGCTGCTATTGTAGCTTTGCTTTCAAACTCCTATTTGTTGTTTGTGTGTTGTTTTTCGGCGCAGCCGTACTAACATGGTTTTGCTATTTGCATATCAGTGTTGTTTAAACACCAAGGCAATTTCTCTTCAACTGAACAACGTGTGTAACCTTGATGTGGATTGGTTAACCTTTCGATAAAGGGTACATTACCTTACTGAAATCCACTGAATTTCAGTGAATTACCGAAATCCATTTTGGATCTGGAGTAACCAGAAATCGTAACATCTCGGCATTTTTTATGTTGAACAACAAATCTTAACCTTCAAATTGCGCCGACAATCTTTTTTCAAAATATTCCTTGTTTTATACTGTATGTGACGTCAACATCACCTGAAATCATTGTCATGAAACAATAACAGATGGACGTTGGCAACAAGCTTTGTGGACCCACTTTAAGTATGAAATGTCATGTTTTCACAGGCAAAATAACAAAATAACTCAATGTGTCACCAAGGCGATTCAGGTTCGATTCCTTGGTTTAGGCAGCTTATGCTCTTCAGCTCTTCTTTTACCTCTCTTGAGCAAACACCTCTCCAAAACAGCCAAAATGTGCCTCTCTAAACGGATGTTGCTATGGAGAGGTTGCACCGTAGAATGTACTATTACAGTAAGGTCAGTGGTCTGATGGTGATGTATGTAGAGATAGAACGATAAGCTTGTATCATTGTTTGATTACATTTTGGTGTAAATTTGTAGAAATGCCAGATAGTGATCTCTTGTTGTGTCTTACATGGCAACATTAACATGATATGTGGCTTTGTTATCTTACTTGTACTCATCAATTTGAATCACTTGTACATAAGTAAGTGAGGATGGTTTCATTTATTTTATTTTCTAATTCTGTATCTTGCACTGTTTCATCAGATAATAAATTGTTATGGCTTTGATATTCATTTATTTAATTTATTCATGGTCTGTGGCATCCCTAGACTCTTTATGATTTCACAGTTCACATGTTTAATCATTTGGATTAACAGTGAAAATCCTGAGCTCTGAAATTGTAACAATACCATGCAACATCTTCATAGCAATTTCCTTTTGGAAATGCACATTTAGCTATTGTTAAGAGTTTGTTGCTCTAAATTGAAGTAAGTTCTTACCACAGAAAAATTGATGCTGTTATTAAAGAGAGGTTGTTACTAAAGAGAGGACACCGCTCTAGATATGTTACTGTGATAGTAAACTCATACTACAGAAAAGTTGATGGTGTTGATGAACAGAGGTTGTTGCTCTAGAGAGGTGTTGATAGTAAAATGTACTCAAAAAAATTGATGCTGGTGTTGAAGAGAGTTTGTTGCTCAAGAGAGGGCTGCTTTGCGGAGGTTGCATTCTATCACAATTTCAAATTTTTAGGATATGAAATGATGAAAATAAAGTCACCTCTAGTCTTCCTTGAAACACATACACAAATAATCGAGTGAAGTTGTAAGTAAAGTTGTGGGAGTATTATATTGTCTTGTCTAATTTACTTTCCTCTTCTTCATTGTAGGAATGTAAATGAAGATATCTGCCTGTTAACTGAATCAATTAATCATCTTTAATGATACCACTTAACTTAACAGCTAATGTGACTTTCTTCCTATTAAAAATACTCATTTTCAGCCAGACTTTCATAGGTAAAATATTTAGATTGCAGCTCGGTGAAATTTTATTTCGGCTGCCACCTGACTCAAATTACCCAAAAATTACCTCCCCTGATTACAGAATTACTTCAGTTAACTTCCTTTAATTCAAATTGTCTCCCTTAATTATAAATATACAATAGTGAATGCTCTCTTACCTCCCCTGATTATAAATGCCTGTTTTCTCAGCTTGACTCAAGGTACTACCCCTGATAATAGATTTATGATAATATTAATAAGTTAACTCCCCTTGACTCAAATTACCTCCCTTGACTATAAATATACATTAGTAAATATCCCCTGACTCAGATTACCTCCCCTGATTTATACGTAGGCAGATATACTACACTATAAGTATTGTGGTACAATACAGTTTGACTGCGTATTGCAATATACCGATATACTGGTATGTCGTGACACCCCCAACGTTCACACCTTCGTAGATATTGGACTCGAGTTCCAAATAAATAAATTGTAGAAAGAATTAGCTACATTAACTTTATTGTAATGGACTGCAAAATGCAGGGTAATTTAGTTTTATTGCAACTGCAACAAATGTTCATGTTTCTTTTGATGTTGCAAAGAGAGAAGTATTTATGTTGATTTATTAAGCTCAAGCTTTTATCGGTAGGAATTTATACTCATCCCGAAGGTTTTGTTGATCCAATAAACTGGAGTACTATACTGTGTGATTATATGATTTATGTCATAAGAACATAATTGTTTCTCGTAAACATTGGCCTACCATCAGGTATTGCTATCAATATGACTGTGACATTATTATTGCTATTGTTGTTTATGGTGTTATGGTGTTTATAGTTTTATTGTTTGGCTGATGTCTGAACGTAAGTGTGCTTCTTTCTGTGGCTGGTTGGCATCACTGGTTCTTGTGTATTTGCGTTTATTTATTGTCACCATCGGTTTCCCATATGAGCGCCACCTCCGGAAGAATGTTAGTTATATTTGATTCTTAGAGGATAGTGCATGATACAGGAGATGCCCCAGTTCCAGAAGCACCCCTGGTTCTTTTACATGCTCGATGTAAAGCATTGTACACGGGACCTCGGTTTTTCAAAGTCTCGTCCGAAAGACTGTTAGTTCTGTCTGTGGTGGAGCAGGAGATCGAACCTGCGATCCCTGGATTAATTATCCATCGTGTTACCACTGGACCATGGATCCACTACACTGGTCCTTGGTGTGCGGGTATGATCATAAATATATTTGACTTATTATATCAGGGGCTTCCTCAGAATTTGTTCAAGCACTCACTTTCGAGGGTGTGACTTGAGTAGGTAATGGAATGGTGTGCCACCTTTCTGTAGGAGACCCTTTAACCTTATCAATGGTGGTCTCTGGTTGAGTAGTAGATCATTGTTTGGAACGTAAAGAACCCACAATATATCTTTGCTTTACATAAACAGAAAACATCATCAAGGTCATATTTATTGTACATTTAAAGGGAGGTAACACTGTGTAATTTTTTGTAAATATTTTAAGTGCTCACAGAATATTGTAAGTGCTGTGGGTATCTTTCACACTGAAATGCAAGACCTATTGGACCCGCAGGAGATTGTTGTATATATGTATATATAGTACTTGTGACAAACTCCTGTGGTCAGATCCAAGCATTTTACAAACCTGGGGAAGTAAAACACTTTTCCAGAATGTTATATAGCATGGTAATATAATTATGATGCCTGGATGAAAGTATGCCGTGCTTGCATATAGGAAACGCCGGTATTGGTCTCATATTTTGTAGTTCCAGGAAACTTCAAAGAAATGTTACAATGCTGTGTTTTAGAGCATATCTGTATGAATACATTACCTGCCATTTTCTGAAAATTATTACTTAGCATGTTTTGTTAGAAAACAAGACCTTTAACAAATTGGTCAAGTTTCATTTTGTAACAATATAATTTTACCAATTTAACGTCCCTAGAGCAACAACATTTCAACAACAGCCAACATTGGTACCTACCAAAGGGTGGTGCTCTGTAGAGGAGCTTGCGCTGTAATTATGATTATTTCTCTCCACCAATATTCAGCTTCTAAAGCATGAAGATAATAACATCATCAGCCGGACTCACATGGAGGGAATATTATCAGTTAATCTGTTTATCATCAGCAAACTTGTAGCTAATAACTCTTAATTGACTGTGATGCTGTTGATAATTTGATAATCTGTTGGTGGAATACTCTACATCTGATCAAATCTTCAGTCTATCCTGTGGATTCAATAAGTGCTGGAACTTAACTTAGACTAGCTGTAATTTTAAATCAAAGTACTGAAGGTGTACTGTTGTATTCACTGCTCTAGAGAGCTGCGGAACTTTTGGAGAGAGAGGGGCAGTCTTGTTTGACCACAACATGTGTGTCTGTTTTAATTTTACCACATTTAATTGGTCACCATCATCTCGTGGACAATAAATGTGCTTTATACAAGTTTAAAATGTTTTATTGCAGAAATGGGTGATGTTTTTATCATGGCTTACAAGTCTATACGAATGTTTAGGTACTTATTGTACCACTTCCTGCCGTGATATATTTTTTAATAGCGTGCAGATCGGATAAAGAACATAGCGAAGCATGCACAAGTTTTATTTGTATTTTAACACTAATTTAATGTTAATTATATACATATACACCGTTTTTGGCACAGTTATTGAAACAATTTGTCTTCATAACATAAAAATTAACGAAGCTTAATTAAGCAAAATGACTAAGCATTTGCCAAAAAAAATTGATAAAGGGGAATTATTTTGATGTATATGAGACCCTGTAGCCAAACTTTGATTACTGTTGAGTACGAAAATTAGGTTGTGTGGATTTAGGCCGATAGGGTGTGATATTGATTAGATTGGGGAATAAGCGATGTTCAAAATGATTGGTTATCTTCGGCCGTTAAGCGTAAAGGTTATCTGTGTTTTTTTGCTGAAATTTGAGGAAGCCACTTTAGAATGAGTTGTTAAGTTTGAAAATACTTGATTTTATGTTACTGGCTTCCAATGTGATGATAATCTAACAAATACATCATAATTTTATCGGTTCCACTTATTTTAAAATGTTTGATGTTTTTGAGTGCTTTTATCTGGTAGACTGGTTCCTAAACATCAGAAAGCAGAAGTCCTTATCAGACTGGTTTTCTTAAGATACTAACCCAAAGATCAGAAATTACCACAAAAAGATGGTTATCATTTCTGATAAGACGAGGTGTAATAGGGCACATGTTAAGTTAATGGACTCAACTATCATCACTAGTCATTTTACCGTTTTTGAAGGACTAGCGAGGTAAAATGATCTAAAAATGCATACAAAAATATCATTTAAATCTTCAACTATCAGATAATATCAAATCCGTTTAGCAATATCGATATATTTCAAAATGTAATTAAGAAATTATCCTTTTATCTATTTCAATAATTTGAGGTGAAGTGTACTTTTCATTTGTGCTGTTATATTTCATACAATCTGACAGTTTGCCTCTGTTTCTGTCGCCTTTCAAATAAAAACGTACTTTTATTCTATTATATTCAGCAATAAACGGACAAATGCCGTATACCGGCAAATACTTTTACAAATTTAACAAGAAATATCTTGAAAAAGATGGTTGGTGCAATTTGAAGGTTAAGATTTGTTGTGCAACATAAAAAAATGCCGAGATGTTACGGTTGCTGGTCACACCAGATCCAAAAGAGATTTCGGTAAATTCACGGAAATTCAGTGGATTTCGGTACGGTAACATACCCTTTATCGATGTTCAGTTGAAGAGAAGTTGCCTTGATGGTTAACCTAAATTTGGATTGGTTTACACAACACTGATATGCAAATAGCAAAATTATGTTAGTATGACTGCTCCAAAAAACAATGAAAAACAACCGAAATAATTAAACTCATAGCAGCGAAAAATTTGCGTGCAGACATATTTGCTGATTGCCATTGCATAGAGCATTCTTTCATTGTGCAGCCAATTGTATGGGGAAAAAACTTACGTGATCACAGAAATTTACGCTGGCTGGTATTTTCATTTTGCAATTATTTCCACAACACAAACATGGCTTTAATTTTTTATAGTGTCACCCCTACATAAGGGGCCAGCCCTTTCTGAGGAATGTCTGAAATTGCTGATATGTGAACTTACTGACTTTCAAAAATACCCTCTTATACAGTTATTCTGTAAAAAATCTATATTTTCCAATTTTAAGTATTAATCAATCCATTTTTCTATGGACCAGTGTGCAGTTCTCTCCCTTTATGCCTTCTATAGTTATCTCCCTTTGTCCCTTCTATGTATATATTGAATGTACTGTACACTGGTATAATATGTAGCGGATCGGTGGTCCAGTGGTAACACGATGGACTTAGTAATGGACGGCATTCCGTAGACCCAGGTTTGATTCCCGGTAGCGCCATTGACCGATTTTTCGTGTTCCACAAACATGACTTTATTAGTAATCCAGGAATCGCAGGTTCGATCCCCCGCATCACCACTGACAGCACTAACAGTCCTTCGGACGAGACTTTGAAAACTGAGGTCCCGTGTACTATGCTTTACATCCGGCACGAAAAAGAACAAGGTGTGCTTCTGTATCATGCACTATCCTCCAAAAATCTAAAAAGACTAACATTCTTCCGGAGACGGACGTCGCCCATATGATAAACCGATGGCAAGGATAAATAACAGCAAATACACACTGGTATTATAGGTCCAGAAATAAATCAGTATTGAGTCAACTATGTTGGAACCTGGCCATCATCTTGTGTTTATGATTTATGTCTCAGTCAACCTGGGTACTTAGTGGATACAGAGGCTAATTCCGTCTCTCTCTCTCTTCTCTTTCCTGGTATTATGAGTAAAATACCAAGTGTGTCTACCATATAATTACATTGTTTACATTGTTGCAGTAATTTATATGTCAGCATCTATCTGACTCTATCTTTTACATGAGTCCTGATGTACAGCAGCTGGCTTGAATGATTGTGAGTGTCAAGGGAGGGCACTCTAGAGAATGTTGTTTTCATATTTGAGAAGAGTTGTTTCCCTTGTTTACATTGCTGAAGTATCTATCTGACTCTATCTGTTACATGAGTCGTGATTTACAGCTTCACACAGATCGCTTTAATACTTGTGACTGTCAAGGGAGGTCACTCTTGGGAATGGTGTTTTCAAATTTGGTAGGAGTTGTTTCCCTTAGTTTGTCAAATAGGAAAAAGTTTTATGATGAATACGTCACTGTAAAGACTGGTCTGTGTGAGAGCATGTTGTGGTAAATGAACTGTTTGCACTTGAATTGTTTTATATCCCTCTAATTAGTAATTACTGATGGCCTAATCTGCTTTTAACTATAAATCTTTTAATTCTTATCTATTTTACATTGACTGCAAAACTAATATTTCTCAAATAATATTATGTATTAATCACTCTCAAAGACTGCTTTCATGCTTATATATTATTATTAACCAATAATTCCAAACTCTTTTGGGGCTTTATTCAATGTATGCTTTCTGATCGTGGTTTACGCCAAAAAATGGTCTTTTAATACAATAATAATCACACTTAAATCAGAGAATTTGAAAACAATCTAAGAATCTCGTCAGTGACTAGATTCCAACCCATGACCTCTTGATCAGAAGTCAGTTGCCTTATCCGTTGACCACATACTGTGCCTCGCTTGAGAGCTAATTTTGAAAAACCTTGGCGGTTAGTTGTACCAGGATCGTAACCCATAAGGCCTAAAAAAAAAGATACGTTTCTTTCAGGTTGAATGCCCAAAAAATTGCATAGGTAGGTCGAAATTGTTTTTTTTAGATTTGTTTAAATTAACCCTTTTAACATGGATAATGTTTAATCGAGGTGAATATATATTGCTGGAATACTCGTAATAACTAATCTAATGACTGGGCAGAAATATGAACCTAAAGAAAAATTCACTCAAAGAAATTTTACCAAAAAGAAGAAATTTTACCAAAAAGAAAAATATGTTAACACGCCAAAAAAATGTTCTAGGGTCGGGGCAGAAAAATAGGGTAGGTCGGAAAACCTGAAACAAACAATCGCCTAACAATCATATTGCATCCTTTGCTTGGATACAGCACCTTGCAATTAGCTGTCCTATCTTATGTATATAAATAAACAATATTTTATGTTTTAGAAGCAAAATGATAACAAGATTTTGGCAGAAGGAATAAAACTGCGAGATATTCATACTGTATCAAGGTTTGATTATCTGTCCTATTTTTCACAAATATCTGATTTGTGTATGATACATTGGTGCTCCACCTTGGCAATTCCCAGTTAGATTTCTGAATCCTTAAGTAAGGTTCAACCTGTACATTTTGTTGAGTAAAGTTGAGTTCACAATGAGATTTCTATAATTGCCAATCATTCACGCGGGTGATTTTATGAGTTCTCTCCCTTTATCCCTTCAAAAGTTCTCTCCTTTTATCCATTCTAGAGTTTTCTCCCTTTATCCCTTCTTGAGTTATCTCTCTTTATCCCTTCTAGAGTTATCTCCCTTTATCCCTTCTAGAGTTATCTCCCATTATCCCATCTAGAGTTCTCTCCCTTTAGCACTTATAGAGTTCTCTCCTTTTATCCCTTCTAGAGTTCTCTCCCTTTATCACTTATAGAGTTCTCTCCTTTTATCCCTTCTAGAGTTCTCTCCCTTTATCCCTTCTAGAGTTATCTCCCATTATCCCTTCTAGAGTTTTCTCCCTTTATCCCTTCTAGAGTTATCTCCCTTTATCCCTTCTAGAGTTATCTCCCATTATCCCATCTAGAGTTCTCTCCCTTTATCCCTTCTAGAGTTCTCTCCCTTTATCCCTTCTAGAGTTATCTCCTTTTATCACTTCTATAGTTCTCTCCCTTTATCCCTTCTAGAGTTCTCTCCCTTTATCTCTTCTAGAGGTCTGTCCCTTTATCCCTTATAGAGTTATCTCCTTTTATCACTTCTAGAGTTCTCTCCCTTTATCACTTCTAGAGTTCTCTCCTTTTTTCCCTCTGTATTATATGTGTATATAGTTATCTAGAAGGGATAAAGGGAGAGAAATCATGATAATCTCCTGTTTTCATTCGTTGTCTAGTACATAGATGTATGGTAAACCTAGGGGGTGCAATAGATCACTATTCCATGTTCAAGCTAATTAAACACAGTTCACAAGAAAATGCATTTCCGCGGTCCAAGTGTGGCTTTCATTCTAGTTCCGTGTAAACACAGCTTTGTATCTTATCAATAACTTAGGCCTTGGCTTATCAGATACACAAACCTCACGTATCTTGTCATCGGGTGATTAATTGAAAATAGAATTTATTCAGAATTTATTCAATCATTGATGAAACAATGAGTCTGTTTTGGGATGAAGGGCAAGAGTGCATGATTTTATTCATAGAATTGTATTTAATTAAAACATATTTATTTAACATCGATTGTGAAACAAATTCTTACAAGTTAAACTAATCACTCTCGATGACTGCTTCCTGGCTACCAACCAGTACTCGTGCCAAATTTAGGGATTGTGAAGTTCGTGATCAAACCACGCGTATCGCGGGGTTCGAACTCACAGTCTTCGGGTCAGGAGTCAGGCACTCTACCCCTCGACCATCGCGCATAGCATTTTGAAGGAGAATATTTTTCCCGATTGTGTAGTTGTTACATTGGAGTTTTGGGCTGTACAGTCAACTATCGCGATAATACCCTGGATTTATGTGGTTGTATATAACATGTCATTATATTATATTGAATTAGATCAATAACTCAATGTGTAGATGCGTTCCCTCAGTATTTGTGTTGTTCAAACTGTTCCCCCCTTCTTGTCGCCCTTAAATCTCCGTAGTTGTTTTTTATAGTCGGCTAGACCAAAACCTTGCTCCCCATTCCCATACATGTTTCCCCTTGCACCTGCTCACTGCCTAATGTTTTGTAGACTGTTGTCCCCCCCCCTGGATCTGTGTGGGAAGGCATTGTCTAGTGTATGTTAATGTTCCCTGTGACAAACTAATCTCTATTTGAACATCCACCTTCTTGTGAGTAAATTTAATGGACATATGCAGTACACCTGGGGTAGCAATGTTTGCCCATCTATGCTGCGGGTAATACATGTATAATGCTGTTATTATATCAAGTTTATTATTTATATAATGCATCATAATTGTATCTATGAATACCATAGATGTAAATGACTCATTGTGTTTCCGATTTTTGCATTTCTGTGCAGAGGAGATAATTTTTGCAATAAACAAAAAGAATCGGTGTTTTATATGTTTGATGCATGATATGTATTTCTGATGTACTATTCGTCATGCCTATAGATAACATATGGCAAGGTTTTGTTGGTGCAGGCGTGATGCTCAAGGTTCATTCTGTGCTGTAAAAGATATCATTTTGTCGGGATGGAAGCCATATGTGATACGTTTTTCTGATCTGTCTATTCGTAGACTGATGCCATCTTTCTAAGGTTACACTTTTATTAAATTTATTTGTGCATTCTTGAAATACCTGAAATTGTTTCAAAGTTTTGCAATTTAAACTAAAACATGCGATATTGTACTGAAAATATTTGTCTACCGTACTTACTCATTTATGTGCACCTTTGTTTAGTCCAAAAGGACTCAAAACAATATGTTCGGTAACAGTAAGCTTAGTGTCTGATAAGACCTGGGTTCGATTCCCGGTAGCGCCATTGACCGATTTTTCGTGTTTCTCAAACATGACTTTATTTGATAGAATACCATACTTATATTCTAGTCCTATTGGAATCTTCTTACCATACTTATATTCTAGTCCTATTGGAATCTTCTTACCATACTTATATTCTAGTCCTATTGGAATCTTCTTACCATACTTATATTCTAGTCCTATTGGAATCTTCTTACCATACTTATATTCTAGTCCTATTGGAATCTTCTTGCCATACTTATATTCTAGTCCTATTGGAATCTTCTTACCATACTTATATTCTAGTCCTATTGGAATCTTCTTACCATACTTATATTCTAGTCCTATTGGAATCTTCTTACCATACTTATATTCTAGTCCTATTGGAATCTTCTTACCATACTTATATTCTAGTCCTATTGGAATCTTCTTACCATACTTATATTCTAGTCCTATTGGAATCTTCTTACCATACTTATATTCTAGTCCTATTGGAATCTTCTTACCATACTTATATTCTAGTCCTATTGGAATCTTCTTTCTTTTTTTGTGATGGGTCTTTGAATCACATGAGCAGTCTGGTTTGTGTAGTGACTAAAAAGCTATTTAAGAAGAGGAAGACCGAAGACTGGCAATTGGGTAGAGACATGGATCCGCCTTCCATAAGGTGCAGGCTGTTATGAAACCAAGTACTCGAATAGAAGGTCATCGAATAAACGAGGTCTGACTGAAAATATAAATATATCTTGTTTCATGTCTCCTTGCGGTTTCGGGAAGCTGTCGCACTTTCGTTTGCGGCATTTTTTCTTTGCTTCTTTTTTTAAAAGAAAAATCAACAAGTTCTGTTACAGATTGGGTTGGTATTTACGCAGTTAATTGCTGATGACAACAATATCAGAAACTCATTTCTGTCAGTCCTACAGACTACAGTTCAGTGAATAGTTGATGGAATCATCTAAAAGAAAGCTGGACTGGTTCTTCTGAATACTGCCACAATTAGCCATGTCCCTTGTAGTCCTTTCAGACAGCTATGTGGACATAACAATTCTTTTCTGAACCAAGAACTACATTTATATTCTTTGGTTTTCCCATTAAATATTTCATGAATACCCAATTAAGATTTATTGCTGTTCTCTCAGCCTTGTGGGTTACAAATAAAAATTATCTCTACTATGAATCTTGTTTTAAATGAATCTGCTTAGCTGGGGGAAATGGCAATAATAGTTATGTTCATTTTCCTTCAACAAGTCTGCTTATGTCCATTTTTATAATACAGTCGGACCTCGTTTATTCGACCTCGTTTATTCGACCTTGTTTATTCGACCTCAATTATTAGACCTCGTTTTCGACCTCGTTTATTCGACCTCGTTTATTCTATAACCTTCTTCTCCGAATACCTGGTATTATCCAAAATAAATATCAGGTCCCGATGTATCTTCTTCTTCTATAGGAACGTCAACTTGAAATGGGCTAATCGAAACCATGTACTATTCGATATGAAATTTCGGTCCCGATGAAATCCAATGAATGAGGTCGGACTGAACGAGGTCCGACTGTATCTCGGTCCAACTGTATCTCGGTCCGACTGTATCTCGGTCCGACTGTATCTCGGTCCGACTGTATCTCGGTCCGACTGTATCTGTCCGACTGTATCTCGGTCCGATTGTATCTCAGTCCGACTGAGTCTCGGTCCGACTGTATGTCGGTCCGACTGTATGTCGGTCCATCTGTATCTCAGTCTGACCTTTGGTACATAAACCAATGTTTTCATAATTGAACAATTTGTTGTGTTTAAAATTCTCCAGAAATGGAGGGGAACCAATTGATAACATCTCCTAATCTTCTCTTCAATAATACTGACTGGTAGATTTAATGCTTACTTAGTATTCCTTTACCATGTAAACATGGCTACAATTTTGTTGCTAAGCAAATTAAATGTTTTCTTTACTGTGAGAGGTAGGACTGTTGATCATTGAGAGGACGTGGAAGTCAGGAGTCCCGAAACTAAATTTCAATTCTCCGAGGAGCTTTTTCTGTCTTCCTGTTGAAGAGCCAATGTTGGCTCGTTGAAGTAATTCACAAAATGATGAACTGATAAGATAAAATGTTTGTGCACACATACAGTGTATAATCTCGGATCATAAAACATATGGAACGATATGTTAAATTCCGGATACAGTTTTTACAGTTTGGATCAGAAATTTCGACCTAAATTCATGGCATAAAAAAGACATATGGATTAATCTTGTGAATTGTCTTTTTTGTTGTGTTAAAGATACTGAAAATAGAGTTTTGTTTACTGGTTAAGATTGGCTCACAGCAGACTTTGATAACTGTTTTATAAAAGGTTGCACCTTTTTGATGGCTTGGATCAGCAACAAAAGACTAGTTCCAGGCATAAAAATGGAAAGAGGGACGGAATGATTGTGACATTAAATGGAATTGACCTTTAGTGCTTCCGATGATGATATGGATTTTAAATTACTGGATAAGACTGTTTGACAGCTAACTTGGATATCTGACAGTTGTTTTAGGAATTGGTGCAAATTTTCACTACTGTATGTCCAATTATTAAAAGGTCCCTGAATTGATAGGAAAGTGTTAAGAAGTGAAACATACATGTGTGACTTATTATGAACTGGGAAAGTTTCGTTTGGTCAGAATTTGAATGACTTTGCAGTCTGACAAGCACTGTGTTTCATTTAAAGAGGGCTTTGATGCAAGTATTATAATTCCAGCTTCTCTCATGCAATAATAATTCTGGTTTCTTTAACGTAATAGATCAGAATAGTTTTCTGGTTGGTCAGGGTCACCAGGACTTTCAGTTTCATGCAGAACAAAATTCACAATTATTACAATACTCAGATTAATGTTTCCTTGAAGTGAGTACACCATTGGCAATATTGACCATGCTATACACAGGACATAATTATTTGTTTGCAATAAGTTTTCACAGGTTTTATTTTAAAAACCTTTAGAAGAAATTGCTGATAATTATGCAGAAAGAATTTGATAAATGAATTTTATGTAAGAATATAACAATTTGTCAGAAAATGTTTATAGATGAACTTAAGTTTTCATTTTATGGTTTTGTATGATTGAAGTGATACAGAAACTGTACAAGAATGGAAGCATTGTTGTGTACACTAATTGTTTCCTGTTTGTATCATTACCCAACATCTTGTTGAAATATTTCCCCTGATGAAATAACTCCCAAGATTTTCTTCAGAGAGGTGTTCTGTGTCTCAGTTAACTCCTGCAGGATAAAAAACTTTTAAAATGTGAGTTTGGTACGTTTTACAATCACTGGAATATTTGGAAATGTTTACAAAATAAACTCACAGACATTCACTAATGATAGGCATTTTCATGAAACAGTATATCTTCAAGAAACACACTCTAGATGGTTTCTGCCTGTGCATAAGATTGATTCATTTCTTACCCTGAGCAGAAGGCACAAAATTGCTTGATAAGTGATTTGTTTAAGCATTAAAGAGTCTTCAAAGAATCAAGTGTAAATTGGAATCATCGGACTGTTTGGTTATTACAAACAGTGTTTGAACTTCCATGGAACATATTCTATGTACTTTGACCAAATAACTGAGTGATTAATTTCTATTGATGGATGTTGATTTTATTGGATTTATTTCTTTTTCAATGTGATATTATTGGTAAAAGTTGGATTTTATGAGTTTAGAAGGAACATTCAACTATGTTGTTACATATTCATACAGATTGATAAACATCACAATAAAATGTTGCAGAAGCTAAAACAGTGCAAGAGGAATGATTAGTTTGAGCATAAAATGGCTTTGTAAGAATTAAAAGTGTATTTGTAACTGGAAATATCATGTGACAGAACATTCATACATTTCTGGGAGTTTGTTTTGTGGATGAAGAATGCAACACGCTTTTATCAGTGGACTAATAAAGATACATACTGATGTTGAATGTACTATATGTATGGCAATGTCAGCCTGTATTCTTTTTTCATTGGATTCCAACCTATGTCTTTGACTGTCATATGGCACTAAAGGTCAAAGTGAGCATTAAATTTGAAGTGTTGAGATTGTTGGAAATTATGTTTTGTTATTGCTTGGGTACAAGGCAACTTTGATGCTGATCGAAGTCTAACCGTAGCCTCTGGTCTCCAGCATGTATGTGCTGCTTTAAGTTCAGCACCTTAACTTGATTAGTTGAACTCTAACCTTTTGGAATTCCTAGGTTACAAGGTCATTGAGTTTTGTTTGGTTACAAGAAAGGAGAATGTGTGCTATACATTTTCAAGTTATCATACAGTGAAACAAATACTTAGGTGAAAATGAGCAAAAAGTTCTCAACTAGAGTAAGAAGGATATTTAAGTCGATGAAGGTGAACATGTGTAGTTGTCATAGTAGCGAGGATATTCTTGCTGCCATGGAAACAGAAAATAAACCATACAGCAAACCATCTTCTGATGTTGAAATAGAGGATAAAGAAATGGATAGCGATGATGGAAATAGTGTAAGTAATGTGAGTAGAGAATCTCAATCTCAATCTTGATTAGGGTCCGGACTTGATTAGGGTCCGGAATTGATTAGGGTCCGGAAGTACAGTAAAGCTTCACAGACCGACTCAATGATAAAACCCACCTCAAGAATTAACAATTTTCAAGGCCATTTTGACTGTTTTGCTCTGTTTTGTGAGCATGGCCTTTCCGGGAAGCTCTGTTTTGTGCGCATGGCCTTTCTGTGAAGCTCTGTTTTGTAAGCATGGCCTCTCCAGGAAGCTCTGTTTTGTGAGCAAGGCCTTTCCGAGAAGCTCTGTGTGTGAGCAAGGCCTTTCCAAGAAGCTCTGTTTTGTGAGCAAGGCCTTTCAGGGAAGCTCTGTTTTGTGAGCAAGGCCTTTCAGGGAAGCTCTGTTTTGTGAGCAAGGCCTTTCCGGAAGCTCTGTTTTGTGAGCAAGGCCTTTCTGGGAAGCTCTGTTTTGTGAGCAAGGCCTTTCCGGGAAGCTCTGTTTTGTGAGCAAGGCCTTTCAGGGAAGCTCTGTTTTGTGAGCAAGGCCTTTCCGGGAAGCTCTGTTTTGTGAGCAAGGCCTTTCAGGGAAGCTCTGTTTTGTGAGCAAGGCCTTTCTGGGAAGCTCTGTTTTGTGAGCATGGCCTTTCCGGGAAGCTCTGTTTTGTGAGCAAGGCCTTTCCGGGAAGCTCTGTTTTGTGAGCAAGGCCTTTCTAGGAAGCTCTGTTTTGTGAGCAAGGCCTCTCCGGGAAGCTCTGTTTTGTGAGCATGGCCTTTCTTTCCGGCACTCTTCTATCCTCCTATGAAACTGGTTAATTACTTATGATTAATGTTAAGTGCTTGTAAGTGCAGGAAACTTATAATGATTTGGTTGCTTCTTTTCTTTATATTTTATATCATAAATGGTTTTTAATCTAATATAAAGTCATAGTTGAAAGATAATTCTTAAGTTTTAATGAGAAAAATACTTAAGTTATGGGAGCATTTGAAGTTGCTTGTAGCTAGGTCAAAAATGAATGATGTTGAATATTGCAGATTACAGGATATTTTTGTGCTCGATATAATATTTTCGCAGCAAGGTATGGATCTATGCTTTTTGAAGCCTGATTTGCTTACCCTATTTATTTTATATACCAATTCAAAAAGAGTCAGACCAGGTTCATTCAAATTCATCGAGTTTGAAATTTTATTTTGAATCTAACATAGTTTCCGATGGTCAATTGCTAGGTTGAAAAAAAACAAGGTTCAACCGTAGATGTGTTTTATAAAGCAATTCAAATAACATAATCAATGGAATGTCATCTTACTACAAGGGAATAAACTGGTACATGTATGTTAGGCGCCTAAGACTGGGCCTTATTTAAGTTATAAAACTGAGTTTTGAAACCAGTCTCAGAATACAGCCTTACCATTGGTCAAATTTGAAACTTAGCTCAAAAACAACCAATCGAATGCTTTATAGTTATGAGACTGGTCTTCAAACTCAGTTTATCATCTCAGCCATTGGTGGACTGGACTGAATCTACTATATTCTTTGATATTTTTGGATGAGTAATTATCTCCCTTTAATATTTAAGGCAGCTGTTCTGAATTACCTCCCTTGTCAAGCAATTATCTAATCTAATCTCAATTTGTTATGAATGACTAGGCGTGCAAAATGCATGCAGATATTTATTTTTTGTATCCATTTAGACAATTCTTTGTATGATAAGCCAGATGTGAAATTTCTTGAAAAAAAGACAAATTAGACAGGTATTATATCAGAGTTCAATTAACCAAAGTATGGGAAACTAATTAGGTAAGTGTATCGTTGGAAGGTTAGGTTAATTGATTGTATTACAAGTTCTACCACTTTGTATCAATCATATCTAGCGCAGATAGATGGTTAGCGGGGAATATATTTTAGGAATTAAATAGGTGTGGTTCTTCTGTTTTCGTGCAAACATACAGATAAACAAAAATCTTAGATTTTGATCTCGATACTCCATACCAGTCTCCACGTTCCAGTTCATCTGTTATTTCAATTATTCTCGCTATACATTCTGAGGCTGAATTATAACGTAATTGTTCGAATGATGATTATCATATTTTTTCTTGAAATGGGGGCATTTTTGTTTTGGCTTGGTTGTACTCCATTCCCCTCCTAGTAAGCTTGACCTTATACCCTTCCCACTAGTGGATCCGCGGGGGAGGGGGCAGGTGCATCCACAAACTTCCAAACCTTTTAATGTATGTCTGTGTATGAATTTGAAAATATACAGAGATCTTCAATTATAAAATTTTCAAATAAGTGATTCTGATTTATTGTAGCATTATAAATTATGTTCTATATAACTTTAAAATGCCCCTCACACTAGCGCACCCACTCGCGGGGCCACCTAAAATACCCCAACCTTACACGCAGGTCTGAGTATAAATAAAGAAAATATACATAGATTATCATTTTTAAGATTTTCAAATAAGCGAGTCTGATTTCTTGTAGCCATTGTTGGCACATTATCGACTTCATAAATTGATGCCATGAAGGATACTGTAACTCTGTTGGTCACAGCAAGCCAACAACAAGCTTTGTGACGGGTACCCAGGGTTTGCCCTAGGATTTTTCAGCTAGGGGTCTTTTGACCCTCGTGTTTTGATAAATTTGGGTACATAGTAAATATGTAGGGTCCGAGATATGCAATTTATACTTGAGAAAAGTTTATTTTAGGGGTCCCAGGGATGCACACTTAGTTGAAAATTGGAATCCTCAGAAAGTAAAGGTAATCAGTGGCTCAAAATTTCTGCATCAGGGACACACCTGACACCGCATCCTGCGTAGAGAATTTCTTTTCCAGATTTGACCAGAAGCACTTTTCCTAAAAGCCCTTGAAAAAGTTGAGACTTTCACTCTCTTGGTTCTGTAATTACCTGACAATTAATACATTTGCCTCCCCTGTTAGTTATTGAATGATTTTTGTGGTAATTGGGTTATTTCAACTATTAATTTCTCCTCTGAACAAACTCATAAGTTACAAACTGTATGGGGAATTCTGTAGTTTTTCTCAAAAGATGGGTAACATGTAGGTAGATAGGTGATGTTTTTCCAATGTATATCTATTGTAGATTTTATTTTGATATGCTCTAAAAGAAGTGTCAGAGACTGTAAATCTGATTTTTGGAGACCAGTCTAAAATTTCAAGCCTGTGATTGGTTGGTTCTGAGCACAGTTTGAAAATTGACCAATGGCAAGGCTGCTTTCTTAGACTGGTCTCCTAACTCATTTCAACAGCCTTTGGGCCCAGGTTTGTTTACTCATTGAGTTTATAATAAATCCTTATCTCTTCCATTCCCAATGTTTCATCAATTTTGACTGGTTCACCATATGCTGGGTTTAGCAAATAAATCATCAAACATGAAAACCAGTCCAGGGTTCTAAAGATGATGCTATCAATATGGTTGATAAAGTTATCAGTTTATCGTCCAATCAGCTTCTTACTTCTGGTTATAGAACAAGTGTGAATCTGGTTCAAACATATTCATGTATTCTACATACCAGCGAAAATGTACACGCCTCCACATGCTTTTGGGGTGTCTTTGCACTAGAGTTGTCGCCGATAGAAACAATATTGGTGTATCATTGATTTATTTCCGTCGTCGATTGATTATTTAAAAATATCAATACTTAAATAATAAATAATAAATATGTGCCTGAAAACGACAAAAAATTCACTAAAAACAAAATGGAAACTCAGGTGCACTGTCAAAAGGGTGTGTCTAAAACAGCCAAGGGGGCGGGATTTTTTGGGGGGCGGGATTTTTTGTTCCTTATTTGCATATAATATGCATCACTTTCTCTAGATATACAGTCGGACCTCGTTGATTCGACAACATTCTCTCCGATTACCCAGTATCATCCGAAATAGATACCCAGTCCCAACGTATATTTTTGTGCACGTCGAATTGAAATGGTCTATACGAAACCATGTATTATTTGATTAAACTTTCGGTCCCGTTGAATTCCAATGAACGAGGTCGTACTGTATATTCAACCGAAAGCAGTTACTGGAGATACAAATGTATCATTATCTAAGGATCCATTTGTATAAATCTTCATATTTACTGTACATATTGTTATATTTGATCTTTTATGGAATATTTTATACTATAAGACATTATCTCTCAGCTGAAACTGCTCCAAAATCCTCAGGGGCATATTTCCGCCCAGTAATCTAATAGAATCTAAGAATTTAATGTTAACCTTCATAGATTATTGTATGAACACATTGAATGAGCTGGTTGTACCTCATTTCAGCTTCTAAATGCAAAATCCGATAAGAAATAACTTGAAATATTATTCATCGAAAATTATTCAGAATTCAATTTATACTATGCTGAGATATATTCTGAACAATCTGTCCAAAGCAACACCTTTTGGGAGACACACATGTTGGCCCTTGTTGAAAGGTTGTTGTTTTATAGGGAGATGCTGAACACCAATTAAACAGATTGTCACCTTTCTATATAGCGTACTATAAAGGGATGTCGAAGGGTGGTAACTCTTGACAATATTATGTGATGTGATGCCACACCGCTAAAATCCCTTTTCACCATGTTTTCTGGGTAAATGAAAAACCTGTAAATTGTTGTTTTGTCAGTTCATATGAAATGGACAAGTCCTGCTGATTGCCCAGGAATCATGTCATCATTAGGCAATACAGTTAAACCTCAATAATAAGACCAACATTGGGACCCTTTAAAATTGGTCTTCTTATTGAGTTGGTCTTAATGTCAAGGTTGAATATATAGCAAAAAAGTGAAAATGGACTTAAAAAATGTGTTCATAATTGGGAAGTGGTTTTTATAGGTGCTTTAGCTTCTCATTGCTATGATCGTCAACCGGATGTTCTAATCAAAGTACCGCTATGTTCATTGTCTCAGGAAAATAGTATGTGTAAAGTCCTCTGATCTTATTATAGATTTGATGAGTATAAAGGCTGATTTGTCAGGGATATATCAATTGTGGAATGGCGGGAGTCTTCATATAAACAGCTTTTCTGAATTATTTGTGTCATTTTTGGCAAATGAGTTTACCCGAATAGTCACATAATTTCTAATGCGATAATATGGAAAACGTGCATTCTTGCCTTGGAAGCACCTTTCAGGACCTTCAGTCCTTTGATATATGCTGCCGGTGCAGTTAAATTAATCCTGATAAAAATTACTGGAAATGACAAAAAAATGGTGAAAATGAAACATGGACGGCAGTCTCGTTGTAATTTGAAGCATGTAAAGGCATGGCATTTAGTCGGATGTTGATGATTTGAAAATGATGCGAATTATCTATGAATTGTAACAATTTGTGTTATTACCCTTGCAATCATTTTCATTGCTGTTATTTTTGACACTATCAAATATGTCTTTGTTTAAATGTCACTGCTGGGTGATACCTTCATGATGTGCATTGCGTTATGTAAATCACTATATTTTCACGCAGCATGATATTTTCGCGAAAGTCTTGCCCAGAAGTATGAAGCGGAATGATGAATTCACGTCTTTTAGTTTAACGCAGGGATAACGAAATAAAGGACGTGATAATTGGTGCTATTTCTTTTATTTACTTGCAAACATTTTCATATATTTTTATATGTCAGTTTGTATTGTTGTTCGAATATCTATTTTCAAATCACATTGTTATATACTCACATTGTTTATGTATACATTGCAAGAGTATACACAATTTCGGATAAGAACCAAAATCATACATGTATGCATGATTTTATTAGCGACGAGCATATTTTTCGTGGTAATTTTGAATTTGAGTATTTTTCGATTCTTGAATTAACATGAAAATTACATTGTCGCACAAATAAAAGGATTTACAGTATGTCACGTAAATACCAACAGCTGGGTGGAGACATAGAGTAATAAAGTATCCTGCAAGTTATAAAATTACCTAAATATCTTTGTAAGAAGATTCAGGTTTAAACATGAAAAAGCTCCAGAAGCACCGCCTGGTTTTTAACGTGCTCGATGTAAGGTTTTGTACTCAGGGCCTCAGTTTTTCAAAGTGGTGGAGCGGGGAATCGAACCTGCGACCCATGGATTACAAACCCGGCATGTTACCACTGTACCACAGATCCACTACTTCTGTCTTTAATGTTATACTTATAAATTGGCTCAAGGGGAAACCACTCTGTATTGTCCTGTTTTGCTTTTCACACTTATTATCTCCCTTGAATTAGCAAAGTAAACATTACCAAGTTGATAAGAACATTAAAGATAGCAGCTGTTTTCTGTTGATAAAGCGTTAAACATGAAAATGTCTGAGAATTTGATGTTATTCAGGTGCTAGTGTGTATATTTATATCAAAAGGTGAGGTAAAATAGTTAAATACATGAGTTGTTTCTGATAATCTGAGATGCTTGTCTACAAGGCTTTTAGTGTTTCAGGAGTTGTGTAAAACTCATGTGTTTTATACTGGTACCGGAACCCAGAATGTCTCATAAATAGTTAATATTTTTTGCATCTTTGATTGAGAACTACTTTAAAGACATTGGCTTACCTTCTGAATATTCAAAACTCTGTAACCATATATACAGTAAAACCTCACTTAAAGACCACCTCAATAATAGGACCATCGCAAAACTAAGGACACAATTTTCAAGTCCATTTTCACTATTTTGCTTTTTATTCAACCTCAATATTAAGACCCCCTCAATAATAAGACATGTTTTCATGGGTCCCAAAGGTGGTTGCATTATTGAGGTGTTACTGTATATTATAACATATATGCTTCAGAGTGGACCCTGCACTTTAATGGGTAAAAGCAGCCAAAGAAAAAAGTCACCAGATATTTCAAATGTGATTATAATAAGTAGAAAACAAAAATTCAGTTAATCATTATTTAAAACAAGTTCTTACAACTTATATGTATCCTGCTCGCCTTTCTAACAAGCTTTTACACGTAATTCGCAGAATGTGAAAACCCTGGGAGATTTCACAAGTTCTCTCCCTTTATCCTTTTTGGAGTTGTCTCCCTCTATCCCTTATGTAGTATATGCATAATTATGAAGTACTTTATTTTAGATTGGATAACATAATGATATATATACTATCTATTAATAAATATGTATTCTATAGAAGAAACTCTAGAAGGGATAAAGGGGGAGAACTCTAGATGAAATAAAGGGGGAGAAGTCTAGAAGGGATAAAGGGGGAGAACTTTAATTGGGATAAAGGGGGAGAACTCTAGAAGAAATAAAGGGGGAGAACTCTAGAAGAAATAAAGGGGGAGAACTATAGAAGAAATAAAGGGGGAGAACTCTAGAAGGGATAAAGGGAGATAATTTGTTACAATCTTCTATGCTGAAAACCAGTCAATTGTGAGTATTGTACCCCTGACCCACCAATCAGGAGTGGCGCACTGGACCCCAAGCCCACTATGCCTCTATGTTACAATTTTTCATAGAAAGTCAATAACCTTCCGAGCAACATACCTATATCATCATGTAGAACTTTCAATAATCATTATTTTGGTTCAGAACGTGCGGAGGTCAGTGACTGTGTTATCAATCAGTGATAAAAACCACAAACCAGTCACTTGATCTTTCCCTCTCATGCTTATGAAAATATTTGCCAAACAAATGTTTTTGAATGATAGACACTGTCAAAATTGATGGGTAAAATATGGCTGAACCATTTAGAGGGTTCGGTCCACTGGAGAGTGTCATGAGTTATCTCCCTTACAAAGCTGAAATTACCTCCCTTTGCAAAGAAGTAAAAATGTGAAAAAAACTAACCAGCTTGTCTTCACAGTAAATGAATTATTTGCAATTTCATTATTGATGGTGTGGATTTTACTAATTGAATAAACGTATCTCACACAGCTTGAAACTGGCACTTACAGTCAACAAAACTAATTTATTTCAATTACTAAACTCCTCAATCGACAGGCAGCATTTAATTAGAACTGGATGAAGTATATAATTATATTTCTCATGCCATCTACTTAAACATATAATACGTATTTTCGTTGTACTTCACTGTAAAACAGAAGTATATAATGGAAGAAAATTGAGAGATTACTCGGTGCACAATCTGCGTCCATCTCCTTGCTTGAACTGTCCAACTACTTAAAGTACCTCCACTTTGTCCGCAGATATCTATTTATAGCCTTAAACTCGTTTAGCTGATCAGGACAGCTTATTTTCCAACCTTTGTAGTTGCCATAAGTATATAAATACTAATATATAAGTGTATAAGTGTGGTATGATATTATGAGATTGATAACATTAACCACACAAACATGTAGTTCAGTATACTTCCATGATTATGATGAAGGGCTTTGTCAGAAAGGTTAATTAAAGATCAGATTACGGAATAATTTATTATAATTTCATTTCATGCATTTATGTGATTCTGTCAAGTAATTAAGAGAATAAAAAACTTGATGAATGTAAAATCAAAGTTATCATATAGCTGTTCATCTTGTCCTTAGTGATCCCTTATGGTCAGCCCCTGTTCCCTTGCGTATTTACCCTTGCACCTCCTTTGTGTCTGATGTTTTGTGGACTGTTGTTTCCCGGAGGTTTGTGTGGGGAAGCATTGTCTTTTGTATGTGGCGATCCCTGTAGCAACGTATTCTCTCTTTTGGTACTCCGTATTCAAACAAGCGATGGCAAGTGACAGTTCCTTTCTCACGGTTGTCATTTCACAGCAAGCTTTACCTTTAAAACTTGATCTTGATTCCATTTTAATCCTTTTCAACCAGTTTTTACCAGATGGTTTTGTCAATGAATTTTCTCCTTCGCATCTTAAAATTAAGGCAAAGCCTGTTAAAGGACAATGGCCTGTTTACATTCTTAAACATACATTGGTTGCCAAAGAAACATCACAGACTCCTTATCTTTACATATCACCTTCCTTTGGAGGCTTCCCTGAATTGCTTCAACGATTCAATCAGAGAAGCAATCATGCAATTACTGGCTGACCAAAAGAAATTTTGTCTGACATTTTCATCATCATTTTCATCTTCAGTAATCATATTCCTCTTGTAGAGTATTTTCGCAGCGTTGTTAAAATACTGAACGCATGTAGCAGTCGGATCAAACATTTTACATGTTAAAATTTCGCCTTTTTGTACAATTATGATAAAAACATCTTGAATCTGTCTAAATGCTTCCCAGACTACCAATGGCCAACTGGAACCCAACAATGGTGGGCTGTCTGACCACGTTAGGCATGAGCTGGTGCCAGAGGTTTGCAGGTTTTGAATGCCTGGTGGCTCCAGGATCTAATTTGTCAAGTTGTGAGGTCATGCTCCTCTTGGTGTATATTAAGGTACTTCCTGAAATGCTATTTCCTGGTCAGTGCAGTAGCTTTAATTGTGAATGGTCACCATGACTGTAAATTCAAGTGGGGGCATAATACCTCACTGTCTGTAACTTCTGCCTGGTAATCTTCACCAGATACTGGCTACCAGATCAGATCAACAAATTAAGTAAAACCTTCGGTGGGTAGTCAGATGTTAAACCTTCACAGTTTATGTAGAGTTGCACCCAGTCTATAATTTGTTTGTATGTTTTACTGACATCATGCCAACTTTCTCGGAACTACTACTCATCCTTCAGGAATCCAAGATGGCTGCCAACTTGCAGAAATCTTCTATGAATGTATACCATTCATTACTATGTTAACTTTTGACATTTGTGAATACGTTCAGTGAATAGTTTTTAGGTTTTCTACCGTATTTTGAGGTTGTTTTATGTTTTATGACATTTTTATGACTCAAATTATTGTATTTATCTGAAAGTGATATACAAACCTTGCATTGTTCATTTTTGTGGAACTGTATATTAATAGTTTCTACCTTTATGAAGAAAGTGTTCAAATATTTCCGGAAAATTGTGAAAAACCTTTTTAAGGTGAGCTGGAGTTTTTGTTGTTTGTGCATTTTATCTTTGAGGTATTCTGATATCTTTTCCAAAGTTTGTTCAGATACCTATGCTAAATTTATCGGTTGCTTATCATTAAATGAATGGATATCATACGCATGGCATTTGAATTTATATATATACAGATAGACCTTGTTTATGCAACAACATTCTGTCCGAAGACTTGATATCATCCGAAATAAATATCAGGTCCCGATGTATCTTCTTAGGCACGTTATATTGAAATAGGCTATTTGAAACTATGTATTATTTAAAATAAATTTTCAGACCTGAAGAATTCAAATTATGGGTGTCTGATTGTATATTATCTATTATAATTACAATTATTGTGCGAAGAGAAATTCCATGCTAAATTTGGTTCTGAAAAAATATCCATACCAGTTCATGAAATGTATTGATATTGTTGAATATACAGTATAACCTCGATAATAAGACCACCCTTGGGACTCTTGAAAACTGGTCATCTAATGGAGGTGGTCTGAATATTGAGGTCAAATAAAGAGCAAAACAGTGAAAATGGACTAGAAAATTGAGGTCTCAATTTTGAGGTGGTCTTATCATTGAGGTGGTCTTATCATTGAGGTGGTCTTATTATTGAGGTGGTCTTAAAGTGTGGTTTTACTGTATGTTAGTTTTATATTTGTTTACAAAACATGTATCGGAGCTTGGTGTATTGTTGCATAACGTGAATCAGCTGAGTGTTGGGCTCATCTGCTATGTCAATATATAATATCATGTATGATAAAAAAGCTATACTATAGGAATGCAGCACCTCATTTATTGACATTGCAGATGTGCTAAATGCGTATCATGTGAAATAGATGGCAAAGTGTAAAGGTATCGCTACTGTTGTATTCTTGGGTATCATCGGATACCCTCGATTGACTATTCGTTTCTCTACATTCTTTACCATGATAAATTAATTGATTTGTCTGTGGTTTCCAAAGAAAAATTTGGTAATATTACAAGCATTGCTCCTATTCTCTGAAAATATCCTGTCCTTGTATTTTGATACTTTTGCATACTATATACAGTAAAACCTCACTTAAAGACCACCTCAAAATTAACAAAACAATTTTCAAGTCCATTTTCACTGTTTTGCTCTTTATTCAACCTCAATATTAAAACCACCTCATTAATAAGACCAGTTTTCGTGGGTCCCAAAGGTGGTCGCATTATTGAGGTTTTACTGTAGTGCTAAAATATTTGCCTCGAACAATCATCAGGACAAATTAGCTAAAGAGGTCAGCAAATCCTTGGTGATTGATCACACGATTATAATGATATTGATAAAATATTATGTTTTTGATTGATTGATTGATGTAACTATCGATTCAGAATTAGTTGAGTATACCGTTATTGTGCATGTACACAATGTTGATTGGTCAATCGTTTGCACAACATGTTTTCATTGGTCGTTTGCCCAACATGTTTTCATTGGTCGTTTGCACAACATGTTTTCATTGGCTGACCACTTCAGAGATTGTTTACGACCGTTCTCAAGCAAATATGAACAGACTATAATTGTTCGATACTCCATCGTTGGTGTATGTGTCTTCTTTACAGATTTTTGTCGTTTCCTTTATATATCTATGTATTATTTCATGGCGGACCTTGATAAATGGGTATTAGTGTAAAATTTACGTAACTCGATTATAAGGAATTAATAAAATCATATTTTAGGGATTACAAAGAATCGTGTTTGAAGTTATAAAACTTACTAGTAGTTTAGAAACCAGTTTCAAAACTCTTGCATCTGATTGGTTGGTTTTGAGTGCAGTCTTAAAATTGACCAATGGCAAGACTGCATTCCGAGACTGGTCTCCAAACTCGGTTTTATGACATTTGATACTACCCAAAGCAATGATACATCCTATGAGTCTCATAATAATTGCTGTATAATGTTAACTCTATATACTTGTGATTGGAAGATTTATAAACAAAACATTTAATAAAAACATACCAATCTATTGTACTGACTCCCAATTCTGCATTCAGTACCAGCCCTGTGTTTAGTAAAGGTGTTTGCGGCTAACATTTTGTAACATTTGCAATTTGGTTCCGCGTGTGCAGTGAATGTGATACGGTGGGTCAGGGATACAAAACAGTTTTGTAACGTTTGCAATTTGGTTCTCCGTGTGCAGTGAATGTGATACGGTGGGTCACGGATACAAAACAGTTTTGTAACGTTTGCAATTTGGTTCCCCCTGTGCAGTGAATGTGATACGGTGGGTCACAGATACAAAACAGTTTTGTAACGTTTGCAATTGTTAGCCGTAACTGAACACAGGGCTCTGGTTTGAGTTTATTGATTTAATAATCTTCCTATTTTTGTTCCGTTTGGATTTTTCTGTAGACATGAAGTCACTTCTTTAGCCTATAAATCTAAACAATAGAAGGGTTATCAATCATTGTTGCAGACTGGTTTCAGATTTCTCTATTGTCTGTTGATTTGAAATATCTAAAACAGTTGCTAGAAAATGTAAACCAGTCCAGATTCATTATTGTTTGAGGATGCTGAGAAGTTCTTGCATCTGGATGTCTGAATATAATTTTCTTTGATGCAGAAGATATTTTTTGTCAGCTGTTCAAAAAAAGTGTACATAAATTTTAATATTGCAAGATAAATGGCTGTATGTTGAAATGTTCAAATGTTTGATAGTCGGCTGATAATGGAACTCAATGAGATGATAATTGCCCCAAAGAAAGGTAACTTTTGGCAAGGAGGATATTTTTTTTCTTTGGGTTCGTTATCTGTTTTGATTACATAAAACTGTTGATAAACATGAATTTTGTAGAAGAACATTTTGTGCTTTTGGAAATACATATATATTCTTCGCCAAGATTTCATCATAAGATTGAATATAGTGTGACCTCTCCATAGCAACACACTTTGGGAGAGGCACATTCTGGCTGTTGTTGAGAGGTTGATGTGTCTAGAGAGAGTAATTGATAGCAAATTCTTATGGTAAAAAAAAAAGATACTTTTACTGAAGAGAGGTTATTGCTCAAACAATTTGTATTGATGTTATAATACAATTACTGTGCGATGCTAAGATGTTGCAAGTTACATAATATTCTTATATACAAAATAAAGTCGGACCTTGTTTCTATCCGAATACTTGATATCATCCAAAATAAATGTCAGGTCCTGATGTATCTTCTTATTAGGCATGTCAAATTGAAAAAGGCTATTTGAAAACCATGTATTATTCAAAATAAAATTTCAGACCCTATTTATGGATTTAAATGAACGAGGTTGGACTGTTTATGTGCCATCTTGATCTCTTCTCTATCTCACTTATAATCCCTGTTCTACCGTGCCTCCTAACAATTTCTCCTTGTCTGTCTGTCCCTCGTTACACTTACTCTTTTTCTTCCAATTTCTCCACCTCAGGCCATCCTTAAAAAATTGTTTGTTTGCCCTTACGCGACCCAGATTTTTTTCAGTGGGTAGGTAGGTAGGTAATTTTTTTTTTTTAATATTTTTTTTTATATTTTTTTATGTTGTTTTTATAGATGTTGTATTAACTATGTAATATGTGTATATATAATATGTGTGTGTTGTATAATAGATTAGTGCATATTGTACACATTCTAACCCCGCATAGCTTAATATTTTCACCTTTCATATCCTAATATCTCTATATTCCATCTGTTGTATGTACCTATTGGCTATTAGCACCCCTATGTAGAATGCTAACCTGCTTCGTAACATATCTGCATGGGTGGTGGTTTGCACATTATCATTTTAGCCATTTATAGCCAGGCTCCCAAAGTGCTTAACAGGGTTTATTCTGGAAGAGTGCTTTAATACTGTTGTATAATCATTTAATCTGTATCAATGTAAATTTGAAGTTAAAGCTATTGAATGTCAATCTGACAGTGTCAAGAGTGAGCCTTGTATTTGGACCTTGGGGTTCAGGTTAGTAACAGTATCACAGAATATGAAAATAAACATCATGACTGCCTTCAACATAGCAAATTTAATCTCATAAAAAAGTTAACAGAAATATAAAAATCTCGATGTGAGAAACACAAATATTTTTGTTCAATGTATATTTCACTCAGTGCACTTTAAAGTCTGACAATATGATACCAGAAAGTCTGCAACTCAATCCAGTATTATCCTTTAACATTGATAGTACTATTAAAGTGTCTCTCTGTCTTTAATAATAGTGTATGTTCAACCTGATATTAAATGTCTGTTATGAAACTTTTCTTCTCATATTAAAGATATCTTGCATTAAACATTTTTGTCAGTTATTGTCTTCATAAAACAAAATCAGTTGACTCAACACCGAAATTTCATCATATGGGTCCGCATTGAATTTAACTGTGTCAGTTGGAGACGTCGAAACCTCGATCTTTGCGATTTTTTCGAATTTTTTGTCAATTTCTTTGGATATCCCGTCCGAGGTCAAGTCACAGTAAACGTCGAACCACGTGTCATCTGTATAAAACCTTTTTATAACGTTTTTACATCTGTATTTTCGTTCATCTCCTTGGACTGTCAATATTGTGACAGAAAACGTAACCAGATCAGCGTGCTTTCGTTTTCTGTCGTCCATTTTGATTACGCTATAACGAAGACAACCGAGGATCACCGCTTCAACGGTGTTATTTCACGAAAAGTAATACGAGTAGCGGAAAGATGAAAAATTACCGAAATGGGAATGTGAGTTACGCGGACGGCTAAAAAATTTTTTTTCGAACTTTCAGAGCCAAAAAAAAAAGTGAGTCGGGCGGATTTTCGTGAGTCGGTCGCGTAAGGGCAAACAAACAATCTTTTAAGGATGGCCTCACCAATTTAAATAGAATAACGAATAGTTGACTTTCATTCCACTCCTGAGTTCTCCCATTCATTTCCTCGAGAGAAAAAAAACATCATGTTGTAAAGTGTTCCCAGGGTGGTGCCTCGTATCTTTAGCTTCTTTTGAGTACACAAGATTGAGATAATCTTCGCAATTAAAGTTAATTAAGGTCTATGGTAGGCTTATCATTATAAGCTAGATATTTCTCATAGAGTTGTCAGGTAGAATTCTACTTCTGAATGTCTGTATAATTACCTACAACTTCTGTTCGGATGAGTCATTTAAAATGTTTCAGGAAGTTTACTAACTACAAACAAATGTTGCTTCTGTGTCTGTTAGAATGTCTGACTTGTGTAATGTTTAAAATGCTTAAATATACATACAGTCGGACCTAGTCGACAACCTTCGACAACATGTTTTGCAGTTCCAGAAAACTTTTAAGTTGAGAAAAATGCTATGTTTTAGAGTATGTCTGTATGAAGGCATCAACATGCCATTTTCTCAAAATTATTACTTAGCATAGTTTAATAGAGAATAAAATGATTTACCTTTAACAGATTGTAACAATATAATTTATCAATTTAACCTCTCTGGAAAACAACTTTTCAACAACAGCCAACATTGGCACCACACAAAGACAACAAGGGGACATACACATTATCATTTCATTCTCATTGTGTGCACAATTTTGTATTGGTAAAATATTCATTCCAAAATTAATAAGCAGTCAGCCCCCTCCGAATACAATGTGTACTCTCCAAAGCTTCCCTCTTGTCAACAACCTCTCTTCAGCAACAACCTCTCTTCAACAACAACCTCTCTTCAGCAACAACCTCTCTTCAGCCACAACTTCTCTTCAACAACAACCTCTCTTCAGCAACAACCTCTCTTCAGCAACAACCTCTCTTCAGCAATAACTTCTCTTCAGCAACAACCTCTCTTCAGCAACAACCTCTCTTCAGCAACAACCTCTCTTCAGCAACAACCTCTCTTCAGCAACAACCTCTCTTCAGCAACAACCTCTCTTCAGCAACAACCTCTCTTCAACAACAACCTCTCTTCAACAACAACCTCTCTTCAGCAACAACCTCTCTTCAGCAACAACCTCTCTTCAGCAACAACCTCTCTTCAGCAACAACCTCTCTTCAGCAACAACCTCTCTTCAACAACAACCTCTCTTCAACAACAACCTCTCTTCAACAACAACCTCTCTTCAGCAACAACCTCTCTTCAGCAACAACCTCTCTTCAACAACAACCTCTCTTCAGCAACAACCTCTCTTCAGCAACAACCTCTCTTCAACAACAACCTCTCTTCAGCAACAACCTCTCTTCAACAACAACCTCTCTTCAGCAACAACCTCTCTTCAACAACAACCTCTCTTCAGCAACAACCTCTCTTCAGCAACAACCTCTCTTCAGCAACAACCTCTCTTCAGCAACAACCTCTCTTCAGCAACAACCTCTCTTCAGCAACAACCTCTCTTCAACAACAACCTCTCTTCAACAACAACCTCTCTTCATCAACAACCTCTCTTCATCAACAACCTCTCTTCAACAACAACCTCTCTTCAAGAACAGTATCAAATCCTCTTGTAGTATGAGTTTACTCTCAGATTAACCTCTCCAGAGCAACAACCTCTCAACAACAGTCAACATGTGCATCTACCAAAGGGTGCTGCTCTGGAGAGGTTGGGCTGTATCTGTAAAGATGCCATTGCTTGTATACATGTCACTGAATGACTTCATAATCAGGGTAAAAATGGTGCAAATCTATATTTCCTTAATTAAGAACCTATTTAAATATCTGGTTATTGCATGCTTACTGTGTATGGGAATAGGGGAGCAAGGAATGGCCAACTTGACTATCAAAACATCTGTGTAGAATTTAGGGGGGGGGGGGGGGGCAACAAGGGGGAAATAATTTAATTACAGCAAAAATTAAAGCATGTTGGGTGGACTGAATCAATTGAATTGAGGTAAGCTAATTTGTGTATGGGTAGAGGAAACTGTCAATGAGGAATTAGAGTTAGAAAAAGCAGGTTTGTGCAGATATGGGGTGAGCTGTATTGAACACAGGTCAGAGGTCGGGCAACTGTTAGTGTGAAGGTAGAAGCATATTTTGTAAGCAGATGTCAGAAAAACCTGTTTTGTGCAGAGGTTGAGAGAGATTTATTGTATTCAGCTAGAGCAAGCTACTTTGTGATGAAGGGAAGAAGGTGAAACATTGTTGATACATTTTACATGTATTGTTGTGTATGTGTAATGTGATGTCCACATGTTTGTTATTGCTGATGTGGTGAAAAATGGTTTATTTATGTATGAGGACTAGAGGATTAACAGTTTTGGATTGTTTTATGACCAAACATTACCCTACATGTGTGTATACATGGTGGAAGCTAACAATTGAGGGAGGATGGTTGCTTTGTATAAATGTGGTGATGTTAACAGCTGCTTTGATTCTTGTACTGTAGAAGGTATCTATAACATAATCTGACATTTATATTGATGGTATGATATCTCAGTTAATTACCTGACCAGGCTGGAAGAAGCTCGGAGCTACTTGAATCCATTGCGTTACAGTTATGAAGGCCTTATCAGATACTGATAACGTTACGTAAGATTCTCAGTACAATGTTTTGCTATGAGTTTAATTCTTTCTGTCGTTGTTCATTGTTTTTCGGAGCAGCCGTACCAACATGGCTTTACTATTTGCATATCAGTGTTGTGTAAACTATTCAAATCTTACGTTAATCACTAAACCAACTTCTCTTCAACTGAACATTTGTAACCTTGATGCGGATTGGTTAACCTTTCGATAAAGGGTACTTTACCTTACTGAAATCCACTAAATTTCTGTGAATTTACCAAAATCCATTTTGGATCTGGAGTGACCAGCAATCGTAACATGTCAGCATTTTTTATGTTGCACAACCAATATTAACCTTCAAATTGCGCTGACCATCTTTTTTCAAGATATTTCTTGTTATCAACTGCATGGGCATGTGATAAGTATACATATATTCAAATTGGCTGTTCATGCTCTGGCAACCGTTAATCTACAGATCTGTACAATTTCATGAGAGCCAGGAATATTGTCAGACTATACTATGATTTGTCTGTGATTGTTGTCATTAGAAATTATCTTGTTAGGCATGTTGATGTCTGGGTTTATAGTACAACCACTCAGTAACTGTCTATGTAATTATCGGTATGTACGTTAATGTTTATGATAAAAATACTGCTGACAGTGGGTCTTAACTTTTACATAATAATGTCTTCTTCTTCTCTGTCAGAATAGACTGTTATGATCGTGCCTGGTTGTTTAAAAAGAGATTGCCAAGCCTTCCAATCTACTGACATCAGTTCTGAGAAAGATTATTTAAGTAACTTTATGCCGAATCTGCAAGCTCAGTTGCTAGAGTACATATGGACCGTCACCCAGCAGATATGGGTTCGAGTTCAGGAATGGGCAGGTTATATTCTTCTGTGACATTTGCTTTAGTTGTTTCCTCCACATTTGGAGACGTTGTCAGCTGATTACAGAAGAGCGAGTTTGTTCTGGTTGATAATTAATTCCAGGAAATTACGACTGAAAAATTGTTAAAAAATCAGTGTAAAATTTGATAAAATAAGTATAAACTGTCATAGTTGACTGTTATGGCCATGCGTGGTGGTTTAAAAAGAGAATTATTATGCAATACAACAGCACCTCTCATTGTATTTTAGTGTGAATTAATACACAGTGGCAGGATTGTATATGTTCATACAGTACTTTGATATTTGGCACAATGGAGGTACCTTTGTAAGACATAGTCCTGAGGTAATGAAGTCTTTGTTGTCGAGTGATGAGTCAGGATAGCTGGTTGTCTGTCTGTATCTCCTCACAAATCTACCCTGAGGTAATGATTGAGATTATCAGAGAAGATTATTTCAGGTTGATGAAAACAGACAATACTCTTCAAAATTGGAGGTAAAAATGTTCATACTGATGGTAATAGCTTTGGTTATATACCTGTAAGTCATGTGGTTCTATACTTGTAATTCTTTGTGCAAAGGCCATGGTTATATTGTTCATTTTGGTTCATATTAAATCATGTGGTTATATTGTTCATTTTGGTTCATATTAAATCATGTGGTTATATTGTTCATTTTGCTTCATATTAAATCATGTGGTTATATTGTTCATTTTGCTTCATATTAAATCATGTGGTTATATTAAATATGCAGTATTTAAGTCTCACCACCTCAAAATTAAGAACACAACTTTTCACGTCCCTTTTCACTATGTAACCTTGGTTATCAGACCACCTCAATATGAAGACCAGTTTTCAAGGGTCCTAAGGGTGGTTGTATTATTGAGGTTTTACTGTATTTCTAGCTTTGTGTGAAAGCCATATGGTTTATTATTGTTTGCACTGTGCTAGTTTCATACTATTTTTTCTCAAATATTACCGTTGAAATTATACAGACGGTTTCGTGACAAAACCTGTGTTAGTGACTTACAGTCAAACCTGTCTGTAAAGACCACCCATGGGAACAGCAAAATGTGGTCTTTGTTTACAGGTGGTCTCTATTAACAGATTAAATATCATTGAAAATGGTATGATGGGAGATAAAATTGGTGGTCTTTGCAGACAGGTTTTGCAATAGTGGTCTTTGTTCGCAGATGGTCTTTAACACAGGTTTGACTGTAATTAGGTCGTGCCGTCCAGTATTTCCCAAGTATTCCATTATTGATGCATTCATTTTTTTGTGATTGTTTTATTAAATAAATGTGTACAAATAGTTTCGTGAGTCTTCTATCAGTGAACTCGTAGAATTTTATTTGAGGTCAAATGTATTAACAGTCGGGTTGTATTTAATTAACCTGCTCCCTTTGAGTAAAATACGGCCATTGTTTACATTGTATCTTGATAATAACCACTTTTCCTGTCATAAATAGAAACTTGGATTGTCGATAATCTGTAGGTAGAATATTCATCAAATATATTAAAGATAAAGTATTTATTTTGAGGTGGCAAGGTTTAATTGGGATGATGACCCGTACCCTTCATATTGGGAAACAGTGTGTGTGTTAAATTTTGAAACTGGGGAAAAGGTCTAGAAATTACAGCAAATTTTAAGAATAGAAGTAAAGGATGAAGTGATTAATTAATCAACAATTGCTGTTTATATAAACTGCCTGTGAGAGAAAAGCCTCTAACTTTGTCAACTTTTGGCTAAATTGAACGAAAACTTTTTCTTCAGATTTATTGGCAATTTTTGCATTCAAATTAGGTAAAAATATATACTTTTTGTCATTAGGAATATAGCTGAATATAATGGCTATAAAAACAGCTGAAAAAAATGCTGGGTAGTATCAGTTATAGTTTCTGATCTAATTGATCATAGGTCGACAGATGATTTAAATGATTGACCCACAATTGGAGTGTCTTATTTCAATTAGTGATGGTCATATCAGAATACAGGCTAATTGCTTATAATTGTATATGAATCGATGATAGATGTAAATAATTAAATACAATTTTTTTGCAATACGATACTATGAACATTAAATGGATTTGATGATTGTTAACATTTCTGATTGGTTCATTAAGCAGAACAATGCATGTTTAATTCTGACCAAGTTTAGCCCAGGTTAGCTCAATTTGTTCAGCGCTGGCGCTGTCACCTAGATTTGATTCTCGGGCAGGGCAGGTCAAGTCCTTCCATGATATTTAGCTACATTTATTCGACAACCTTCTATCTGAATACTTGGTATTATTCGAAAATAAATATCAGGTCCCGATGTATCTAATCTTATAAGGCACGTCAAATTGAAATGGGCCTTTTGAGACCGTGTGTAATTTGAAAAATAAATTCAGACCAGATGAATTCGAATGAATGGAGGTTTGACTGTAGTAGCTGAAGCCTTATTATGACTGGAAACATACATTTCTTTTGGCTTAGCCTCGTTCACAAATGTCAATATTTACTATTGATTGTTTTGATAAAATATATATTGTTTTTGCAGAAATGATAACAAAATTATATTATCTACATGTCCGCGGACCATGAAATAATTTAATACCCATGTTATACAGATTTTTGTTAATGTCAATAATAAGTTATTGAAATGTCATACATAAGTGTTGATACATAATCATTTTTTATTGGATAAAAATCATTAAAAAAATTAGACGTATTTGTTTCAATTACCGTAATTTCCCTAATTAACGATATACAATAAAACCTCAATAATAAGACCACCATTGGGACCAATGAAAACTGGTCTTCTTATTGAGATGGTCTTAATATTGAGGTTGAATGAAGAGCAAAAAAGTGAAAAGGGACTTGAAAAAAAAATTGTTCTTAATTTTGATGTGGTTATATTATTGAGGTGGTCTTTAAGTGAGGTTTTTACTGTAGTGCCTGCTATCTTCAAATTTGTTATTAGGACACCTGTTTTACAGAATTTCATCAATTGTGAAGCAAGTTTGCAACATATAATATATTAATCACTTTCAATAACCGCTTCCTGGGTTACTAACCAGTTCTAGCGCCAAATTCAGTTTGAGCTTCAACCTTGCCCAAGGCGGGATTCAAACCCACGACCTAGGAGATCAGGAGCCTATACCGTAGAAAATATAAATTAAAAAAAAAAAAATATTAATTTCCTTATGTATTTACCCTAACGTTCATTTTACTACGTTTTGCTGCTCAGTACTTTACAAAAAATATATTTTGACTCAATTTTTATGATCGACTAGAATTATAATAATATAGTTCACATCACATGATTGTTTTTTGTCGAATTTCACATCTATGTCAGTTCTCATAACCACTTTGTGATGTTTTAGTGGTGTTTAACCTAAATTTGGACAAAAAATGTATCTGAACTTTTGTGATACAGAATTCACAACTGACATTTTGCTTATTGACACAAAGCATGTATTGATAATTGAAGCAATTTGTCAAAATTATGTTTTTTGTTCTGTCATAATTTATATAACGAGTAATTATTTGTTGATAATGTGAATATTGCTGTGTGCTAGCATTGTTATGGTATTTAATAACCGCAGAATCACTGAGTTTCAGAAAATGTTATATTTGGAGGTATTCAAACATTATTTTGCTGTCATATTGAACATGTGAGGCTATATTTAAAGAATTGTTCAGTAGGCATCACTCCCTGCCAACCCCCGAATATGGTCCCTACTCAAAAAGATGTATCTATCTGATGGGGGGGAAACCTTTTTTGTACTGGATATTAATAGCAGAAACTTGAATGACCATAAAGAGTAATAAATAGAAATTAATTACAGTCAGACCTCATTGATTTGACAACGTTTTAACCAAATACTTGGTATCATCTGAAATAAATATCAGGTCCCGATGTATCTTCTTAGGCACGTCAAATTGAAGTGGGCTATTAGAAACCATGTATTATTCGAAATAATATTTTGGACTTGACGAATTCGAATGAACGATGTTTGACTGTACCTATTTTTCCACTCAGATTTTGATGGTACGGTTATGTGGAACAAATAATTTCTTTAGGATGGCCTTAGAGATATATTGTTTGGTGCGTTTATTATGAATAGTACGGTCAGAACATTTAAAATTGTTGTCCTTATCAAAGTAACAGGACACTTGGGTTCAATGTAGGTTTTTCAGCAACTGTTGTGGTGATAAAGCTGTTGATAGACATGGAATTATTGTTGAATTGAGGAATATTTTATTTAGGGTTGAACTAATTGGACGCGTTAATTGGAACACTAATTAAATGTGTCATGATAAATAATATAACCATGACTAGATAATTATCTATGTATAATAAAATTATAAAGTGTCAGAGTTTGTGAATTAATGTGCAGTGGATTTTTTTGTATCTTTTAAATGAAAAATATTTTCAATGAAAAAACAATTACTGACATTTTACGCAGCTATCATATACATGTAATATAGAGCGTAAACGATTGTGATATAATGTGCTGTTTTTATGTATTCTTGAAAAATATAGGAGGATTTTATCGAAAACAATGTTGTATACAGTGATTTTGTCACACAGTGTATAAACTATTTTGCCTATCTATTTTACATACCTGTTGACGCAGAAATTGAAATTCTCTCTCCAAAAAATATTTTGCCGCATTAAAAGGACTTTTAAGCTGGAATATAGGTTAACAATGAATTTTGTATTGAAATGTTTATCTGACAATATATTTTATTATTATGTTTAAAGTTAAAATGAAAATTATTTATTAAATTTATGACTACCTTTTGGAAAACGATGGTAGAACCTTGGTTGGGACATGGTCCAGTCATGGCCTTGTGTCCATGGTCTAGTGGTGTTGTGGACGTGTAATGATCGTGGACTATTTGTGACCCTACAACTTCAAAATACGCGGTTTGAAAAAAACACCCAGGACGTAAACATTGGCATTGTTTTAGTGTGCTCTGACCTTAAAATTAATTAATTATTAATTAAGCTACTAATTGCAAAATTTAGTGACTACGTATACTATAAACATTGATTGTGATTGACTGAATATCAGCCAGGATGTATTTTGTGGTAGCAATTTGTCAGTATCCGGAACAAACTCGTATAGAGGTAACCATTTGTTATTGAGAGTATTTTTTTGGGTGAATTTCAGTCAAGTTTTGCTTTGTTTTGCCTTAATTTTTTTCAGAGCACTAACCCGATTGGGCACGTTGCTCAGTCAAACCACTAGCCTGAAATCATGTAACATTAATTAATGAAAAGCAGTAAGTCACAATTATATATGTATACAATTTGTTAAAGTTATAATGGATGGATTTTAATGGACCGTCGGTCTTTTTACAAGCTTTCATTCTTACTACAGTCGAACCTCGTTTTATTGGAATTCATTGGGTCCAAAATTTTATTTTGAATAATACATGGTTAAGAATTGCCCATTTCAAGTCGACGTGCCTAAGAAGATACATTGGGACCTGATATTTATTTTGCATGGTACGCATGTATTGGGTTAGAAGGTTGTCGAATAAACAAGGTCCGACTGTAGTTAAAACAAAGCATGCATGAAGTATTGTAACGGTATATCCGTTTACTTTAAAGGGACACTTTCCAATTTCCTTGTTGTTGTTGAAATGTATCCTGTTTGGCTGACGATGCTTAAATTGACTCAGGATACTGACTGTTTCACATGACGATGCTTAAATTGACTCAGGATACTGACTGTTACACATGACGATGCTTAAATTGACTCAGGATACTGACTGTTACACATGACGATGCTTAAATTGACTCAGGATACTGACTGTTACACATGACGATGCTTAAATTGACTCAGGATACTGACTGTTACACATGACGATGCTTAAATTGACTCAGGATACTGACTGTTACACATGACGATGCTTAAATTGACTCAGGATACTGACTGTTTCACATGACGGGTATTTAACATGTGAACTCAAGTTCTGTAAAAGATGTGTCAGAATAAATGATAAATTACCTCTCAAGGCCAGTGGCTATTATAGACTAAACTTTCTACAATAATTTGTGTTACCTAGCAACAGCATGATTCCTAAGAAATGATACAAACATGTGTATTTCATCTAAGATACAAAATCTTCTGTCTATATAACTGGAATTAAGTGTTGATACTGTTCAATGTTAATCAAAATATGTTGTGACTCTTTTAATATCAATTCATTATTTCCAGAACTCCCATATTAAACTTGTTTTTCGTCTTTTTGAGAAAAACAACTTTAAAGTTTTATGTGGCGTTCCCTGTAGCTATGTATTCTCTCTCTTTTACCCTCTTGAAATAATTGTTACATACGGAGTCATGGAATTGCATTTTTTTGTAAGTTATGTGCATCCCAGAACAATATAGGTAGTACAGATAGAAAGAGTTTGGAAAGACGGTTTCAACGATACCAAATACTCACAACCGCCCGAGTTACAGGGTTCTGGGAATAAGGCGGGGTTTTGGGAATAAGGTGACAATATAATAATGATTTCTATTGATTGTACAATCATCGTATAGGTCATGTGATCCTTCGTCAGGTCAATAATTACAAATGAAGCTAAGAAAATCCATGGCAATTTCACAATTTTGCTTTATTTCAGCTGGGCATTAAATTTGGTAACTCACACTCTACAGTAAAACCTCGATAATACGACCACCCTTGGGACCCTAGAAAACTGGTCTTAATATTGAGGTGGTCTTATTATTGAGATGGTCTTATTATTGAGATGGTCTTATTATTGAGATGGTCTTATTATTGAGATGGTCATATTATTGAGATGGTCTTATTATTGAGATGGTCTTATTATTTAGATGGTCTTATTATTGAGATGGTCTTTTTATTGAGATGGTCTTATTATTGAGATGGTCTTTTTATTGAGATGGTCTTATTATTTAGATGGTCTTATTATTGAGATGGTCTTTTTATTGAGATGGTCTTATTATTGAGATGGTCTTTTTATTGAGATGGTCTTTTTATTGAGATGGTCTTATTATTGAGATGGTCTTGTTATTGAGATGGTCTTTTTATTGAGATGGTCTTTTTATTGAGATGGTCTTATTATTGAGATGGTCTTGTTATTGAGATGGTCTTATTATTGAGATGGTCTTTTTATTGAGATGGTCTTTTTATTGAGATGGTCTTTTTATTGAGATGGTCTTTTTATTGAGATGGTCTTATTATTGAGATGGTCTTTTTATTGAGATGGTCTTATTATTGAGATGGTCTTTTTATTGAGATGGTCTTATTATTGAGATGGTCTTTTTATTGAGATGGTCTTATTATTGAGATGGTCTTATTATTGAGATGGTCTTATTATTGAGATGGTCTTGTTATTGAGATGGTCTTGTTATTAATATGGTCTTTTTATTGCGATGGTCTTTTTATTGAGATGGTCTTATTATTGAGATGGTCTTGTTATTAATATGGTCTTTTTATTGAGATGGTCTTATTATTGAGATGGTCTTATTATTGAGATGGTCTTATTATTGAGATGGTCTTGTTATTAATATGGTCTTGTTATTGAGATGGTCTTATTATTGAGATGGTCTTATTATTGAGATGGTCTTGTTATTAATATGGTCTTTTTATTGCGATGGTCTTTTTATTGAGATGGTCTTATTATTGAGATGGTCTTGTTATTAATATGGTCTTTTTATTGAGATGGTCTTATTATTGAGATGGTCTTATTATTGAGATGGTCTTATTATTGAGATGGTCTTATTATTGAGATGGTCTTGTTATTAATATGGTCTTGTTATTGAGATGGTCTTATTATTGAGATGGTCTTATTATTGAGATGGTCTTATTATTGAGATGGTCTTATTATTGAGATGGTCTTGTTATTAATATGGTCTTGTTATTGAGATGGTCTTATTATTGAGATGGTCTTATTATTGAGATGGTCTTATTATTGAGATGGTCTTGTTATTAATATGGTCTTGTTATTAATATGGTCTTTTTATTGAGATGGTCTTAATATTGAGATGGTCTTTTTTATTGAGATGGTCTTTTTATTGAGATGGTCTTATTATTGAGATGGTCTTATTATTGAGATGGTCTTTTTTTTGAGATGGTCATATGATTGAGATGGTCGTATTATTGAGATGGTCTTTTTATTGAGATGGTCTTATTATTGAGATGGTCTTTTTATTGAGATGGTCATATTATTGAGATGGTCATATTATTGAGATGGTCTTTTTATTGAGATGGTCTTATTATTGAGATGGTCTTTTTATTGAGATGGTCATATTATTGAGATGGTCTTATTATTGAGATGGTCATATTATTGAGATGGTCTTTTTATTGAGATGGTCATATTATTGAGATGGTCTTTTTATTGAGATGGTCATATTATTGAGATGGTCTTATTATTGAGATGGTCATATTATTGAGATGGTCTTTTTATTGAGATGGTCATATTATTGAGATGGTCATATTATTGAGATGGTCTTATTATTGAGATGGTCTTATTATTGAGATGGTCATATTGAGATGGTCTTAGTATTGAGGTAGATTCATGTTTTGTCAGAGCTGATCAGCTATGAATGAACTACTGATTGTATATTCTCATCAATACACTCACTGTGTATGTGGAATATCCATCTGTTGTGTTGGAGGTTGTCCAGATATTCCAGGTATTGCTTCTGGTCTGATCTGCAGATTATCTGTACAAACTTCACAACATCAAGTATAGACTGGTTTCTGGAATAACGCTTCTATCTGATAAATATAGACTGGTTTCTGGAATAACGCTTCTATCGTGATAAGTATAGACTGGTATCTGTACAAACTTCACAACATCAAGTATAGACTGGTTGCTGGAATAACGCTTCTATCATGATAAGTATAGACTGGTTTCTGGAATAACGCTTCTATCATGATAAGTATAGACTGGTATCTGTACAAACTTCACAACATCAAGTATAGACTGGTTTCTGGAATAACCTTTCTGTCTGTGTGATCAAAATGTTTTCATTGCAATACTTGTATTCATAACCTTGCTCCTGAAGAAAAAATACATAGCAATAAAAACACATTAACTGTTTTAGGTTTGATAAACAAATATTTTGGCCTAAACGAAAAGTTAATCAATCCGCGACAAGGTTACAAAAGTTGTTCTGTTGAAGAGAATTTTGTTTTGTGGTTAACGTAAGATTTGATTGGTTTACACAATGCTGATATGCAAATAGCAAAACCATGTTATTATGGCTGCCTGAAAAAATTAATTTCAATCAAAGGGAGATCACTCTGTGTAAAACTGGCCTTTTCTATTAAAGGGAGATTACTCTGTGTAAAAACGAGGCCATTTCTCTTTCAAAGGGAGATCACTCTATTCAACTCTGAATGTCTGTGAAAGTAAGATAATTGTGTTTAAAACAGTGGCCATTTCTCTTTCAAAGAGATCACTCTGTATAAAAAGCTCTGGGTATCTCTCTTTCAAAGGGAGATTAATCTCTGTATAAAAAGCTCTTGGTATCTCTCTTTCAAAGGGAGATCACTCTGTATAAAAAGCTCTGGGTTTCTCTCTTTTAAAGGGAGATCACTCTGTATAAAAAGCTCTGGGTATCTCTCTTTCAAAGGGAGATCACTCTGTATAAAAAGCTCTTGGTATCTCTTTCAAAGGGAGGTAATTTTATTGAAAATGTTGTGCAACATATAAGACGTGTTTTGTTGCAAGTCTAGCACCAATGATTACAGGTGATGGTGTGATAAATCTCATGCTTTTCATGCTGTTGTTTCTGAATGTTGTTTCTGAGTGTTGTTTCTTGCTAAATGCAGTACATAGGATGGATGATGGTGGATAAAATGTTCTCTATAAAATAAATATAGTGTGAGAAAAAATAATTCATGGAAAATTATTAAATAAATCATTTATCAGTTATTACTTGATGTGGAGATTGGAATTACTTAATTAATAACAAAATATTAATTGATGATATTGTTTCATAAAGGTGTCTTTTATTAATGCAAATATAAGCTAAGATCTTGATTTAGTGTGGATCTATACTGTTAAATTTGACATGCATAAGAAAGATACATTGGGACCGGATATTTATTTAGGATAAAGTTTTTGGATAGAAGGTTTTCGAATAAAGTAGGTCGGACTGTACTTGATAACGAGGTCCAACTGTATTTTACATTGTTTGGTTACGTTATTGTATTATAAAGTTGGGGAAGACATTTTTATGGATATTATGATATGATGCCTCTTTACACACAAATGTTAGTCTTTTATTATGTAATTATGATACACTTAAAGACAGATGTGCCAATTAAGTTCTAGTAATCATGCTGAGAATGAATAGAAAGCTTAATTTTATTACAAATTAAACAGTTAAAATATCATTAAAATTAAACATTTCTATCTTATTTCAAGCTAAACAATATCAGATTAAAATTTCAAAGTTCAGTACGGCTGTTAGTGAGTTGTTCTGCGTTGAATTGAGCGCATTAGATAATTGGTTGTTTCAAATAATTTACAATTAACCCATATTCTCCGATGAGTTTCTTGTACGATCATGAATGTATTGGTTCCTACTATCATAAACATTTCGATATAGATCTGTCTCGTACTCCGGGGCCTTATTCGATTGCAACTCTGACTTAGACTTTTATATGTTTAATGTTCATTTTACTAATACTTTGTTATTACAGAATATATTTTGATAAGAAATGGGAATTATTAACAGTGGGTATCAACAATTATTCAATTATTCAATCGATAAGATTTATTTAAAGAAAACAAAATGCTGGTAAAATATCGTTCTTGCAAATTTAAAATCTAAGTCTGAATTTCAGTATTAAAACATTTGTAAATAAGGCGTCTGTTATTCAAGATTTCATATTTTGAGTCATAGAAAGCATAACTTTTCAAAGAAACTGCTATCTTAAGTTTGAGAAGATTTTCTGAAAAATGGGTATCAGATCGCTTAAGTGTCCCTGCGGCTGTCACTGCTAAGTGGGTGGGGTAGATCGGGGAGAGTGTTAGTTTTTCTCTAAGCGTAAAAAAAATTCCATTCATTTTGATCGAGATAATTTCCATGTTGAATTCAAGTGCTTAGATATTACGTACACGTATTGCATTTAGTGAAGATTTACTAGACTACGGAGATAACGTGGATTTTCGAAATGGAGTTTCCTGGAATTTAGAATCTGATAAATTTATGGAAAAATCTGCAGGTACTGCTTGTAACATGTTCTCAATCTGATAAATACCTGGCTCTTACCTTCTTGATGATGTTATATTTTTCGGGTAAAATATTGATAAGGTGAAAATGTGGAAAATGTTGATGATTATCTATGGGAACTAGGCCATCCACACAAAAAATGTTTGTTTCTTTTTACTGTATCTTCTATGTTTTTGGTGCATAGGTATTTTGATCGTATAAGATTATGTAATCTTTTGTGGATTTTAGGCACAAAAAGCCCTGCTTTAAAACAAATTTGGTGGAGTACCACAAACTAAATTGGTAGGAGTACCACAAACAAATTTGGTGGAGTACCACAAACAAATTTGGTGGAGTACCACAAACTAAATTGGTAGGAGAACCACAAACTTAATTGGTAGGAGTACCACACACAAATTTGGTGGAGTACCACAAACAAAATAGGTAGGAGTACCACAAACAATATGGGTGGATTACCACAAACAAAGTGGGTTTAGTACCACAAACAAAGTGGGTGGGGAACCAAATACAAAGTGGGTGGGGAACCAGAAACAAAGTGGGTGGGGAACAACAAACAAAATGGGTGGGGTACCATAAAAGAAATGGATGGGTAACCACAAATAAACATTTTTTTATGGATGGCCTTAGTGATAGATTTTGTATCTATACATTGATGATGCGATTTTGGGAAGATTTTAGAACTGCACTCTTACATTTTGATTGAAATGCGCAGGTGCACAGGTTTCGTAGTTTAAATATAATGTATTTGAATGTACAGTACTCTTCAATTGTTACATAAATTCTTATGTTGAATGAAAACTGTTTCATCAATATTTTTCCATTACAGGTTGTGTTATATTTAGAACTTTAGTTGATGTTATTTCTTTAATATCTAAACACAATTACGCTCCATTGTGATAAACCATTGTCTATCTTTATTAAAATATATGTTTTCTGTATATTTTCAGAGTGCAGACGAGAAGTTACGAAGTTTGGCCTACAAGGGGCATCACTCTAGTAAATCGAACACTAACACATATTGTGGGGCTCAGAATGGGGACGTAGATGATTTGAAAACTACTGCTGTGACCCCTGCTAGATCAGAAGCCCCTGATGTACCCCCTCCACCGATACCATCTGCTTCGACCAGTCATAGTCTGCAGAGTCTGTCACATGACTTTCAATCCAATTCGGATTTAACCAACCGGAGTCGAAGCAGTTTGGTAGCAGAAGAAGCCGACTTAGAAATTCCTCCACCAATTTATCCGAAATCTCGAATAGCCCAAATGGCTGAGAGACGTCTGCAACGAAATAATCGGAAAAGTGGATTAACTGATGAAAATGTGTTGAAAAAACGTTCTCGAAGTGAAGGACCTCACGGACGTAGAAAAATTAGAAATTCTATGCACGAGACTACGAAAACAAACCAAGTAAAACCGGCCACCAATGGTAGACATTCTATGTACACGGGACATGTAACGGATGAAGACGAAGTGAGAGTGTTGCATTCTGGGAGTGAGTCACCTGATTCAGATATGGCGGATCAACAGTGGACTAAAAATCCACTCATGATACGAAAATCGCGTAAAAGTGATCGGACATCGAAAACGGACAAAAGACGATCAGTTCAAAATGTTGATAAAACGGAAAGTGTTGAACAACAAGGACCAAGTTCATACCAATCATCTCAGAACAGGGATTTATTCATATTCCCAAGAAAATCTGACGGTTCATTTAGTGGTGTCCAAAAGTCGAAGTTTCAAAGAATGGAGGAGAATCGTAATAAGCGAATAGAGATAGCCGTGACAAGTGACGAAGAATGTTCGCCACAGTTGCGTATCTCACGGTTACGGCAACGAGCTATGATGAGCACTAACCTTGGAAATAATGCGAGTTACGATGGCGGGATTAATATAGTGCCAGTGAGGCATGATGGTTCTGTAAACGCATCACAAGAATTCATTAACGGCACTGATCGAAGTAGATTGTCGCAATATGATGAGAATAGACTTAGTAAATACGATGAAAATTTTAACGTCGACCAAGTGAACGGAAATAGTTTCAAACCACAAAGTGGGAGACATCCAAAGTTACCGAACGTGCTACCGGAATTTCTGCCGGAAAATAGACACTCGGTGAATGTAAATCGTCAGAGTGGTAACCATGGTGCATTTGATCATGTGACTAAGAGTGTAGCCAATCAGGTTCAGAATATTCCCGTACAACAAAGGATGTCAAGACCTGAACCGGAGGTTTCGAGTAGACAAAGGCATAGCCAAGGTCGTGTAAAATTATCAAGTGAATCTCCAAAATTGCGGAATTTTAATGAAGTAAAAGCAAGTCAGCCGACGCAACTGAAGAAAGCGGACCAGAAAATCGAACTTGTTCCTCGGTCGCCGAATAGTTCCAGTGATTCATTGGATGATTTAATTGAGTCGAATATTCAGTATCTTGAAAGTGAAATTGAAAGTGGAAAATTAAAACGTCAGTCCGGAAGTTTTTCAAACTATTCCTCGGAGAATGTTATACAAAGACAAGTAATAAGAGAACCGTTACGACCAAATGCACAAAGTTCTCAGGTCAGTGATGAGTTTAGATCTAAAATTCATGACCCAAGAACATATGTATCAAATAAACTTATGTCTACTGTGAGTAAAGTGGAACCAAGATTTGTTCAGAAATCTACAGTGTACACTCGGCCAGCCACTAGTTGTTCGAAATCAGTGTCACAGTCGCAGCCACAATCTAGGTCAGATCGTCGGAATGTTCCAAATTCCGGGTCCGCCACTTATAGTCCATACATGCAACGAAAACAATTCGAGACAAATCTTGACATATCTAAGTCTGATTCTCATTTGAATGAGAGTGAAACACAGTTTACTCCTTCGCCGCATTCATTTCAGGTATCCAAGGGTTACGCGCCGTATCCAGTGTTAAATAAACAGACGGGGAATGTTATATATGTGCAACCGAATGCCAATATTGAAGAACAAATTCAACTGTCTGAAAATGGATATGTTCAGCCGGTGGATACAGGAATGTTCTCTGATGTCGAATACAATATTGAAGTGTCGGAACGAATCAAGAAATGGGAGAAAAAGCTAACTCCTAGTGAGATGGAAGAAAGAAGAAAAGTATTGAACACTATTAAGGAGTATGAATCATTTAGTGATAGTAATTCTAAGGATACTATACCAGACACTCCTGTTGATGTGCGTAGAGAACTGTGGCAGTTAGTTAGTCCTACTGACAATTCGGGTGTAGGCCGACTTTCTGTAAACTTGACAAAATCGACGACATCAATATCAGACTCAAACATTCAGGATCCATCAAGTTCTTATTTCGAACCTAAAGTTGTTTCATCGGAAACAAATCTTCACCGTGTCTTTCGTGTGGTCAGTGAGCCCAAAAGTAAGGGTACTCAATCTGTTGATAGAACAATGCATTATGATCATCCCATTGAACAAGTGTCTGTGTCAAGCAGACGTAAGGTGCCAAGTGAAAATGCTGGGCACACTCAAAGTATGAGTAATGTTACTTTAAGTGAATCTGAAATAGGTTCAAACATGCAACAGTCTTGGCCACCTATGGTCATTGACTCCGATAGTGGAATTAGAAAATCTTGGAGAATGTCAAGATATGAAGATGAAATAAATGAACTTAAAGAACTGGTATGTGATAACTTTAATGACATCAGAAAAAGGTTTGATTCAGATATGAGTGAAACGGATACTAAACGAGCATCTTCACCAGTTTCAAGAGCGCCACCTAGTGTTCAACCTTCAACTACTTCAGGAACCGCCAAATTGACCTTGAATATTCAGCCGGTAACACCTACCATTCAAAGGTCGCCTATTACAATCAGACGCAAACTATCTGATCAAACACCACCAGCATCTCCTGCAGTGACAGTGACACCAAAAGCTGATAGAAAGGTACCGGTCTATAGAAACGTTCCTGTTGAAACAAAATCTGTTGTGACCAGTCCACCTACTGTGCCTAAGCAGACTACAGTGTCAGAACTTAAACCCCATCTGATGTCGGACCCTAAAATGGCCCCTGAACTTTGGTCTCCGAATATGGAGAGTAGACAAGGCCTTGTAAGTATTGAAAGAGTGAAAGCAAGAACGCTGCAGACGATACCTTTTTCGGAAGATCCAGTTTGGAAGGATCTAGAAGGTTTAGCTACTTTTGAAAAAGCAGAAGGTGGTAATGTTGCAAAGGAAGTGAATTTTGATGAAATTGATGAACTGTTAAAACTGGCAACAGGTGGAATGGATAATTTGAAGTCGAAACCAAATTCTAGTTTTGAACAACAAATGCATAGACTTACAAACTCTGATAATTTCATGTCACAAAGTTCACATGCAAACAATGTTATGTCTCAAAGTTATTCAACATCTATGGCCCAGTTGCAAGCACCGAAAGAAAAGCAAAGAGCTCTATCAGATTCAAACTACCCACCAAGTCAAAATCAGTCAGAGCCGTCTGGTAAATATACCTTTACCCCTCCAACAATTCAGCCCTTGAAATTAAACTCGCAGCCAAAGAAAAAGTCAAGCACTAGTGCTCTTGATGAAGTGTTGGAAGACATCCGTGCCTCTCTACAAAAGAAACCATTAAGTCCAAAACTGATGAAAAACTTTGACACATCTGAAGATAATTCTTCAACTAATCTTTCACTTCAGTCACCTTTGACGAAATCTTCTAAAGCGTTTGTGTTTCCAAGGGAACAAAAGAGAGTTGTAAAAGGACCAGTTTCAAATAGTGTTGAAATAGAGAAATCAGCAGCAGCGACACCGGGCTACGATAACACGCAGACGTCATGGAAACCGACTCAGTCCGTAATACCTCCGCAACTTGCAAACGTGCCCTACATTGATCCTGAATTCACACAATTTCCGTACATCATTAACGGAAACTATCACCTTGACCCCAAATTGTTGTCGGAGAAATTAAAAAGCACCGGATTGGCTAACGAGTCTTCCGATGAACATTCTATTAACCAGAAAAAAGCTTTTACGGAACAAGCGCTCAATAGTATTCTTAGCAGTAATGTTGGAAATCAGACAAACCATGGCAGAGGTCGTAGCCATTCAAAACCGAATGTTCATGAATTAGATCAATCAGTTGATGATCTGAGATCGCTCGCACAGGAAGTTGAGTTTAAACTCAGTCAGATAAAGTCCCGCATTGTTTCCGCTGACGAAGAACGCTTGGACAGTATTTTGTTGGCTTTACGTAAATTTGCTCCAATTACTGAACAGACATATTTTAATGTGAAATTTACCCCAAATTATGAATCGGGAAAAGTACGGAAAAATAAACTAGAAGAAGCATTAGGTGAACTTGAGAAAATGTATGAAAGTATTGATTTAGATGACAAATCTTTGATGGATCGTGCTTCAAGACGTGAGGAAACTATCGGCTATGAGGCCAAATTACAAAGAAAAAATAGTGCAAAAAGTACAGCAAGTATTCAACTAGCTCCTAATACTAATGTAAAACCTGCTGGGGCTCCAAAAGACACTAGAATTCTACGTAAATCTCACATTGATGAAATTGAGAGACAAACTCAAAATGAATTTGAAGACATTACAAAATCATTTCAAGTGCTTTTAGATGAAGTCACTAAACAATGCAGAAATGTTGCTAGAGGGTCTTCAAAGTACTCATCGTCTGATCCAAATGTTTGTTTGTCAAGTACAGGTGCTCCTCAATATTCGAGTCAGCGTCCACCCGACGAGATTCGGCAAGAGCCTCCAAGACATCAGTTAAAACTCGAGAGTTCTTCACAACGAGCTGTACAAGATAGTTATAATATCGCAATAAAGGAACTTGAATCTGTTGCCATGGGTGCAGTTGGACAACCAGAGAACAAACCAGTGCAAAGTGTAATGTATTTGAATTTAGACCAATCAAAATCAGCCAATCAGAAAAAGAATCAATTTCAACAGAGTAGTAATTTAGTTTCTCCAACTAGAAATCTTGACATCCAACTCCAGTCACGAACATTGCTAGACAATAAGAATGTTAAAACCACTGTTGCAAACCCTGCTTCATCTTCTCAATTTGTTTCCATGGCAACCGAATTTAATAAACCTCTACTAGCTGCTTCTATAATCAGAGATACATCAAGTAGTGATAATCAAGAAGAGTTGCATAAAACGTCCGCTTCCTTGAAAGTTGAATTGAACAATGTTGCTAAGCAACCAAGTAAAGGTGGAGGTCGATTTAGAAAACGTGGAAATGCCGAGCATAGAAAGTCGATGCCTGCTATTACTAGGAGTGTAGAAACACAAACAGTGGAAACACAAACTGAACCGCCACCTTCTGTGTCTGAAATGAAAGAAAAATTCGAACAGTTTAGAAAAGCATCCTTGCAAGATATGCTGAGTGACAGCTCTCCGGATTTGAAATACGATCGACGAACGGCACGGAAAATGTCGACTGGTCGGCTGATAGATGTCAGTTCTAGTGAAGACGAACTTGGGAGGGGATCTAGACTTAGACATTCTCTTAGTGCTCCAGATCTTGTGGCTTTACTTATTGATTTTGACAGAAAGGAGAAAATGGAACCCAAAGTTGATAAAATGGCATCAAAGGCGGCACCAAAGAGTGGAACGCCAAAATCAGTGAAACAAAGGCATGATAAAGCTAGATTTCGTTCATTGAAAGTTGAGACAAACCTTAAACAGGTTGATATGACAACTTCCATGACATCAGATGATGGTATTGACACACCAAAAAGTAAACCACCGGTATATCCTGTGTGGAAGTATCCGGGACAGTCTGAAAGTCCGTCGGCGAAGAAAGCAGAAACTAAGAAAACACCTTTTGTGCTAGATCGTGATTTTACTAAGACTGCATCTGATACAGAGCAAGAAAGATCAGGTTTAAGTGAGGGACGTGTTATTTCAGTAGACGGAGAGAATATAGTGCGACGGCGGACCAGATCATTTGGAGGCGAGGCTGAAACGGAAGAGCGACCTAGAAGCTTTCATGAACTAGTTGCTACATTTGAACAAGATCCAAAACGATTGGAAAAGATAAGGTTGAGTGGTTTACGTAAATGTGCGTCTGAAGATTCCATGTTTACGGATCTGTTTCTGCAGAAAATTTACCACTCGGAATCCGATCTTACTTCAGCTAGAACAATGTCTGGTTCAGGGTCTAAACTTGCTCTTGAATTGAAAGTCAAAAACTAAATATACTGTATTAAAAAGTCTTTATTTTTGCTGGTAATTTATTTCGCAACTTTCTGGGGGGGGATGTTTTATTTTCGCGAGTTCCTTGCTGAGATGTTCGGACATAGTGATGAAAATATATTTTATCGAGATTTTGAATTCGTGAGCTGAATTAACGCGAAAAAAAGGACTTTTACAGTATGCAATTCTATTTCTTTTTTGAATTTATGTTTCATTTGGTGGTTTAAAGGGTTTGATGTAAATTACTTCTTAGGAAAATCAAGTTACATTTGTTCTGCGCTAGATCCTTTATATGTGTGATTTATATTATTATCTGATTTTGACATGTTCAAGATTTTTGTGTTGAAGTTTTTGTGATTGATTTAATATTGCAGTAGATATTTATATGTCTTTTGTGTAATCAAATGGTGATGTCAGTTATTATAATATTTAATGCTTTAGTTATTGTACTTTTTAGTCTGTGACATTTTATATGAAAGTGTTCATATTTCTGTGTTCTTTTGATATTTCGTTGGCATTTTCATTTCTTACTCAACAATTTTATACAGTTTTTATTTGTTTGGCATTTTGCAGTTTTTGGCATTTTGCAGTTTTTCTGAAATAATTTTGCAAGTCTAGATATAAACATCTTTTCTGGATTATTTGTGTCATTTTTGGCCAATGAGTTTACCGGAATAGTCACGTATTTATTTCTAATACGATAATATGGGAAATGTGCGATCTTCCCTTGGAAGCGCCTCCCAGGACCTTCAGTCCTTTGATATTTTCAACCATTCTTATGTAATAAAAAAGGATTATATTAAAAGTAAATGAAATTCTTTGCTTCCTATGTTCTCTTGTAATAATCGAGGGCTCAACCCAACACTGTCGTAACTCCTATATAAATACATAGGAGTTACGACAGTGTCGCGATGAGCCCTCGGTATACAATGTGTACAGTAAAACTAAAAAAAAATTGTAATGTTAGAGATATGAGGTACGACAGATGATGTAATTCAGCAGAACGTATTCAGCAGAACGTGGAGATGTTACTATCTCACATAATTTCATTGCATATCTCTGGCAAATCCTCTAACATTGATCTAATTGGTTAATTCTTTAGCAATTAGTCGAATATCTGCTTTGTAACCGATTTAGATCTGAGCGTAGAATATTCTGTGGGAAAATATTTGTATGATACTGTACCTATTTCACTTACCTGATTTTTTCGCCGATGTCTACGCGGGGAGTTTTTGCCATTTTTGTGAATATTGTACCTAAAACGTCCCAAATCGTTAGTTGATGATTCATTCAAAATGTGAACACTAGTATCAGATCATTTATGAGGCCATCCTTAAAAATATTGTTTGTTTGCAGTTACGTGTCCGACTCATGAAAAATGCCGCAACTCAAATTATTTTTTCAGGTTCATCGATGAAATAAAAAAAAATCGGGCTTTTAGCCATTACATTACTAATAAAAAAAAAAAACCTTCCTTAACCCACTTTCTGTTAAAGTTCCTGTTTGTGAAACTGCAAATGAACAATTTTTTAAGGATAGCCTGAATATGATTTAATTTAGTGTACGTTTAAAATGCAGAAGATTTTTTGGAGTGTCTTAAAAAGATTTATTTTGAAATTTTATGTGTTCGTAAGATTGAAGTGAGTTCACTAGTTTCAGGCTTCAGCTCTTCGGCAATACCTGATGATTAATAGATATTTCAAATACATGTAATGAATTTCTATAAATAGATGTGTTGGACTGTGTCTATAGAAGTTTCAGGTAAATTTGATATTTTGCCAGTAAATAACATAGAACAGTTCTAAGAAAACAAGTGGTTGGAAACTTGAGATGGGAAGCAAACAGATAAAGGTTCTAAAAGATGATTTTAAATTGCTAATCACTTCCCAATACTTCCTTCCTGTTTTATTTCCTAGTCATTCTTACAGTACAGTAAAACCTCACATAAAGACCACCTCAATAATAAGACCACCTAAAAATTAAGACCACACTTTTCAAGTCCATTTTGACTGTTCAGCTCTTTATTCAACCTCAATATTAAGACCACCTTGACAATAAGACCAGTTTTCAAGCATCCAGAAGGTGGTCTCATTATTGAGGTTTGACTGTAGCTGTACAGGGCAGTCTCTCTGGAGCAATACCCTTTTGGGAGATGTAACAATGTTTCTCACATGTGCACATTTTGATGTATTTCTGAAGAGAACTTCGCCAATTCCTGACAGATTTGCATAAAGTAGGTGTCGTTTGAAAGATAAATTATTCATGCTTAGAATTTGTTGTATTTTATGGATATACACATGTATTTTGATGTTTGAAGCGTGATTTCGGCCCTGGAAAGAGGTCGGGTGTAAAAAACTTTAGACTCTCCTTGTACTTTATATACATATACTACAGAATAGATAAAGGGGGAGAACTGTAGAATGGATAAAGGGAGAGAACTCATGACCATCTGCTGTGGGCCCAAAGACCTCCAACTGCTAAGAGGAGACCCCCTTCCTCACTCTCCCCCACCCTACAGAATCACTGCTCTGGCATACAGTTCAAAATCACTGCTCTGACATACAGTTCAAAATCACTGCTCTGACATACAGTTCAAAATCACTGCTCTGGCACACAGTTCAAAATCACTGCTCTGGCACACAGTTCAAAATCACTGCTCTGACATACAGTTCAAAATCACTGCTCTGACATACAGTTCAAAATCACTGCTCTGACATACAGTTCAAAATCACTGCTCTGACATACAGTTCAAAATCACTGCTCTGACATACAGTTCAAAATCACTGCTCTGGCACACAGTTCAAAATCACTGCTCTGACATACAGTTCAAAATCACTGCTCTGGCACACAGTTCAAAATCACTGCTCTGACACACAGTTCAAAATCACTGCTCTGACATACAGTTCAAAATCACTGCTCTGGCACACAGTTCAAAATCACTGCTCTGGCACACAGTTCAACATCACTGCTCTGGCACGCAGTTCAAAATCACTGCTCTGGCACGCAGTTCAAAATCACTGCTCTGGCACGCAGTTCAAAATCACTGCTCTGGCATACATCATTGTCTTCATTAAATGGAATAATTTTCTAGATCATATTGCCCACGTAAAAATATGAAGGTGATTAAATGTCTCTGAAATAGACCACATGTTCATCAACAATAAAAGTTTTGTGTAATCTATTTAGCACACTCTGTTATATAAAGATCATCTTGGCACGCAAATGTAAACTATCTGGCAAATATTATAGATTTGGCAAACATTTTTTTGTGAAAACCTCGGCATGCTGAATGTACTTTTGAATGATAATTTTCTGTACAATCATGCAAACATATTTTTATAGAAATGACAACATCTGCCATCTTGTTTTTGAATTGAGAGAAGTTGACATTTTGATACGCCGTGATTGTCATAACAACAGCTATATATTTCTTGGTTGGTATTTGTATTTTTTGTGTTTACTTTGTTTGTAAGGCTAAACAAGTGTCATTTCATCGGACGAAATTTATATTCTACGGGTGATAAAAAGGGGTCACGCTACTAAGCGCGCTAAGGATTCTGGATAAATTATTTCTTGTTATCGTTTCAGCGATATCGGCCAGTTTCCAAGCCACGGTTTATACTAAATTACTTCCATGATTATATAATCAAATTAGTATAAAATTATTAAATAGATATGAGTAAACCGCTAGCAGTTAATTGTATCTCATGAAACTTGCACTAATAAAACTAAGATATTGCTTGTTTATTTCATTATACAAAATTGTATTACTATTATATTTCATGCATTTCATAGTTCATTTCAATATTCATATTATTTTTTTTTTATTTAGCAAAACACTCTTGGGACATTTAGTTCAGTTTGATATGACTTTTGTATTATTTGTTATGAACCTCGTTTTGTCACATTGCATTCTGTACTGGTTAATATTGTGTTATATACTCTTAGATTTATTGTATCAATGTTAAAGGTTGTATTTTCCTCATTTTTGGTTGTGATATTTGTAGCGATCTAGGTAGAAATAAATTGACTGCTTGATTACCTTCCCTTACCAGGCTCCGCCTCCAACTCCGCCCCCATCCAACCCCGCCTCCCCTACATATTTGAATTTTCAAAAAGTCTGTTAGTAACCTTACAAGATGTACATTAATGTCATTATATAGTTGGTGTATATCATTCTGAGTGAATTTAAATTACTTAATAATTATATACACCATCAAATGACGGACTTTTCTAATTTTGGGCAAAATAAAACTGTCCTACAGAAATTTATCAAGGCCGCAAACAGAGATTTGGACATTCTTAGCTTGGCATTGACATCGTCCCTCAGCCAAACTGAAAAACACAATGTATTCTTCCTTGTAGTGACCAAGAAAATCACAATGGTAATCTAGCAATTGATTTATAATAACCATGTTTTATTACTTAGTTGCCATCAGTCAGTTCTTCATTCATGTATACAGGACTGATAATATGTTTCTTGTACATTGTATATTGTTCTTAATGGAAAAGATGGTGTTGTTACCAAAACTCTGGAAGAACAATTGTTTTTGCTACCTTAATTACAATTGTATTGCTACCTTAATTACAATTGTATTGCTACCTTAATTAAAATTGTCTTGTTACCTTAATTACAATTGTTTTGCTACCTTAATTACAATTGTATTGCTACCTTAATTACAATTGTCTTGCTACCTTAATTACAATTGTATTGCTACCTTAATTACAATTTTATAGCTACCTTAATTACAATTTTATAGCTACCTTAATTACCATTGTATTGCTACCTTAATTACAATTGTATTGCTACCTTAATTACAATTGTCTTCCCTCTTGATAGCTTGTGACATGGCATTGTAGAAATAATGACAAACTTCAAATTGATTATTCCTACGTGTTTCATTGCTTTTACCAGGTAAACTAATTTAACAAAATCAACATTTTGTATTGCGTTATATTGTATTTGATTTTATTTGTGAATTATTTATATACTGGTAATATTTCAGTTGCATCATTCTGTGAGTCAATGTACAAGTGTATACTGCAAAGAGTTTAGGCATTCAATGTGTTGGGTTTTTGGCCATTTTCACCTTTTAGAAATGTTAGGGCTGTTGTTCTAGGCTTGTGATTATGAGTTCAAAACTTACTTCAATTTTTCGATGTATTTTGTATACTTGTTGTATGTTTATCTGCTTTATTTCTCCGAATGCCTCACAGTGCTAACAGTACTTTGTAAGGGGAGACCACTGCACTGGATATTTATTTATTTATTGATAAAGGGAGGTAATCATTTTTGAGATTACATTATTATATCTGATTTTAGCTCGGTAATGTTTTTTTATTTGGTGTATGTGCAATATTAGTTTTTTTGTGCCAAATTATATTTTGTGTATATTTCTTTAGTCTGTAATATTCTTTAATGTATGACCTTACATGTATGGAAAAATATTGGTATGATATTTGGGCATTTAGAGACTATGGCGTGTCAGCATTTATTATACTGTATGTAAGGGACACCTATTTCAGGTGTACACTGTATTCTATTGTCCCATACTGATTGATTGATCAAATGATTGAATTACTGATTGTTTGAGTTATATTAACTGATTGATTGATTGATATCAACTGATTGCTTGCTTGATATCAACTGATTGATATCAACTGATTGATTGATTGATATCAACTGATTGCTTGCTTGCTTGCTTGATATCAACTGATTGATATCAACTGATTGGTATCAACTATTTGCTTGATTGATTGATTGATATCAACTGATTGCTTGATTGATATCAACTGATTGATTGATTGATATCAACTGATTGCTTGCTTGCTTGATATCAACTGATTGATCGATTGATATCAACCGATTACTTGATTGAACTGATTGTTTGATTGATCTATTGATTGATATATACCGATTGATTGATGGATTGACTGAATGAATGATATCCACTAATTGATGAATGATTGATTGATTGAAATTGACTAGACATTTTCATGACATAAAATTTGTTGTACAGTCAGTTCATAAAGTTCATATAATTAGTATTGAGACAGTATATGTATCACTATAAATAGCTCTCATCTGTAGTGTAATCGATACGCATGTGTGGATAAGTCGTTTTCATTGGTCAAAAGCCATGCTCGTGTAACAGGATAGTAATGGTTAATTTATATATGTATATTATCTTAAGATTTAAATAATTAACCTTGCTTTTCTTCTATGCATCTTGTTACGGATAGCATTTGGTTGTGAACGGTCTTATAAGTTGTTCTTGTACCCAGATTAGGTTGATGATATGTCAAGTAATTAACTATATTCTTAGCGTATTAATTATATTAATCATGTCAATAGATATGTATAGGTATATTATATGTATTAAAACTATGCAACTGTATATACGTACATTATGTATAATAGAAATCATTGTATCATAATATTTATACTAATAATATTGAATAATTCAATAGTTATCATTTGGCGGGGAAATGTGAAACTTGTCTATCTGCGCGCAACTAAATAAGCTGATTGGTTTACGTTCCCCCATGAGTTAAGCGTTGATTCATGTATTTATAATGTAACGAACCAGTTTACGTCTGATAGGTATATTTTACTGATGTACATATTTGCGATTGTAGATTGGAATTTTCGATGTAACCGTGTCTAGCTTTTCTCGGCATAACACCTTGTACTCTGTCTAGAAGTGGGTGGGGTAACTGTGTACTCTGACTAGGAGTGGGTGGGGTAACTGTGTACTCTGACTAGGAGTGGGTGGGGTAACATGTGAAACGTCAAAAGCTGAAAGCTTTATGCAAAGGAGCACAATAAAAGCTGCTGAAACTGAAGTTTGTTTGGTCTTTTTTATTTGTTCCCGAAATACATTTATCCCTTCTATAGTATATAAGGGATAAAGGGAGAGAACTCTAGAAGGGATAAAGGGAGAGCATTTAATTTGATCTTTTGACTTCTTGATCTTTGGACTTCTTGATCTTTTAATCTCTTGACTTCTTGATCTCTTGATCATTCCACTTCTTGATCTTTTGACTTCTTGATCTCTTGATCTTTTGATCTCTTGATCTCTTGATCTTTTGATCTCTCGACTTCAGATCTTTTGATCTCTTGATCTTTTGATCTCTTGATCTTTTGATCTCTTGATCTCTTGATCTTTTGATCTTTTGACTTCTTGATCTTTGATCTTTTGATCTTTTGATCTTTCGACTTCTTGATCTTTTGATCTTTTGACTTCTTGATCTTTTGATCTCTCGACTTCTGATCTTTTGATCTCTTGATCTTTTGATCTCTTGATCTTTTGATCTTTCGACTTCTTGATCTTTTGACTTCTTGATCTTTTGATCTTTTGACTTCTTGATCTTTGATCTCTTGATCTTTTGATCTTTTGATCTTTCGACTTCTTGATCTTTTGATCTTTTGATCTTTTGATCTCTTGATCTCTTGATCTTTTGATCTTTTGATCTTTCGACTTCTTGATCTCTTGATATCTTGATCTTTTGACTTCTTGATCTTTTGATCTTTTGATCTTTCGACTTCTTGATCTTTTGATCTTTTGATCTTTTGATCTTTCGACTTCTTGATCTTTTGATCTTTTGATCTTTCGACTTCTTGATCTTTTGATCTTTTGATCTTTCGACTTCTTGATCTTTTGATCTTTCAACTTCTTGATCTTTTGATCTTTCGACTTCTTGATCTTTTGATCTTTTGATCTTTTGATCTTTCGACTTCTTGATCTTTTGATCTTTTGATCTTTCGACTTCTTGATCTTTTGATCTTTTGATCTTTCGACTTCTTGATCTTTTGATCTTTCGACTTCTTGATCTTTTGATCTTTCGACTTCTTGATCTTTTGATCTTTTGACTTCTTGATCTTTTGATCTTTTGACTTCTTGATCTTTTGATCTTTTGACTTCTTGATCTTTTGATCTTTCGACTTCTTGATCTTTTGATCTTTTGACTTTGATCTTTTGATCTCTTGACTTCTTGATCTTATGATCTTTTGATCTGATCAAGGGAGAGAGAATTCTAGAGTTAAAGAAGAGAGAATTCTAGAGTTAAAGAGGGGAGAGAATTCTAGAGTTAAAGAAGGGAGAGAATTCTAGAGTTAAAGAAGGGAGAGAATTCTAGAGTTAAAGAAGAGAGAATTCTAGAGTTAAAGAAGGGAGTGATTCTAGAGCTAAAGAAAGGAGAGAATTCTAGAGTAAATGAAGGGAGAGAATTCTAGAGTTAAAGAAGGTAGAGAATTCTAGAGTTAAAGAAGGGAGAGAATTCTAGAGTTAAAGAAGTTAGAGAATTCTAGAGTTAAAGAAGGAAGATAATTCTGGAGTTAAAGAAGGGAGAGAACTCTAGAGTTAAAGAAGAGAGAGAACTCTTAGAGTTAAAGAAGGGAGTGATTCTAGAGCTAAAGAAAGGAGAGAATTCTAGAGTTAACGAAGGGAGAGAATTCTAGAGTTAAAGAAGGGAGTGATTCTAGAGCTAAAGAAAGGAGAGAATTCTAGAGTTAACAAAGGGAGAGAATTCTAGAGTTAAAGAAGGTAGAGAATTCTAGAGTTAAAGAAAGGAGAGAATTCTAGAGTTAACGAAGGTAGAGAATTCTAGAGTTAAAGAAGGTAGAGAATTCTAGAGTTAAAGAAGGTAGAGAATTCTAGAGTTAAAGAAGGTAGAGAATTCTAGAGTTAAAGAAGGTAGAGAATTCTAGAGTTAAAGAAGGAAGAGAATTCTAGAGTTAAAGAAGGTAGAGAATTCTAGAGTTAAAGAAGGTAGAGAATTCTAGAGTTAAAGAAGGAAGAGAATTCTAGAGCTAAAGGAAGAGAATTCTAGAGCTAAAGAAGGAAGAGAATTCTAGAGCTAAAGAAGGGAGAGAATTTTAGAGTTAAAGAAGGGAGAGAATTCTAGAGTTAAAGGGAGAGAACTCTAGAGCTAAAGAAGGGAGAGAATTCTAGAGTTAAAGAAGGGAGAGAATTCTTAGAGAGGAAGAAGGGAGAGAACTCTAGAAGGGATAAAGGGAGAGAAGAACTCCATGGTAAAAAAACAACACATATTTTAATGATGGCATTTTATTCATAGAAGATTGTAACATATTGCTAGTTTAAAAGCACTGGCATAAGTTTCTGTAATATCTGTACAAGATTTCTACCAATTTACAGTATGTAACAAAATATTAATTCACTCTACAATTTTTACAGTATTATGTACAAATGTATATATACGCTTGTGTCAAACTATGGATATATAAATAGCTACATAACAGGTTGTCTTCCTCAGAAACTATCGTACACGGCGAATCAAATCAGTTTTTCGAACAAAGAAAGTGAATCGAGCCTATCTGCTTTCTGTATTTATACGCAGATAGACTCGTGTTTTGCTTTCCCTTTCCAATTTGAAAATACAGTCGGACCTCGTTTAGTTGAATTCATCGGGTCCGAAATTTTAATTCGAATAATACATGGTTTTGAATAACTCATTTCAATTTGACGTGCCTAAGAAGATACATCGGGCACCTGAAAGATTCGGTCGTCGAATAAACGAGGTCCAACTGTATTTGAACACAGAACTAGACACTCTCGTATCACGCATAAATAATCAAAAACAGATAAACAATTGGAGATATAAATACACTTAATTCATAAACACAAGTTATATACGATCAAATCAAACAGACGTACTAGACAGCAGTAAGTTACAGGCGTAATTAACACTAACAAATTCAACAAAGTAGCGCAGTTCGATCGTTTTATAATTCTAGTATATAGTATATAATATCGGATTGATCTAACATACTACAAAACTATAATATTTATACCGACGAAAGCTAACACACATGTTTGAATACATTTAATACAGACTACGCATTTGTATAAAAACATGGACAAAAATATTATTCATAAGCTTTTGAATTCTGTATATATTTCTTAACCAAAGTAAATTCTATTCTTTTTAAATATTGTAAAAAAAAAGACAAAAAACGACAAAATTTTAAAAGCATCGATTATGTTGGTCGTCATTTTCTAACGATATGTAAGTTGATGTTTTGAAAGTTCTGAAAATTTACTGAAATCCAATAACCTTGACAACCAAACATAAGAAAATATTCTTCACTGAAATGTGTTAAAAATGATATTTAAGGCAAAGCTCATTTATCATAGATAAATTATGATAAAAATAAATATGTCATGTTGGTATTTGATGTGTGTATATATATCAAAGGCAAAAATGGACAGGGCAGGGCAACTAATACGGGTAATAGGCCACTGGTAAAATAGTTAAAATTTACAATCCTACCGTAAATAGGTCAATAAATAAATAGAGAAATATATAGCAAGCACTAAGCGTTCACAGCAGTTCAGCACAAACGTATGTTTAAAGATATATATTGCAACTTCACAGAAAAAAAATACATCAAATTGCGTGTTTTAAATGACGATTAGCACAAAATGTAACAACATGCTAAAGATGTGTGGTGTTATAAATATTTGTTATAAATATGTAGAATTCTGATGACATAAATAAGTTACAAAATCTTCAAACACTGATTTTATGTTAAAAATATATCGTTAAGAATTAACAGGCATGAGAATGCAAAATTTCAAAATCAGCTGAAAATTCTGCAAGGCGCCGTGAGACCACTAACGCTCCTGGCTTTAAAGCATCTAAGATGGCTTTAATTGTCTCAAAAGACGGCCCTTGCGAGCGTCAAATACGCAGATTCCGCAAATCCGCAGAAAATTCTCATGCCTGCATTAACTATAATGCTTGCTTTGCTGAGCACCTTTGATTGATTATACGATGTCGCCGTTCTACACGAGAAAGCGACAGAAAGAATAAATAACACACAGAGAGTCGAGCACATAACGTGACTCGTCAAGACAAGGCAGTGTGACACACATTACCGAAACATTTACCGACATGAAAATGACAAATATTTGAACACTACAAGAGATTGAGCAGTACGGAGATATTATCGACAGCGGAACACTTTACGTAACAGACAACTGTGTTGGAAAGTATTTAATATTAACACAAGACTAGCAAGAAAGAGTATCTGATGAAAAAATAAAAAAATATCTCCGATGAAATTTAGAAAATTTAACGCAACTTCTGCAAGGATTGAAAATGACAAGCTGTTTATTCCACACCGATTCAAGTTGTGTTTTGAATTTTCTGATAACGTGTAAAACGGTGCACAATGATATTTCTCTCGCAGTACGTGGCTGTTGAGTATTTTTGTTTACGTACAAACATATGCTAAATCTTCGATGAATAAATTGAAATAATGAAACTTTATGAAAAACTTCTTATACGGCCCACATCAACACAACTATTAACTTCTTGTACAGCCCGCATCAACACAACTCTCAATCTTGGTACAAAACAAATATTTTCTTTCTACTATAAAATTTAAACTAGTTCCGATATTTGATCCCAGAGCGACGGAGGCCAAACCACGGCTAGACTCCTAGTTCAACAAATTGATGTCCTTTTAAAAGAATCTACACAAAAATATCTCTGTGGTAGTTTTTTTATATTTAATTTAATAGTAAGGTTTTAATGAATTCAATTACATAAAAACTTACTGATACATTTCATTCGATTTTAAATCTTACATCAGATGCCGTTAATGTAATACAGACATTAAACCATTCTACATACATCTCGATCGTTCCACACACACCTATAATATACGCTTCTTCACTAAAACTTTCTTCCACAGCTAATCTTTCGTCCGACATTTTATTGATAATGCATTTATCCCACAAATAAACTTAAATCCTCAACAAATGTCAAAGAAAATGCAAAATATTTTCATATACTAAGCAGATCGTTTTCAACTCATTATTGCAAAATTCCCACTCATTGCTATTTATAATCATATGTTAATTTTTCATGGATATGTCTCTATCAATTACCATGGTTACCACACGAACCATGTAAACGTTCCATGTACGCTTCTCCACCGATTTTATCAATATGAGATCTTAGTGACAATAATTACAGAGTAATAAATAAAACGGTGGGTGGAGTTATAAATTCTGGACTGTGTCACTGTAAAACTTCACCATTATCAGCTGCACTGTACAGAAATACAGTGAACCATTCCACATTTTGGACAATGGTCACTAAACCATCGTCGAAAGTGACACGTTGGATTATCCGAATCACAGCAAAAAATGTCAATTCCAGGAGATTTCACAAGGAAACATCATCAGTAATACTGATGTATAACGTCTCTCGTTGGGTAAGTTTCGTTAGAATAGTTCGACTTGTTGTTTCATTTTCTGTTGTTTCCATGCAGGCAAAGCATAGAACTCATCTCTTGTCAACTCCAGCACTCCCTGTAACAAGAATTACATGAATATAGTATGGTTGTTTGTTTCGGGCCAATTTCTCAACAGTATTTCAGTTACATACGGCAGTCAGATGACGTAACCAATGCTCCTGGGTTACCAACCAGTAACCAATGCTCCTGGGGTACCAACCAGTAACCAATGCTCCTGGGGTACCAACCAGTAACCAATGCTCCTGGGGTACCAACCAGTAACCATTGCTCCTGGGGTACCAACCAGTAACCATTGCTCCTGGGGTACCAACCAGTAACCAATGCTCCTGGGGTACCAACCAGTAACCAATGCTCCTGGGGTACCAACCAGTAACCAATGCTCCTGGGGTACCAACCAGTAACCAATGCTCCTGGGTTACCAACCAGTAACCAATGCTCCTGGGGTACCAACCAGTAACCATTGCTCCTGGGTTACCAACCAGTAACCAATGCTCCTGGGTTACCAACCAGTAACCAATGCTCCTGGGTTACCAACCAGTAACCAATGCTCCTGGGGTACCAACCAGTAACCAATGCTCCTGGGTTACCAACCAGTAACCAATGCTCCTGGGTTACCAACCAGTAACCAATGCTCCTGGGTTACCAACCAGTAACCAATGCTCCTGGGTTACCAACCAGTAACCAATGCTCCTGGGTTACCAACCAGTAACCAATGCTCCTGGGTTACCAACCAGTAACCAATGCTCCTGGGTTACCAACCAGTAACCATTGCTCCTGGGTTACCAACCAGTAACCAATGCTCCTGGGTTACCAACCAGTAACCAATGCTCCTAGGGTACCAACCAGTAACCAATGCTCCTGGGTTACCAACCAGTAACCAATGCTCCTGGGGTACCAACCAGTAACCAATGCTCCTGGGTTACCAACCAGTAACCAATGCTCCTGGGGTACCAACCAGTACCAACCTGCTTCTACTCAGCAACTGACAACATAAATCAGAGAGCAGAGGATGAGGACAAATGACTTTGGATGCTTTATCTGCTGTCAATTTGTCACAGAAGAACATACGCCATGCCCAGGTGTTGAACCAACAATCTCTAGATTTGCAGACAAATCAAGGGTTCAGTGCAAGACTATACTAACTCCTATATAGGAATTAGTATAGTCTTGTACTGAACTCTCGAAATGCTCTGCCAACTGAGCTAATGGGGTCGGCCACATGAATATAGAATCAAAATACAAAATTCATGGTTAAAATATGATTCATTAGAATCGTCATCATCGTACGATTAGGTAAGTATCACAACAGATAACGTCATTCTGTTTTCAAGAAGAAATGAGAGTTTCAGAAACTGCCTACTCATAACAGACATAGCACTGCCTCAAAGTGAAAACAGACATGATATCACCTAATCACACTAGCCTTGCATCGGTACAAACAATAGACAAAGGAGCTACGACTTATAGTACAACCAGAACTGACCAATAGAAAGGCTGCATTCCCACAATTGACCAATAGCAAGGCTGCATTCCCACAATTGACCAATAGCAAGGCTGCATTCCCACAATTGACCAATAGCAAGGCTGCATTCCCACAATTGACCAATAGCAAGGCTGCATTCCCAGAACTGGTCTCGGTGCTCCGATTTGTAAATTCGGGACCAGATTTAAACTTACAAAGAATTAAAATTCCATTAAATATGTAAACTTACTTCAAATTCTGCATCAGACAGGTATGACTCTAACTTTAACGGGTCAACGCCCTCGGGCAGTGGCGTCTCCAACAATTCAGCAAACGTGTATCTAGTTTTTGTCAATTTTTTTAGTAGATCTTGGACAGGTACCAATTCTGCTTCCGTTTTCCCATCCTGTAAAATACCGAACACAAAATGTTAAACCATTTCCTTAGTTTCTCATAAATAACTTATGAATTTCTCAAGAAACTGCAATACTGTAGATCGCACTTTATTGTTGAGTGATTTTTTCAAATCTGAATTCAAATTTCTCATAATATTAAATTCAAAGCGGTGGCATGTACAAGTTGTATATGAAAATATGTATATTGAATTAAAGGCACAAAATAAGTGAAATTGTAAAAATGTACCGATTTTGCAACATACTCGCGAATTTTAGCGCAATCTACAGTATTCAGCCAATCAGGAAGAAGATGTAATTATCAGAGAAGACAAATAGATGGAAGATTCAGTCTTAGAAATGTCAGAATCTGATGAACTGTCCGAGAATTAATGACAGAAGAAATAAATATGACTCCTCTAGAGAAACAGAAATCAGAAAGCAAAGAAAGAAAATATTTCTTACCCTACAAAATTAAAAACAAAATTTAGCATCTTACAATAAACTAGGTTACTTTAATCGAAACCTTCACCAATAAAAATTTATTGCATTCGATCGAAAATTATTTCACAAGTTGAAAGGAAAACTAGTCTATGGCTGTATAAAATATAGAAGCATTTAGACTGGTTTCCCTTTCAGCCCCTTGAATTTTTATCATAGTAAATCTGGGATAAATGTGAGCATATTATCCCCCCATGCATCATGCTGACTAAGTATATAAACAAACTCAGCTGAGAATATTTACTAAACAAAAACATCAAAGGAAAATGCAAGACGTCACAAGTTTTGTTATTATCATTAAAAAATTGACATAAAGGGAGGTAATTCTGAAAATTATCAAATCTACTTCAACTAGCTGGAATTTTGTGTTGAGTATCAGACAGGGGGAATTGCTTTAACACTATGGCAACAATTGGTCAAAGCAAATACGACAATTAATATGAATGATAAATGACAATGAAGGACATGAATTGATTGAATGAAATCAAAATGGCGGAAAAGTTCATGAATTTCAACTTATTAAAATGATGATGAGGTACGTGTTTACGGCGATTTTCAGACAATTTTATAAGTTTGCTATTGATTATTTGATAACCATTACTAAATTCCGCAAATGTTTATGAAAAATTCTGAAAATTATGATCTACCAATGTTTTAATATTCCGTTAACGTTATCATGACAACAATTTAAGCACAGGTAGAGTTAAATACAACAGTATTACGTGAACGAGATCCTAGGACATATATACCAGCCATTATAGACATCTTCCACGCGTAACTAATGTGTTAAAAGTCTAACAGAGTAACACACTTGTATGCTTTATCTTTCAGTCGTGTCTACACGTAACTAGGTCAGGGTCCTATCGGCCCCGCCCCATTCCCCCACCAAAGTTGTATCTTTCCCTTATTCAAATAAAATGTTCACCCTTGGAGTCAAAGTGTGTATACACCAGTTTGACCTTGATCGGACAGATTGAACCCCCCCCCCCCACCGTTTGCTTGAAATTTCCCTACCCAGGGGCTGAGACCCCCTTTCCCCAAAAGTACATTTGAGGTCCCTGCTAGTATATTAAGACTAACACATATACATTTTTTCATCTAAAAATCGTTTGACAGCTACTTCATATACTTAGCATCACATGAATATAATCAACATACAAGTATAATTATATCACTGCCTATAATATATACACATTCCTACAACATATCGCACATATGCCAACCAGAACGCCACCTTGGGTACATTATGCATACAATTCACCTTTAATTTACGCTTATCATCAATTCTGCTCCATTGATAACATGAAGAAAATTTACGGCAAAAAACACACATAAAAATATTGCTGACTAGTGTAGACCCAGATCAGTTATACATCACAGACTCACCCACTTCTACACTATTTGTGAGACTGTCAATAATTATACATTTGAGTGAAGCAGACGGCGATTTCATTTTTCAGCGCTGAGCAGACTTGATCTACACTGGTAAGTAATATTTACTATTGTTTTATACCCATGTACATTACAGGTCATATTATGACCTCTGATTAATATAACTAAGTTTGGAGGTCAGTCTCAGAATGCAGCCTTGTCATTGGTCAATTTTATGACAGTGACTCAGAATCGACCAATCAGAAGCTCAGAAGACTGATCTCCGAGCTCAGAATAATTGTCTCAGACCATACATGCATTCGTATACAAGGACTCCAGTTTTTAGAGGAAAATGAAAGTGCCGAAAGTTTTAATGGATTTTATCCGCAGCTATCGTAAACAAAAACGACAATTTGACAAAGAACAGCAACTGACAGCCTGAAGAGCTGAACTACTTTAAAAATGTTTCTCTTCCAAGAATGTCAGCCATAAATGTCGATCAAAAATATATACTGGTCAAAAGAGCCAACCCACCATTTTGTATTTCGATAATCTTCACTAAATTATGACAAAGTGATCTGTAACGATGAACTTTGTTTGTACAGGTATTCATCGACGTTTAATGATAGTTTCATCGTCAGATTTGAATTTTATACATGTAATAGCTAACTACAATCAAAATCAGGGTTTATTTTCAGCTGTTTTTGTAGCCGTTATTCGGCTATATTCCCAATGCCAAAAAGTATACATTTTTCCCAATTTGAATGTAAAAATTCCCAATAAATCGGAAGAAAATAGTTTTGGTTCAATTTCGCCAAATATTGAACAAGTTAGAGGATTTTTAGAAAGTATAGGAAATATTTCTGGCAGGTTAGGAGTTTAGCCCAGTATGTAATTTGAATTATTTTACCGACTTCTCCCTAAAACTGGAGCCCGTTGTAAACACACCGTAAATGATCTAAATTTCATAATATCTAAAGCAGACGTGGCATGACATGAATATGTAAATAATGGACTATGTGTTATTATATAATGACAAATGCAATATCTGGATTTATCGCCCGGTATTATGGTAATATTAACCTGGTGAGTTATCTTTATGGACGAATCCTGCTCTATGGCCAACTAAAAAATTTAACATAAAACAACAATGAAACATTACTCTTTAATCTATCGATTGGTCACAACCCTTTTATCGTGGGTTCTAGTGCACAGTAACTCAATCTAGGTAAAGAAATAGGTACAATAGTGTTGCAACAAACTTTCAATATACGTGTATACAGGATGTTAAAAAAGTTTGTTTTCAAAGTTTGAAATTTAGTACATTTTTAATTGCTCGTCCCACCTATGTCGCTATATACCAGTAGTTTACTTCTGAGTGAGAGTTCAATATGAAACAAATATTCATGATAAAGGCAGCCGTTTTCATTATGCGAAATAAAGCCAGTGTACACAGCATTATTTTCATTTTATTGAAATTCAAACTTTGTGAACAAACTTTGTTAACACCCTGAATCTGCAGTCAATCTAGTGAACATGGCAGCTTCTGAAGAGGCATTGAAAACGAAAGAACATTAAATGAGGTATTTTATACATCATATTTAACATGTTTTGAAAGACAATCATTAAATAAGCCACTTTTGTTTAATCTGAAGCTGGCCTGGGAACACTGGTTTGACTGTAAATGTATGAACAAGATATTCTCGTCCATTCAGTGATGAAAAGAAAGTCGTATCAGAAGAAGACATGAGTATGTTTAAGAAGTTATAAAGACTTAAAGATATAAGTAGACACTATGCTTATATATAAGATATACAGTAAAACCTCGATTTAAAGACCACCTCGATAATAAGACCATCTCAAAATTAAGAACACAATTTTCAAGTCCATTTTCACTGTTATGCTCTTTATTCAACCTCAATATTAAGACCTCCTCAATAAGAAGACCAGTTTTCAAGGGTCCTAAGGGTGGTCTAATTATTGAGGTTTTACTGTATACCATAAAATGTCAGTTACATTTCTGCCAGATATTCCACAGAATTTGGCGCAAAACTTCTGTTTTTGACAAAGAATCAGTTAAAAAAGTTTTGCATCAAAAGCTAGGGTAAGATCTCATAAATATATCTAATGTTGAAAGACCATTAACAAGTTGTGTACATTTAACAGACTATTTTTTTGAACAAACAAGATTGTAAGTAGATTTAAGAATCTAGAATCAGTTCATTTACTGATTTTAACAATATTGCTATAAGCATCATAGCATCTACAATAGATATGCAATCAACAGGATGAATCCTGTTGCCTGGAATACAGGGGTTCCATTTGGCCCTGGAGTTGACCCTTTCGACCCCTGGAAATTCCAAAAAGTCACATTTTGACCCTCAGGATTCTGGCTAAAGGGTAAATTTTTCTCAAAATTCTCAATATGTAATTCAGCTATAAAATGGTAAAATCCGGTAAAAAATTATCAAAACGACCCTTAATATTCTGCACCTAGTTGAACCCCTGGTAATCAACTTTCATACCTGCATATAAGGCAATCACAAAATGATGTAAATCTGAGAATTTTATTAATCATAATTTTGTTTTGAAATACTTACCCTAAGGTTGAGTTCTCGTGCTGTTTCGTCAATAGTCCAGAACGGGAACAAGTTCGTGAACGACAAGGGTTCAAGTCCGGCGTACACCATGTACGCTGGCGCTGGACTATCGGCATTTATTTCTGTAAATAAACAATTATCTTAGTCACATAGTCGTCGAAATAACACAGTAGCGTAAAGTGCCGTACATGTGAATTTAATTTTCCGGCAAGTGAAAATTAATAAAGTTGCTCGAAAAGAACGAAATGGATTGTGACGATGATGTATGAAGCAAATACTCAAACATGATGCCCAAAATTGATATTCCAAATTATTCGATGCTGTAAATTATCAAGTAATCAGAAATTATAAAATAAAAATTCAACTTAATTTGAGTACGAAAATTCTTTTCTAAGCCTGGAACATGACATGATGAAGGAATATATATCCGAGGCATTTATTTTTTGCACAAAAAAACTGCCGTTGTTGGATAAATAGGAAGACTTAATCTTGTCATTTTGGCGTATAAAATATCAACCATCTATAAGACATACCTTTACAATAAGCAAGCGTGGTTTCCATGGCGCATCGTCTATCTACGGTAAATCTCGTCTGAGCGGACCCTGTTAGTACGTTCTCTTGATCTTCGTCCCCTTCGGGCCACCAACCCTAGTATAGATAAACATAATCATTATCATAAAATATCCTATATGAATTCATAATCGTAAAACAAAATTTACTGGTTGTTGCTCTAGAGAGGTGGTATTGATAATAAAGTATTACTACAGGAAAAATTAATACTGTTGTTGAGAAGTTGTTGATCTAGAGAGGTTAAATTGATAGCAAATTTGTATTAGAGAAAAATTGATATTGTTGTCGAGAATTTGTTGCTCTAGAGAGGTGAAATCGGAGTGATATTGGATAAAAATTGTTATAACTAAGTTGCTGCTCAAGAGAGGGCCGCTAATGAGGGGTTATACATAAAATAAATGTTCCACCTACCTGCCAAAGATAAACTTCATGACCGTTGTCTATCAAGAACAATGCGGGTTGTTGGGCCATGTAGAGTTCTGTCTGTAAAACTGGAAACTTTGTTGGCAATTCTTGCGTTCTGGATGGATTCAAGATTTCCTGGGCTTCAAACACGCCCGATACACTTGTCATGTGGAATAGACGTAGCGTATGACTGAAAGACTCGGGATCTGTGAACATAAATGTTCAGATGTTAGCAATACAACAAGATGACCATGATGGCTCACCTGGGTGCCTGAAATGCTTGGTTATATGGTCCTGTGTCAGAGGTTGAACAATTTCATTGAAGTAAAGATTAGCACCAAGTTTGCAAACATTTTGATTTCTACCATGTTAAAAGTAAGCACCATAATTATAATGCTGGCATATCATACGACTGTGCTCATAAACAGCCAATCAGATGCTTCCTTTAAAGACGGGCCTCTAAAATTTCATTTATAACCTCTGACCAAAGTGCTATATAATGTCCCTGACTAAAATCTAACATTACTTACTATTTAAGAGACAGTGATATTTCGAGCGATCATCTCTATGTACATTCATAGTTCTCCAGAAATCCACTCTCTCGTTTCCTTCCTGGACCTCAGTTATATCTATATCTACCCCATCATGTAACCCTACTTCCAGTGGACATCTGAAAAAAAAAACATTTTTTTCAAAGTTTCAATTTGAGTTCAAATCTTTTTTACAATGACTATGAAAAACTATGTCAATGAGGGCAAAAAAGTGTTTGTTTGCGGTCACGTGACCCGGAATTTTTTATCGATGAACCTGAAAAAATAAATCGAGCTGCGGCATTTTTATGAGTCAGTCGCGTAACAGCAAACAATTTTTGAAGGACAGTGACCTACATTGAGTTATTAACATTTCTGAATGCATGGATCTATTTCACCCGTATATGTCATTTGGGCCAAAAATCTCAGACACTGCCACATAGGATCTTACACCCAGTCATTTGACATAAAAATTTAGAACCAGTCATCTGCCATAAAGCTAAGAACCAATCATTTAAAATAAAAGTTAAGAACCAGTCATCTGCCATAAAGCTAAGAACCAATCATTTAAAATAAAAATTTAGAACCAGTCATCTGCCATAAAGCTAAGAACCAATCATTTAAAATAAAAGTTAAGAACCAGTCATTGGTATCACATTACAATGTATTAAAGGCTTGGTGCACAACTATGGCAACTCGGTGTTGACAAAGAAGCACTTACAGTAATTTTGCCCTAAACTCTTGATAAATTGACCATAAGTACATGAAATATCTTACTGGACTCGTAAATTATCAGCTGCCTTTCTAGCCAGTATCCTCGTGTGCTGCGGGGATTTACATCCATGCCATACCATTAAGTTACCCGTCACGACGTTCAGCAATAGACACGACGACACGCTACGTAAGTTATTTATATCTTTTGGCACTTCAATCAAACACATTTCGTTTTCGTACTCGTTACGTAGACAGTAGAATCTCCACGGTCCTTGCGTGTTCGTCTCCTCTTCCTCTCGTTTACCCACATGAATGATCATGTGACCTTTGAACAGATTCAAGAAACATGGAGCCTCCTTGCCTTCCGATACACGAATCTGAAACATTTAAGAAACTAGTGCTTGTATTTGGGAAAAACATGTTACTTTCCCCAACGCCCCCAAAGGGCCATAACTCACTTTCCCCAATGCCCCCAAATGGCCATAACTCACTTTCCCCAATGCCCCCAAAGGGCCATAACTCACTTTCCCCAATGCCCCCAAAGGGCCATAACTCACTTTCCCAAATGCCCCCAAAGGGCCATAACTCACTTTCCCCAATGCACCCAAATGGCCATAACTCACTTTCCCCAATGCCCCCAAAGGGCCATAACTCACTTTCCCCAACGCCCCCAAAGGGCCATAACTCACTTTCCCCAATGCCCCCAAAGGGCCATAACTCACTTTCCCCAATGCCCCCAAAGGGCTATAACTCTTCAGGAATCCAACCAAACAATGCTGACTATGTGCACAACCACACCAGACAGGTGGACGCCTGGGTAGAACCAGCAAACTGGATAGCTTCCTCATTTACAAATTCTACATCCTGCATGCAGCTATTGTAACCCACCAAATTTGGTGAAAATCCATCCAGTATTTCATGAGAGGCCATTTGAAGAAACACTGACAGACAGACGACACACGTTAATGTGAACTAAAATTTGCTGCCAGTACAGTTTAATGAAAACCATTCGTCACCTACAAAATTTTAACAAAATTCATCCAAATATGATGTGCCCATGATATGTACTAGTAGGCTTGGTACTATCAAGTCTTGCGTAGTTTAATTGAAATCCTACAAATGGTTAGCTAAAAAATAGCGCGCACAAATTTTGTCTACAGCAGGACAGACATGATTCCAGTATCTGGGGGTATAATAATACATTCTCTCAACAAAATTTTAATGATGAAAATCTCCCTAACAACCACAGAAACTCACCTGTGGCCCCCTTTCTTCATCCAGCTCCACAGTCATAAGGGCTGAGGCCCCTTTTTCATTGATTGTGGAACTTTTACCTTGCCAGAAAAAGTAAGCACATCTTTCTCGACCAAGTTGTGAAAATTTGGAAGCCTGACCTTTGAGACTCTTCATACCTGTAACGTTCAACGGCAAACACACTTCACAAATTTCCGACAAAACGCTTAAAAATGTCTGATAAAAGGATGTCGTTAATACTTCCTTGAAATAAAGCATAATCATAGAACTACAATTGGACATCGTTCATTTTAATTAGTCAGGTCTGAAATTTTATTTCGAATAAAACATGGTTTCAAATAGCCCATTTCAATTTGACATATATAAGAAGATACATCGAGACCTGATATTTATTTGGGATTATACAGAGTATTCGAATAGAAAGTAGTCGAATAAACAAGTTGCAACTGTATAATGTTGTGATAAACAAATCAAAATTTCAACAATATTTAAATATGTTGATTCAGAAGGTTTGATAATTTATATACTAATGTTCTTGCTAATCCTTGTTAAAATTCATTGTATTTTATGCTATCGTACGGTTCCTGTTCAAGGTCATGTGATTACACATACACTTGGTATGAGGAGGAATGCATTACAAGTCGATGGGTAAAATCAAAACCAGTCCTATCTGCGCATAAATTTAGAAGCTGCGTCGTCTCACTTGCTGTCTACTTACCTGCGTTTACAATCATATACTGCCATTTGACGACGTACGTATCTCCCTCGTGGAACTGACCGTAGCTATGATCCTCTATCTCGTAATGCTCATACTCCAATACATGCCAGATTCGTACTTTAAGGGTCTGTATTTCCTGTTCCTTAATAAATCCCTCCATATCATGCTCCCTAAAATAAAATTGATCAATAAAATTTGAAAAAAATGTTCTTTGGATAAAATTCCTTTCAGCAAGGCCATGGCTGGAGTTTGGAAACCAATCTAAGAATGCAGTCTTGTCATTGGTCAATTAAGGACAGAGCTCAGAACCGACCAATCAGATGCTAATGTTGTGAGACTTGTTTCCAAACTTGGGGTAATAACTTCTGACCCATATCCAATACTAGTAAAACTTTGATAGAATTATCATTGACTAAGTGAGTACAGTCAAACCTGTGTTAAAGACCACCTGCAAACAAAGACCACTATTGCAAAACCTGTCTGCAAAGACCACCAATTTTATCTCCCATCAGACCATTTTCAATGATATTTAATCTGTTAATAGAGACCACCTGTAAACAAAGACCACATTTTGCTGTTCCCATGGGTGGTCTTTACAGACAGGTTTGACTGTACTTCATTTTGGAAGATCAGTCAGGGGCAACACTTTATGCCCCTCCCATTCTTCTAAAAGGGAACTATAAACCCAACTCACCATTTAGTTCCTCTGCCGACGTGAGAACCTTCTAGTACTAAGGAGACTGGTTTTGTGTCAATAGGTACCATCAACTGGGCGTCGTATGCTTTAAGGTCAGCAAGGTCAATCTGTAAATAGTACAGGGTCAGGTAAACAAGAGTTCCGTAAACAGACTCAGATGCTCGTCTGCTGGTTACTTCATCACAGGGATTTATACTTTCTCAGAAACTGAGCTAGATGCAATATTAACATTCCTGCGGACGCAGAGAAAGACACTGACTCAGACGGAGGTAACAATGATCAAGCAACAACAGCCTTTAGATTTTTCAAAGCAGACGGACTGAACATCAACAAAATGAGACACCATCAACTACAAAGCAGTGATTTACAAACATAAACTATAGAAGGGTTAAAGGGAGAGAACTCAAGATGGGATAAAGGGAGATAACTCAAGAAAAGATAAAGGGAGAGAACTCAAGAAGGGATAAAGGGAGAGAACTCAAGAAGGGATAAAGGGAGAGAAATCAAGAAGGGATAAAAGGAGATAACTCAAGAAGGAATAAAGGGAGGGAACTCAAGGTGGGATAAAGGGAGATAACTCAAGAAGATATAAAGGGAGAGAACTCAAGAAGGGATAAAGGGAGAGAACTCAAGAAGGGATAAAGGGAAAGAACTCAAGAAGGGATAAAGGGAGAGAACTCATGATTATCTCCTGTCCTGACAAGAAAACGGCAAGTGTCCTTGTTTGTGACTTAGACAGGTGCAGTTCTGAATGGAACTCAACATTGGTGTGAAGTTTCACTGAAATCTATCAAATCACTTAAAAGTTATAGCCGAGACGCAATTTGCTTGTTGCTTAGATGGGCAAACTTAACACATGGACTGACAGGGCAAAGATTGCTTGCCTCCTTTTAAGGGACATAACTAGACACAGAATTCTGAATTCTCCTGGTGCAATCAATTAACATAAACAAGTAACGGTTACCTTTGCAGCATTGACCTCGTCTTGACTTTTGACCTTGATAATCCTTGAAGTATCGGGCCAATCAGCAAACTTCTCTCTGAACAGAATGGTTTCCATGTTCTGGTTGACTTTACCAAATAACGCCCAACCAGGCCTCTGCTCACATACATTTGGATAACCTCCTTCGTCTTCGTCTGTAAGCAAGTGTGAACATTCAGCCCTTTTTTATGGCAAATTTGGGGCCGATATTGGGCCCCATTCCCCAAAGAAAAAAGTATATATTTTTTCCCTACTTAGAAAGAAAATTCCCCTTCAGTAAAATTATTAAAATTTTTAGATTTATAAATACCCAAATTTGGTGATTCATGCTGCAAATTTCCCCTATCAAAAGGACCTGTCATACTTCCCCAAATACTGAAAAATGGAAGAGGGCGGGGGCGTAAAAACAATCAACATGTATATCGTTACTTACTGCGTAATGGAGATAGAGGGTTGATATCACATTGACTATAGTCGTAACCTTGGTTCCATAACTGCTGAGCGAGTTTCAATGAAACTTTTCTTTGATTAGGGGCCACTCCTTTACCTTGCCATAAATACAACTCACTTCCAAAGTCAAACACATACACCTACAACCAGAGAACACACCTTTACAAATCATTTACAAAACATTTCTTACAGACATGTTTGTTGATATTTACAATACTCAGTACTTTTGCTATTCAAATACAACAGACCGAATGTATAAAATTGGATACTTAAATTCTCAAATTTTGAAATAAGGAAAGCAGAGCTGATCAAGAAAGCTTGCATACAAACAACATTTACAGTCACACCTCGATCATTTGAATTCATCGGGACCGAAATTTTGGGATCTGATATTTATTTTGGAAGAAACCAAGTATTCGGATAGAAGGTTGTCGAAAAAATTAGGTTCGACTGTATGTTCAATTAAAAAGAAAATGTCTGTATATTTGCATTATAATAAAAGACGTTTGTCCAATCTTACCTGACTTGACTGTAACATTTCATATTTAGGCTGGTTCCCCCAATATTCTTTCACGGGTACCAGTTTGTTGTTTTCCAGTGTATAAATCATGTTGGTTTCCACGACGTGAGACTCGTAAAGTTCATCTTCCTCTGTCGGACCGCATGCTACAATTAATGGACAAGTTATAATAAATACGAGCGCGGCCATGTCAAAACCAGTATAAGTAACGTCGGCAATGACGTCAAGTTTAGTTTAGTTTAAACTTATTTATTTTTTTACATAGATTATGAAACAAGTTCTTACAACTGATACTAGTCACTCTCGATGACTGCTTCCTGGTTACCAACCAGTAAAAGCTCCAAATATAGGGATTGTGACATTCGCGATCAAACCCGGCTCATCACAGGACTCGAACTCACGACCTTCGGATAGGGAGTCGGGCGCTCTACCCCTCGACCACTGCGTTGAAAATTTCCCAATCAAAGTTTGGATGTCACAAACTAAGCACTTTGTCCGCAGATGTTTTTGAGACTTAACTGTGATTTGTAGAATTAAATGAATGAGGAAATATTTGCATATTTTTTTTCATTTATTGAGCAGAAGATTGTTTGAAGAATAATATTCATTCTGATGCGACATCATCATTTCGTAGCTTGCTTTTGCATCTTGTTCTTAATATTGGAATTGCTATAAAAAACGAAAAGTAGACTTTTGGTATTAAATGAAAGTTGAAATAAGCAATACTGAGAACCACTTACCCATATAGGGCTTGTATCCATCGAGAAGGTCCCAGAAATATCGAGCATTACCCAGGTTACCTTTCCTCTCTTCGATGGTCATCACTTCCCGTGCGTGCTTACAACCTAGATCACGCTTTTGTTTCACAAAATCACAGACATCAGCAGCCTGAAAAACGAGCGACATTATTGTAAGCAGTCATGTATGTATGTAACTTTGTACATAGTCAGACAATTCATCATAATTATAACAAAAAATTGTTATTTTATGATAAGTTTATTTTACATTGATTGTGATACAAGTTCATATAACTTATAAATACTAATCACTCTCTAATCACTCTCTAATCACTCTCTAATCACTCTCTAATCACTCTCTAATCACTCTCGATGACTGCTTCCTGGTTAACTAACCAGTACTAGAGCCAAATACAGGGATTTCAAAGTTCATAATCAACTCCCGCAGAACACCGAGTTCGAACTCTTGCGGAACACTGAGTTCAACCTCTTGCAGAACACTGAGTTCGAACTCGCACCTTTGGGTCAGGAGCTAGGCACTCTACCCCTGGTTCACCACAACATGAATGGTTTCGGTGTGTCACAGCCCAGGATTAACAAGCACATCTTCCTGCACATGAGGTAAACATTCTACCGTGGAGCCATTGTGACAGGAAGAGAAATATTAACAAACAACGCATGATATAACTTACCTTTGCCTTTTCTATCACATTACAATAATCACCGATCCATTGTATAATTTTATCGGGTGTTATCAATACATAACAGTCACCGCTGTTCACGGAATCAGCTTTAGGTTCAACAAGACGACATTGCACTCTTCTCCGGCCTGAAAAATGTCGATTGAAATATCATTTCCATGGAAACAGACTTTTTAACATACAGTAAAAGTTCACATAAAGACCACCTCAATAATAAGACCATCTTCAAACTAAGATCACAACTTGCAAGTCCATTTTCATTTTTTTGCTCTTTAGTCAACCTCAATAAATAGAACAGTTTTCAAGGGTCTCAAATTTATTGAGGTTTTACTGAGTAATCATAAATGATGGTGGATAAATGGTCAAGACTCTACAGAAACACATTTCTTCCTTACAGCTTTGTTAAGTTTAGTAACTGATAACTTCAACCCATCCAATTATATGCAGTTAATTTCCCTAAGTTGGAAGTCTACGCAAAAACAAAGACAGTCATGCATTAAATCCTATCTAACTTACTACAATTTTACCACAGCCTGATCACAAGTAAGCAAGACTTGCAAACAAAGAAAAAGAAATATTTGAACAAAATTCATGAGTAGTGTAAAAATAGAAAATATTTCACTTATTTTAAAGTTAGCAGTTTTAGTCACGAAAAAACTGGCCTCATTTTAAGTTTACAAGAATCAATTTTTTAACATGATTTTACAATACAAAGTCCATTGATTTCAGTTAACTATATTGCAATCCCTGTAGAACAAAATATCAAGTTCTTAAAAGCAATAAATAACATAGATGTATCTGAATGTTTTGAAAACTATTTTCCAACCTACTATGTTGATTTAGATGCTAAATAAAAGTCTGTTTTGGTTAATAATTACAACTAAGGGAAGTAATCCAACTTTCCTATAATAATAACCAAGGGAAGTAATCCAACTTTCCTATAATAATAACCAAGGGAAGTAATCCAACTTTCCTATAATAATAACCAAGGGAAGTAATCCAACTTACCTTTGATATGTATGAGCATGAGTGGAAGATATGGTTCCATGCGTGTGTTTGTTCCAGGGGTACCAGCCCCGTTGGAATCGGTCTTGCGTAGTTCAACCTTAGCAAAATTCTCCTTACTTGCTAAACCGGCCAAAGCTTCCACCGCAAATCCGGAATTTTGTTGTACTGTAAAAATACGACGATACGTTATATACAGTCGGATCTCGTTCATTCGATAACATCGGGTCCAAAATTTTATTTATGTTTCATTTAATACTACTGAAGATTGACACATATTTTAACCAGAGGATATTTAGTCCAAAGTAATAAATACAGTTGGATCTTGTTCATTCGAATTTGTCAGGTCCGAAATTTTATTTCATTTAATACATGGTTTTGAATAGCCGATTTCAAATCGACGTGTCTAATCAGATACATCAGGACCTGATATAGATACATCGGGAGCTGTGATTCACTTGGATAGAAGGTTGTAGAATAAAAGGGGTCCAACTGTATTAAGACTATAACAATATGAAATCCAAGCTTATAAGACTTATAGTCAATCATCATTCTCAAAAACTGACATATTTTCAAATTTTTTTTGGTTGAAGATCCAATTTTGCTATAAGTTCCAGTAAATACTTCCACTTTTTAGATTAATTTTTACACAGATATATGTGTGATCAATTTAGTAATATAACTATAATTAATTTGATTTAATCTGAGCACAATATTGAGATCTGTTTTTTTTAAATGTTTATTACTTACATGCTGCTACTTTGACGTTTTTTAATTCCCTCTCGGCGACGCCGTGCATGACCTCTGTGTACTCAGACCTGACCTCTAACGATGCCGACATTGTTTTCAGTGGATTTCTACTTTTGGTGTTGTATCTTCTCTTTGGTTTTACTCGTCTCTGCGTCTCGAGCCTGTAAGAAATAAATATTGTTTTACAAAATAGTCGGGCCGTCATAGATTCAAATTTTTGCTTATCGATGATATTGAAATACAGTTCATACTTCGTTCATTCGAATTCTCTGGTCTGAAATTTTATTTCGAATAATACATGGTTTCAAATAGCCCATTTCTATTTGACGTGCATAAGAAAATACATCGGAACCTGATATTTACTTTCGGATGATACCAAGTATTCGGATAGAAGGTTGTCGAATAAACGAGGTCTAACTGTATATCGAATGACAATTATCGATGATATATCGTTTATATTTTTAAATTCCTTAAATAGACAATTAACTCCTATTGTTCTGTATGTGCGTACGTCTTACATAATTAAATGTTTAACTTGTATTTTTATGATAACAAGATGCCACATAAGTAATTAATGCGTTTTTTAAATTCACAGTATTATAATATATTGCTGACATTTGTGATGCACTATCCACTACTGAGCGATGTTATGCTTTTTTGTCACATCTTTAAACTGTGCCGATTCTTCTGTATTTTCCCGCCTTAATATCAATATTTTTGTGTATCGAATATCGATTGACAGAAAAAATGGTTGATATATCAACTTGTATCAACGACAGTCCTACAAAATGGTTTGGAAATTAAATTGACGTGTGAAAGTGATTGTTTGTTTCATCAGGTTTAACGCTGTTTCTCAACGATATTTCAGTTATATACGCCGGCCAGTTCACCAGTTTTTCCTGGACTGAATTCTAACCAGTACTAACTTACCCTTCCACAAGGAACTTCTCCACATGAGGAGGAAAATCAACATTTTTATCAAATTTTCATGGAAGGGTATGACCTGCCGCGACCGGGAATCAAACCCAGATCGCTGGGTTACAAGTCCAGCGCACTAACCACTGGACCACGGCCGCGGCTCTGTGAAAGTGATACTTGTCTAACTGCATACAAAGTAAGAAGCAAATATACATGTTTTGCTTTTGCCCTTCGAAATTGTCAAGTACAAAATTGTTGGCCCTTCCCATGGCAATAATCTCTCGGACGAAAATGGCAAATTTAATAAAAACCATTATGAAACTGAATCACTAATAAAAACATCGACAATTTGTTATAAACATTCATATATTATGCAGACAATTTTAAATTATAATAATAATATTTTCGTCATAATTTTTGCAATTTCCCCATGACAATATTTGTAAATCATATAAATCCTTACGTACGAAAAAGGAGAAAAAGAAAATTCATAAAATTATCAAATTTACCAGCAATAATTTCCAAAGTAACTTGATAAATAATATAATCATAACTTGATAACAAACATTACACTAAATGGATATTTAGCCAATGAAAATCAATATAATAGATCAACTACCAATCAAATTTTAGATAACAAAAGAATACGCTTTACTGTCAGCAATTATTAGCCAATGAAAATCAATATAACAAATCACTGACCAATCAAATTGATTTACGCATATAAATGATCCATTTGATTACTAATCACATTCAATTTCGATGATACTTTAATCAATATAAAACAAAATGTCAAAACAATTGAGACTTTTTTTGGGTGGGGTAGTTTTGCCTCGAAACAGGCAATAAGTAATTTGACCAACGATAATGGAATCTTTTGTAACGACGCAAAAACATCAAGTTGGCAGGCATGTTTTGTACGAAATGTTGTATGTCGACACAATTCAGTAATTGTACGGCGACCGATTTCTTACCAAATTAATTTGTCAATCATTGTGTTTGACATTATCACGAAAAGACTAGACTAGAACCAACAGGACAGACTTGTTATTGTTTTATCAATGGTACAAAACATCATTGACTGTTGTTTGTTCAGACGATATAGATATTTGCACCATAAACGTTGCCAAGAAAAATATTCAAAGAGCCGAAGGAAATGTCAACACAAAAATTTCAACAATTATCAGTTTTCACGTTACTTTCAAATAACTATGAAACGTACAACAAAGCATTGAGGGTCGTAAAACTTGATACTGGACAAGTGAAAAAAAACTCTACTACAGTTTTTAGTTTTATTCCAAATGGCATACATTCTTTGACAAATTTGGAATTAAGATTTCAAATATTTATTCTAGAAAAGAATTCTATCAAAACATGTCCTGTTATAGCAAACAGCAAAGTTTTTTCAACAGAAAACACAAAATGTGAGTTGGGTGCGTAAAATTGTCTGTTTTCATAAATTTTCTGCTATTTCTTCCACATAAACCCACTTTCAAGCAAAAATTCCTGATTTCATAGACATCAGTCATATTCCCTAAACAGCGAGAGAAAAAACCCATCTCTAGTGAGAAAACAAGAGAAGTTTGTAAAACATCATGCCTCCTGTGACCTTGACCTTTGACCCCCCTGACCCCAAAATCAATAGGGTTCCTCTGCTACCCAAGGTGAATGTGTGGACAAAGTTTGAGGATGATAGGTCAAGGTTTTCTTGAGTTATTGATCAGAAACAAAATGTTACGGACCGACAGACATACGGACCAACAGACAAACCAACCGACAGACATACCGACCGACCCAAATGTGCAAACCAATAATAATGATTTAAAAAAACTATACATACATGTCATTAGCATTCAGGAACAATTCATTGAAATCATCAACAGAAACTTCTAGTTCTTGTGACTTTATTTCCACCACTTCTCTCGTCTGGAAGAAATTTTCAAGCTCCGCCCCCATTTGTGGTACTGAAACAGTAGTCCCGCCCTTCTCTTCCTCTACCGAGTCAATGGTTGCTAACGTCGACTTACCTAACAACACAAAACATAAATCATGAAATTCAATTAAAAACTGTAAATGAAATTTGGAATCACACACAAGCAAAAAAGCAGAATTTAATATTTGAAGGCGATAAGAAAAATAAGCTGCTATTCATGAAAATATTTCAAAGATTTTCTGATCGACTCGATGAATTCAGAGGCTTTTGAGTCCATGTAGACAAGCGATTGTCACTTATCATTCAACGTACGAGCTAGTTGATCACATAACATCCCTATGTCTCGTTACTAATATTGCAGATCTTTTTATACAAGTATATGTCACATAAAATTCCAGAAAGTGGAATGCTTGAAGTAAAACAAGTCGGAAATTGACTTAAATCAGCATCAGAAGTCTTATGCACAAAACAAATTTTCGACACAATTATTTTCTTCGTAGACACCATTTTTTTTTATTTGTGTTTCATAGTAAAAAGAAATCAATTTCACAGTGGAGCGCTTATCTTTTTTGAACATATTTGCAAAACACAGAATTCAGCAGATTTACATGAAAGACTGGGCAGCAGGTAGATGCCGCACCGAAAAGAATAAAGAAACAGGGGCAACAACTCTTGCATTTTTCTTCTATGGGGAGTACATTATCTAAGGAGTGAAGAAAAGAACCGAAATGATTCTGCGATGAAAAAAACAACACGAAACTGATCATTTGCAGTAATAATAATATTCTTGTATGTCTACCCGCCACCACAAGCGCCCACTCATTTGAAGCATATAAACACATAAAGCTAGCAGTATCTATCTAAAAGTTATTTTTAGTAACACAGTTCCCTCCCTTTAATATAACATTGAATTACCGTAGTACTTCGTGGATGCTGAATACATATATCATATTCAAATGAAATATTATTTACTTGGTTTATGAAGTCAAATAAAGGCATTTAGTTTTAACCTAAAATCTTCAAAGTTTTTAAATCACAGAATATAGCGGGTTGTTGCAAAAGTATTATAACTTTTTCCTTACTAAAACCGAGATACAGTACTTTCTCACCAACCCGCAACATGAAATATTTAAAACAATACTTACCATTCTACAAATTTTACGAGGTTTTATGATTGTACACAAATTGTTCTGTTCAACTTCTTATCCTTGTCAAACTGACCATTGTTAAAAGAATGAAAGTCATTTGAATAAAACATATATTTTAACTTATACTTCATTCTTATGAAAATTTGGTTAATATTTCTCCATTTTCCAGCCATGGTCAAAATTTGTCCCGAAAGATTACAGATAGCTTCATCTTCCTAAAATACTTCCGACAATTCAATTCGAGATATTTCGAGCAAAAAAGTGTTAACTTTTACCCGTCGTAGAACTAAAACAATTTGTGTACAACGTAAAAAAATACGTATATTCCTGAATGCTTGCTAAAGGATATGATTTATACGGGATAAAAGATTAGAGTAATGAGTAATAGAAAGTAGAGATACTAATATGTAGTAGAAATAATACGGATATATCGAGTAAAGTCTGCAGTCGGCAAATATACGTCTGTAACTTAAATTCAAACTCACGGGAGGCGCAGTGGTCGAGGGGTTGAGTGCCTGACTCCGGATCCAAAAGTTATGAGTTCGAACCCTGCGATGAGCGTGGTTTGATCACAAACTTCACAATCCCTAAATTTGGCACGAGTACTGGTTGGTAGCCAGGAAGCAGTCATCGAGAGTGATTAGTATAAGTTGTGTGGACTTGTTTCACAATCGATGTAAAATAAATATGTTTAAACTAAATTCAAACTCAAGTCCACAGCTAACCATTGAAACAGATTGCAGCTCAATATACGGACTCACAGAAAATTTAAAACGAAATGTAGATAAATGAAATTATATGATAAAGGTAGATAGTCCAGATTTGTTGTCAAGCTAAGCTTAGTTACGAAAATAGGAACACCCACAATTAATGCCTTCGTACAGATGAACTCAACTGTTCTGCATTGTCAATTTTCTTACTTGTTTCACAAAACCACAAATACAAGAGCCCGGTACAGAGATTTTCTATCCTGACCTATGCACGGAAATAGGGAACGCATAGGAAACATCCATGTCGGACTCTGTGCTTTAAAAACATGAAACATTCGACCTGTTGCTTGAATCGCGTTATAACAATATCGAAGTGAAACTTTGCCGACTGCGTAAACTATTACAGTTTTAGTAGAAATAATTATAATTAATACATGAAGTACAATTTTGAAGAGGTAAGAAGATAATGAAGTGGGTGGGGTACGTTTTTTCTGTCGTTGCTTTCACTTACTATCTTCTACTAGGATTTCAGCAGGTAAATCTGGACAGACGACCTCCTTGGGCAGGGGCTTGGTCGGGGACGTGGGCGAAATAAGATCAGAGTTTTCGCTAGATTCCGAATCTGCAAGCCACGATGTTTGTGAAAAGAGAATAGTATAGGTTATTGTGATAGGTTAGTCACGTATAAAATCATGATTAAGGCGCTTCTTTTACACTTTTCTGTAAAAAAAAATCCTATAAAAATATTCTACCAAATATATCAACAAAATTTCTAGCCCCAGAAAATTAATTTCAATTCCAAATACCAACTACAAGTTTCCAAGTAACATAAAGACGTAAATAAAAGTTTTCTTAGTTGATATCACTTTTCCAAGGTTGATAAATCCTGATATTGACCTCACTGCAAGGCGATAAATCCTGAGATGATAAGTCATATTATCTTCTGAAACCAAAACCCCCACTACTGATAAGCTGAACATATTCTAGCAAAAACAATAAAATTTAAATAAATCCATTATACCAGTAAAACTCAAAATGCAGTAAAATCTTGAAGTTTTGAGACCAGTCTCAGAATGCTGTTTTGTCATTGGTCAATTTTAAGACCATGCCTAAAGCCAACCAATCAGAGACTTGATATTGCAGACTGGTGTCCAAACTTAGACTCATAACCTCGGACTCTAATTTTTGTCCAACTGATACGTAAATTAATCTAAGTACTTCAATAAAATAAGTTTCCTTGCATAAAAAATATGAAAGCACCAATTATTTTAAAGCTGAAAAGTGAAAGATGATGATATGCAAATAGCTTTACAAGAAGGAATCTGATTGGATAATACATTGTTAGAAGGAATTTGAATGGCTAACAAATTCAATATGTAAGATTCTCTTTTCCTACTGGGAAATGAATCCACAGTTTTTGAAGTGTTTATGCTGTTATTTTCCAAATTTATATTCAATTTATTGACCTTCTTGGTAAAGCTATTTACTTAAAGCAACAAGCGACACCATAACAACAGATCATGTGACAGATCATGTGACAGTCATGTGACAAAAACACGCAAATGTGACACAAACAATAGAATTGCATAAAGCGGTATTTATTTGTATGTTTACCGAATACAATTTACAATGGAAGCAGATTGCACAAAAATATCGTCCCCTTATTTCCAGAACCCTGTACCACAATTTTTGTCGGTTTTGAGTTTTTCTTTACAAGCTCCTTCTATCATTACTACCTATATTGTTGAGGAATGCACATAACTTAAATAAAAATGCAATTACATAACCCTGTATGTAACAATTATCTCAAGAGGGTAAAACTTCAAAGTTTTTTTTCTCAAAATGACGAAAAACAAATTATGGGGTTCTGGAAATAATGCGATGATACATCTATCAACATGATTTATAAAGCATTAATACGATAGAGAGAAATTTACTGTTAATTCAGACGATAGTAAAATTATTTATAAATATTTACAGAAATTAATTGAACATCATGATGGATTATAAGATACATAATTATTTACCACTTGAAATAAATATATTGAGAATAAAATATTAACTTTCTTGAAAAAAATACCAAAAATATAGCAACACTCCTAGCTTAAACGACATCAGTGTAATAAAAACATCAAATGCCTTGTACTAAATTTTCTGAATGTGTGAATTTGTCCAAAATAAACATGTATGAATATTATGTAAAAGGAATTTCCAACAGCAGGGTAAAAGAAAATATAGGGAAACAAAATTACATTGATACAAATTTCAAAGGAAATCAATCGAAAATTTTATTTACATATAAGAACTGAAGAGATTTGATAACTTGACCGCCATAGGCACTGGTCAAGCATGGCCAATATTTTCATAATAGTATAATAACTGTATCCTTACCAAAACTTACAAAGTTAAAATATGTTTGTGCAAAACGTTTGCTTATTCTTAAAGGTCAACTACACATTTATTTCACCTTAAATCAGAGACTTAAATTTTAGGTAAAAATCAGGCATTTGATAATTTTTATTACACTGGTCAACGTTTCATTACCCGAAAACCACATAAAGAAGCTTGCAAGTTCTATCAATTTTTTTATGCAAATTTTTTATGCAAATTTTTTATGCAAATTTTTTATGCAAATTGACCGGTAGAAGCAAACCACACCAAGTGTAAGGGTACTTTCTGTGTATGTACGTACCACGACTATTTTCCTTCCGTGGAGTTTTCCCGCGTAACCTAGCAACCAATGGACTTTCACCTACGGTCTGACCTGTAAGAGGAAATGATATAAATACATCATCCTTTCGAGAAAACAGCCCTGCATTCAGTAAAAGTGTTGGCATTTGCGGCTAACGTTTGAAATTTGGTTCCCTGTGTGCAGTGAATGCGATACGGTGGGTCAGGGATACAAAACAGTTTAGTAACGTTAGCAACCGTTGGCCGTAACCGAACATAGGGCAGGTTTTACGTATGAGTCAAGACAGGAAGTAATTTTATAATATCCTGCAATACCACTATATGAGATGAACACGGGCCCTTATTTCGGCGATGTTTCAACAGTCTGACATTTTCTCTTCATGGTGATCATGGGCATTAGGTTTCATTGGAATCCCGAATGAAACGTGCAAAATACATGTAGTTTGCATCACCAGACAAATTTCTTTCGAATAAACACGGTTAAAAAATACTCCCATGATGCAGCAGTTGTAGTATAAAATATGCTTTCAATGTTCTCTTAAAATTTTTTAAAAGCAAAATTAATTCATCTATAGCAAAACTCAAGTAATTTAATACCAGAAGAAGACATCTTGTGTTCGATTGTAAATTTCTTTACGTCAGTCTCGCCAACACGATCTCGCCAACCTTCTTGAGCATTACCAAGTAACGACATTCTGTTGGCGATACTATTTGGCCTCGGCATATCTAATCCTGTCTTCTCTCGCATTTTTACGTTTGAGGTGGGTGGGGTAAACTCGGGACTGGCAGATCTTCGTTCAAGCTTATCTAAGTCGAGAGGACGAGCTACACGCTTACGCCAATCCTCGTCGCCGCTTTTTTTCAATGCGTGTAACCTAAAATACGTACAAAATATTTCCTGCATATAAAACAATGTATACCCAGAATATGAAACAAAATATTATTACAATTTTATTCCCTTTTTTCCCTTCATCAACATCATTTGCTTGATTAGCATAGAAATTTGAACCGATTTTTGTTCATTTTGATACTAATCTTGGTACCTGAATACACATACACAAGAGTTGAACTTTCTGGCTGCATAATTAGAAACTTGACACTATGCCATTACATTATAGAAGCTTTATGTAATGTCGCATCATACGATCAACAAATAACACGAGGTACAAGGCTCTTGTGCGACCATGGTATCCACTTACAGATACTTACCTGGGCTTATTTATCTCCTGATACTACCCTTTATATACTGAGTACCTAGCAAGGGAGCTATCAGTACTATTATTCATGTCTTTGGTATGACGCAGCCAGGGATCGAACCCACGACCTCCCGCACTCAAAGCGGACACTCTACCAATCAAGCTATTGAGGCAGTTTATATTTGGTAATAACACTTACCTGTCATTGATGGAACCGGATTTTGTGATTTCTGGACTATCGGTGGCGATCTCCGCCTCTTTCTTCTCATCCGGAGTGACGGGTTGCGTGAGATGACGACCGACATATTTCTTCTTTGCCTTGGAAGAGTCCGGACTGTCGGCACCAACCTCAGCTGGTTGTGTTTTATATCTAGAAAAAAACAAATAACAGATCCCAGTTTTAATAACAAAATTGGTGGCAATATCTGATCCAGAAATAGTATTCCACAAAAGCCCCTTAATGACTTAGGGACAAATAGATAGAATACAATGCAAAGTAAAGTTAGTTTCCTTGTTTCTACAATATGAATCTGACATATCAAACAACATTTGAGCGCCGCTGTACGATTTCCAACCTCTTCTATAAGTGACATCATTTCCAGAAAACATCACATGTGACGTCGCCATGTACTGGCAATAAGCAACATTTGCCGGATTGGTCTTGGGTTTATAAAAAAAATCCGAATTTTGCAATAACATTTTTGGAGTCGGCGGCCAAATCTCGGGTCAGTCGGTAAAGGGCAAACAAACTAAATTTTAATTTAGGCCCCATATGGTAATGAAAATGAAGTGACCATATTGAGTAAATATTGTTTCCTGCTTGCACATAGTGACGTCGGATGTGACGTTTTCTTGAAATGACGTCAGTTACAGAAGAGGTTGGAAATCCCACAGTAGCGCCCATTTATAGTTTAAACATTCATTTTGAAGCACAAAGAGAAATACAGAGGTGGAATCCTTTCTGTGTCTTACTGGTCCTTGTCGGTATTTATCCATACTTGGGTGTAGAGTAGGAAAGTTGAATCTTGTACAGGAATCAAAGCTGAGAAATATCTGCATCAAGGTGAAGTCTGGAGATTAATGCAGGATGAGCAATGACAAGATGATTAGACAAGGGATGTTGTCAAGACTATTTCTTTGACATATGTTTGCTACTATACGAGACATTAATGCATGGGGCCCTGACAATTACACAGACATATAATTAGATACAATTGATCATTGTATGAGAATACTTTGATCCAATGAGCAAGTAGTCACATTAAATCATATCAAGGTAGTGTAGTGATGTGGGGTTAGAGAGCCGCCCAGTTAGCTCAGTCGGTAGAGCGCCATACTAGTGTTTAGGGGGTCGTGGGTTCGAGCCCCACATCGGACGCACTTTTTCCCCTTGATTTACTGTAGTAGTCAGACCAAAAACATGAAAACTTGACAAAATATTCATGGAAAAGGACATGTACTTGACACAAAGCTACAGTTAAGTTAAGTTCCCCACAACAAGAATAATCCAAGCCTGCCGTGCGTTCAGTTAAGGCTAACACTCGCACGAGTTAAGAAACTGTGCACGCATTTTGCAACCGAACGCTCTGTTTGCCAAAAAGTACGCGCCCTTCGCTAGCTATCTCAGAGATGCTCGAGCGAGTGGTCGCACAGTGGGCGCGTACTTTTTGGCAAACAGAGCGTTCGGTTGCAAAATGCGTGCACAGTTTCTTAACTCGAGCGAGTGTAAGCCTTAACCGAACGCACGGCTGTATTTAAGCAAATACAACAAACAGCATGGTGTGAATGATTTTAAAATAAAATAAGCTGTTTACACACCTTTTCTCACTTTTTTGCCAAAATGCAAACGGTGACCCCTCAGGAAAAGGGATTTTATTTTCCTGGTCATCATTAGATACACTTGAATATCCCCGCTTCATTATAAAGTTTCAAATATTTAAATGATATTACAAATACACGGGCAACAAAACAGTCACATAAAACTTGACCAAAATGTTTTATCCGAACACTAGTACACTTACAACCAGACAACAATACAAGGTGATTATAAACACAACAGCTCGTCTAATTTTAACCTCGTCACAAAAATAAACCACATTCAGAACTCAAACCATAGAAAATAAACACCATTTTCTCTATTTGAAAATTTTAAATTTCAAACATTTAAATGTCAGTTATCTCGATTTGAAAATGAACCAATGTAAGCCCTCCGTGTGCTCTGATAACAAACATACAGGTAATTAGTGTAAAAACTGACTCAGGTAAATTGAAAACCAGTTTATGCAACAAGTGGCTATCCAACACAGATAAATCACATGGTGTATAATTGAGAGTATGTGTCATGTTTTGATAGTGAACACTTAAATCAGTTGCTTGTGTTTGCCTGATGAATTCAAATCATCAAGATGAAATCAGAAGCATGAAATTTACATGATGACACTAATTGGGTATAGCAATATCATACAAATCAGTGATTTATAAACCAGCTATATACACAAATATTCACCAAAACACGGGGCAATACCAATGGTAGCATAGAACTGACATGTGGGATTTTTTTCATTTCGCATGAGCACACAAACGGTTTCGCCTGGTCATTGTATCGTTACATATAATGCTCATGCGGCAGAGTTTGAGCGTGCATGCGAAAGTGTATTGCGTGCACATGTGAAATTAAAACATTCCATATGTCACCTCTATGCCGCTGTAGAAAAAAATATGAATAAAAATTTATTATCAACCTCCTTAAATAACCACATACATTTTGCTGGCCGGAGTTATGATAAACAAAAAAAATTTTAAGGATGGCCTTAATATGGCAGCATAACAGGCAGCTTTAAGATGAAGTTGATCAGTCAATGAGTGCATTAATTATACAGTCCAGTTGCTTTTGATAACATTCTAATATACATAACGAGCTAAACTGATACACAGAAGATGCATTATCACCAATAAAATGATAAAAATCAAAACCACAATCAACCAAGAAAGACAATCCATATTTGGCACCAATCAATTTGAGTTACTTCCCTTTGACCATCAAAAACTTGCCTTGTTCAGTTTTGTAAGAAAAAACGCAAAAATAAGTATTTAAACTTGTATTTTTGTGCATTAAATTTCCAGCCAATGTTCTGTATGGTATATTAAATAAGGAGAGGTAAGGAATTATACCAGCGAAGCAGAATTTCTTTGAAAATCTTGGACAGTATAATATAGCTCAGTTTAACACTACAGGAATATATAGAGACATGTATACCATACATTTGTAGAGCCATATCACCAACCTGAAATCTCCTATGATACACGACCTAGGACGTTCTCGCTCGCCAAGGTCCTTCCGACGGAATCGATTCAGTATCGGCGAAATGTACATTTTTCCCGGTGTAATCAATCAACATCAGCAGTAATACTATCTAAATATGAGTTCCATATCCCATAGGCAACTCACACATTTGCAGTACATACACACCTAAAAGCTGTCTTCTCGAGACTATTGACTATCGAGACTAACTGTTCTAAGAAAGCAACTTTTTTCTATCAATCATAACTTGTTTGGAAACATCACTTCAGATTATGCAAGAGAAAAGTTTTTTTGATTTATGAACTGAATTTATTCGCTCTCTTCAAACGGTGTTCCAACGCATTGGTATCTTTTACATCATATACTCTGCTGGAGCTGTACTTAATTAATAACTTTAAAAAAACTATCAAAACACATCAATGGTCAAGCGACCAGTGCCCCTGAGATGAAGCAACCTTGACGGTACAGGCCAGACTCTTATGCATGAAACATTTTCTCAACATGCTGAACATTTTGTGCAAAGTTTCATTGAATCCGTTGAATGTTTTGAAAGTTATAGCAGTGACATGAAAAGTCTCACACAGACGGACAAACAGACACACAGAAGAACAATCCCTTTGGAAGCATAAAATCTGAATACTTCTGTCAAATAACCAATTCCAAGTACCCACATGTAGTAACTAAATGTTCACTAACAATAGTAAGTATTCTTAGAAACTCTTGATAGCTATTCAATAAAGCACTAAGCTCATTTCCAGTATTTTAGCTGTATATTATACAGAAACAATTGAAATAGCACAATGGACAAACTTCTTGCATCACAAACATAAAATGTTTCCATGAAGTTAGAACAATGACGACTGTTATAATCCTATGCAAAGATTCATATCTCCCAGCAGGTTGAGGAACATTATTACCCGCTAACAGTTTATTTAATTCCCAATTAATAATCCAAATTATCAATACTTCCTGATGCTAAATCTTCATTATTTCTTAGTCAAACATTGATACAAATCTTCTGTCAATATCTTTATCTCAAATCTTAATAATTTTTCACGTAAACCAACACTGTCTCAGCATTCGTTACCATGACAACAAGATTCATAGACAAAACTGTGCATTTCCTGTTGCAATTAATCATCCATAAAAATAATACACAGTAATTCCGTTATCGCAAATAAATAAATTTCCCTAAAGCATAATACACGCACAGACGATGTACATGTTTGTAAAGTCACACAGCGTGTGCAAAGCTTCGATACTAAGTCACGCTACTATCACATAAATCCAGCCCGTCAAAATCTTGCCGCAATATCCTAAACATATCCTGTTCACACTTAACGGACTTCCTTATTGTTTGGTAAGTATATTTTTTCAAAGGAATGCATAGTCAAGCACATGTAGTATACAGTATAATAGTTCAGTCCAGTGCATAGAACGTATACTCTGCAGTATATTCACAACCGCGACTCAAATTCTCCCAAATATACGCAACTTTCAAGACAGCATGCCAAATATGGTCACGATACAGCAAATATTCCTTATCTCTACAACTCTACAATCTTCATTCATGGCACTGATTACATATGGGTAATAGATTGGAAATGAACACAGCATGGTAATAGATTGGAAATGAACAGAGCACATGTTGACCTTAATTGAAATTAACTCCTTGTCGTAAAATATGAAGTCGAATTTGGCGTGAACAGCAGCTAGAGGTCAATGGTAGCTAAACTCCACTGACTGGTCCCTGATTGGTCGAATCATTTTCAATTTTGTAGTAATTAAGTTAAAGATACTATTACTGATAAATTATCAACATAAATACATTGTTTGCAAGTCATGCTATCATATGTAAAAGTGTTTATTTATTATAGTGTCACCCCTTTTTAAAGGGCCAGCCAATTCTGACTTATGACACACCTACTTTTTGAGCACATTTACTTCCTGATTCCTATCCTTTTAATGCCAGGCACCAGGCAGGTAGGCGCACGGTAACCATTATTTAACCAGCTGGCGGCTCACTTACCGGCCATATCAGAACGGACCCCTGCCAGGATTCAAACCTTCGACCTCCCGCTCCCAAAGCGGATGCCTCAACCACTCGGCCAAGGGAGACGGTAGTATGTATATGTACTGTACACATATCACTAAATAAACAATTTACTCAGTAACTTACTTATATAACTGAAAAATTGATGATAAATGACGTTAAACCTGATTATAAACCTAACTCGTTATCACCATTATTACCTTTAATTGCCTCATTAATATTCAAGGTCAAAGTTCACACAGGAAGGAAAGGCCAATCTATGCCACTTCATAAAATTATCACAGCAAAAATCTACACTACAATACAGCCTAGTTATGATACAATTGTCTCGCTACTGTGAAAACTTGTCGGCGAAATACTGACGTAACCTTATAATGAATGTGAGCCTACTTGTAGAGACCTTGCAAAGACTGCTACACTGTTTAATGTAAGAACTCCTCTAGACAAAACCGGATGAAAATGGACAAAAATTATTTGTATCAAGTCATATAGAAATATGCTTTCCTTTACACCATATGGAGCGTATGGTTAAACTACTGCACTCTTGTTTCTTTGCCAACATCTAGTTACACTATTTTTGCACAAAACCGTAGATATATGAAACGAATGCCGAGTGCTCCAACATCTGTGCTTATACTGCAGAAAGCTACTTTAAAGGTACACAGTCTCATTTACTATCAAAATAATTGTAGTAATAACTTTGAGACAGTGGTATGTTAATGTCTTCATACCAACGTACTCTATAACATTTCATGGTGATTTGTCTTAAACCATTCCTGGAATTGTGAAACACAGTCAGATACAGGTAGTTCCTATGTTAGTGCTAAACCAGTGCATTGGTCGGGATAGAAAATACTGTTATCGGACACTTGTCGTTGTGTTTTTAAGAAACATGTAAGAAAGTGACAATACAGTGTTTCGGAGTACATCTGTATGAAGGCAATTACCACCACTGATTTTTTCATGTTTATGATGAAAGATATTTTCTCCACAAAAAAAGACATGTACCTTTAATGTCAAACATTTTGTCAAGAACAGTCATCCTCATAGCAAAACCACCGTATTGGTGCAAAACTACAGTAACTCCGTTCTAGTAAAGAATTGGTTACAACAGTTTTGTGCCAAGCCAGAAAAATGCAAGCGACAAATTGCCAACTACCATATTTTCATACAGATGCATACTATGGGTAAGTACCAGAGCCAAAGGTCTTAGTTTTAACATATTTTATATACCAATCTACATATCTATAAGCCAAAGGTCTTGAAGGAAATTCCAGTACGATTACACTTATTCACTTCAGATAGATTGTGAAAAAAATTCTTACGACTTGTGTTAATCATTATCATCATTATCATCATTATCAACAACTGCTTCCTGGTTTGCTAACTTATCAATGTTTTGTCCATGATATTCCCTAGGACCTTTCAGCTAAGGGTCCTTGGACCCTCGTGTTTGACAAATTGGGGGTCCTGAGTAAATTTGTAGGGTCCCGGGTATGCAGTTTATACTTGACAAAGGTTTATTTAAGGGGTCACAGAGATACACAGTAAGTGGAAAATGGGAGTCCCTAGAAAGACAAGGAGTCAGGGACTCAAGATTTCTGCATCAAGTAAATCCCTGGTCTTGTTCCAGGGGTGGAGCAGCGGGGATACACAAGATTTCAGACGGAAGACAGGTGAGAATTAATTTGGCTTGATTCCCGGATTCTGGGAAATAAGTCATGGGTCGAAATTTTAATAGATCTCAGAAGTGGGTAATTAGACATCCCTGCACTGTGGGGATGTAGACAAATTGCATCGCTATAGGGTGGAGAATTACGCCTCCCCCAAAAAGGAGACAAATTGTCTAATTCCCCTGGGTAAGCCCGCAGCTCCCCCAAAAAACCCTGGGGTAAATTTTTATTGGTGCATCAAGTCTGATTCAGGGATTGTAAAAAAAACCCAGGAACATTATTCAGGACATGAAAGTGAAGTCAGGAAGTCAAATGTCATGCTGTGAACCACAGTCCAATTGTAAATTACGGAGATACCAAAGTCTACATGTATAGAATAGGCTTTTCTTTTTTCAGAACAATTTTCAATGTCTAGAAACTATTTAAAAAATTGTCTTATTTTTCTTCCCCGTTACATTAAAAAAAGAAAGTGTCACATGAATAGATTTCAAATCAGTACAATGAAATGTATGGCGTAAAATGAATGCTGACTCAAATGTTTTAATATGTGTAACTCAATTGTTTGTGCATTTGAAAATAAAAAGAGGGTCATAATGACCCTATATCGCTCACTTGAGCTTTACAGCTAAATC